>CAMGYJ010000005.1:5041971-6241971 GCA_946122785.1 Linum tenue | reverse complement strand
AAATCCGAATTCAAATTTCAGCCATTGTTGTCTTCTCTCTATGGAGTTACAAATCACATATTTCATTTGTTAGCTAGCTTATCAATCTTTTGTAAACATGGATAATCTTGGGTTACGAATCGTAGCGGATCAAATCATGTCGGGTTGATCTGCTTTGGGTCAAATATTGACCTAGGTTAATTCGGTTTACGGGCATTCTTGGAAATAAGAACACCCATGTTTAAAATTTCAAAAAATATCAATATGCAAAAAAAAAAAGGGATTAATATGCAAAAAAATTCAAAAAAGTATACAAGTTATCATATATGTATGATAAGAATCTATGTAAAACATGTCAATGGGCATATTTTTATATATTAATGAAAGTAAATACAAATTGTACAAAGTGTCGAAGAAATAACATGAGAGTAATAATACTACAAGAGGACATAGTATTTGTCTACTACTACATATCAAAACTTGTTTTTCAAATCCTATCAATTAAAAAAAAGAAAAAAGAATACTATTTTAAGAGTAATTTTGTCATTTTGAAGGCGAACAGAATTTGGAGTTGATAGACTAGTGGATTTACCCAATCCAACCTAAGAAGGTGTGGGTTACTCAGGTTTGGATCATTAAATTTGGATTATAAAAACTTCTGCCAATTATGATTTCTCAATTCTCATACGAGTTCTGTTTGGGTCAGCATATCAAGTCACAATTTGCCAAATCTAATCTTTTTGGTGAAAAGTTCAAACTCTGTTCATACAACAAACCAAGCAAAACAAACTTCAGCTTTTACATTATTAAAATGCCTAATTTGCTATTGGCTTGTAGTTTTACTGGTGACAATGATCACCTCTACCGAAGCTGCCGTCACAAATCCTTCTACCTTCAGGATTGGTGCCATTGTGGATGAAACTTCACGAATCGGGAAAGAGCAGATTCTCGCTATGCAGATGGCAGCAAAAGACTTCCAAGATCCTGCAAATCAAAGCTTGGTTCTTGATATGTACATTACAGATTCTAAAGGGGAACCACTCCAAGCTGCTCTTTCAGGTAAAGTCTGCAATTCTTCAACTTATACGAGCTTCCATGACTATAGACTTCTTAAATCTACAAATATGAAAATGCAGCTCAGGAGCTTGTGAACTCATCACAAGTAAAAGCCATAGTTGGACCATGTTCATGGGAGGAGACATCTCTAGTTGCTCAAATCGCCACCAAAAACCAAATCCCACTTCTGTCCTTCGCCGATTCAACTCCAAGGTGGGCAAGGGAGAGATGGCCCTTTCTGATTCAAGCGTCGTCAAGCAAGTCAGCTCAAATGAAAGCCATAGCCGCGATCATACAATCATGGAACTGGCATCAAGTCTCTGTGATCACTGAAGATGTAGAGTCTTCAACAAAGGCAGTGCTTCAGCTCTCTACAGCTCTCAGACAAGTGAATGTGCAGCTTGTTGATGTCATCACTCTCCCTCCTTCCTCTAATCCCTCGTTGCTTTCTCACCAACTTGAAAGCCTCAAGGTCCGCCCTTGTAGAGTCTTTGTGGTTCATCTCTCCTCTAGTACTGCATTAGCTGAGCAATTATTCAGAACGGCCATGGACATGAAAATGCTAGAAAGGGACTATGTTTGGATAACCACCCATGCCTTCACAAGCCTTCTTCACACCTTCCACCCTTCCACCATTTCAGCAATGCAAGGGGTTATAGGAGTGAAGGGGCATTTCAGAGAGACCAAACCAAGGTATCAATCATTCAGCAAGAGGTTTCGAAGAAGGTTCAGCTCTGCACATCCAGATGAGAGCAATCATGAGCCTTCGATCTTTGCAGTCGAGGCTTACGATGCAGTATGGGCATTGGCTCTCTCACTCTTGAGACCAAGCAACGTAACAGGAGGCCAAGAGGACTTACTGAACAAGTTGCTTCTCTGCAACTTCAATGGCTTGGTTGGGAATGTGCAGTTCACCGTGCAGAAAGCAGGCTCTTTGAACACATTTGAGGTCATCAATGTGATAGGAAAGAGCTATAATGGTTTGGGATTGTGGACAGATGGTCATGGCTTCTCAGAGAATACAGTTGGCGAAGAAGAAACTGCTACGTATTTCTCATCCATGAGAGACATCATGGGGCATGTGATTTGGCCAGGAAGGCCTAGGTACAGTCCTAAGGGATGGACTCCATCACCTATTTCTGAGCCAATAATTATTGGTATCCCAACTGAGTCCATATTTAAGCAATTTGTTGACATTGAACTCGATCCCGTCCAAAACACCATCTCTGCAAAAGGGTATGCCATTGATCTCTTTGAAAAGGCTGTGGAACAACTGCCATTCTATTTGCCTTACGAATTTCGTGCCTTCAATGGAACGTACAATGCCTTGGTACAGCAAATTTACCTGAAGGTAACCAACAAAACTCAAACTTGTTGCATACTATTGTACTTATATCTTCCTTGCTTTCTTAGCATCAAAGCAGCTGCATTCTAACTACCTGAGAGTGGATACCATTTGGACTTGGAGCAGAACTTCGATGCAGCAGTAGGGGATATAGCAATAGTCACCAATAGACTTCCTTATGCAGATTTCACTCATCCATACACGGAATCAGAACTTGTTATGATAGTACCACTCCAATCAAAGAAAGTCAATAGAGCTTGGCTTTTCACCAAGCCTTTCACTGGTTCACTGTGGCTTCTGATCTTTATCCTCAACATCTACAACGGATTCGTCGTATGGATGATTGAAAGAGACCATTGCTTGAAGCTCAGAGGCTCGATTGGCAACCAGGTTGGAGTTATGCTCTCCTTATCCTTCACCACACTCTTCACGTTCCAAGGTAACTAACAAACCAACTAACTACATTCATGATTTCAATTGAAGCATTCCTATTATATCAATGTGGGTTAACTACATTGCTAACATGAATGCATAACTAATTACCTGAAAGGATTGAAGCTCCATAGCAACTTGTCAAGAATGGCGTTGGTGGTTTGGTTGTTCATGGCACTAGCAATCACACAAACTTACACGGCGAACCTATCAAGCATCCTCACAGTGCCAAAACTCGAACCAGCAATCGACAACGTTGAATCGATACAGATGAGGCGTGCTAACATTGGGTACCTGAAAGTGACGTATGTGGCCAAGTACCTGGAAGAAGTGTTGCATTTCAGCCCTAAAAAGGTGAAGGAGTACACCTCCCCTGAGGATTCCATGAGAGACTTACATGAAGGAGTGATTGCAGCGGTATTCATGGAGAGACCTTGGGCCAAAATTCTGCTCGCTAGATACTGCACCGGCTTCACCATTGCTAAACAGTCCTTCAAAGTTGGAGGCTTCGGGTTTGTAAGTCTTCAAATTTCCTCTTTCCTGCACTTAAACCCAATTTTGGTATTGAATGTGTTTCTGACAAACAAGTGGTACTTTACCGAGCAATTTTTATTTGATGAACTCCAGGCGTTTGCCAAGGGATCTCCATGGCTTCCATACGTGACAGAGGCTCTGGTGAAGGTGACTGAAAGCGGGCAGCTGAGGGATTTGGAGATAGACATGATTGCTTCTCAGAAATGTGTTGGGAATGATGAACTGCTAGGCGATTCTTCATCTGAAGCTGGCTATGGGAGCTCCAACCCTAGCCTCGGGGCAGATAGTTTTTGGATGTTGTTCGTGTTTACAGCAGGAACGTCCACTCTGGCTCTCTTAATGTTTATGTATTGGTCCGAGGATGAACTTTATGATTCCTCCTCCAGCGTCGTCAAATGATGTAGAAACTCTAATAAATAATATGTTTAATACACGTATATGTATCTATACGAATTTTATCCGTTTAAAACTTTTGTATCTGTATTATTTGTCAAGTCGTTTCAATTTTTCCGTTCATTTGATGTCTCCCATACTAAATAAATCCATATAACACGTTTAATATCCATATTTAATGAATTAAATTGTTAACTTTACTAACATTTGTATATTTATGGTGAGTTCTACGGTATCCAAGGTGAAATCCGGGGTACCACATACCTTGAGTACGAAAACGCTATCCACAACTTGAATTGACTGATCTTTCAAACATGATACTATACTCTAACCCTTAAATATCAAAATCTAGGTCTTAATTCTCTAAATATTATACCGCAAGATCAATTTAGTTAGAAACACTAATCGACGGTTATGATTCGTCCATATATAGGCAAACAAATGAATGCACCATTTTAGGGTTCTAATTTATGATTTATATAATTAGAACCTAGGCTTCAATCATTAAGGGTTAAGGTATAGTATGTATTAGATCCAAAAAATTTACTAATTCGAGGTCTAGATCGCGTTTTCATACTCAAAGTATGCGGGACCTCGAATTTCATCATGTGAACTATATAAACCACCATATATTTATATTATTTTTAAAATAATTAATATTATATATTTATAATTATTAACGTAATAAAATTAGTTTAGAAACAAAATAAAATACCTGTATATGTAACATTCTCATATCATATTTTACTGACTATGCTGTGAAGTCCTACTGAAAAGAAAATTGAAAACCCCGAAACTCAGAGACGGCGAGAAAATACACAGTAACTCTCGAAACTTGCTCGGGGTTTAGCTGCAGGCGAAAACTCGGATGCTGAGTGTTGTCCAATGTCCATGGCGGCGAGTTGGCGGAAGAAGATCCCGTTTCACTGCTCGAAACCTGTGGTGCTCTTCCCGCGTTGAAACTCAACCGACCTTCGGGACCCTCATCAATGGATTTCTCGGAGGAATGGAAGTCCTTCTTCCCAATCGGCAGCGTCTTCGGGGCGCCTCTCCTCCTCTCGAGCCGCGCAACCAGGGACGTCCTGGGTCCTCTCTGTTTCAACCCAGACCCCGATTCCTCAACCCTGCTCTTCGATTCCCCGGCTCTTTCTCCTCCTATTATCAATCCTCCTTCCCACCTCTCGTTCTCTCGTTTCCTCGCTACCTCAGCTTCCGCCCACCACGATTCTTACGTTCCTCTCTCCACCGTCTCCTGCATCAACTCCTCCTTCCGCCCTCAATCTTCCGGTGATGACAGCGACAACGCAGCTTCCTGGCTTGCTCGCAATCGAATTCAACTCCTTAGGTCTCCTCAGGGGAACTCCGTTATCGTCTTCTTCCCCTCCGGCTCCAATTTTGACCAAATTGGGTTTCTGGTGTTGGAAGCGAAAGAGGGTAGCTTGAATGCATGTGGGAATGCCACTGGCGGCGTTTTCAGCGCCAATAAGCAATTGAGTCAGCGGATTAGAGGGGTTTTGGTTAACCCAGTTGCAGGTTCAGGCTGGCTTGGAGGTGGGTCTTCTGCTGCTTCTTCTGATGCTGTTATTGGGTATTTGTTGGTTTATTGTATTTATTCAGTGCATTGGTTCTGCGTTAGAATTGGTGGAGGTAGTAAAAAGCCTGCAGTGGTATATATGGGTTCCAGAATGTTCAAAAGCTCTGCCGTTGTGAGTGCTTGTTGGAGTCCGCATTTGCCTGAAGAGAGTGTGGTTCTGCTGGAGAATGGTTCATTGTTTTTGTTTGATTTGGAGTCAGATAGTTCTAGCTCGTGTTTTAGAGGGACACGGTTGAAAGTGTCATGGGATGATGAATCTCCTGATTCTGGGAACTGCAAGTGGCTGGGGTGTGAGCTAAGTTGGCATCCTAGAGTTTTGATTGTTGCACGTTCTGATGCTGCTTTCTTGGTTGATTTGAGGTTTGATCAGTATAAGGTGACTTGTTTAGCTAAAGTTGATATGTTTGGCCCTTATGCTCCTTCTGGAATGACTCGATTCAGAGCTTTCTCCAAGGCCATTTCCAGTCATTTCCACTTCATTCTGGTATCTGGTAGCCTGTTAGTTCTATGTGACGTTCGTAGACCATTTTCACCGGTGTTGCAATGGGCGCATGGTCTTGACAAGCCATGCTATGTTGATACCTTTAGAATATCCGACTTAAGGTCAAATCTGAGGGATAGTAATGCACATAAATGGGCAACTGAATCTGGTTTCGGCATTCTACTTGGATCATTCTTCAGTTCTGAGTTTAGTCTCTTTCCTTATGGACCCCCTCTGCCTGCTCCTTATAAGTCGATTGCATCGAAGATCTCTGAAGTTTCCAAATCCTTTTATGCATGGGACCTCCCTTCTAGTCTCAATCTGCCAAATGCTGATTGCATCTGTGGGAGCTGTCTTCTGAAAGAAGAGTTTTCAAAAGATGCTCTTCATGAATGGCTCGACTGGAAGCAGAAGAGAGATATTGTCCTAGGGTTTGGCATTCTTAGTGAAGACCTGTGCTCTTTGCTACACGAGCCTGATGAATTTGGTGGATTTAGTTTGATTAGGTTGATGTCATCTGGAAAGCTTGAGCTGCAGCGATACTCTGCTTCATGGGATTTGGTCAGAACATCAAACCATCACACTGACCCATTACTTAGTCATGCAAATAACTTATACTTATCTTTGGAGGATGAGCGGTACAAATTTCCTAGAAGATATAAATATTTGGAACTGGATTATCTCTCAGCGTACTTGAATGGTGATCTCTCTAAGATCTTGGATTTAAATTTGAGGAATGCTTCCGAGGTGGGTCCTTTGAACAAAGAATCTCTTAGCCTGGACTGTCATGAAGCATTGTGTGAGAAGTTGAAGATTAGTGGGCTGAATCGGTTTAGAGAATCTCCAATTGTCAGCCTTGTTCTTAATGATGTGAACTTGCCAACAAGCATACGTGAAGTTGCTTTGAGGAAGACGTGGGCTGGCCTGCCGATGGAACTCCTACAGCTTAGCTTTTCTAGCTACTCGGAACTTCTTGATGTGCTATTAGACCAGAAGAAGGTTTCCCTGGAGTTCTTACCAGTCCCCGATCTTCCCCAGTTGCCTCCATTTTTCTTGAGGAAGCCCTCACATCGTAGCAACAAATGGTCGCAAAAAGAGTCGCGTGACGACAGTACTCTTGTGGGCCCAATTCTTCCTCTGCCAGTTTTGATTACAGTCCACGAACTGAAAAATGGTGGCTGTCCAGCGAGCACCCAGGAGGAAACTGTTGAATTTTCCGCAGAGGCTGAACTCAATAACCAATGCGATGAAGTAATGCGAATGGCGAAGGAAGTTGCTGGAACAGATTCCACCACTATTTTTGGTGATGAGAATGCTGTATCCCTTGCCAGTGACACTGATGAAATCTGGGCTAATTCTCAGCAGCCAAAATCTTTCATGCTATATCGTCCAGCAGCAGCCGTTCAGGGAACTAGTAACGGCAACAGCAGTTATTCTAAAGATCACAGCTTTAGTACCTTGATTACAAAACTGCAAAGCAAAGAAGCCGGTGCTGGTGACATTCAAGATCCTCACAGACACATCTTTGAAGATCTATGTCCCATCGACTTGAGGTTCGACAAAGATCTTGGCAACTTCAGCCAGGAGGAAGCCAAGGCATACAATTTGTTGAAGAGAAAGTTGATACAATGGCAGGAACAGTTCAAACCATATCAAGACTTTTGTAATCTTTTGTAATAGGCACTAGATTGTCATATTAACACTTGCCTTTCAGGTCTGACGGGCAGCGAAAGGTTGCTGATGTTGCCTCTTTCTTCCCGTTTTCTTGCTGCAGAAGCCAAGGAATTGTCTTTTAATCGTACTTCCTAGCTAGGGGGAATGGATTAGGTCAGTAACCTTATGGTGAGTAACTATGAGTAACCTGCCACATCAGCATGACATCAGCATCCTCTCTCTCATGGAAAGCATTTAATTTTCCCCTCCTTAATCTTTGACGGACGATTTCTCACTCGTTTTAAGTCGAAATTTAATTTTTTTGTACAGTTAGATCAGATTAATTGTGCTCTTCAAAATGATATCCACTTTGATATATTTTTGAAACAAAAAAAATTGAGCGATTTTATACCAGTCTATACCATATGGTATTGACTGGTATTGAACTAAGAGCATACCTATGGTTTGAAAAGCGTACCATGGTGGTATGACACAAACCAAAACTGTAGGATGGTTGAATACATGATAGTAGAAGTATATTAATTGTCATTTACGACTTTTAACATTGTATACCATAAGATACCACCCCGTACCAGGGTGGTATTGTATGGTATTGTGTGGTATTTTTTTGTCTTGTAATTTGTTCACCTAGAAATTTGTAGATCCAATAGATCATGATGAACTCGTCCCTGCTGTGCAAACGTTTTCAAAAACGAATTAAAAACGAAGAAGATACCATATGGTATGCAGTTGGGACCGAGAGGCCAGAATTTTTTTTTCCTCAAAAAATATTGAAAATTGATCTCATTTTGTAGAGCACGATGAACTCATTCCATCTGTGCAAAAAAAAAAAAAAAATCCGAGTTAAAACGAAAAAGATATGAGTCAATTAAGAAAGCTAGTGAAAATAAAAATGGTTTTTAATTCTCCATCCTTAGATCTGGATTTTCTAAATAAAGGGTTCAGATTTGGTTATTGATGGGTGCATAACCCATGGTTATGCACCCTAACTTGAGCCAGCTAGGGGGATAGAAGTTGGGAGTCCAGTGAACTTTCCGTGCATCTTCGGAAACCATATGAACAAAATGCCAAGCCTTTGAAGTGTATCTCTAAATACGAAAGCCTCGAATATCATAAGGTAGAACTACGGTTTGATTATACACTGTTGGATTCTTTCATCAACTACGAGTCTAGTCGTTAGCATGTCCGTCTCTCTCATCTTATAGTTTTCACGACGTTTTAATGAGATTGAGCAATGCAAATCCTTTCGCATCGATAGAGAAGACAAATTGGCTTACATCTAGTTTTTAATCCGAACTCGACCTTATTTATTGGCTTCTGTGTAAAGAAAGAGACATAAAAATGATCTAGGTGCAAAGGTGATCAGATTAAATTTTGTAAAGTGCAGCTTATTTTCGTCAATGAATATCAAACT
Organism: Linum tenue; assembly: GCA_946122785.1. Classification (NCBI taxonomy): domain Eukaryota; kingdom Viridiplantae; phylum Streptophyta; class Magnoliopsida; order Malpighiales; family Linaceae; genus Linum; species Linum tenue. The sequence goes on along the minus strand of CAMGYJ010000005.1, from coordinate 6,233,069 downwards.
TAAATTTGAACCGCTAATATGAGATAATGATTGAACGGGTTACCAAAAAGTACTAATAATGTGATCTCGATAATTATCTTTTAGATCGATGAACTTAAAATATTTCGCACGTGCGATGAAATAATTTTTCAAATTTATCAATTAGGCTCAAAATATTTTTGGTTTGTTGTTGATAGTACGGGAACCTTTTCTTGTGGTGAATAAAACCCTCAAACTTCTAAAATTTGGCAATATGGAAAAAATATATAGAGGGAAATAAAAACCCCGTGAATAGAAAAGAGACGACAAGGTCGCAAATTAATAAACAATGATAAGAAATAAAAAATCGGGGAGGGATTGGGAATAAGGTCAAAAGAAAAAGGAGAAAACTGGGAATTAAAATATTATCGTCTCTATCGTTAATGACTGTAACGCTCACAATAGTTGCCTTTCCTTTCCCATTGGATTTTTTTGTTTGCAGGCTTCGGGCCTTTCAAAAAAGAACGAACCAACCAAAATTGCTTGCAATTGAAGGTACCTTTCCTTTCCCTTCAATCAATTCTCCGCCTTCTCTCCATTTCCCCTCGCCCACGCCTCCACCAAACCCTAATCCCTCCTCCCCCCCTCGCTTCTCTCTCCCTATCATCATGCCTCGAGATACGTGTACCGCTCTGGCGCTGGTTCCGGCCACACCGCCTACGCCAAAACCGGCGGCGGCTGCTGTTGTGCCCGGTGGTGGTGCGCCCAGCACCACTGCCTTGGCCCCTGGTTTTCGATTCCACCCGACGGATGAAGAGCTCGTCAGCTATTACTTGAGGAGGAAGGTTGGGAACAAGCCCGTTCGCTTCAACGCCATCGCTGAAGTCGATATCTACAAAAATGAGCCATGGGAACTTGCCGGTACGTTTTCTCGTTCTCGGGCTTTCTCTTACTGAAATCTTTCTGGGTTTTTTTCTCTTTTTCCAGACTGTTTTGGGTTTTTTGGGGTTTCTTAGATTTTCCGTGTTTTGGATTAGGTCTGTAGTTGCTTCAGTTCAAGGCTTGTACTACTGTTTACCCGACGCTTAAGTTCTAATGTCTAGTACATTGCTAGAATCTAGTACGTTTCACAGCTATATGTATCTCTCTTTGATAAATTATTTTCATTTCTTACCCTTGTGAGTGCGATAGAATTGTGTTTTCTTCCCGGCATTGAACTGTTCGATGTGTGGTTATTTGCCCATTTCGCATGTTGGTCTAACTTGGTTTTTGTTGTCTTTTCTCACTGGGTTTTATCTTCCCTGGAGTTTCAGACAAGTCAAGGTTGAAAAGCAGAGACCAAGAGTGGTACTTTTTTAGTGCACTGGACAAGAAATATGGCAATGGTGCAAGAATGAACAGAGCTACCGGCAGAGGTTACTGGAAAGCAACCGGGAAAGACCGGGAAATTCGTCGAGACGACCAACTCATAGCGATGAAGAAGACTCTTGTGTTCCATAGTGGACGAGCCCCTGGTGGCCAGCGTACCAATTGGGTTATGCATGAGTACCGTTTAGTTGAGGAGGAGTTGGAGAGACTTGGCAATTTGCAGGTGAGAACTGCTTTCACCCTGGAGAATGCAAGTTCTCTTGGGAACAAGTGTTTGACATGATTGAAGATACGAACAGAGATTTCAGCCATTCTGGTTTGAGAATATGGAGAGTCTTGAGATTCTGTATTGAATGATGTTAATGGGGATAGCTAGCCACCATATTGAAGTGGTAGTCAAGTTAACAAGGGTGTCACTGCATGGAGGACCTTATACTTGCAAGTCCATTCCTTCTGTGGGATTTAGAAGTTTAATTGTGGTTTATCTGATTTGCCTGGCCGGATTTTCAATCTCTATAATTGCACAAATGATGCTTGTTAATACCTTTCTCTTTTGTTTTGTTTGGATGAAGGGCGATTCATATGTTCTCTGTAGAGTGTTTCACAAGAATAATATAGGACCACCAAGCGGAAACCGCTATGCTCCTTTCATGGAGGAAGAGTGGGATGATGGTCAAACTGCTCTTGTCCCGGGAGAAGATACAGCAGATGAAGTTGTTGCTTGCAATGGAGCTTATGCTCAGGCGAATCATGTCGAGCAGGTGCATTAAACTTCAGCTTTATGACATATTTATAGTATCTATCTTTTATGCTTTAAATTTTTATATGAATTTTGATATGTTGAGCAAGAAAATATTCTTCCTATCATAGCAGGCATATGTTTCAGAGAGTAACTAGTAAGTTTCGTTGACAGACCATGAGTTGGATCTAGATTTTTTCTGGGTTGAAAAGAAGTCTTTGGCAGCAATATATGTTAACTAGGTCAACCATAAGCTGTGGACTTTGACTCTTTGAAATTAATTCACTGAACCTTTTTTGCTATCTCGTATCTTTTTATGACAAGGGAACCTCTGCTGAAGCATTCTTTTGCGCTTTCACGTGTTAATTGAAACTAACTTGTACCATTTTGTTATGAGGGCAACCTAAATGTCCTCTTGTGGTACTGCCCCCCATATTAGCTGTGTATACTACATAAGCATGTCTATTCACCTTTCCTGTCTGTGATGAAAGGACATTTGAGATTATTTTTGGGTAGTTGAGCGATCCTGTTTAGTAACAGTAATACTACAACAAGGTAGAATGACTCTTGGGTGACAGGTAATGATCTTCTGTTGGGTTAGAGCTATCATTGCAAACGATGCATTTATGGTGAAAGGAAGGTGTCTCTAGGCATTAGCAAGATGATTATTTGTTACGACGTCCTGGAAAATAACAATAGAGTGGTGGAAGTTTTGTAGCAAGACAAAAGTGTGGAAGAAGACATGGTTGTTGTCAGGGAGCATTTTCTTAGAACATTACATATTATTCCGTAGATGGTAGTGCTTCCTGTTCACCCCAAGGTTTCCATTGACTGAAATAAGCAGCCAACTAGAGAGAACCTCCAAAGTATCAAATTGACCATAGATGAGTGATAACTCCTTAACTTCTGTTTTCCAATGTTTCTCCAGGAGTCTCAGATTCCTTGTAAAATGTGCATCTCACTTGTATAATTTAAGCAGATGTGTCTGCAGTGTTAGCAAACTTGATTTTTAAGTCATCCACAAGTTCCATTTTCATCATTTGTGTGAACTATTGTTTGACTGATTGAAGAGTGCGCCGGGACGATTAAGAGTCGTGCACTAGAGTCCACACGTCAGAGTAACTGGAAGGACTTGATTCCTTAAAACTAAAGAATTTAGGTAGTAACTAATCGACACAAGTTGGTCTTTGAGGAGTTGATGACTGGTAGATGGAGGCAGTAAGTGTAGCATATCAAATGTCTTGTTGGAGTTTGCTTATGTCCATCTGTTTTTATTCACTGTTTCAGACTGATGATATTTACATATTTTTCCGCTGATCAGAAGGTTCAAAGGATTTATCATCCCAAGTTTGTGCATGCACCCCTGAATTGGGTTCTGCGATGACAATTTCAGCTTTACTGCTGTTGGTTATTTGTTCTATGTCCATGCAAATTAACCTCCAAGTTTGTGTATGCTGCTCAGTGAAGTTTTGGGATGATCTTTTCTATTTTATTGTTGGGTATTTACATAGTCATCAAAAGTCTCAGTGTATGCGTCCATGGATGACAATTTTAGTGGCCCCATTTGAATCAGTTCAGTCTCTTCTGTAGCAGATGAGACACCTAAATCTGGCGAAAGGTTCTGCTCCTAGTTTAGCCAGTTGGTACTGACTCTCAAGGATTGCTTTAAAATATTTAGGCAGAATTCGGTACAAGCAGATTTGTGTTGCTTTGAGATGAGAATCTTCTTCTATTTGTCTCAGTCACAGTTGTGAAATTTTCTCAAGGCTACAGTTCTGTTTGTTTTGTCGTGAATATCAGACTTATTTAGAGATTTTGACTTCCCTTTATTTGGTTACAGGATAAGTACCGCCTGAGCAAAGAATCCTTTGATTTCAATGAAGTCCCAAAGCAGACTCGAGACCTTCTGTCCTTGTGCAAGAATGAAAGTGTGGAGATGGAGGAGGAAACTCCCATGTGTGTCCTCAACACAGAAGCTCCTTTCCCGCTGATCCAGTACAAAAGAAGGAAGCACAACGACTATGATTCTCATGGTTCAGAAAAGTCGACCAGAACAACACAGGACCTTTCCTCATCTACCACAACAACAGGTGCTACGACTGCTACTACTGATACGACAATGACGACAACTGCTGCAACTACTACAGCTATATCTGCACTGCTAGAATTCTCCCTTATGGAGCCCAAGGAACGCACACCTCCCCCGCCTTCTCCCCCAAAGGAACCCACATTGACTGCTGCTAGCCTCGAGTCGATGGTCCCTTCTGGGTGCATGAAGTTTATCAACGACCTGCAGCGTGAGGTCCACAAAGTCTCAGTTGAGAGGGAGACGCTGAAGCTGGATTTGATGAGCACTCAAGCCATGATTAACATACTCCAGTCGAGGATTGACGTTCTCAGCAAAGAGAATGAGGATCTGAAGAGGAGCCTTCATAAGGGAAAGTGAGTGGAGTACTTTCTAATTTAAAGTAGCTGTCTCTCTTAGCACTTGTCGCCTGTGAGCTGCCTTGCCTCAATGAGCGGCAGTGAGTCCCATTGTGTTTTAATTAGTAGTGTCTTCGCATGAGTCGCCTACTCCCCTTCCTGAACGACGGTAGGCTCAGTGGGGGGAAGTAGGCGGACATGTTAGCTTGTAACATTTAGTGTGTCATAGCTAGGGGCTTTTCCTGATTCGGTTCAATAATTTTGCCGGTAGAAGAGACGTCTGAAGTGCTGGATTGGGACAATCGTAGGCTCGGGAAAAGCTGAGAACTTTGTTTCTGCGTTCTGCCCTTGTGACTGGTCGTTCTGTAACTTGGAGCAGTAATTCTAGGTCTGGATGCTTATTATATTATGAGTTGTATGCCTTGTCTGTCAAGCTGGCTGTGTGGTTGCCCTGTCATAAATTCGAGCCATGGGGATCTTGCTTAGAAGCTACAATACAGCAATGTTCTTATTCTATCATTACAAGTGCCGCAGCAGGAGCAGCAACTACGTTTGAGGTTAATGTTTCTCGATCATTTGCTTGTTTGCTATTATGTTCATGTGGTGGGCTGTGCTGGATGCTTAGCCAGATCAAGGCGAAGGATGTGGTTTTGTACGATGGAGCCGCAATACAAGTGAGTTCCAATCTTGACTCCACTGGTGAGCATGGCGAGTTGCGGATCGCTGTAATGTGCCACAGGTTTCCCCTCCAAATCCACTACGAATACCCCACTGTTCTTCTCCGAGTGTAGTGGCCCCAGGTGCTTTGTGAGGATTGCCACAGTCTTCCGGAGAATGGGTTGTTTGAATGTATAGTCCAGCAGGGCATTAGCTCCCTGTCATCATCAAACAGTTGCAGTTTGTCACCAAAACCGAAAAAGAACGAAGAAACAGCATCAAATCCAGTATTCAAACCCTTTTGAACCATCAAAACCAGTTAGCAGTTTACCCCTGGCATCGCAATCCAATAGTGGCCTTCACCATCATAGTGGATGTTATCTGGGAATCCAGGCAGATTATCAGCAAATTTCTCCACCTTCCCCTTCTTCTCCCCATCTATGTAGTATTTTCTGCACCTTCTCCTGCCATTTCATACAACACACAGAACCAAAACAGAGTTTTAGAGTTGCAGAAGGTTTTGGTTGGCAAGCAAGTGAGAAACCAGGGAATTCAACAAGACTACAAGGGATTTTGATTACATGGGTGTTTCACAGAAGACGAGGGACTGTTGATCAGGTGAAATCTCGACTCCATTAGCGAAGTAGAGGTCATGGAGCAGAACGTCGGTCTGTTTAGTGTCAGGATCGTATCTCAGCAACCGACCACGGGGCTTCCCTTCCAAAATGTCAAAGCTGGATTCCGCCACAGTGTAGTCATAAGAAGCATCCGTGAAATAGATTGTCCCATCTTCTGCTACGGTGACCTCGTCCGTCAGCTTGAATTTCACCCCTTCTGCCTCCACCGTCAGAACTTCGATTCCTCCATCCCCGCTCACTCTAAGCAACCCCTGTTCACACCCAATTCCTCTTTTTTACGAGTACTCCATGAATTTTATGAACATGCTCTGTTTCAGGAATTTAAATGTGCTCTGTTTTTCATAGTAGCAGGATTTTTATTCTGGGTAAACACCTAGTACCAGATCGATGTTCATTAAGTGCAAGAAGAAGAAAGGGTGGACCAACCAAAACCTAACCTTGTAAGCGTCAGCTACAATCAAAGCATTGCTGGTTCGGTCGAGGGCGAGTCCAAGCGGCCGGCCGCCGGTGTTGACCAAGTTTGACACCGCCATATCAGCAACCGAGTCGTTGACCGTGACTCGCTTGATCCACCCGTCAGCGCAGCTGGTGTAGAAGACGCCGGAGACGGCGTCGTAGAGGATGTCCTCGGGTGCGTTGAGCTGGCCCTGACCGACAAGCTCGGAGCTTTTGAGGATGGCGTGGTTGGTGAAGGGAGCTTTGAGGGGAGGCTGGGTCAACTCGTGGAGAGGGAGGTGGACTGGGTCGAACGAGTCCAGATGGTAGACGAGCAGAGTGGCTACTAAAACAGGGGATAGGAAGTAGATGAAGAAGGAGGACGGCCAGGCGGTCGACTTCCGGCGGGTCTGCGGCGGCGTTGACTGGGAAGGCATCGGATGGAACAATGGCGGAGGAGGAATGCCGACAGGAAGATGAATGAAACGTATTATATGACCGCAATAGAAACGATAGGGTTTCGGGTTCTCCGCTGAGAAATGAAAAATCCATGATAGCGAAATTGCAGTTATATTGTTTACAGACCTCGGAAGAAAAGATTAAACAACACATCAGACAAATACTGACAAGACGCGACGTTAATGTATTGACAGCTCAGCTCTTAGAATACAAAATACAAACAGCCAAGCACCATTTTTGATCGGGTCAACTGCTGGCTTGTGTTTGTACCTGTTGTGGACGTGTTGCAGAGAGAGACAGAGAAAACCATACCTCCAATATGTGTTTTGTTAAATATCTACTCTGCATTGACAAGTAGATAACACCACCAATATAGAAGATATACCAACTGCATCAAGTTTCAAAATTTTACCTTACAATTGAGATGAAAAGGGGGAAAACATGAGAGTGTACGAATACAAAGATGCGCCACACTCCCAACTGATATTACAACAATTCTCAGACGTAACTGTCGATTAAGGACTTCCTCATCTTGTCGACAATGGCACTAGGTTGCGCTTCCCTCAGCTTGAAAACGCTCTCGATAACAGACAATTCGGTTGCTGTGGTGTCTGACCCACAGAATGCTGTCCAATCGTTAACTGTCATTCCTGCAGCGATGACTTCACTGCCGCGGTTAACTGTTCCGGCAACCAAGGGGACCTGGAGAAGGGTGGAAAGCTCGTCCAGGTCTTCAATGGAAGTGTGGGGGTGCACCTGTAGTTTTTTGTGTGGAAATGAGATCATATCTGATATTGTGTAAACACCGCACGAGACAAAGAGAAGAAGAGGGTCATTGTGCCCTTACCAAACCGCCTCTGTTTGTGAGAGCGCAGTAGCTTCCTACAAGAATATTACCAGCAATCGTCTGCCTGAATACTTCAACTCCAAGAACATCAGCTATCAGTTCTTCAGTTTCCTGATCATAGTAAATTAACGCTCAACCACTGCTACAAACCGAGATACTTCCAGCAACGGACTTTGATATGAAAGGTCAAATAACTTGAGAGCATAAGGTGCTTTGGCCTACTTTGATAATATGGATGGCGAAGCCACCAAAGACATCCGAGCAGAGCAATGATAGCAAACATGTTCGGACTACAGTTTTGCAACTCAAGCAATTTGCTTAAACCCAGTATGAGCAACATTTACAAACACTTACCCTGTCCAGATCAGTATGTGCAAGAGCAACATGGTCATTACAAGCAATGCAATTTCCAAGAGCAGACAATCTCTCCTCTATCCTCTGGACAACAACTGAATCAGGTAGACTGTTCCTCAAGTGCTGAAGTTCTAAGAGAGGGAGAGCGTGGATGATTAGAGTCCGTCCAACAAATGCACCGATTGCTCAGAAGCAGAAATGTTGAATAAACTCGTCAAACTCACCCTGATCAGTGGTTGTGTGTGGCACTAGAAGTCCATTCTTGTTTCCTGCCAAAGCAAGCGTAGAGCAATGAGCACAGAACATGGCAAACGATGACAACAATACAAAACAACAGATAAACATAGTTCTTACCAGCACATAGCCTCCCAATTATTCTAGTTCCCCCAATCGAGGTCTTAACCACTGGAATGACATCTGCCAACTCTGTCTCAAAGATACTGCAACACACGCAAGCAGTGCAATCATTACCAAAAAAAAAAATATTCAATCTAATGACTGTTGCAGCAAAGTTTCAAACTTTCTTGGCAGCTGGAAGAAAGGGTACCTGTAGAAGCTTTCAGAACCTCCAATCGCAACCAAGCAATATGCATTTGTCAGCTTGGAGAAAACACCAACTTCACAATTGTTCTCGAATTGAAGCCCTGAGAACAGAAATCTCAACTCCTTAAGCCATACATAAATGAAAATTTCTTCCAGTTTATACCCAACCATCACAACGATCATTGATTAGGACACTTACTGGTTGCCATGACGAGCAGCCGGGGATTCAGAACCTGCAACTGCAAGCACGTCGATATATCTCAAGCTGCAGAAGAAGAAGAAGAAAACACACATTTCCATAACTATCAATCACAAACGGCGGAAGAAACTTGAAAGAAGCTACATACAAAGAAGAACAACATAGTAGAATAGCAGAACAGAGAAGGCGCGGGAAGATAGAACACAGAGTGATTCCGGAACTGGGATTTAGGATGTAATTGGTTGCGTGACGCTGCTAGCTGAAAGACGCAAGAACACAACAGGTGGAACAGAAGGAGAGGTACCTTGGATTAGGGTTTCTGCTCTTTGTTTCCAACTTTCAGACGGAGTAATTTGTTCGATAGGTGACTCGACTGTCACGGACAATTTTGTTTCTCTGTTCGACTGTTCGTCAAGGAGGCGGTTAGGGCAAGAATTGAAACCCCGGAAAGTGAAACGCGTTGGAAAGTGTTCAGATTGGGCCTTCTTCTGACTGGGCCCAATCCCCATTGATTTATACTTTTCTTCAAGGTTGTCAACCCGCGGGTTGACCCACGGGTCGACCCAATTTGACCCTGACCCGGTGAGAAAAACGGGTCGTACACACCCACCGGGCCGACCGCTATAAAGTACCGAGTTGGAGGTCAAATTGTGTCTTTTTTCTTTAGTTTGTGAAATGCGCCTATTTTCCAATTTTTCTTTTCGCCTAACTCAATCTTTGGAATACTAAGTTGAACATTTGAATATTTATGTTATATAAGTGTGTGTGAATTTTCACTATATGTTGGATCTAAGTACGATATGTTATTTTGGTGTAATATTATATGCTATAACTCATATGTTAGATAAGATTTGATATAATTTATGAGGATAAGTACAATATAATGACTCTTTCTATATTTCCGGGCCAAACCGGGCTAAAACGGTTGACCCATTAACCCTTGACCCACTAGCTCGACCGGGTCCGGGTCAACCCGCGGGTTGATAACCTTGCTTTTCTTACGCCCATCAAATTTGGAGAAAAATTATGAGCGAAAAAATAAACACATGCTGAAATTCATTATTCATACCACTAAAAATAGACAGCTACAAACTTTGGATATAGTCGATTTTGTGTTTAAGAAAATTGTACATTTTAAAGGGGTCACACTTTGCTCTTTATCTTATTTTTTTCTTCTTTTCCATGGATATTCATATTTTTAGTTCCCTTTTTGAATTCTCCTAAAATTTTGAATGGGGAAGCCTGTATCTACGGCTTTCTCTGCACAGACGCAGAGACCTATCACCACGGCACAAATATAATGCGGGGGATTGCAATCGGCATCACGTTTGCAATGTACGCTCGGACATCCGCCTTCAGCATCAATACTAATCTTCTTTGCATCTGCAGCACAAAATTTGATTTAATGTAGTAAATCAATCATTTTTATGTTTTTTAGGAAAAATATCAAAATATACAACCCGTGTATAATCATAGATAATATACGTACCAGAAACCGTGCAAACCAAAAACACAAGACAAAACAACAACTTCAACTGAGTCATATCCATCATGCTGAGATATGTTTTGTCACTTGATCAGTGAGGTGTTTGGTCTTCTCTTTTTTATATATATGAAATTTGCAATGAGTGAGATATGAAACACATGAAGTTGTTGATTTATATAGGAAGAGAACGAGGATAGGTAGTCTGCAATATTACGGGCTGATTTTTTTATATTTTTTTTATGGAAAGATGTACATGATTTCAGATTGTATTTCCTCAAAATTGTTTTCCCTCATACAAATATTAATGATCTTTCCAAAATTAATAAGCAACAATATATCTCCATTAATATATGAAGATGCTGCATCTAATATATACTCTATTATATAAATATCCAGCCTTCTAAACATTTTCTTTTTTGAAAAAAAAAATTGTCACTTTAATTAGAAAACATTAACTGCCTTATATAGTGTATTGAGCTTTGGAGAATTAATAACGACCAATTTTTCTCGTCAAAATATTTTTTTCTTTGTTGCGCTAGATTGTTGTTGGCAAATCTACCAATATGAAATTGCCTGTTTATTTTCATTTCTGTTTCCTGTTTTTTAGGAAATAGATGATGAAAACAGGTGAAAATAACATTTTGTCGTTTCTGAAAACAGCAGAGAGTTGCCATTTTCTGTTTTCATAGTTGGAAACCAATAGAAAACAGAGTGAAAAGTAAACAAGTTTTCTCGTTTCGGTTGTCAAATTCATGCTATTAATTTTATATATCTTTTGTCCTTTATAAGTTACTAAATAGGGGCGGACCCACCTTTGAGCAAGGTGTGTCACCCGACACACCTTGGTCCGAAATTTTTGTGAAGAACTCACAATTTTTTCGGTGTAAAAAAATCGAATATAGGACCTCCGACACACCTCCAATAATTGTAACTGACACACCTTATTATATTACAAAAAAATTGGTTTCATAATGTTATTAAAATATGTAAATATAGGAGTTACCGTAGATTAGGTAGTTAATTAGTTGGTTGCACAAGAGTAAACAATTAATTGACTACCTAGTACGTAGTGAGTATTTAAAAATATAGCTATCACCTTAGAGACAACATCGATAATTTGAATGAGAATTATATTGATTAATAAGCTGGTTGAGTAAGATAATTAGATAGTAAATTTCATTTCGTCTTTCCCCGTAAATTCTTCCATAGATTTTCTTTAAGTTAATTTTCAATTTGCTTTCCACGTTGACGCCAGTGCCCACCCTTCAATTATCAGCGTCGAGCCAACAACATCCTCGTGCTCATTCAAATTTCCACGTTGACACATGTGGCCACCCTTCGAGCTTATCATACCAAATTTCTCATCTTAAATTAGTAGTGATTTTACCTCTTGCAACTGCAAGCTACAAAATGACATTTTCCATATTTGTTTATGAATAATTGTTTAATTTTGTACATAAAAAATATTTGATTTGCAACCTAATGGAAAAATGTAATTAAGAAACTTTTCAGAATATGAAAACTCGTCGTTCACTATATAAAATAATGAAATTGGTGAAATTTATGAATAAAATTTATTTTTTTTATAAAACCTTAATTGTAATTTCAATCAACGTTTTTCAATAATTCTAGATGCAAAGAAAGCTTGATTTTTTTTTTATAAGAACAAAGCTTGATTTCTATGTTGTGAGAAATAAATCCAAAATTTATGAGAGAAATCATTGGTGATGGTCATCATGTATTTATCACCATCAATGTGTTTTTCAATATTGTGCCCTTTTTCAGTTTAAGCTTTAACATTTTTAGCATTACGTTGCTTTCCCCACCTTCTTTGGCCAAAGCAGTGAATGTCTCATGAATCATAAATTCATAATCGACAAATGAAGAACTCAATGAGTAGACATATTGTCCATATTAAAAACACTAATACAATCATTAAATGTTACCTAGTTGCATCAAAATTGAAATATTAAATTGAAATATTCGTCTTAATTAAATATTACTAAATATACAAAATATTAATTAAAATATTTATATAACGTCATGAAATTAATAATAAATCAATTTTGTCCAAAACCACACCTAGTATATTTCCACTATTCACAATTTCACATTATCACTATTCACAATTCCACTATTCCCACCCCTGATCTTTTTTTCTTAATTAATAATATATTTCATCATTATAAAAAAGATTGAAACTCGTGAAAAAGGCCAACAAGATAACCAAAGAGCATCAGTTGATGTGGAAACAATGTAAGCGGTTAACCGGTCCAAGAGAGTGTGTTGGTTACCTTTAAGACCAATTTGAAATTCGGTAAACTCATATTAAAACACTATACTCATGAGCTATAAGAATAAATTGGATTCGATGATCAATAAGGTCTTAGATTCTTAAATAGTATTCCATACACAAATCTATTTTGAATAAAATTATCATAAAACTCACAAAGATTGTTAATCGATAAGGATTCGAACCTCATGAATAAAGGTTAACGAAATGGTCAAAGAGCGTAAATTTATAAGGAAACAATGTAACTTAAAATTAGTCGAAAAAAGAGTGTGTTTAGTCATATATAATATTTGACTGAAACTTTTGAATCGAACTCCTATTAAAATTCTACACTTATCAGTAATGAAATCAAAATGGGCTTGATAGCTAACGAGGCCAGGAATTCCAAAATGAAATTTTATATTCAAAATTTTCATATTTGAATGGTTTTCTGTGAGTGAATCTTCAAAGATTGAGTGATTGACGGTTGACAATGATTCAAAATTCCTAATTAAACTATGATAACCATATAACACAGGGAAACGGAAAACAAAGCAAGGGAGAACCAAGCAAGCAAGTGGCCATGTGGCAGAACGAGGCTAGGGTAAAATTCCTAATTAATATCTTACTTATCCAGATGATCTGAACCGTCGGATCAGTGGTCTGATATTAATCCAAGGATAAATATTGATTTGCAGGGGGGCCATAGCATTTCGCAGCCGGTGTCCGGCCGCCGTGGTTGGCTTTCTTGAACCAAAAGAGTTAAAAAGGCAAAGCAGGCGAGCTGAGATTTTTCAGAAATCAAAATGTTTGAACGACCGCCATATCCGCCCCTATTTTTCCTTCATCTTAATATTAATTTTTCAGCGTCTCCTTAGAAAAAGACTATCTTTGCTCGTCGTTTTGTCCCAAGCACTTCTTTCTTTTGTCTCTCCAAAGCATATTTGACATCTCAAGCAGCCAATTGACTCTGTTCTTCCATTTCGAATCATATAAAACCAACGCCGCCTCTCGCCAGTAGCTAGCAAAACCTAAGCTTAAATCAAACATGGCGGCCACCAAACCAATACCACCAGTAATTTCATTTTCGGAACGAGAACTGCACACTCTGCTCTGTTTCGGTATAAATAACGCAGCATTCTCTGCAAGATCATTCATTCCCAGTTTTTCAAAAGCAGAATTCAAGTGTAAAGAAACCCAATAGATCGGAAACCATGGACCTGAATCATTTGCTACACAATCCCATCATCCTTTCCGTCCTCTTAATCACAATTCCCCTGTTTTTCCTTCTCAAAATTCGAAGGCAACCCAACAAGAAGCTCAACCTCCCACCAGCCCCGCCGGCGCTCCCACTGATCGGAAACCTCCACCAGGTCGGCGCCGTACCGTACCGCAACCTGAAACATCTCGCCGACAAGTACGGCTCCCTCATGCTCCTCCGCTTCGGCGCCGTCCCGACCCTCGTCGTCTCCTCTGCCCAGGCGGCAGAGGAGATCACCCGCGACCACGACGTCGTTTTCGCCGACCGACCCCGGCTCACCGTCGCCAACGTCTTCTTCTTCGGCTGGAGCGACCTGGCCTTCTGCCCCTACGGCGAGTACTGGCGCCAGGTCAAGAAGATCTGCGTCCTCGAGCTCCTCAGCCAGAAGCGGGTTCAGGGGTTCGACTTCGTCAGGGAGGAAGAGACCGACAAATTGATCGCCGAGATCTCCGCCGCCGGCCGGAAAGGCGAGGCGGTGGACCTCAGCGAGTCCCTGGTCTCGATCTCGAACAACATCGTGTCGAGATCGGCGCTGGGTAGGACTTATACGAAGAGCGAGGACGGGGAATTGAGTTCAGGGGATTTGGTGAGGACTTCTCTGGCGCTGGTGGGAGGATTCTGTTTCAAGGATTTCTTCCCCTTTCTAGGGTTTGTGGATACATTGAGAGGGTTCAATGCAAGAGTGAGGAAAGCTTCGAAGGCGCTTCATGATTTCTTGGACAGAGTGATTGAAGAGCATGAGAAGGCGAACCTGCAGGGGAACAAGAGTAACGTCGGGTCGGCTGATCGGAAGGACATCATCGACATTCTTCTCCAGTTGGAAAGGGAAGGGAAGCTAGGGATCAATCTCACTCGGGAGAACATGAAAGCCGTTGTCATGGTAACTAGCCCCGCATCTATCAAGAACCAGTTTGTTCTAATAATTCGATGGCATTTCATGACCTAACACCGCCGTTTTTTTTTTAGGATATGTTCATAGGTGGAACTGACACAACCGCGTCTTCCATGGACTGGGCAATGGCGGAGATGATAAAGAACCCGACCATCTTAAAGAAAGCTCAGGAAGAGGTAAGAAAGGTGGTGGGGAAGAAACCTAAAGTGGAAGAGAGCGACCTGGACCAAATGAGCTACCTGAGATGTGTGATCAAGGAGACGTTGAGGCTTCATGTGTCGGGGATCATCCCACGACAGACCACGAGCGATGTAAAGATCGACGGGTACGATATTCCGGCAAACACGAGGGTGTTCATCAACACATGGGCGATCCAGAGGGATCCGAAGCAGTGGGAGAGGCCCGAGGAGTTCGATCCGGAGAGATTTGTGGGGAGTGAGCTGGATTTCAGAGGACAACACAAGGAGTACCTTCCGTTCGGTACAGGAAGGAGGATATGTCCTGGAATTTCTTATGCGCTGAGGGAGGTCGAGTACGTGGTCGCCAATCTACTCTACTTGTTCGATTGGAGACTGCCGGGGGGAGCTCGAGGCCAGGATATGGATATGACTGATAACTATGATATGGTCATTCGCAGGAAAATGCCTCTTGTTGTTGTTCCCACCCTCCATAACTGAGGTTTAATCACTATGATTCTTGCAGGTTTGTATGTTTTTTCGTTTATTTGTTAATGAATTTCAGCCCTAGCTATCTCATGGTGTAAAAATACTATGAATAAGAAAAATAACGAAGGCTCCATTTTCTAGTTGTATGATTTTGTTATTGAATTTCAACCCTAGCTATCTCATTGTATCGACAGGTTGTATCAGTTGAATAGAATGCTAAATTTCCAATGATCGAGTTGGTAGATGGTACTATATATATTTTATCAAACATTTATTATTGTTATGTTTGTTATGAGAAGTTGTGAGTCAATGGGTCACTGATTTTATGAACAAAGGTAAAAGTTGTTGCACTGCGCACCTCTTTGCACAATTAATTGATATCGGTGACATCCAATTTATTTTAATTGACCTCCTATAGAGATTTGTTTTAGTTTCCGCAACTATAACTTATACGGCTATTAACAATATACCAAAATCTTTATAGAACATAATATAAAGGACAATTTCGGTAAAAAAATGATAGTAAAGGGAGGCATTATGTTATTAACCCTTATATTAACTTGGCTCGTTGGCCGTTGCCACTCCTCAACCACCGTCGATTTGATTCCCGGCCACCGCCCTCCGTCTTTGTCCGTCCCCGGCCCGAAAACCAAAACCGAATATAATAAATCTTAATTAAAAACTAGCTTTTTACCCGGCCTTTGGCCGGGATTTTTTAAATTCTTTTCCATAAACCGTTTATTAAAATTCAAAATATTTTTTTTTATCATTATCGAAAAAACTCAATAAGTAAGAATTTATTTATAAGAATAGGTTTATTTTTATTCTTACATGTTATTTAATAGACTCGAAATTAAAAACTTCAAATCAGTGGAAGACTTCTAGACCAAGCTATTATCCACTTTCATGTTAGAATTTTGTAGTATGAACTATTATACATTGTATTTCAACAAATTATTTCATATTTTTATATAAATTAGTACATTTAATAATAAATTTTTAATAATTTTATCCACCGTTCAAGGAGGGCATTGTTCTTTTGCCCATTTTCAAATGGTTCTTCTCGAAGTTAGACATTAATTGCATAATTTGCTTGTGACTTCTCTCATAAGCCTCTTCTATCAAGCCAATTATTAGTATTAAAAATGATTTGAACTTTCTATAGTTCCTCAATCAGATGTGAAGATTTTTAGTCGATATGTTTATATTTCTACCATTTTTTTTATTTCCACCCGTAATTTACAAAAAAATTGAAACACGTACCTCATGGTATGGTTTGGGAAAACTATAAAGGATGGCTTGGTAAATCATTTTACTTCAGAGCGATTTTAATAATTTATGGACCCATAGTTTTTTTTTTTTACCGGAAAGGACACATATAGTTGTTCATATTATATATTCATATTTTCTAGCTTGGAAATAGAAAAGAGAACGCCAATGAGAATTGGGTTAGCACAATACTAACCTCATATTTTAATTTCATATCCAACGGTATATATTATTAGCGATAGTTTTGAAATTTAAAAATTAAGTCAATTAAAATTTACATTTCACAATAAAAATACTAACAAATTTTCTCTCTCTCTAGCCCTCTTCCTCCTACCTAACGCCTCTCTTCCTCTTTCCTACCCTCACTTCTCTCTTCACGTAAGAATAAGTTAGTTTTAAAACGAAATTGAAATATTACGAATTTAATTCGACCATAAAAATTCTAACAGATTATCTCTCTCTAACCCTCTTCCTACTCCCTCACGCCTCTCTTTCTCTTTCCTCTCCCTCACGCCTCTCTTCAGTCTTCGCTTAAACGAATAGAAATAGAATTATTAAGCAGTTAACATAGCGGGGAAAATGAGGCGGAAGAAAAAAAAAACTATATGCTGACGTGGTCTCACGATATGATAGGGAATTTGAAACGAAGAAGGTGTTTTTGAGAAACCCTATAATATATTTTATTATTATTATTATGGATAAAAAATAATTGTGCGAGTAATAAAGAACTTTTCCTTCTCCTTGTGAGAAAAAGAAAATTCTATTCCTGCTTAGTAAACCAAACCCTATATAAGACGCAAACCCGGTTCTCTACAAACTGCAACAATTAAATCAAAATCGCTCAAACCCTAAAGATCGTCAGGAACGACATTCAGTCTCTCTACGTACCGCTGCCGCCTCCGTTTTCCGTCTAGTGATCGTTACTGAAACAATGGCGATGGTGGAGAAATCGGCTCCAAGCAAGCTCCGGTGGGGGGAGCTGGAAGAGGAGGACGGCGAAGACCTGGACTTCCTCCTGCCGCCGAAGCAGGTAATTGGGCCCGACGAGAGCGGGGTCAAACGGGTAATTGAGTATAAATTCAACGAGGACGGCAACAAGGTCAAGATCACGACCACGAGCCGCGTCAGGAAGCTCGCCAATGCGCGCTTGAGCCGAAAGGCGGTGGAGCGGAGGAGCTGGGCCAAGTTCGGCGACGGCGTTCACGAAGACGTCGGCGCTCGCCTGACCATGGTCTCTACGGAGGAGATCCGCCTCGAACGTCCCAAGGCTCCAGGTTTGTTTCCCCTGCCAATCTCATGAAAGCTAAGTCAGATGACATGATTGTTTGATGAGATTGATGTGATTGTACTATATAAACCCTTTTAATTAACCTCTTTAATCTGTATTTCTTCAAATATAGCGAAATTGATATCTTCCTCCGTTTGTATATTGAGTAACACAATACATAAATCCGTGTGCTCTCTTACTTTCTGCCGATTTTCCAATCGGTGACAATACTTCTGCAGTTCTGCCACATCCTGTTTTTTTTTTTTTTTTTTTTGTTGTTTGTGCTAGACGTGGAATTCTAATGTGGTTTTTTTTCGTTTTCACCAAACAGGCAGCAAAGAGGAAGAGAGCAAGACGGCCGGCGACACCTTGTCCCAGCTGAACAAGAACACGTTCCTGATGCTGTGCAGAACCTGCGGGAAGAAAGGGGACCACTGGACGTCACGCTGCCCGTACAAGGACCTCGCCACCCAGGCAGAATCATCGTTTCCTGACAGCGTGAAGCCTGCAGCATCCGAGGCCGCCGGGAAAGAAGCGGCTGCTGCTGCTGCCAAGGCCGCCTACGTGCCGCCGAGCATGAGGGCGAACGCGGACAGGAGCAGCGTGGTGGGGTCGGACATGCGGCGGAGGAACGAGGAGAACTCGGTCCGGGTCACCAACCTGTCGGAGGACACGCGGGAGGAAGACCTGCGCGAGCTGTTCAACCCGTTCGGACCGGTGAGCCGGGTCTACGTGGCGATGGACCAGAAGACAGGGGTGAGCAGGGGATTTGGGTTTGTGAATTTCGTGAGTAGAGAAGATGGGGAGAGGGCCATCAGGAAGCTGAATGGGTATGGGTATGACAACCTTATTCTTCGTCTCGAGTGGGCGACGCCCAGGAAGACCAACTAGCTAGGTGGAGAGGGATTAGACTGGGGATTTTTTTTGTTGTTTTTTTACTTGGTTATAGTCATAAGCTCTTGCTCTGTCAGGAATAACGTTTTTTTTTTTACTGTCTAATTGATTAGTTCGCGTTATTTGCAAGAGGAGGCTGACGATGTTCTGTTTCTGATTGGGAACTTGTTTGCTTTGACTGGTGTTATACTGTGCTCAATGATCGGGCTAGAGCTTGATGTTCAGTTTACATGGTATCTTGCAACATGTGTCGGAATAAGTATTGTTTGGTTCGGTGTAGTTGTGTAAAAAATTGAATGAAGAGGAGGAAAGTTTTACTAAAATGCTGTTCAAGTACTTCTCAGTTCTCACCCACGACCAATTGAAACTGCATATACAATTGAGATTGCACGTAGTTACGCTATAAGTATCAAGGGAAAACAATATTGCATATGATGATCAATTGCATGATATTAAGTTCTTAACCCATTCTCCAAATACATGCCACCAAACACCTATTCTGCATACAAAGAGGCAGGGGTGTTGCCGTAGCTCCTTCGTCCACCCCAATGACCAAATCCATGCTAAAACTCGAGGTATGTCCCGCGCCTCCCTGATTTTGTCCAACAAGAAAGAAAGACAACATCCACAACGGAAAGAGGACGGAGAAGAAAGGATCACCATACCGGACTTCGAACACAGCGTTTTTAACAGCAGCTATGAGTCTGATCAGAGCAGCCCTCTGACATGGTAATGCAACTTCGTGTTCAAAAGAGTACGCCAGTGTCTAGTATATAACAGAGATGAGTGTTCCACAGATCTCATAAAAACAGAACACAGTCACAGAGAAAAGTGAAAGAAATTAGTCAGTCTGATGGTTAGTCCCTCACTCACTCCTACCAATAATAAACCTGTGTCCGATAGCAGAACGCTATCCCCATATAGACTCCTATGATCGTATATTAATGGAGATCTCCTCCGCGCAACAAACTAAAACAAGGCTTCAACTGCTTCCCGTCACCCAAACCGGCGTTCAGCTTCCACCTTAGACCCTCTTATTTAGCGCAGATACGAGTTCCAATCTTGTAGCTCACGGAAAGAATGAGGACCCAGAAGAACATTAGGCACACCCAGACCCTAGTAAACATGGATCCTGATTTCACACTCGTACCACCAAGTCCTTGCGGCCAGGTAATAGACATGACCACATTGACCCCCATGTTCTTCCCCAAAGTATTCCCATCCATCCCGTTGCCTCTCGGTGCCATGTTCTCTATTGTTATCATACCGGCAGTGACGTGAATGGATGAGCTGGAAGGTTGAGATGAAGCAAACCGCAGAGCTGCTGCTCCCTTGACTGGGAACTCTGCAGCCAGCGCAGGAGGTGCATGTATATTGCCCAGCATCCGGCTCGCTTTGCTAATGAATGGATAGTTGACATCTGCGTATTTAGAACATAACACAGAAATTGAGTTTCCATCATCAGCAGGAACAGGAGGGGGAAAGGAAAAAGAAAACGGTCCTGCCTTGAAAACGGTGCGATTGTATCACAGAATGGAATCTGCTCGGCATGCAACAAAACTACAGCAATAAATTGGAAATTACCGGATTCAGATTTCATGCTATATGGTTTCAGCATGGTAGAATCAGGCATCTGCTCTGAGGAAGATGCACCACCCTGCATGCTTAGCATGTTTTCGCTCCTAGAGTGAAGATCATCAACCACCTCATTCGAAACCTGTAACACAACCAAAGTTCAGTTTCCCAGTCCATTCTTAAAAAACAGACCAAACTGGAGTAGCAATAAACATTTCAAGACAGCTTCAGTACCTTGTTGGATTCAAGTGACTGATCAGAAGTGAAACCATCACCTCTCAATGCTTCAGAAAGATCAAAGTCCAACTGATCAAAATCAAGGAAGTCTTCCAAGTTAAAATCGGCGGGGTCTGAACCTGGCTCCAGAGGATTCGACAATTCAGATGCTTCCAAGAAAAGCCCCTCGGCGTATTCACTGTTAGCAGCATCCTTGTTATCAAGAGGATTCGAGTCCTTGCTTGAACTTGCAATATACTGTGCATCTACACAGTTGTCACCCATCTCATTTTGCCCAGATATGTAAGGTAACTGTGGTTGAACTGGCACTGCCAAGGTGTTTAGTGGCTCGGCCGTAAGGGGTTTAGGCCCATCTTCACCAGAGCCTCCGACATCCTCTATTTTGTTGCTCGTCTCTTCATAGTAGAAGGTCGGCGGAACATTAACATTCTCGGGTTCAATACCAACATCAACTTTCTACAGATGTTTCAACGAAAAAGGCAGAAGACAGTAAGAAATAAATAGCCAGCCAATAGAAGAATACATTTTCTGAATCAACTCTGGTTAAGTAATATGCACTTGAACGGAGGTAAATATAAATCGTAAATACAGTATAGTAAAAAGGCTAATGTTATCCTGCATCTATGTCACAACTCTTGTGGCAATAATTTGATAAGCGACTGAATAAAATGGTAGAACATTAGGTGTGCATGAGATTTGTACTAAACTCAACCCTATCAAACAATGCACTATACCAAGTAAACTTTGGATGATAAACTGTTCGAATCAAAGAAGCAAACAATGAAAGAGACCTACCTGATCAAAGTCTTCAGCATCCACATACTCATTGTCAATCTCAACCACCCCATCAGCAGAAACGAACTCTTCGCCAGTTAGAACAGGGACATCATCATCTTCCCATTCCTCCTCAACAAAAGGCGCTCCATACTGTTCCCCATTTTTCGGTCCAGTTCCACTCTTTCTGAAAATCCTACAAAGGACATAAGTATCCTTTTGCCACGAACCGAGCACAAAGTGAAGGATACCATCAGCAACAGCATCAAAGAAAGTAGATGACCATATATGAATCGAGAGTTTAGATATATAGAGTTCCAACTCACTTGACCAATTCCGAATTTCCCCAATTCCTCGTCAGAAAGGCGGTACTCATGCATCACCCAATTGGTACGCTCGCCATGTGGAGCCCGCCCAATGTGGAAAACAAGAGTTTTCTTCATCCCCACGGTTACAGAGTTGGAGAGTATAGGCCTATCTTTCCCAGTTGTTTTCCAGTAGCCTTTCTCAGTAGCCCGGTTTGTCTTTGACCCATTACTATACTTTCTATCCAATAAACTAAAGAAGTACCACTCCAAATCCCTGCTCTTCAACTTTGATCGATCTAGTCCCAGCGGAAATTCACAAATGTACACCAAAGTTATAAAGAATTTCAATTTCAGAATCTATCTAATCAAAGAATTTCAATTTCAAGCGAACTCAGAACCACCGTCACTGACGAGCAACCTACTATAGTGCGGGAAACATTTCACTTCCTAGTTAAGATCTCAGCACTACGAAAACGAACCAATCGAGTATACAACGTGGAAGATTTGGCTCACTTTCTAGGCTGTTCTCTCCTCATATCAATCAAAATATGCAGCTAAATTAAAGCACATCCTGGCAGATACTAATTCGCAGAGACCTACTCCAACTCATAGAGCAACCCCAATCAAGAAAAAAACAAAGACGAGGGGAAGTTGAAAGAAAACAGACCAGGGAGATCCCAGGGCTCCGTCCGGTAGACGTCAACGACGGAAATCGGGTCAAATCGGACGGGCTTGTTAGTGACCTTTCGCTTCAGGTAGTACCGGAGCAGTTCCTCATCAGTGGGGTGGAACCGGAAACCAGGACCGAGAAAACTTGCCGAGTCGCCACGAGCCATCTACCGAGTCGAAGCAATTGGAGCTGACCAGGAGCGAAATCAGCGACGAAAAGCGTGCGTCTTGAGAAGAAAACTGAATCGATCACGGCGGTCGTCGAGAAAAGAAACAGAAATTGACCCGCGGACCAAATTAGGGCAAGGGGAATCGACCGGAAAGCGGTTATATCAAACGTCTGCGGCGGTGGCTGTCGGTGGCGGAAGCGTGAACGAGGATGAGAGAGAAGCAGCCATTGTGAAGCTTTTTTTAACAGATGGGAAAAAGCCACCAGTATGAAGGAAGTGAGAATTTTTTATAGGCTGAATTCCCGATGTTGGGAAGGGGAAGGAACAGGGGAAAGCTAACGTCACGGGGCGAAACAGCATCGTTAGATCAGCGTCACCGCAGGGTCATACTTGTCCTTCGATCACCGGCTGTGGGCTTGGTTGCTGGACCTGGACCTCAGGACCGGGCCCACGAGGGTGCTTTACTAGTAAGTCTTGGGCTATTGCCGACGTGGGGCCTAGCTGGACCGCCACGTGGGGGAGTCTAGGCTGCATGGTGCTGGTAGGAGGGCGTATTTTTAATGCGACGAGGTGAGGCAAGTACATCTGTAAGGGAAAAACAGGTGGAGGAGAACTGAAATTACCATTTTGTCTCCGCTAGTCAATTTCTATGTTTGTCATCTAATTAACGGTCAAGTTTTATAGTTGACTGCCACGTATGACAAACTTAACGGAGTGTAATGGCCGGTGACCAATTGTGAAACGATTCGAAAAATTAGTGGCGAATAAGAAAGAAAAGTAATTCGGATGGCAAACGTAAAAGATTTGTATAATTTGAGTGATCAAACTTGTAATTTAGCCTTTAAAATTAGGAAGAAAATTCTCTTAAGAAAAAAGGATCAAAGGAGTGCGTCCGTATGAAGTATGAACTATGAAGTAAACCTCAAAAGAAGAATCTAGATCCTTTTTCCCAATGTAAAAAATTTGGCTGTCTATGGGCTTGGGCTTTATCTTTTGTTAATCGAGCTAAGCCCAAGTTTGCTTCAGTTCATATTTGGGCCTGTTAGCTGTGTGAATTAGTGGGGATGATTGCGGCCCCAATCCTACTTGGCCCATTTGAGCAAGGTTGATGGCCGGCCTCCTCCTTCCTCCAAGTTGTTTGTTCGTGATAAAGTTCCAATAAGACAAAAATCCTAACCAGTGACAGTCAACACTCTTATTATTTTATTCTCATGAAATCTCATCATTGGAACGTTTAATGTGTAATCCAATAAGGCAATAAACCAAACAAGAGACTCCCAATCTCTGAGCTATTTATCGAACTTCTGGAAATTTGAAGGACCCCTTTGCTGCCTACTCAGCCAAGTTCATCCTCCTCCACACAACTGATAATATTTTTTTTTTTCTACCGTGTAAACTAATTACACTATCAACCACGACAATGCAGCAGCAGTCTCATTGTGGCATCGTAAGAAATTCTACTGGTAAGCAGCTCTGTGGTGCCATTTTACATCTCTCCAGGAAGCATCGTGTCCTCTGGCAGGTCACAGTAAGCAATTCCCTGAAAAAGAAACCAAACCATGGGTGATTCTTATTCTACTTCAGATAAGCTCACAAAACTGGAGCTGTTATGGAAGAAGGATTTTTTTTCCTTTTTGATTCAATGGTGAATGAACCATACCTCTCCTGTCAGGTGTGCAACACACCTCTTCTCAGCTAGCAGTTCAGCCTCCGTCTGCAAATTCGCAAAGTTAAATACCGAAGTTCAAAAGTTGGGACCTTTATCTTTTTGCGACTTCTGAGGTCGCACAAGTGAATGTGGAGAGAGTATATATATACCTTAGCTATTCGACTGCGCAGGTAGTCATCGAATTGTATTTCCTTGACAAGTTCATAATCACCATCTCCCTGGCAGAAAGTAGGGTTTTATTCAGAGAGGGCATTTGTTAACATTTTGAATGTGAAATTAGGGAAGGAGAAAGAGAGCTGACATTTGATCTGCATGGCATGCTGAAAACTATATCTTCTGCTATGCCATAAGGATTTCCAGTTGTGTAAACCTGCAATGTACATCTGAAATGGTGAACCAACCATTTTACCACACCAAGCCGAGCCAATTGAGGAAAGAGTGACAGTTGTTTCGATTGGCAGCAACCAAGCAGACGAAACTTACGCCAGAAGAAAACCAATCACCCTCAGGAGTAGGAGTCACGAGAGATTTTATGGCGTCGACAATTGAAACAGCCGTTGATGCAGCTGAAGACCGCCCCCATTTCTGAATCAGTGCTCCACCTCTCTGCAAAGTTCCAAGACACAAGGGCCATTTAGTAAGTCAATTTTTTCCCCGCTGCTCAACTTTTGCTCAGCTGTAACAGCTTTTCAGTCTGGAGAATCTAAAGTGAAGGAATATGAAACCCAAAGGACCTGTAAAATTGTTACAATATCAGGATTCAGGTCTATCTAAAACATCTCTCACCTTCTGCACCTTCTCAGTGAATTCCTGTTCTAGCCATTTGTGATCTTTGATAACTTCCTTGACAGGCAACCCGTTTATTTTAGCGTTTAAAAAATCTGGAACCTGTATATGCAGACAAGATAAATGTTTCTTGCAGTGTAAGTTCCAAAGCAGCACCGAATATATGCACATTCTGTCAACAGAAGAACATGGAATACCTGAGTTGTGGAATGGTTTCCCCATATCGTCACATTTGACACTTTGTCATAGAAGACACCTGCTTTTAGGGCAAGCTGCAAGATACCACAACAAGTTAATGTTTTCTTCACCATCGTTTTTAATACAACAAGTTTGAAGAACTCAAGGATACCTGGCATTTCGCCCTGTTCTCATCCAACCTAGTCAAAGCATGGAAATTTTTCGCTGGTATTTTTGGAGCATTTTTCATACAAATCAGAGCACTGCAACCAAAGGGAATAATACACAAACAATTGAAGCGTTAAAATGTACAGCAGACCTTAACTAACCAAGGGAAAACATGTCAAGTAACCTGATTGATAGACTTACTTGGTATTACAAGGGTTTCCAACTACTATCACCTTCACGTTCGGAGAGGCAACGGCATTTAGAGCCTTTCCCTATCAAGTTTGAGTGAAGACTTTAAGCTTCGATGAGTGCATCAAAAGGACAGATGAGAAGAGAAAATCTTGCAACAATTGGCACCTGCTCAGCAAATATCTGGCCATTGATATCTAGCAAGTCAGCTCGTTCCATCCCGGGTCCTCGGGGCTTTGCTCCAATCAGTAGAGCCCACTCGGCATCTTGGAACACCTCATATGGGTCTATTCCGATATTGACCTCCCTCAACAAAGGAAACAAGGAGTCCTCAAGCTCCATTGCGACTCCTGCCCCACCACACAAGTGAAATTTTGGAGTGAAAGAGAAATCGCCCGAGTCATTACAACAATAGATCAATGAATCAGCACAGTCCCATTCCCTATTGTGTTATGCGGGACAGACACATGTTTCAAGTACATAGCTCTCTTGTGATGAGGTCAAATTATTTCCCTTCGTGAATGCAAAGAACTAATACCTTCAAGAGCTTGGATTGACCTTTCAGAGCCCAAGAGTCGCAATGCGATTGGTTGATCGGGTCCAAATACCTCACCAGATGCAAGCTGCAATAGGACAGCACAGTGACCAAGATGAACACAATGGGAGAGTAGAAAATCAAGGCATAACCAAAGATTCAACTTTCTTGTAAGCAAGTAGTACAGAACGAGAAAGTGTTCACAATTAGTGCATCTGATTAAGACTAGCAAAGAATCTTGCTCTATGAAAGAGATACCAATCATTAGAAACAAAACTGCCAATTCGAATAACAAGACCATCCAAGGGACAAGTTTTACCAGGCTAAAAGCAACATCATCTTGGGAAGCCACATTAATCTGGATTAAAGAACCTAGAAGCCGTTCATGAACATGTTGTAGAAGGCTATTACTACTTACTTTGAAGAGAAGATGATTGGATATCATCCCAGCCGCACCAGATACAGCTATGTTGATCATCTTTTTCCATGATTTAGTCTCTTCTTCCTGCACAATAATAAAAACCCACAACATCAGTTTCAGCAGCCATGGAGACAGAATTCAAGTCAGTCTGCGAAAAGCAGGAGAAAGGCTTCAAAAGAAGAACGTAAACGCCTAAACAGAATGTCCCACTTATAGTTACTAAATTCCCAAACTTGCACACTCGTACAAGTATAGGATGATTGGTTCATCACACAGCATTACTATCACAAGACTATCAACAAACACCTAGCATGCACCCGGTAAAACAAAGACAAAATCTTAACCTCATGAAACTAAAGTGCTGGATCACACGGACTACCAAGCAGAGGAAACAGAGCAACTTACAGCCTTGAGATCGTAGGTTAGGCAGAAAACACCATAACAGTCAGCCTTGTCCTTCGGTATTTCGACCTGAACCGGAGCCGAATTTTGAACTTGACTGAAACCCAGAAGGAAAATAACAAAAAAGAAGTTAGAAGCTTGTAACATCAAACAAAACGAGAAGAGAATAGAGAAACGGTTAGAGAAGAAAGAAACGCACTTTACAGAGCAGGTGATTTTGGGGAGGACCGTGGATCGATATCTGGTTCGGAAATGGTCGGAGGAAAGAGATGAGGAAGAAGGGACATAGATTTGTGAAGCGTGGAGACTGTTGGCGTTGTTGCGGGCAAATGAAGCAGCAGCAGCAGCACGGGAGGTAAGCTCTGCCACCGCCATGGCCAGAAGATAGAAAGCTCAACGGTGGAAGGAAGATAGAAAGAAGGACAAAAGTCAAGGTGGTAGAGTCTAGGAGGGAGAGTGGCAAAAGAGAAGACGATGAGAAACTGAGTGGGGTTTATAGCAGCTGCTGCAACCTGGGTTCAGTGAGAGGGAGAGGGAAAGGAGGAAGTGGAACAGAGTATTGAGTTCGTTTTGGATGATAGGAAAAGCGGGAGGGAAAATTCAGTGTAAGGCCACCCATTCGACACGTGGCGTTTACATGTGATCCTGAAAATCTACCCAAAACCAGATAAAAATGGATTTTCATGCCCAGTTTTCGCGCGACAGTAGTCTATCAGCCAGCAAGCCCAAGCCCAAGAATGGTTTCCTCTCGGCCAGCCGGCCCTATCCGACTTGCGGTAGGCCTTAATCCAACGAGCTTAACGCCGTTTTATATTGTTGTCATGCTGTTTTCGTTTTTATTGCGGTTTGTGGTCGGAAGGTGGAGTCGCTAGAACATCTGTTTTTTAATTGTTCTTTTGCCCGAAAATTGTGGAGCTTGGTTGGTTTTCGTTCTCAGCTTGCAGGTTGGGATAAGCGTTCATTTGCAAGTATGGTTCGGGAGGTGCTTTTTCATAAGAGCGGGAGGGTGGATAATTCTTATTTTATCCTGCAAGTTATAGCCATGTTTTGGCGTATTTGGAAGAACAGGTGTATGGTTGTTTTTGATCAGCAACAGGTCTGCTTGGAGTCAAGGGCGGCGGAGTGGCGTCATCAGGTGAATGAAATTGAGTCTGCTTTCTTGTCCGCATCTCTTTCCCCGGCCATCCCGCTTCGATCTTCTGTTCCTACTGGATCAGC
This sequence comes from Linum tenue, assembly GCA_946122785.1. Lineage (NCBI taxonomy): Eukaryota > Viridiplantae > Streptophyta > Magnoliopsida > Malpighiales > Linaceae > Linum > Linum tenue. The sequence goes on along the minus strand of CAMGYJ010000005.1, from coordinate 6,205,144 downwards.
GTTTCCGCATGATGGTCATCAATTCCATGCTTCTTTCGACGGCGCCACTGGGAGGGGGGATGCAGGTGCGGCAGCGTATGTGATTGGGGACGGTTCGTCTGATGCAGGGATGATGTTTCCAATTGCAGCAGCGGCAACCATTTATGCAGGGATCAAAGATGCTCATGTTTTGGAGACCCTAGCTCTTCGGGATTGTCTCAAGGAATGCAGCACAAGACAGCTCACATCGCTTCTTATTACGGGCGACGCGAAGGTTATCCTGGATAAATGTTTGGCAGGGGATTTCAATGATTCTAAAGTTGGCGCAATTTTGCGTGAGATCCAAGCCTTGTTGGCTGGTTTTGGGAGGTATTGTGATCTACGTTTCGTAGGTCGTCATAGGAACAGGGAGGCTCATTTAGTGGCCAAAAAGTCCCTGAGTTTGTCGCCTCGGGTCCTGTCGAGGTTCGACTATGTGTCTTGGTTACGTAGTTTGTAATTGACGGTGTGTGGATCTTATCTCCATCTCGTTTGAGATCGGTTGAATGGCAAAAAAAAAAAACACACACTAAATCTGAAATAAATAAATAAAATTATTTTGTTTACAATGCTATAAAATCCAGGAAAATTAAAAATCAATAATATAAAGTCAATTAGCTACTTATTTAGTGATGGATTACCAATTTTAGCCTTTTCTAATCAACATTATTTTTTGATAATATATATTTATGTGACTAATAGAAATCTCAACAATTTCCAGTCAATTCATAAAAAATAAAAAAAATTCCAGTCAATACAAATCAATGTTGACAAGATACAAGTATGGAAAAGAATTGGAGAAAACAGTGTGACAGAAAGAGTTATCAGAAAATTGACGAAGTACAAAACTTTAAAATTATATAAAGATGAGATTTTTTGGGAATGCCTTGTGTAAAAATTTAGAGAAAATTATTCTCACAGGCTCACAGCTGCTACTACTACGGTACTACCCCACCGAAAACAATGTTTGAAAACAATAAAAGAAAATACTTAAAATGGCTTCACTAATATCTAATTCTTGCTAATTCTATAGTGTTACCGTAACAAAATCAAACATATTTTCGATATCGGTTTTTTCACTTGGAAAAATATAAACGGAAAATTTCTCCCTCAGGCATAATCAATGTATGGTTTGATGGTGCGGTCAAGCTTGGTCAAGGAGGAATTATCGGCATTGTAGGCTTCCAAGTGATAGGTAATGTTCTATTTGCCTCTGGAAAATATTATGATGGGATCAAGGATTTGTTTATCATGGAATGTTTAACTTTACGTGAAGCCTTATAGTGGTGGTGTCTAACCCATTCCATTCTTGCTGTTAAATTTCATGGGGACTCTCAACTATTGATCCGACGGATGGTTGGAAGTGATATGCATCATGATCGGGGAGGAGCTATATTGAAAGACGCTCGGAGTTTAGCTTCCTCGTTTAGCGAAGTTTCTTAATGTTTTGTTTCTCGTCAATTCAATAGGACTGCCGATCATGTGGCACAAAAACCCCTCTCATCGGTAGTTCGATTATTGGTCGACTCCTGCGCTTTTCTTTCTTCCTGACTATCTTTTCAACACTAACTATGAAAAAAAAAATCATACTAAGTACACCCCTCTATAATAATCACCAGAATGTCATTTCTATTGGCCAAATCAACATTGCACTAGGATCCAAATTTCGTCTTTGGTCCCAAGTCCCAACCTCCCATCATTTTCATCCAAAAGAACAAAATGAGAAGTTGAAAGGTTGTCATTAGGCCAACAACTAATGTCCAAAAGCTTGGCCATCGCCTTCATTCCAACCGTTTGTATTCAAATGATTTCTCATAAACACCTAATGGTGTATAGGGATCGAGAGAAGAAATAACTAGTTCGCTACATTAATTCGAGTTGTTAGAAGAAGTTCGATTATGAATTTTATATTGTGTATTAACACATATTCTCGCACTAAAACTTAACTCACATGAATTCAAAGTTTGTACATATCCAAATATTATGTGCTTCATAAAAGAGAATCGTACAATACCTCCCAAGTATCGAAAAGTCCAATATAGTATCGAAAAACAATTGATCTCAATATCTTTGGTCACGAATGTTATATTGTTCCTTTGCCCTTGCCTCGGACGGCAGCACAGGCAGAGCACCACTAACAAACAATCAACATTTCCCTCTTCTTCCTTTGGTTTCTCCATCCATCTCCTCTTCCATGAGGCATATCCCTTCTCAGCATATTCTACGATTTAATCCCTACTTTAACCTCCTAATTCTCCCCGGCCGGCCGCTAATCACCCTCCTGCCGTCATTAACTATATGCTCAAACTGAAAGCTACTTATATACTCCTAAACACACCTACGAAACTTACAAAGCACTACCTTCTTCCACCGAGCTCGCCCATCCTTGAAAACACAAGAACGCCAAAAAATGTCCCTCGATCCAGAACCATGGACCGCCGCCGTTCCAACCGGAGAGCAACGCAACACTAACACACACCCGCCGCCGGCGAACAACTCCGGCTACGATCCCCACACCGGAATCTACCGTTCCCTCGTCCACTTACCGGAAGACGGCCAAATCCCCACCGCCCACAATTTAGACACCGCAAAATACGTCATCTCACAATTCCCCCACCCCGACATTTCGGAATCCAAGATCGCCCTAATCGACTCCTCAACCGGCCAGCAGCTGACCTACGCCCAACTCCGCCGCTCAATCACATCCCTCGCCGCCGGCCTCCGGTCCGCAATCGGCGTCCGAAAGGGAGACGTCGTGCTCCTCCTCTCCCCGAACTCGATCCTCTACCCAACCATCTGCCTCGCCATCATGTCCGTCGGCGCGATTCTCACCCCTGCCAATCCCGTCAACACCACCTCCGAAATCGCCAAACAGGCCAACGATTCCGGTGCCAAATTCGTCGTCGCGGCTCCCGAACAGCTCCAGAAGCTCGAATCAATCGGAATCCCCGTCCTCACCACGACGAGAGCTCTCGATTACGTGTCCTGCGAGGAACTAATCGACTGCTGCGGCGGCGGCGATGGTTCCACAGAGCCGCAGGTTTCAATTTCGCAATCAGACACCGCAGCGATTCTGTACTCGTCGGGGACGACGGGAGCGAACAAGGGCGTGATCCTCACGCACTCGAATTTTATTGCGGTGATGACGATGATGAAATGGTCGGTTCGTGCGATGTCGGCGGAGGACGACACGTTCCTCTGTTTCCTCCCGATGTTCCACATCTACGGCCTGGCCTTCTTCGCCCTAGGGTTGTTCACATTGGGGATCAAGACCGTCTTAATCCCCAAATTCGACTTCAACCTGATGCTCCAATCGATCGAAACCCACCGGGTCAACAACATCCCCGCGGTCCCTCCGGTGATTCTCGCGATGGTGAAGTTCGCGACGGCGTCGGGGTTCGATTTGAGCTCGTTGCGGCGGGTGGGGACGGGGGCGGCGCCGTTGAGCGGGGAATTGGGGGTGGAGTTCCGGCGGAGGTTTCCGTGGGTGGAATTGCGGCCGGGGTATGGTTTGACGGAGAGCTGCGGAGCCACGACGATGTTTGCGAGCGACGAGGTGGCCAAGCGGCGGCCGGAAGGGTGCGGGGGGCTTTTGCCGAGATTTTGTGCGAAAATCGTGGATGCGGAAACAGGGGATGCTCTGCCTCCGTACGGAAGAGGGGAGCTGTGGGTGAAGAGTCCGGCGGTGATGAAAGGATACCTGAAGAACGAGGAGGCTACATCGGCGACGATTGATTCCGACGGGTGGCTCCGAACAGGGGATCTTTGTTACTTTGACGGTGATGGGGTGCTTTTCGTTGTTGACAGGATCAAGGAGCTCATCAAGCATAACGGCTATCAGGTTTTCTTTCCTCCATGAAAATTATCACATTTACAAAATGAGTTACTTAAAAATTAAAACAATTATAATTGTCTAAAAAAGGTCAATTTGAAAATTTTTCAAACCAAATTGTTTCATCCAAAAATTTTAGTATCAAATGAATCAATTTGAACCAATTATTTAAAAACGAGACAATTTATTCATTAGAATATTTAATCCGAACGACTCTTTTTCCCTCTAAGTGGTGAACAATTGATCTTTTATTTCCAGGTGGCACCGGCGGAACTGGAAGCCATACTTTTGACTCATCCTCAAGTGATGGACGCAGCTGTAATACCGTGAGTTCCGACCATTCGAATTACTTGACCCCACTTCAGACAATTGAAATTGGTTCAAAACGAATCGATTCAAAATAACTCAAGCAAATAGACCCATCCAATTTTTTGCTGGCAAACGAGTCAATTTTATACAATTGATTCAAAACGAGATATTGCATTGATCGATTACAATTCATCATCCAAACAACTCCGAGAGTTCTTTCATCGGAATGAAAATGGTCGAGAACTAAGATGTGGTCACGTGATTGCAGAGTTAAAGATGCGGCGTCGGGGGAAATACCGATGGCGTATGTGGTGAGAGCTTCCGGTTCTGTGCTCACTGAAGACCAAGTTATTACGTTTGTAGCTGATCAGGTCGGCCAACCATGGATGAACTACCTCTGTTTTTATCAGTTTTCGTGTATTTTTTTGGTTTGGGGTTTGACGTGGTCTTTAATGGCGTCGTTGATCGTACAGGTTGCTCCCTACAAGAAAGTGAGAAGGGTTGCCTTCATCGGCGCGATTCCTAAGTCGGCGGCGGGGAAGATTTTGAGGAAGGAGCTCATTTTGCACAACCAGCAACGACTTACAGCAAAGATTTGATTGGCTTCACTAAAAAAAAAAAAAAAAACTATTTCGCGACCACAAAATTGGTCGCAAATTGCTATAAGAGTTGGTTCCAAATTGTCTTAGTTCTAATGGTGTAACCTGTGAGGAAATTGGGTTTGGTCAATGTTAATAGCAATAAGGCAGTGACGCCACTGCATAATGTTGGTTATGTAGAATTTTACAGTCGTTGAAATCTTATTCAATTTTTTACCAAAAAAAAAATCTTATTCAATTGAGCGATATAAAGACAACGGTCACTAATAACAGTATAACTTTGTAAAAAAATTGTTTTTTAACAGGATAAAATTGGAAATTAGATTTATCTTTTTTAATAAGTAATTCAGAGCTTTGGCATGCGAGTGCAATATAATTTATGAATTCTTTTTTTTTTTTTTTTTGACAAGAAACCTGTATTGAGAGATTAAGAAAATTCAGGTACTACAATGCCATCTTTTGCTAACAAAGGTATGATGAAGGGAGGAGCTCGGTTGAACCACACTTCGGTTTCGTCCGGTCGACATTGGGTACGGGCCAGCAAATGAGCACACTCATTCGCATTTCTTCCCCAAAATCTCCATTGCACATTTCCAGCTTCCTCCGCCACCTCCCGAATCTCATCACAGATTCCCCCAACCTCCCATGCAGTTAAATCCCTTCTATCCAACTTCAGCACCACCGATTTGCAGTCAGTTTCCATAATCAGCGGCCCAAAATCATGTCTTTTTGCTAGCTTCAATCCCCAAAGCAGGGCAAGAGCCTCTGCCGTCTCCGGTGACCATTTCGTCCTTGTCCGATGTACCGCTGCCATTTGAAAAGTCCCCCACCCGTCTCTGATCACCATCCCATAGCCCGTTCCATCCTCCCCCAGCACGGCCGCGTCAGTATTCATCTTGAACCACCCCTGAGGCGGCGGCTCCCAGACAACCCTAACCGCCGGCATCTTAGGTTTCCGATCAGGACCCTTCTGCAATTGTTGGTACTCTTCCAGGTAATTCTGTGCTCTCATCACTACTTCCCACTCCTCCATCTTGTGATTGTTGAATAGATGGTTGTTTCTCTCTTTCCAGAGAAACCATAGGGTAATCAGAACCATAGTGAGTTCCTCCTCTTTCGTTCCTTCAATTAGATTACAAAGCCATTCCTCGCAATTCTTTCCTTCTCCCATTTCAAAGAACTTCGCCAAATAACTTGGTCTCCAGACTCGGCCAACCCAATCACAATCCCGCGTAATGTGTTCTTGCGTCTCCACTAGCCCACAAAATGGGCATTCATCATTTGCCTCCGGGATTCTTCTACTCAAATTTGCACCCGTTGGAAGAATATTACTACCCCATCTCCAAACAAAAACTCGTACCTTTGGCGGTAGTTTCAACATCCAGAGCTGTTTCCAGTCGATCGGGACATAGTGCTCTTCCTGGCCGCTCAAATGCCTTCTCCTCCACTCTTTGTACCCCGATCGCACCGAATACTTTCCTGATTTCTCCTTTCCCCAAATTCGAACATCTGGTCTTGATCTAAAGGGTAGTGGAATTTGTTTGATCCGATCTCGATCTTCTGGCTGGAAATTTGCTTGCAAAATGTTGCTTTTCCACGATCGGCTCTCATGATCAATCAAACTCGACACCCTCTCCATCATTCCCAGGCCATTCACCTGTGTTTGCACTTTGTAGTCCTCAGCTGCTGGGATCCATCTGTCCCACCAAATCCTCACACTTTCACCATCTCCTATCCTCCATCTCGTGCCCTCCCTTACCAAGCTTTGAGCTTTCAGTAAGCTTCTCCAGATGTAACTTGGGTTTGTACCCATCTCAGCCTCTAAAATATCACAATGAGGATGGTACTTTGCTTTTAAAACACGAGCCACCAGGGTACTAGGGTTCTGTAATAGATTCCAAACCTGTCTTCCCAGTAAAGCTATAGATTAATTTATTAACTAACCACTCAACACTTAAGTTATTTTTGAAAGCAGTACATACTCCTAAGTTGTAAAATTAAACTATTAATCGATTAATACATACTCTTGATTAATCCTATTATAACATATGCTAAAAATCTCTACCTATAATCATATATTAAGATTTTTGAACCAAATACTCAAATTCAATACCTCTACAATACTGATGTAATCTAGCATTCTCGACCCGTAACCAATTCTTAGCTAATGTCGGATGGTTGTTCGACTTATGACATTCCATAATTTCTTAGTAAAGATAGATGATCATTACATAAATTTCATTGACTTCGATTCGAACGATGAATGTGTCATCAAGATTTTTTGACATGATCTTTTAGTCTATGATAATTACTAACTTGTAATATATGTTTTTGTCTATGCCCTCAATGGAAGATATCAATTACTTTGTCTTGCTCTATTCTCTCAATTGGTCTGTGTTTTTAGAAATTCTCATAATTGTAATGTTTCCCATACACTTATTTTGGATGTATATGAAACGTTGTGCCATTTAGTGATGAATTTGTAATTTTGGATTAAAAATTTTATTATAGCTTACCCCTTGTCCAAACATATATTAGTAGGAGGACCGGAAAGAGTAGTAGAAACCCCGAGACAGAGCTATGAAAAAGCAGCCGATGATCGACGCAGCCGGCGGCACCGATCGAATTTCAGCGCTTCCCATCAAAATCATTCACAATATTCTGGACCGCCTGAACTCTCCAGTTCAGGTAGCGAGAACCAGCGCCTTGTCCAGAAGTTGGCTCCAATTCTGGCGCTCGTACCCGGTGCTGGAATTTCGCCACGAGGACTTCGCCGATCGTCGGTGTGATTTGGGCCAAAAGTTCCGCAGCTTCGCCGCCTCCTGGTCAAGGAGACTCTTGATTCATGACAATTACGGGGTGCCGTTGGACGTTTTCAGGATCTCGTCGCCGCCCAATCGCGATTTCGCTGGTGAGGAACTCACCGCGTTGCTGGCAGCGGCAGCGGCGTTGGCCGTCAGTCATACCCTATCGCCGATTGAGATAGTAGTCGAAACCGGCGGGTTCCATGGTTTCCCCGAGGGGATGCTCTCCAATTGCAGTCGCACCGAGGTTCTGAAGCTGAGAGGTTGCAGATTTGGTGACGATGGATTCCGAAACCGCTCAGTTTCCCTCGACAGTCTTAGGGTTCTTCATCTCCAAAATGTCAGGGTCGAGGAAAGCGTCGTCCGCAGCTTCATTGATAATGCCCCACGTCTGGAGTCACTGCGTTTGGAATCGCTCGTTGAATTGGAGAGGCTGGAGATCTCCGTCGATGGTAATCTTCCAAACTTGAAAACCCTAAAAATTGAGCAGCCGCATTCCCTGATTGAACTTCAGCTAGCTGCAGCCCCACTACTGGAGAGTCTGGACATTAAACACACAGGGCAATGTAAGCTGAAAGTGGTATCTTCATCTTCAGCCCCCAGTCTCAGAGTGCTAGAATTTAGTGACTCCAAGGGGTTTACAGAGTCTGATCTTGATGATTTGATTTCCAAGTTGCCATCTTTGGAGTCTCTTCATTTTGTGATCAAGGAGTCCTGCAGCAACAGTAGAATAAGGATTTCGAGTGATAAGCTTCAGCATTTCAGGATCGACGATTTCCGCCCAATGGAGGCATTGAAGGAGCTTGAGATTGATGCTCCCAATCTGGTTAATCTCTACTACTCCAGACGTGGCTCTGGGTTGCTTGGCAAAACCAATGTCCTTAGTGTGGCATCGAATTGCCAATGCGTAGTTGAAGTGTGTGACATTGATTTTCGTCTACCCATAACGTACGAATGGTTTCTTGGATTGAGGCAGTTCCTTACAGGGTTAAGTAAACTCCACACGGCATTGAAGTTGGATGGAGCAGGATTCTTTAAGCAGGTATATGGACCTTTCTGACTCTCTCGATGAATGTTTACAATATGCGTGTACAGAAATGTGTTTTAACTTTTAATCGACTAAACCATTCTTGTTTGTCTGTGTATGTGCCAATTGAAAGGTGTCATTCGACTTGAGCCAAGCTGATTGCACTTCCCCTCCTCCGGTTGTTCAACATTTACAATTTGGGGAGAATTCCTCGTACCAGGATACTTTGAAGGCGTGTGCTAACCTTCTTGATGGTCTGTTCTGGGCATGCCGTCCTCAGTTCGTGGGTATAACTCAACGCCTTCCGAAACAACTAAAGTACAGCTTCTTATTTTCAGAGGTATGAGAACACCGTTCCATCAGAGTAGTCAGTTCATAATTGCTTGTTTCTTCCATGTTATGAGTTCATTATTAGTGACTCTCTTACTCCTATCAAAACAGTACATCTGCGGGAAGCTTATGAACGTCAATCCCAGCAACTGTTGTGGCAATGGTACCTGTTGGCGGCATCAACTGAAAGATGTGAAGATAATGAATGGTGTTTATGGGACTAGTGCCGGGATGATGGAGATTTCAGAAGACGTGTTCTTTTCCCTTGTAGAGCGTAAAGAAGTCCGGTATATGTTCACTTGGTATCAGTGATACTGATATGTGATTGTCCAGTTATAGGTTCAATAGGTAGCCGAGGGGAGTGTAGTTTGTCTGCCTCTACTTAGGGGTGAACAAACAAACCCGCAAACCGACCCACCCGTCCAACCCGACCCAACCCACCCGTATTTATCGCTAAAACGAAGGTTTTGGGTTGGGTGAGGGTTTTCTTTTGTACAACCCGCCTCTTTTGGGCTGGGTTTGGATTTTGGATTACACAACCCGTAGAACCCGACCCAACCCGTGTTCCAACTATTAGTATAAGTTCAGATCTAAAAAATATTTATGTCGTATATAGTCATATACTTATGAGAAAATTAAGATATTCGCCATGTTTTTCTCTCATGGTCTCCCTAATCTAATGCATTCTTCGACTTAAAGTTTAGACATAAATTGAATATAGTTATGATTCACGTAATCCTTTTTCTTGTGTACAATTTTAATAGAATAACATATGATGGATGCATTTGTTTATAACATTTTTAGCCTATTTCAACAAATATCGTGAAAAAAACAAGACATATGTTGAAGTAAATCACATTTTATTAAAATTTAAACAACATTTGTGAATTTTGATACCTTTAACCTTGGTTCATTCATTTGAAATTTTAATTAGTTATAAAATATTTTTATGATGTAGAATAGTTATATATTTTATGTTGGGTTGGGTTTTTACTTAAAAATATCGCCAATCCGACCCAACCCAATTAGAAATAAACCGTAGGGTTTAAAGTTTTTTGGGTGGGTTTGGGTTTGATATTTTCCAAACCGTAGTGCATGGGTCGGGTGATTAAAATGACTAAACCCGAACCACCCGACCCATGTACACCCCTGCCTCTACTTACTTTCAGGTCGATTTCGGAAAGGTATTGTAATTATGTCTGCTACTTTTTAGTGTGCGAAAATGTCTTCTATTTCAACCAATATGAATGGAACTTAGAAGCTTATCCATCACGAAAGCTTTCACTAGAAATGGACGAAACTGCAAAAAGTTTAGTTTACAGATTCAGTAATTGGCTACATAAACTTATCTGTAGCGTGCTGCTATTATCTTGGGACTTCCCATTGAATTAACAACGTAAACAAAGAAAAGAAAGTAGCGCTCTGTGTGTATAAGTTTGTAAGAGAAGATGAATCTCACTAGCAAAAGTGATACAATTCCTCATTTTGGGCAAGGAGAAGAGCAAACAAACCAATAACTTAAGATTATAACAGCAACAACATCAGTTCGTCATGGCAGGTAATGATATGGATCTTCGGAATTCATACAAGAGGTGATCTTCGATTGTATCTGTAGTTCCTGATACCAGAGCATCTCCGAGAGAAAAGTAGATGTATCAAATGTTTTGCAGCTTCAGATCCTCTGGAATCCAGTTCCAGCGATGTCAGCCAACGGTATCTTCACAAAAATGGTAGGAACCAAAAGCTCGATGCATTGCCTGCAGTAGTAGTGTTTTCACCCAGCTATCCAACGCCAGACGCCAGAACCCTGCTTTTGAGCGGCATCATTCATCTCAATCTCCTGTTCCAGAACAGATTTCTGTCTCCGGAGTAGTTGGACTTCATTCTCTATTGACTCCAATGATTCAAGTGCCTTCTGCAGCTCTGCAATTTGTGCCTGTAAATCATGGTTTCCCCCCAAAATCAAACATTCTGACTGATGTTGACAAAAAAGAAAAAGACAGGAAGGTGAAGACGAGAGGAAACAGAAGAACCTCGAGTTTAAAGCATCTCGATCTCTCAGTCACCAATTGACCCTGCACAGAATGGAGTTCCTGCAGGAGGAATATTAGAATGAAGATAAAATCCAAAAGCATTTTAACAACCATGCGTAAATAAACAATTGAATGAGAAGCAAACCTTGGATAAATCAGCATGAGTACTGTTAACTTCATCGATCTTTTCCCTGAGCCTAGAATTCTCAGCTCTGACATCTGCTAGGGATACTTCCAGTATCTTTTTGTCTTCCTTTATTGTATCAATTTCAATAGTGAGGTCTTCTTCAGAAGGTTTCTTTTTACCTTGTTCTCTCCAGTTTGCTTCTAGGCGGGAAGCATCCAACTTCTCAGATTTGGACCAGGCATATGCAGCTGTAACAGAAGCGGCTGCTGCTGCAGCTGCTGGTGACTGATAAATTTTGGGCCGTAAAGTGTCTCTGGGTTTCAGTCGCATAACAAAGACCTACAAAACTAACTGAGATCAGACAGAATACGCAAAGGAAGAGATATGAGGACAATGACAACTCTTGTAATGGATTATACCTCATTAGTATATTTCCCATTATAACCACCAAAAGCAGCCAAGTACTTCTCCCCATTGATCAATGCTGAGCAAACCCTTAGCCCCTGTTTTTCACCGAGGGAACAAAACATTAGATACAAACTTCCAATGTAAAAAACTAAACAAGAAATATCTAGACAAAACTGCTTCTCGTGGCAACAAAAAAAGACGGGGAACCAGTTTAACACAATCCAGCATATCAGAGTACAACTAGAAGTTCTGTACCAATTTACAATCAAGCCGGTGGTGTTATTCATCAATTACATGTCATCAAGTATGAGGCAGAGTGACATTCAAGCGATATCAAGGTCCAAAGGGACAGCCCTTAAACAGAAAAGAATACCTCCAAAGGGAAAAGTACAGACCTCACTGGCAAGTGGATGCCTTTCCTTTACGCTGGTCAATGTTGACCAGGAAAGCTTGGGCATGTTCAATGCAAGGGTCTCTAAACAACCTGTAAAATTAGCAATTAAATCATTATTTATGATCAACATTAATCAAGTAGAACAACTAAATTCAGAATCATAAGACCCTGTATATTCCTTCTTTTAAATTGTGTATGGTCAGGATTCTACTGGCAACATTTATATTAGTAGGCCTGGACCAACTATCTGAAAGGCCAAACCAAAAGTAAATAAGTAATGAACATTGGAGAAAGAGGAACTGCAACCAATTGTAAGGAGTGATGTAACTGGAACCTACTAGCATTTACTTTCTTCGTGTTTAAGAACTAGAATTATGTAAGTTTAACCATCTTAATTCAGGGAGAAAAATCAAATAAACAACATAGGGGGTTTCAGAAAGTCGTGCACAGTAGCCTATGCAATCATATGAACGAGGACGAAGGCCAAAATGTTAATACCATTTTTATTATCTCCCCCACCAACGATGTACCAGTTCTCATCAATGGTTACACCAGCGTGACCAGCCCTAGGAGTCACCAAATCACCTTGAATCTCTGGTTGGGTCCACTCCATCTGAAATACCAGAAACCACATCGAATCAATAGGCAAAGTTCAGCACATACTTGTCTAACATTATCTGTGGAACACCTAAATACTAAAACACCAAACAAAGTTCACTTCTCTTGTTGCTGGGGAAAAGTGAAATCCTAACTTTGCATTAAACCAGAAATAAAGTCATATCCCAGAACCAAGCCCAATAAATATGAATCTCATCCTTTGGGTAGTTGGGTTGTAATTTCAGGATGTTAGGAGAGAAGAAAAAGGTATATCATACATCCGACTCCACTATAAAAGTTCATGGCACTCATCAACACCAATATGTTTTCCAAAAGAATTTAAGCAACTAAAACTTCCTGCACTAAAGATAACTGTCTCCCAGCATCATTGTTCACACTCTTCAGCTTCTCGTCAAGAACTAAAAAAGAAGAGCATCAAGTAAATAAGCTAATACACTTACTGTTTGTAGGTCAAGCACATGAAAATCGTTGAAGAAGATCGAATGAGAACAACCACCAAATACCAAAAGGTAGCGCCCTGCATTTACTGCTGCAGTGTGGTCAAATCGCGGAGCTGGAGGTGTCTGCCTATGAAACATGAGAAAGTGTTGCAGAAGGTTTCCCTGACATGAAAATAGTTTATACAAAAGAAAGAAAGAAAAATTGCTTACAATGATTCCACCAATTCCCAAATCAGGGTTTCAAGATTAAGGGTGTGTATGTCATTCAGCAGCTTCCTACTCCGATCTTCTCCGCCAAATATCACAAGTCTAGAACCAACAATTGTAGCAGAGTATCCCCCTCGAGTGGACTGAAACACAGTACAGCATGTTTAATACAAACTTTTTATGTATACAACCATTTTAGCATTGCTTTCCAGAGAAGAAAAGTCAATTGAAACTAAATTGTGAGTGGAGAACATAAAAGGAACAGACCGGAAATCAAAAGTGGTTGGCACTTACAGGAGAATTTCCTGAGGTCTCGAGGATACCACATTGTTGTGTTTGTAGATCAATGAAATGCACTGCACCAGATGATTTGTATGACGAGTCTAAAAAGCTACTCATGAGCCAGTAGTTGTTTTTGGGTACTTCATTTGTGTTAACAAAAACTAACCTATCATGCTATCAGAAGAGTTTTTGGAGTGCCCACTGAGTAGCAGCAGCTTGTTTTCCCACTTGACCTGCGAAAGTTGAGAAACATTATCAGTTAAATCAAAATAAAAAGACAACAAGTGTGTTCATTTTTCATAGGTCACACTTGGTTCTAAAGGATCTCCTCAACATTCATTTCTAAATTCTAATAGCAAAGTTCCTACCATGCTGTGGTCTGACGTGGCAGGAAGAGCATCCTGTGATCCCGCTTCCTCAACTCTATGACCATTCAGTTCAATTTTTGGTTTAATGCTAGACCAAACGAAACTTCCGAAATCAAAAACCTACGAAGAATGAAAAAAATGTGACGATTCTGATAAATAAATGATTAGGAATGAAAGTTTTACGTGCTTAAATGATCAAATTCCGCACCTGTATATCAGATAGGTACCGACCATTACGACTCCCGCCAAATATATATAACTTATCATCACCAATGGCAGCGGCATGCTGCAATGGGATGAAAAATGAAAATCCGTCAGAACTGCTAGAGAATAAAATGGTGAAACCTGACATTCTACCAAGTAGGAGACAAAAGGAAAAAGCAACAAAGCAAAGACTACTATTAATTAGTTGCAAACATCACAGCATTCATAAAGAGGTGAGAGGTTTCAAAGCCAATGGACATAACATAAAACCACTAGAAGAAAGGCATGCCTTGTAGCGAGCTGATGGTCTTGTGCTAGAAACAGGAATTGGCACCCATTGTTCATATGCCAATTGTGAAAACCAATCGCCCACTTCTCCCTTAATCTCCTCAGTTCCCATAGCAGAGTTTCTGGGCAACCTAAAACCAATCAATGTTTAAAACTACGAGTAACTACAAGCACGCATAAAATTTGTGTAAAATTCAGATCAGAATCTCAAACAAATTAACCATTTTTTGCTGCTATTGTTTCTCAAGATACAAATGCAACTACAACCCAAGAAGACCCAAGTGAAAAATCATCATGATTCATGAATGAATTGGAGACTATTGAACAATGCAAAACACAGCTAAGGGACTTGGATGAGCCACTTCGGACAGAAAAATCCTTGCTAGGCAGACAATTCGCAAGCAGATCCACCAAAATTCCCCAAATGCACATCAATTTCACCGTCCTTTCATTCGAACAACTCCCGCTGATCAGAACATAACCGCAAAATTCTAAACCAATTCCCAATACACTGCAAATTGGCGGCAGGGAATGCATGTACCTGAATCGGAGCCGGGGTAGAGGGGAATCGGGATCTGAGAGGGAGGGAAAGTAGCGGAAGGCGGGGATAGTGAGCGGGAAACGGAAATGACAGTGGCGCGGGCGTGACTGCGGAGCGGAGTTTGACGGCTACAATTAGAAGGGCGGCGGTGGTGTTGGGGCGATGGTAACGGCGGAAGAGCAGCCGCGGGAGGGAGGGAGGGAGAGGGAAGGCGTTGTTGAGATTATTGGGATCGGAAGGAGGACAGTGAGGATGGCAGCCGGTGGCAGTTGCCAGGTCAGCACGTAAAGGATCTGAATATTCCTCTTCTTTGCCTTTATTTTATTTTATAGAAACAAAATATTATATTATTATTGTCTGGCACTGGCTGGCAGGCGTTAGCAGCAGGACGACCACGCACGCTCTTCCCGTTTTGAGAAAACTTTGGAGGTATAACAGGCTGAACCTGGCTCTCAAGCTCAAAGCGCCGGCTTGGTGAGGCCCAAGGGCTGGCATAGTACAGTAGGCTCAACATTACTCCTTTGGGCCGAGAGTTGAGACACTCGAGGCCTGTTTATTGGGCTTTACTTGGGAGTGTCATAAATGGGATTCTGGGAAGTCACTGTCATAATTTTATTTGACATTTGTGTTTGCTAGTGCCATAAATATTTTACAGTTAACAAAAAAAAATTATTTGTCCAAAAGCTAAATGGTATACTAAATCAATTACGTTCAACTTGTTGGGGAAGATTTTTGGTGGATTTGGACATGATACTCCCCTTCGATAAGTTCAACTGTTCAATGCCTTAGTCACGTACACGAGCTACAATACAATCCAATCCTTGTTGGTGTAGGTTGAAACGGTGAGTTTCAAGGCCACCGCACGAATGACATTCCATAACCATAGCTGATTTACACAACTTATGCTTGCGTTTAGTAAACCACAACACCATGAAAATGGAAAACAGAAACACATTGAGTTGGTAATTCTGAGAAATTATGGAAGCTGTAACAATTTTCTACGTTGCTTACTTCGTTAGGCTATGTTGAGTATTAATATTGAGGCTAAGACAAAGATAGGAAAGTAAATGGGAGGAATATGACAAGTTATGAGAAAATTGAGAGAGAAAAAGATATAATAATAATATTGGCAATAGGTTTTGGGTTTTGAGTTATGCGAAAAAATAGAGATGAAAAAATATGTAAAAAAAAATGAGTTTGTTGAAATTTGATGTAAACTCTATATATGGATTTGTGAATGAAATTATTACAACAGCTTAATAAGTTTCCACAAGAAACGACTTTTGGAAAACAATACGGAAAGCTATTTGAAATTGTTTCACTGCTTTTGGCTAAATTATCTCGTGTAGCCAACTCGTGTGACCAGAACAATAGAAGAAAACATAGTTTTGTGTGTTTGCAATGAAAACAATAGTTGGAAGCAAAAATGATACTAAGCAGGATGTTGTTAGTAAATGATATATAATTCATAATTGAACTCTCCAAACACCTCGAGGTATTGGGGGACCAAATAATTCTTGACAAAATATCAGAGTTTTGTGCGATCAAAATATCTCATGTTCGGAATCTTCTTAATCGCCATCTGTTTTGTTAATCACAATGGTGTAATGTCGAGACCACCTACCCAAAGCGAATGGGGAAAGGCCAAGGTGGAGTGCAACTATGTTATGTGAATGTCCAATCTCCATGCCCGAAAGTGAAGAGGAAAAGTGAGCCAAGCTAGTCTAGTCTAGTACTCTAAGCTGGCGTGTACATCAAGTCTGGATACTGGAAGAAGGTAGAAGACAAACAAGACATGCACACTTCCACTATCGTATCCTATTCCATTCCTAGGTGGGAAAGGAATTTGGGTTGGTGAGCTGGTCGCCATATTTGTGGGCTTGGGCAGCTTGCAATAATCTGATCACACGTACTTAATTATATCCATCATCCTTAAATCTTCAATGTGTAGCAAGGAACCTCTTTCGCAGCCTTAGCCATACACGTTCACATGCACCAACAACAGCTAGCACTCTCCTCTCCTCCTATAGAAAATTGCAACCATAACAGACTTTGAACAGTAAAATGATCAGTCACGCACTGTAAGAAGAAGTCGGTGACGCCAAAGTCAAGAGTGGGCTTATCTTTACACTCACGCGGGCGGTGGATCTGCAAATTACATGAATTGGCAACCAAAATACTCCCACCTGCCGCCATTCACCAAAAAGAAGAAGAAGAAGAAATTAAAGAATGGCATCCGGGCCACAGTTTCAGCAAGCTAGCTAGCTAGTTAGGTTATGTATCTAAAATGCAATCCTCCAATGAGCAGCAGATAGTATACATTTTGCATCTAACGCGATTGATTAGGTAGAGCCATGCATCGTCTAACTAAGAAAAAGGTACACATGCAATGACCATGTCCAACTCAACGCGTAATGAAAGAAACACAATCAAATTAACCTACTAATTACACGCCCCTCTCATGAACTCGATTCACAAATTAAAACTCAGAAACGAATGTGGACTAACTGCAAACGAACATCAACCATCTTTTAAAAGATAACCTCGTCCTTAGCATCCATAATGTCGCATATGTTCACCTTATTATACAACACACTCTTGACATCACCAACGTAACCAAAAACCACCGCGCGCGTCACCAACCACCTCATAGCATCACATAGTGCCAAAAGCTCCACTACGCACGAAACATCCATCGCTTCGTAGTTCTTACTCCTTCCCCCGCTAGCCCTGGAACATATTTCAAAGGTTATAGGCAAAATGGTCAAACAAAACATATAAATAATTTGTTTATTTTTTTTTCATTTTTATTATTGATTTTAGACACACACATACCATTAAAGTGAACTTAGTGTAGTAACTCAATAGCATCAACCTTATTCAAAGAAAACATCATGTCAAATTAATGAGGAAAGAAAACAACTTAGTACATAGGATGAAATCTCATTGACATTACCCAAACATGCACCTAGGTCGGACCTATAATTGTTAATTTGAACACTAATATATATAGAACAGTATTTAAATGCATGTGATAGGACTAAAATTGTTAGGTGGCATTTCACTTCAAACTCTCATAAAAACAAGTGTAATCGCATCCCACCACGTATAGCAAACCCACTACCACTGAATTAAAAAAAACAATTTGGTGCTAAGATAATGGAGTTTGTGAACTCATGTATAATGAGCTATTACTATTAGCCCTCGTACTACCAATAGGGAAAAGCAATTTGGTCACTTCTCCTCTCTCTCTCATTCTTGTTCTGACACGTCAAAGAACTAGCATGGGAGGAAAAAGCCAAAAAAAAACAGGAGGGAACATTCCATCTCATTCCCACCATTGATCAAACGAAGAAGAGGTACAAAACCAACAAGCATGCTTCTGCACAAACGAACGAATCATCGGCCTTAGAGAAAAGGCCAACTGGTCCACAAAAGAAACAGCCCCACCACTGTAGGGCAAACATACCCTCCACCACCACCAAAACCCACTAAGGCCTCCCCTTTCCCACTCTTGTTCCATCCATCACCAACGAATCGAATGTACTAGAAAAACCAACAAGCTTAAGTCCTAAAGTCACTTTTTTAAGTCTCTCAACAGTGAGCTGAACTCGTACCAACATTTGTATCCCACTACGTTATATGGCAGTGCCTATAAATAGCCTGCAGGGCAGCCTTGGTTTCTCCCACAACATCATCTCTTCGATCTCTTTCTGTTTCTCTCCTCATAATTCACTCACACAAAGTTGATCGATCGTCCATTGAAAATTTTTATTACTGTAGCTGCATGCGAGTCAAAATGGCGAGTGCGTCGATGAGGAATCAGCAGGTGATGGGGGTTGCACTCCTTGTCCTGCTCATTGTCGATGTTGCTTTCGCTGCCAGGACTCTAGGTACTAAAGGAGGCGGTGGCGGCGGAGGCGGGGGACGTGGTGGAGGAGGTGGTGGTGGGGGCGGGATGGCTGGAGTTGGGTCGGGTTCGGGGTACGGGTCGGGTAGTGGGTCCGGGTACGGGTCGGGGTCTGGGAATGCAGGGGGAGGTGGTGGTGGTGGAGGCGGCAGTGGGGGTGGAGGAGGAGGTGGTGGCTCCATGTCGGGGAGCGGGTCGGGTTATGGGTCCGGGTCTGGGAGCGGGTCGGGGTATGGGTCTGGGGGTGGGAAAGGAGGCGGGGGAGGTGGCGGTGGTGGTAGTGGTGGAGGAGGTGGTGGCGGCGGTGGCAATGGCGGGTCGGGGTCGGGGTACGGGAGTGGGAGTGGGTCCGGGTATGGGAGTGGGAGTGGAGGCGGGAAAGGTGGCGGTGGTGGTGGAGGTGGAGGCGGCGGCGGTGGAGGTGGCGGCGGTGGAGGAGGGGGGAGAAATGGTGGTTCCGGGTATGGTAGTGGGTCGGGGGAAGGTTATGGGTCGGGCTATGGAGGAGGAGGAGGAGATGATGACAACTCCCCATGAATGAATTAAGTTGCAAGCCTATATGAGGATTTCGATGGATTCATGAATTTTATTAGACACAATTGTGGGGGGTATTAATCTAGAAAAATAAAGTTGCAACCCTATATGTTGCTTCACTTCCATAGGTATAAGTGAAGTGGAGATGGGATGCCCATAATTTTTTATGTTGTGGTATGATGTAACGTTACATGGTATGTTGTATTCACTTTTATATGTATTATTACTATTATTTTTTGCGAGAATAATAAATTACGGTCATTATGTATTGCACGGTTTTTGTTTTGGTCAATAAGTTTCGTAACTATTTTCGCATGATATGATGCTGCGAGATTCAACCTTGTTTCCTTGATCATGGCGTATGTATATATAGATGAGAAATAGATTATGGAACAAACTTTTGACTCTTCACAAAATGTTCGGTTGCCGATAGTAATAACTAATCAAATTATTGTAAATAATCATACGAAGCAATGACAAGTGACAAGTATTAATGAAAAGATGACCAAAAACCTCTCCTAAATAATTTGTGCTGGTAAGCAAATTTTGACTCGTTCGCCATGTTCCATCCTTCTTGCCGTACACAATAAATGGGGGCAACGTATGCCTGTAAAAGATGAAGTGCAGGTGTAGCTGTTGACCATAGTCTCTTGCTTGTAGGCTGCAGGAGACCCGTAACTCTTTAAGCACGCGTTACCATCTCACTAGGAACCGAGTAGGCCTGCCGAAGAACGTGCGAAATAAAACATGCAGCATCGAAATGGAAGGAGATAACTCCAGCAGTTATCGATAAGGTTGACCGAATACCGTAACCCATTGCCTTGTCCTAAAGAGTTTCAGATGACGCTAGCCGTATCCAGTAAAGAATAGATTAGAAAGGCATCTTCAGGCTTTGATTTGGGCTTGGCCCAGGCAGCAAACTTGGGGAGAGATATGCAGGTGGGCTTGGCCCAAACAGCAGACTGGCAGAGAGAGATGCAGGTAGACAAATGTAATCTAGCAACTATATCAAATAAGCTCCTGCTTAAACATACAGTCTCTGAAGCTACTTCCAAGTTCCAACCTAAAGATAATCCATGTCCCCCTCCGGCCCAAGAAACTCCAAACTCTTCCTTAGCTCCAACGAACTCATCTATCAACCGCGCCTACAGGAGAACTTTCGTGCCCCTCTCTCTCCCTAAAACAAATAAAATATGCGCCTGAGATCTGCCGACCCAAATCCATTCACCACTCATCTCTAAGTAAGGCATGTGAACCAAACTCCAAAGTCACCCAATTATAACAACAGAAGAAATTGCAAAGCTTTCTGTCCCAACGAAATCAAGGAACTAACGAGATTAACAGAACAAAATCCGCTATCACCAACTACACTGGAGCTCGAAGCACCCGAAACTCAGAGCTGATCGGCAACTCTCTCCGAAGCATAAGACACCTTCTGAGTTATCATGCCCTCAGCTGCACGGATGGCCCTTTGTGTCCCTGTGATTGTTACTTTCCTGCCAAACACAGTAACACCGTGACAGAAAGTAAGTTTCAGAGTTGCACCGATTAGCGCAGTAGGAGAAGGAGAGCCAAGACAAAGAGTTGGTCGGAATTCGTACCTGTCATTTGTCCCGGTCATAAAATCGCCTCTGTCTGATATTTTTATCTTTGCCCCGCTGACCTGTTAAACAACAACAACAACAAAAACATGGAAATTTAGTGCCTTGAGAACAATTTGACTTAATTCATTAAGACAGGAGAGGAAATATCAAGACTCCGCTTACCTGGCTGATTTCCAATATGTTCCTACCACCGCGACCAACAACCAAGCCAATGTGCTCATCAGCGACACCAATTGTTACCGAGTTGGTTCGCTCCTCCTGGGAAAACATTATCAGTTGACATTGTCATCAGATACACCTATTCTATCCATCATTATTTACAGTGGTAAGCATGTTTTATCTAGAACAAAGATTATTGGGTGAAAAGGAACCTTGTTATTCTGGAACTTTCCTCCGCCACCATTTTGCCCAGCATAGTTCACCACATTGTACGCTGCAGTTGCTTCATAAGGAGACACGTATGCAAATAGAAAACAATAAAAACCACAGTAAGTTAGCACATGAGACGTGAATCAAGCTAAGATAAGGACAGAAAGAACGTCCAAAAACCAAGCAAGAGCATGCGCTTGGCATAAAAATCCAACCAAGAGTAACAGGACAGGACAATCTTTCCTCAATCAAGCGATAAAAGTAGGAAAGACTCGAAGAGAGAATCGGGGATAAAACAAAGATGATTTTATACCTGCGTACGACAATGGGGTATGCATGCTCTGTGAGTAGTGAGGATCTTCGACTAGCTTTGACAAAATGAGGTCAACTGCACGCATCTGCTCATTCAAAGTACCAGTTAACGTCACCAGCCTATCATTCAATCCATAAAAGTTATGGTCCAGTGGGGAAATCTTGATGCCAGCTTGGGAGTCTTCAATGAATGACCTAAAAGAAGTGAACAATCATCAGATTTTCCATTCTCTATTTCATTGGTTACAGACCGATCATTCAGCTTGTAACTAGCATCATAGAAACATGGCTGAGAAAGTTTCAAAAACTAAGACATCATGCTGTGACATAGTATATAGAAAACAGCGACTCTGTTCTAGAGATATGTCAAAAGCGAACATGAATAAAAGAGCGAAATCTATTACAAACACGAACAGAAAAGAGTGAAATGCTGACAGAGAGAGAAAAAATCTCAAGAAGCATTCCACTACAAATTCAAACACATCATGAAATGCAAGCTTTGCTAATCAAACTACCAAAGATGAATAGTGATGAAGGACAGAGAAGAACAAACCTCTATAACCACTGGAATAAAAACAGAAAGAGGCACATACTTCGATGGTATGGAAAAATTTTCTCAGGAATGTTAATCCTCACCACAAGTACTAAATGTCAGAAAATAGCTCGAAGATGGATCATCTAGTACATAAGTATATGCTTCAATCAACAAAATATATTGATCACAAAAGAAAAAGCTGTTCATACTTGATGATAGCTCCTCCTTTCCCAATAATGCTACCACAAGAGCCATTTGGGACAATTAGTCTCAGTTTCATTCGTGGTTCAGCATCACCACCATCTTCAGTATGAAGCTGATCATAGAAAGAGAAACACAAAAGTTATATTAGAAGGCAGAAAACACATGGGAACCTTATGAACATTCTTGTTAGAGGGGAGGAAGCAGTACCTCACTTAGCAATTTATTAAGAACAAGTTCCACAGCCCTTAAAATCTCATCAATGTTTCCAGAAATCATAATTATTCTATCAGATGTCCCTGGGAAAAACTCATAGTTGCGTGATAACTGAATCCTTGCTCCCGATTCAGACTGGAAGTCGGTAATTGTGGCACCACCCTTCCCAATCACTGAACCCGCTGCAGCATTTGACACAAGAAATCTAATATATGCTGCCTTCTCCGTGGTATCTGCCACGAAAACAAATTAGGCCAGAAAAAGCAAATCCTGTTATATCTTCCTTCAGCAATT
This sequence comes from Linum tenue, assembly GCA_946122785.1. Taxonomy (NCBI): domain Eukaryota; kingdom Viridiplantae; phylum Streptophyta; class Magnoliopsida; order Malpighiales; family Linaceae; genus Linum; species Linum tenue. The sequence continues at coordinate 6,182,340 of CAMGYJ010000005.1, read as the reverse complement.
CAATACAGATATTCAACATCTGAAATGAGAAGTTGAAAACAAAGCCAAGCATTTATGCAACAAAGTAGCATTGCTGATGTGCCCAGGTTTTACTAGAGAGCGTTGGGAAGAAAGATTTAAGGGATTTTTCCCACATTGTAGCTGGAAATTCAGGGGAGAGATTTAAGGGTTGCCTCTCCATTCCAGAAGAAGGGTTTGAGAATACACTCAAAGAAACAAGTTAAAAAAACTCTATAGTCCACTTTATTCAAATATATGCTTAGAAAGCAAGAAAACTAATCCCGCATTGGTAATAAGTCCCAATACAACTAATAAAGACTCCTATTTAGACAAGGAAAGTACAGATAATACGCCTAACTTGAATCATTAAGGATTCCAATTTAAACAAGGACACAAGAAACCAATTGCTAAAATAAACTAAAAGCAGCGTCTACCAAACACTGAGAAGCACTTATTAATGGAGGAAACCCCAATCTAGAGTCATATTTTCCATCCAGGCAGGCATCAATTCACTACAGATGCCAAGAATTTACACAAGTGAATATCGAGGCCAAATTGAAACACCCAGTGCATAAGTGTCTGCATGTCTACCAAGCAATTTAGTACAATCCGTCACAGGACATGCAGATTAGTGACAACATCGGGAACAAAAAAAAAACAATTCATACTTAAAATCCCATTCAAATCCTCAGCCAGCAGATAGTTGTTTGGAGCCAACACAAGCCACTAAGATGCTTACTCGCGCATAAATTTTCAACGCTCAATCAGGAATCACAAAACAAAACGAGCGAAAGCTCTCAATACATTCATGGAAAACACTCAAACAGCACCATTAGAAACTGTACCTAAAAAGCTAGAAGTAACTGGCTCAAGTTCGCAGAAGTGTATGGTACAGTGGGAAGCACATCATGCAGTAGGCATTACTGTCAGATATAGTAGCTTAATCTGGTGCATTGAGTAAATCTTCCACTTCCAAGGACAAAATAGTCTCATTATACTCCATATTTCACCTTCATTTCTCTTAAAAAAAAGCGAACAGAACCAAATGCGACCCCAAATGAATTTATCTCGTCGACTAAGTGGTAACTGTAACCTTAGGGTTAAGGATGGAGTCAAAACGGGCGAAATTCAACATAGAAATGAGGCAGCAATACGTATCCTCCGTTGATGATAACACAAACGGCAAACAGGAAACTCAAGAGAGAGGGGGGAGAGAAATCAGATCAGATCAGGAACCTGAAGTGGGAGATTTGGGCGGCGGAGGAGATTTCTTCCCTGGAGCCTCCGGCGAGGACACATAAGAGGACTCGTTAGATTCCATTTCCTTCTTCTCCTTTCCCACACTCTCCACCTTCGCACACACAAACAGCACGATGTCAAAAAAAAAAACAAAACGAAACACAAAAGGAAATCGAGCAAACTCAGCAAAATGCATTGGCGGAACCATGCTCGTGAAGTCGCGTACTACTCGTCAGTGTAAATTAGTAATTACACTCACTGTTGCGGTCTAGTTTGGCCGAATTTCAGCAGCGGAGGTGGCGCGAACGGTGAAGCGGTGAGGAGGAGGCGGCGGTGACGGTTGCGAAGGCGGTGTGGTGGTGGTGGTGGTGGAGACGGTGAGAGCTTGCTTTGGCGTTGCTTGCGGAATTGGCGAATTGGCAACTTGCTTTGCTGCGTATCTATCTGCCTCTCCTCTCTCTCATAAATCCTTCTTCTTCTTCCACTCCAAGGCTCGTTTGGGTTGGGTTTTGGATTTGTTTTGAGGAGCTTCTAGGGCCTGTTTGTTTTAGCGTAAAGACCGCCTCTTTCTCTGTCCACTTTTTTTAATATACCATTTTTATCCCTTTTAATAATTTTCCAACTTGCATTTTTCACTTCGCTAAAAGTGTTATTTATTTGACTGACTATTCTTTACTTTTTTTAATGGACAGTTGGACACTGACTTTTATTTTTTTGAATTCCCGTTTCGGTTTTCCCCTTACTAATCTCGAACACGTTATGGCACGACCAGTCCCGTTGCCGCGAAGCCTCGTGGGCCGTGGCCGGGTGGAGAACGGTAAGCTATAAGCCCTATCACGCGTCTTGGCGATCCCTAGTCACTAGACCAAATCGTAGTCTTGATATTCGATGGTAGGTTGGTAACACTTGAATTTGTTTTTTTTTTTATTTACAAAAGATAATCATATATTGATTGAAACATAGATAATTATGTCTTGAAAGTCAGCCAAGCCTGGAAATCAAAAAAAAGACGAATAGACGGATACAAAGAAAGGGTCTTGCGAGCTACCAAATGAGCTACCCTATTGTTACTCCGACCTACAAATCGAACACTAAAACCCGTATGCACCGCAAAAGACTGGATGACCTCTTCAATAATGGGCCCCACCCGACTATCTGAAGAACCAGCAATTCCACCACCAATGGGTCATCAATCAATGGGAACTACACCCCCTTAACAAGGAGGATCTCGTGAGTCGGAGACATGATGACCATCCCCCTACCGAATGAGAACCAGTCCTAACCGCCCCATGCCACATACATACCACCATAGCAGAGTCCACATGATCCAATGGAATGTGAGTATTGGGAAAACGGAGTCCCTCGGCAGGCAAACCCACTTCTGGACCTGCTGGTTATACTATCGCATCAAGGAAGTGATCCCAAACTGCTTGTCTTCAAATACAACCCAGTTGCGAGAACGCCAGATTCTCCACATGATAGCAACCACCGCCATGAACAAAGGTTGTTGATTAACCAAAGCCAACAGTGTTTTCAAAAAGAGCGGGAAGGTATGTCTAGGCGACCCTCCCCCAAGGTGAGCCAGCCCAGAGTGATCCCATATGGCACGAGCAACTAGGCAATTAAGGAACATATGCTCCATAATTTCAGGCCCACCCCAACAAATCGGACACCTAGGTAAAACCGTAACCTTTTTTTCGATGGAGCATGTGGTACGATGAGTATGTGTTAGCTTCAAGTCGATAAGTTAACTTTCATTCGATGGAGCATGTAAGAAAGTTATGTAAGATCCAAATAAACTTTCTCCCAACAACTCAAATTATTAGAGCCAAACAATTTATGACAATACGAACGGCTGTACAAACTCATTAGTATAATTCAAATTGAACCACAAATTATCTGGATCTACACAAATAATTTCAACGCAACAACTTTCTATTTAGGCAGTTTTAAGCGTAGTTAGTAAATACTCAGTTTAATACACATATATGTACCCGTACGTACTTTATCCGTTTAAAACTTCCATATCCGTATTATTATTAAGTCGTTTCATTTGTTTCCGTTCATTTGACGGCTCCCGTACCAAACACGTATAAAACCCGTATAACACGTTTAATATTCGTACTTAATGAATTAAATTATTAACTTTACTATTATATATATATATTTATGACTATTAACGTACTATTAAACGTAATATTAACTTACATACCGTTTTGTAAAAATGAATTCCATAAGTTTTGAGGAATTCATTTTGAAATGAAATATTTTTGTGTTTGGTATTAGAAAGAATTCATTTTCAATTCTAAATTTTGAATTCTACGAAATTGGAACTACTTATAGCAATTCCGAGAAATTGAGATAGAATTTCCAAATGAATTCCACAAGATTTACTAATTATAATAGAATAACATGATTATCATTTTTTATTAACTAAATTACTTATACATATGACATACCAAACACATAAATTCATTTGACAATGAATTTTACACGACACTTCAACGATTTGAATATAACATACCAAATATAGGATTTCATTTGACAATGAATTCTACACGGTAATTCATTTTACAATGAAATGAATTATCGATTCATTTGGTACCAAACGGTCTGTTAGAGATGAAGTAAAAATGTAAAATAATTATAGTGTAATTTTACTGTTTAAGTGTGAAACTAAATTAGATCTCAAATCAGTATTTCACCTCACAAAAAAACTATTATCGATTTCGCAAATTTTATGAACTGACATTTGGCCCGTACTTTCTAATTCCTATCTTGGTACGGTCGAGTTCGAAACTGGACCGAACAATTTGCACACTTTAGGTTTAGCCATCTGATCTGCCCGCAGCCGCAAGCAAAAAACCCTACGCTAATGAAAAGCGCACCTTCTGGACGGTCGACTTTCCCCCCGCTGCTTCCTGTTCCAATACAAACGAAAGCGGCGGCTCCACTCCGGCCTGCCGCTCATAATCGTCCTTCCTCCTCTCACTTCATTGGCATCACTATCGCCATTGAAGGATAGATAGCTAAAGAAACCATTTTCCCCATTTCTTCTGATATATATTTGAAGGCGTTTCGACATTTGCTCTAGGGTGCTATAACGATCCCTGCCCCGTTTCTCCCTATTCCATCGGCGACGGAAGGCGCAGGACGTGTAGAAATGTTTGCTTTCGTTCCTCTGTCAGGCTGAGGCCAGCTGCTGCTTTATTGCTTCAATCCCTTGGAAATCAGATACCCCTCGAAACCCTAATCGGTTGATAGGGTTCCTTTCACTGTCTCTGTTACTAGGTACATAATTTCCTTGATTGCGTCACTATTAAATCTAATCAGAAGTTTATTGACTAGAATGCAACCAATATTTCTCTTTGGTTTTGGGCTCTGATGGATTTTGTTTTGTTTTCCAGAAATTGTTCTGTTTTGTTGTCAGATTTCTGTTTGGTTGAATCTTTGGGTTTTGTTTGTTCAAAGGTAAAGTGATTGCCTTTTCAATGAACCAAAGGCTTAGTTATATGATATAGTGTTCGTATTCCATGTATCCTCTTTCAGTGTTTCAGTAGCTGAGTTTCTTCAGTGGCCTTTTGTGAACAAACTGCAACTCATTCATTTAGGAATCTTCTTGTTTTTCATTGGAACCAAGCAAGTGCTATCTGCTTGTTTAATTCATCACCTGGTCACCTGTTTCTTTTTCTTTTGAACTTGAATCGATTCAAAGTGATCTATCTTTGCAATGAAGGTTCAAATTGATGAATCCTTCAATTCTCTCTGACGGACTATGCTATGTGTTTGGTGAACTAACTTAGCATTAATGGTATACAATGTCGGTTGTCCTATGAAGTGGTTTGATAACATGTAGAAATTTGCTATTCAACTTTGTAGTTTATATGTCTGGTTTCCCTTGTTGGATGATAACCCGTGCTTCATTAAGCAGTCATTCTGCTCCTGATGAGAAAATTGGCGGTCTTCGTCTCTTTTGCTAAAGTGTGGTAATGAGCGGGTTCTTTTTTCTGCCTGCAGATTCTTGACTATTTCAGAGGCAAAAACATCAAGCTTAGTTGTTTTGGTTTAAGAATGGGGGATTCTGAGAATGTCCTTCCACCTTCAAAGAAGAGAGCTGCAGGTAGAGAGATATCGAAGGAAGACCCTGGCCTTGATGATGATGAAGATTTGTCTGAAATGGAGGCTGGAACTTTCAAGAAGGCAAGTGATGAGGTGCTGGCCACCAGAAGAATCGTGAAAGTTCGCCGCAGTCAATCGACGGTAGCCCCAAAACTCCCCGCATCTAATCCATTTGCTGGAATTCGTTTGGTTCCACCAAGTGATCCAACTCCAGCCCCTCAATCAGTAGCAACTGTGGAAGTAACTTCCAATGAGAAAGTTGAGAATGACATTAAACATGGTGCTTGTGATGTAACCAAGGAAGAGAAAGATGCTTCTAATGGGAAGCAAGTAGAAAGCAGTGCAAGTGTGTCGGTGGTTGAGTCTGCAGGTGACAAGGAGAGCACTGACAATAATATTACAACTGAGACTGTTGGTGAAGTGGCTGAGAAACCATTAGAAGATAAAACTGAGAGTGATAAGATGGGCGAAGCCATTAAATCTGCAGAAGAAAAGGCTGAAGGGGGTGGTGGAACTCAAGACAAAGGCAAGGATGTCACCGAGACTGATAAAGCTGAAGATGTTGAAGGGAAGGAAACATCAAGGGATAGTAAAGCTGAGAATGATGAAAAGAATGACAAGAGTAGTGAAAGTGCAGACCCTAGTGGTGAAGGTACCGCCCTGAGTTCATTTCAGCAGCTTTCAAGTAGCAAAAACGCTTTCACTGGCCTAGCTGGAACAGGATTTTCCAGCTCGTCGTCGTTCTCCTTTGGCTCAATCCCAAAAGACGGGTCTCCATTTGCTAGTGGTGCTGGTTCCTTATTTGGGCAGAAAAGTGACCAGCCTTCTTTTGGGTTTGGCCTCCCTACAAATGGAAATTCATCAGTCTTTAACTCTTCAGGCTCTTCTTCTGTTGCCACCAAGAGTGAAGGAAGCAGCTTCCCATCTATGCCGGAGGTTCCAGTCGAGACTGGAGAAGAGAACGAAAGGGCAGTTTTCTCTGCCGATTCTGTGTTGTTTGAGTTCCTTGATGGTTCTTGGAAGGAGCGGGGGAAAGGAGAAGTGAAGGTGAATGTCCCTACCAGTGGAACAGAGAAAGCTAGGCTTCTGATGAGGTCTAAGGGTAACTTGAGGCTGATCTTGAATGCTAATCTTTTCTCTGATATGAAGCTCGCGAACATGGAAAAGCGAGGCATCACTTTTGCTTGCATCAATAGCATTGGGGAAGGTAAGGAGGCGCTTTCAACCTTTGCCCTGAAGTTCAAGGACGGTTCTATTGTTGAAGATTTTCGTGCAGCTGTCACACAACACAAAGATCACAACGACCCCTCGGCAGTTCTGAAGACACCAGAGAACTCACCCTAGGCGAGTGGAAATGATCCACCTCCCCCCTCATTATGTTTTTATATGGTTCCTGCCTGCCCGATCATGCAGTGGTCTGTTTGTATTAGCTGTGTTATGGTTTTGTGTTCGCCCGAATCGCATAAACCCTATACAGTGGAGAGAGTCCCCCCATTTTCGTGGTTCGTTTTCAATGTAGTCAGAGACAGAGTCATAGGGACAACATCCTTTCGTGTCATTTTATGTCTTCACTCTACTTGGTTCTGGAACAGCAGTAGTCATGGATAGCAATTAGAACATGGAATGCTTGAATATTTAATGCAGCTGCTCCCCTTTTATCAATGGTACAGAAATGTGTGACTAGCAGACTGCAGACATGAACTTCTTAAGTGTTGATCACTCTCTTGGAATATGCATTTACTTATATTATTCTGTCAGTGGTTGCATGAACCATTTTATTTCATCTTTTATCTTACGACAGTGAAAGCTGATGGGAGCCTGAACCTTATTCTTACATTATTATATGATTCAAATACTTGAAAGAGGCATGTCCACATGCATAGTTGCTTCTTCGTCGCCCGCCCAACCAACCATGATCTTCTTCATGGCGAATGATTGAGCTGGTGGTGGTGCGGCTCATCAAACCTCTTTTCTGCACAGTTGTCTTTGCAAGAATCCAGGCAATTCTCCACTTCATCGGAGACTAATTAAGCAAAACACAACACAACAGCAAAGCAGAGTGATCAGTTGGATCGTGCAAAGTGTACGAGAAACTAGTCATAAGTAGCAGCAGAATGACAATGACAGAGTTTGCTGAATGTGTATACATACATGGGTCATCTGCGGTGACGAGCTCGGCGCAAGCGGGAACAACACAGTTGGCCAAGCACATGGCCTGGGGATTGTTGTGGTCTGGCTCGCCTCCGGGTGGGAAGAGGCACTTCAGTATGCAGCGGCCGTAGCACTTGAATCCCTTGCCGCCGATGGCGCACGCCCCGAAGCAGAGTGGGCTGCACTTGGACTTCTTGTGCCGTTTGTAGTAGCCGTCGGAGGGAGACGAGTGGCAGTGGCCGGCGGTGAGCAGCAGCATCATTGCCAGTACAATGATCAGCCTTTTGGTCTCCATATTTGGTATTGGTAGTGTTCCCTCTTGCCTTTAAAATGTTGTTTCAGTTTTTCTACAGATTGAGCAGGTTTGTGTGTTGCGGGCAGGCATGATTGTGGTCACTATATATATATAGGCAGGCTTGCTTTGGTGGTGTCGTGTGATTTGAGATCAGTAAGGACTGGTGTTTCGTGGCTGTTTGTTCCTTTACTTCGAGAACATGATGTTTGTATGTGCTCGAAAGCCATGGGGATGGGGAATGGGGAATGGGAATGCAGTTGGTTGTGAGTACTGAGTAGAGAAATGCATCTCCGCCTCTCCAAGCAGCTGGGTGTAATTGATAGGGAAGTTCGTAATGGCGTGCAATTAACTGAGTTTTTGGTTTTCTCGTTGATGCTTTGGATGAAGTTTATTTACAATTGTATGCAATCTCAAAAGTGTCAAGAAGTATTGTGATTAAGTAATGCAAAATCTCAAATAGTTGAGGTGAGGGGTATTTGGCAATTCATCCTATAAAAATGATTTCACATATCTTTTCTTTGATACTTGGGTTAATATTTTCGTATGACCTGAACTTTGATCAAAATAAACATCCTGACCAATCTTTTTGATCTATAATATACTGGCCCGAACTATACACCAAAATAAACCATTTGGCCAGATCCGACTTTTGACCGTTAACTTGGACGGTCAAACGCGTTGACCGTTAGTCAAAGCGCTATGTCACTGCCAAGTCAACATAAAATATTTAAAATAATTCACAATTTCCACACATTTCCTAATTTTAAATTATTATAAATTAAAAAAATCATCTAATACTTTAGTTAAACCAAAAATAAAAAATGAAAAAAATAAAATATTTATCAGATCTTCTGACTTGGCAGTGACGAGGCAGTGATGTGGCGAGTTGACCGTTAGTCAACGCGTTTGACCGTCCAAGTTAACGGTCAAACATCGGGTTTGGCCAAATTGTTTACTTTGGTGTATAGTTCGGGCCAGGATGTTATAGATCGAAAAGATTGGTCAGAATGTTTATTTTGGTCAAAGTTCAGGCCATACGAAAATATTAACCCTTGATACTTTTATCGAACAATGTTTTGCAAATTCATACCGCATGATAGTATAATATGGTTGAGACAAATAACACAAATTTATAAATGTATCGAACCAAATACACTATACAAGTGATTTCAGTATTTTGTCCACTACCAAACATGTATTTTGTGAACATTATAATAATTTCAAATAGTTCGTATTAGCTAGCATTTTTTACCGGACAACAAATGTACATCATAAATTAAATTTTTAATAAATAAAGCATACGTGGTTCCCTTTCATTCGGATATCAAGTCACTAATTTTTTACCCTTTTCCACAAAATCTTGCCTTGAAAATCGTTTGGTGTGGCATGGTGAGGTATTCAACTAGGTTTGGGTATCATTTGACGACGAAATTACTCAGAGCTTGTGAGCTACGTTTAAAGGTGTCGGTGTCGGTGTCCTTGATGAATAAGGGGTTATGGCTACAGTTTAGGCTTTCCCTATTCCGCCCTAATGGAATGCGTTTCTTGCTCAGCCATCTTCTCCATCGAGTTCTACCCACGGGGAGGCTTTGTCAATTAGGGGGTTGTGGGGGTGGCACTCAGTCATGTCATGTCTATGGGAGAGTGATGATACATTGAAAACCCTTTTCTTTCATTTTTATGTCGCTCGAAGGCTCTGAGAGCAGATCGAATTGGGGGTGTTGATTTTACATATTAACTAAAGTCGTTGTACTAATTGTTCGATCTTCTTTTACTCAATAATACGAGTTTACATGTGGAGAATTGAACATTAATTAATCACGTATTGTGAGCAGAGAAATATATAAACATTTGTACTCTCGTTCGGTTACTATTTCAACTTTTTTATGTATACATATGAATACCTAAAAATCCCATCCGAATAAATAAACAATATTTAATGCTCCAATTATTCCTTATTATAAACATGATTTCTTTGTGATTATTTATAAATCTCAACTACCCCAAACAAACTTTTATTCTTGCTACGAGTACATAAATAAAGCATGCACCCTCCAACGACATTGATCCGCTTTCCATCTTGCAAACGAAAATTAGGGAAACTGATCATGTTTCTTAGTGCAGCCGATGGAGCAAGCATCCATGCAGCTCCCAACTTCACCTGTATCTGCACATCCAACGTAGAAAACAAGCAGGAAGAGAACTAATCAATCATCAGTACGTTTAGATAGTTCGACGGACGACGGTGCAATATATATAATGATGGAATGGCCTTTCTTACTGGGGTGACCGATGTAGCTGAACTTGGAGCATCTGGAGACGGAGCAGCCGGCGGTGCAAAGTGAGTGCGCGCTGAGAGGAGGCATGTAGAAGGAGAAGATGCAGTGGACAAAGCACTCCGCGGAGCAAACAAAAGGGTCGATAGTATTGAGCTGGTCACCTTTGTCCGCCATGCACTCGCTGAAACATCCTCGGTAACATCCCGTGCATGCCGCACTCGGCCTTGTTAATGCTACTCCATGGCCAGCCCATGCCCACCCAGATCCGCCTTGATCACCCGTCGACGGACCAGCCGACGCCGTGGCGGCGGCCACCAGAGAGAGCACCACCACCGCCACCATCCTCCTCCTACAGCTTCTCTTGCTCTCCATTTTGATTCCCTTTTCTGGCTTCGTTGTGGGTTTGTGTGAGTTGGCGAAGGATGATTGGGCAAAGGGGAGTGATTGGATGGTATTTATAGGAAGAAGAAGAAGAAGTAGAGACCTCTAGGTTTAGGGCAGTATGAAGAGGGAGGTATTTGTGTGAGGACATTGCAGATGCGGAAACGATGATCTCTTCAACAACCTAGCTAGCTAGCAGCATGCTACGTATCTAGTGGATGCGTGTGGGCTTTGGAGCTTCAATCGATTTTGCTAAATACAAATGTTGTAAAAAACGCACCGGAGTATTACTCGATAATGTGAACGGCTCGGTATTTAGCGGTCTAACCGGTATTAATCGTTTAAAAGTTGTTAGAAAACCGGTACCTAATAATTAAACAATCAGTATAAATAGTGGACACTTCTTAATCACGGTAAACCATGACTAAATTAGTAAATTACACTCTTAACTCTGAACAATTCCAAAACATGCGAGCGGGGAGCGGCTACAAGGACTGGGGATGGTGACGATGGCGCCGGGAAGCGACGGGATGGGAGTGGAGGAGTTGCTACGGGAAGAGGGGACGGGGACTGGCGATGGCGAGCTGGGAGCTGCTACGCTGACTGGGGATGGCGAAGATGCCGACGGGAAGTGTTGACGGTGACAGGGTTTGGCACCGCTCTTCTGCCTCTGTTCATGAAGAGTTGAAGACGAAAACTGAATTAGAGTTAGGATTTCTTTTCTAGCCACACGATTTTGCCTTTCGTTTTCAATTTCCGATTTTCTTTTTCAATTTTTTTGTTAAACAGAAAGGGGAGAGGGGGGGAACCGAGCAACCGGTTCAAGCGGGTCGAGCGGTTAACCGCCTCGGCCGCCCCATATAACCGTAGCGGCTAAATGATTGGCCCGAGCCTGTTTTGCATCCGGGTGGCTGCTTTAGCGGTCCACCCGGCCGGCCAACTCGGTTCGGTCTTAATAACACTGCTAAATACCATCTCGTTTTAAAATCATAACTAGGTCATAAATAAAATTATAAGTGGTGAAGGTAGGTGGAAGATAAGAGAGATTTATGAAATATAGGTAAATTCCCGTTTTAAAAACGTAACTAGGTCATAAATAAAATTATCAGTGGTGAAGGTACGTTAAAGATAAGAGAAATTTATGAAATATAAGTAAATATAGGTTGAATATAGATAAATAAAATTACATGTAAATGTAAGGTTTTAGTCCTCTTCTCTTAATTACAACAATTCGAGTCAACCTCCCTTTTTCGAATTTATGACTCAACCACTAAAACTATGAATAGATGTAATATGACATATCAAGTCAACCTCCCTTTTTCGAATTTATGACTCCACCACTAAAACTATGAATAGATGTAATATACTAATATGACATACCAAAGTCAACCTGCACTCACAACAATCCTATATGAAGTTTTTTTTGGTGAGAATCATATATTGAGTTGATGCAATCTAATTTTTCTTCTTAGAATGTCAATGTTAATTTAAATTTATTTGTGTCATTATTTGTAAACGTGAGAGAAAATGAGAAAGATTTGAGGTATATGAGATAATTAAATGTTTGACAGATATGAATGAAGAAAATGTTTACGAGAGTCATAATTATAAAACATGATCGATGAGTTCAGTGCAGATATTTAAAATACAAAAACCTTGCCAAACTCATTACACTCCTTGTCAGATTTGGAGAAAAGCAAGGTTGTCAACTCGCGGGTTGACCCGGACCCGGTCGAGCTAGTGGGTCAAGGGTTAATGGGTCAACCGTTTTAGCCCGGTTTGGCCCGGAAATATAGAAAGAGTCATTATATTGTACTTATCCTCATAAATTATATCAAATCTTATCTAACATATGAGTTATAACATATAATATTACACCAAAATAACATATTGTACTTAGATCCAACATATAGTGAAAATTCACACACACTTATATAACATAAATATTCAAATGTTCAACTTAGTATTCCAAAGATTGAGTTAGGCGAAAAGAAAAATTGGAAAATAGGTGCATTTCGCAAACTAAAGAAAAAAATGACACAATTTGACCTCCAACCCGGTACCTAATAGCGGTCGGCCCGGCGGGTGCGTGCGGCCCGTTTTTCTCGCCGGGTCAGGGTCAAATTGGGTCGACCCGTGGGTCAACCCGCGGGTTGACAACCTTGGAGAAAAGTGAAAACCCACCCTAAAATCATATTGGCCGGTTTACTCCGACAAAATCAATGCAGATTCGATTGGATACCCACGATGATGAATTATTTTGGTCTGGGTGAGAGAATTGGGCTGTTCTTCGATGGATTGGGCGGGCTGTGTCTCAGCCATTGCAGAAGGCCCATGCGGGTCAGCCCATAGAAAGCTGTTTTTTTTTTTTTTTAATTTCCCAGCAGAAAATGAGGCATCGAACGAACCGAAGCGCCAGAAATCTGCACCGTCCATTACATTCTGTCGAACTCCGAATCCAGCCGTCCACAACATCTATCCGCGTGCCTAACGAACTGACCAATCACGTTCACCCCAGTAGTCCTATATAAAGAAAACCTCATCCCTCCGTCTCCGCCGCATTACTCAAAACTCTCGATCAAACTTCAAAGGTCCTGAAAGTAGAATACAGTCCTTCTCCTTCCTCTCTAGCATTTAGCTCGCGATTGGCAATGGCTCCAAAGCCAGCAGAGAAGAAGCCAGCGGAGAAGAAGCCGGCTGAGAAGGCCCCAGCGGAGAAGAAGCCCCGCGCCGAGAAGAAGCTGCCCAAGGATGGCGCATCCGCCGACAAGAAGAAGAAGAAGGCCAAGAAGAGCGTGGAGACGTACAAGATTTACATCTTCAAGGTGTTGAAGCAGGTCCACCCCGACATCGGGATCTCAAGCAAGGCGATGGGGATCATGAACAGCTTCATCAACGATATCTTCGAGAAGCTCGCTCAGGAGTCCTCCAGGCTCGCTAGGTACAACAAGAAGCCGACCATAACGTCCAGGGAGATCCAGACCGCCGTCAGGCTTGTTCTCCCCGGTGAGCTCGCCAAGCATGCGGTCTCCGAAGGCACCAAGGCTGTCACCAAGTTTACCAGCTCTTAGGGTTAGGGTTCTTCCCCAGATCTGTTGTTGTGGTTCGTTAGGTTTTACGGTGAGTCGAATTAGGGATTTTGTGGTTTGTTCAGATTAGGGATTTGAAGGATTGTAAATTTTCGTTCCAAAATTGGTGGTAATTGAATTTGGTTTCGTAGCAGTATATCGAATTTCCTTGGCAAGCGCACATTGATAGTTGGATTTCTTTGCTGTATCTTGTTGATTGTCCTTTCCTTTCCTTTTTGGTTCGCGCATCCACAAGTTGAAATCTTGAATCTTTAATAGGTTTTTACCTAGCCCTGCTGGGTACCCTTGCCCTTCGGTTAGTGCCAACAATGTAATTTCGTCTTCGGATTCCTGCCTTGTTTCGATACCAAATGCTAGTAGCCTGATTATTGATATTGTGCCTGTGGTAGTCAAGAGTTTTAGGTGCTGACAGTTTGTGAAGTTAATTACTGGGTTTTATTGAAGTAGAACTCTGCATTTCGATCTGTCGGCTTGGGCAGAGACACTGAATTTTTGCCAATGCTATTCTAATCCTCTATGAGCTATTGTTATTTATGAATGTTGTGTTGTATTTGCTTTGGTTTCTTGTGTTTCGAATTGCCTATCAAGTATCAACCCATCCTGATGTTTGGACCCATTATCATGCACAGACAGTTTCTTCTATTACACTTTTGAGTAGCAGAATCAGTATATCTGCATTGAGATGTTCCCGTGTTTTTTTTTACTTATCAAGACTCGAGTTACTGAATTTGCTTAACTGAGTAGTTGAACTCCTGGGGTTAAGAATGTAGTTGATTGAATGATTGCTAGTTGGCTTTCCAGCAAGATGTATTCTTTCTGTCCTCCTGCTGAAGAGTCCAGAACATCAACCGGTGTAAGTGAAACTTTGAGGTGGCAGGATATGATGCTCAGGAGGACAACTGTTAACAAAACCAAGTAGTTTATTTATGCCTTTTGAGTGTTAACAACACTAGTTGTCACTTCAGAGGGCAATATTGCAGCAATCTATATGTGCTTACAAAGGTAAGAGTCAACTTAGATGTGGTGCTATTCCTTTGCTCTTCAGAAATTTTAAGTTTTACTAGTTGGATATCTCTGGCAAGAACGATATAAGCGAAACCATGGCAGGCAGATCAGAGTGTAGATGCATTATTCAAAATAGTTCGTCATAACCTGCTACTTCCATGACAGGGGAAGGGATAGCAGCAGATCTTGGTAGGCCTTTTCCTTAGTCTTGCAGAGCATTTGCATAGTTTTGAATTACATAGTACTCCTGAGGTATTTGTGGTCTGATCTAGTTATATAGTATGGTGTGTGCATATGAGTTTTTGTATGCTGTATAAAACCCTGTTTAGGACGTTTTTGGCGATTTTGTTCATGACCCAGAATGTGAACTACTAAAATGAACGAAACAAGGAATTTGAAGTTTATCTTGAGAATAGCTCAGTAATGGAAATCCTCGGATGGTGTTGTACTCAGTCTGAGACGCGAGGAATGCACAAAATTCTCTGGGTAATCCTCTTTAGTTTTCATTTTGCACTGTATATTGATCGTGTGAGAAAGCATATATCTGATGATGATATGATTCCCGTGAGGAAATGAAGATGCTAAAGTGGATGTGTGGTGGCAGTGTTATGGTATGAATATACTCCGATTCATAACTTTTGACCTTGCAGGCTCACTTGGTGCACTGCTTTGCTTGCAGCCAAGCAAGTGCTCCAGACTGGAACTCTTGCTTCCAGTGCTGTTGGATTGTTTTTACATTAAATTTACGGCACAGATTGTTACAGTTTCAGAGATCTTTGAAGGTAAAGAAAAAAGGCTGGTTTGGATTGGTGGTGAGAATTCCCGCCCTCGTCACTTTCGGTGCATGTTAGATTAGTAAATACAGGCTGGGTCTACAATGCGCCTCCACGGCCAAGTAATGCCACAGCCCACAGGTGAACAAATTTACAAAGAAAATTTGGGGGAAAAAAAAGCAAAAAAAGAGAAAGGAAGTCCCGACGCTCGATCTTCTTACTATCTTCAACCTGCTCTGTTGACTGTTCTTCTTATCTTCTTCAAATGGCTATCTACTACAGTTCCACTGCCACTCCCGCCGGAGCCGGTGGCATACCCTCATCAATTTCTCTCCGATCCGGGGCCGGGAAGGACCACAGCCTGTTCACTCTCAACTTCTCTTCTCTCGGCCTCAGTAGCAATGACTACTCTTCCACCACTTGCGCTTCGTTGCGAGCTTCTGCGGATTCGGCTCCCAAAGCCCGGTTCGTGGCGCGGCGGAAGGAATCTATCTCCGTTCGCCAACTTGGGCGCCCTCTAAGTAATGTTGGGATAAGCGTCTCTTATTTGCAATTCGTTTTCAGGGATCTGGGTTTGCTTTCTTCTGATTGAGGGGTTTTTCTTGCTTGGTTGGTAACTTGTAGCGGAGTATATGAGCTTGCCGGCGAGTCAGTACTCGGTGCTTGATGCGGAGAGGATAGAGAGGGTCGATGACAACACGTTCAGGTGTTATGTCTACAGGTTCAAGTTCTTCAATTTTGAAGTCTGCCCTGTTTTGCTGGTTAAGGTTGAGGAGCAGCCTTATGGCTGCTGCATCAAGCTCTTGTCCTGTAAGGTACTTTCTCTTCCATTTCTTCTTCTCAATTCTTCACTTAAGCAAACCTCTTAGTTGTGGATGGAAATGGGGAATCCTGATTTCAGACCCCCTACCTGATGTATAGTTCGGTCACTTCTGAATGCTGCTTCTGATATTTACCTGCTTGTCCTGTGACCTTTGACGACAGCTTGAGGGTTCACCCGTTGTTGTTGCACAGAATGACAAATTTGATGGTTAGTTTATCTCTCTTGACATTTTCTTTCCCAATAGTACTGTATGGGTATGCCTTTACTTTGGCGATACTTATATGCATTTGATCCTTAGTAATCAGGCACGTGAATGAGTAAAGAGCAACCTAGGCAGTTTCATCTGACACAATAGAGATGCTGGCTTCATGCTGTAGAACCATGAATCATAATGCCATTAAGTTTGTACATATGATTTCTTTCAGGACTCTGCTTTGACACTGATTTGGTAATGGGAATGCAGCTTCTATGGTGAATCGGATCTCATGTGATACCAACCAAAGCAACTCATTGGTACAGCAACTTTCATCTGATGCTGTCATAGAGGTATTCCTTTTTTCATCCATCCTTTTCTTCTATTATGGAGGAAATCACAGTATTCATATTCCTCTTAAAACTTTTCCATATAAAATCGTAGGTGTCCATCGAAGTCCCTTTCGCATTTAGACTACTTCCCGTCGCAGCAATTGAATCAGCCGGGACAGGCGTCCTGCAACAGATATTGGGCATCATGCTTCCCCGCTTCATGCAGCAGGTTGGTTGAGTTTTCGCACTGCATTTCTCCAGCTGTAAATCCGACTGCAGTTGTTAGTAGTAAAAGGTGGATTGTCTGATTGCTCTGTATGATCTATGATGGTGTGATGCAGCTTGTGAAGGACTATCAAGCTTGGGCCTCTGGTGATACCTCGAGACAGGCACTTGGAACCGGTGAGATATGAGATCTTCCAACAGTTTCTGGAGAGCGAAATCACTCAATAGTTTCCAGAGTCTTGTGGTTGGTGCCACACCACTGTTATTATTATGCAGAGTAGAAACAGTATATTTACTGCAGAACTTTCAGGTTTTTTTATCTGTCATTTTGTCTGAGCAGAAGTAGTAGATTTATCTGACACTGTAAATTATGGCGATGGCTGTTCATTGTCGATACACATGGGTGATAGGAACGATGAAGTTCTTTGGGATGGCCTCCTTGGGCAAAATTCTCAATTATCAAAGCTTGGACTTTGTACTCGTGTGGTTTGCCGTTGCCGCCGTATGAGAGCATGATGAACTTGCAAAGCATACAGGAAGGCCAATTTGCATCAAGGGTTTGCATCCCTTCATTCAATCTATTGACATTGGATTTACAAATTCGTGGGATTCATGAATTTGAAATAAATAAAAAAAAGTTTCAAGTGAGTTTGATGAATATCGTACATCTTATTTTTAACAAATAAACGATGGACTTGAATAATTACTTAATGTGTGGGATTGGGATCCTTAATCCATGAACAAAATCCACAAGCAAACGACTCTGAATCGAACTACAACACAAGAGAACTTAGTTTGATGGTGTGTGCTTAATGCTTTGTAAGCAAGAATCGAACTACAACACAAGACCCATAATCATATTGTTTTAGTTCATTGTTATCGCCGTAGTTCCACGAACGAAGATTAAACTTGATTGAGCTATTCACTCATTTGCGAACTCCCCTACAACGAAGATCAACGGTTTTCCTCGAGTCATTTGGAATGAGGGTTATTGATGCATTTGTTCAAATAGTAGACATATGGCTCTTCTTTTATTCTAGAGAATCCAAATTCAATATGTTTTTAGAGAGAAACTATTGTTAAACATATTGAATATTGATCCTCATAGTTTTTTGTGCAGTCCGTTTTTCATGATATAAATTTGCTAATTATTTAGGAAAAAAGGCTTGGAATTAGTGAAAATTAATAAAAGTACCTGACTTGGTAGAATGGTTTTTCCTGGTCTAAAGCTCCACATTCTTTGATGCATAATAAACACTAAATTATTAAGAAGGTTCTGAGCTAAAATGGCAATATAAATTAATTCAGGGAGCTGATTTGCGCATAATAGAAAGATTAGTGGAGAAAAGGAGTCAGCACCTGTCTCTCTCCCCTTCCTTCCGTACTTTTGTTTCATTCTCTCTCTAATTTCTGAGTGAGAGAGGGAGAGAGGGTCTCATTCTTTCTTTCCGCTCATAAATTCTCTCTTTGTTGTAAAATAGTGATTATAAATTCCTGATTTCATTACCCAATTCTGTCTCTCTTTCCTTTCTTTCTTCTTCTTCTTCCTCAACAAATTTCCCCTCTGCAACATTTTCATTAGAGTTTTCCTTTCTCCATACTGAAAGTTAGGGTTTCCTATCGCTCCTCTCCTCGTCCCATCACTTTGACAATAACTAGGAACCGGCATTCATTTTTACCCCTGTGGAAAGAATTCTCCCCAGCTTCCAAGGTACGTTCGTTCAATCAAATCCATCATCTCCAATTTCTTACAGTGATTCCAATAGTTGATCTGGTTCTGTATCTGAATTATGGGTATTTCTTAAAAATGTCCACTACCTCTTTTCCCATTATCTTGTTAGAAGATTTTATTGATTTGAATAAAAATTCCTACTTGTGTGGAATGTTGTTCAGGTCGAGGTGAATTGGAGCTCTTTGCATCAGAATCCGATTAGGGATTAGATTTTCTTTTTTGGTGTTCCTCCTTTTCTTTTTGAGACACTAGCTGCAACCTGAACAGTGGACGATGGAAGGTTGATTTCCCCCCTTCCCATACAGCTATTTCCATTCTATTTTCGTTTCTTACTTTGGTTTCAAAAGCCTTCGTTGAAGAGATGTCTGGTTATGCGATTGCAATGAATGGGAATTGGGGAGGGGGTGTTGATTGAACAAGGGTCGTTGATTTGAAAGGAAGGGCAAGGAAGGAAGCCTTTGTTGTTTCTGTGGGAGTTGTGAGGATGACAGACTTTCAACCTGTACAGCAAAAGCCTGAGTCCACCACCACAAATGATACTCGTGCAGAATTTGAAAGGGGATGGGAGGACTTGATGCGAGGGCCCTTAGATGATTGTATGTCATTTGCCTCCTGCAGCTCTCCTCGTACTCCGGATGATGAGGATGACGAGGGGGATCAGCTTGTTCGCAGGAGACGGAGGTCTGACCTTGAAGGGGATGATTTGGCCGAGTCTTCAGCTGCCAGGAGACGCCATTCCCGCATTCTCAGCAGGTGGGCTGCCCGGCAGGCTCAGGAGATGATGATCACCACTATTGAGAGGAGGAATCGTGAGTCGGAGTTGATGGCGCTTGCAGGTCTCCATACAGTCTCAATGCTTGATTCCTCGTTTTTAAGGGAGCCACAATCACCCTCACCGCCCACTTCCAGAAGGCAGGGCGGGACAGCTGAACGACCAAGCACTCGGGCGTCAGCAATTTTGCAAATGTGGCGGGAGTTGGAGGATGAGCATGTTTTGAACAGGGCCCGTGAAAGGTTGAGGCAGCAAAGGAGTGTGGATTCTACTACCACAAATGATGCTTCAACTACAAACATGTCCGAGGCTCGAGGAGAAAGTGAGAATCAGGGAAGTGTGGGTGAGAGTGACACTGAGTTTGGACCTTGGTCGCCTGAGCAAGTGGTTTCCCGGACTGAGCGTGGCGAAGATAATAATGCTGGCTCGAGTCGGGAGCATTCTCCTGATCTTGGAGAAGTTGAGAGGGAGAGGGTGAGGCAGATTGTTCGTGGATGGATGGACAGCGGTATGAGTGATCGTACATCCAATCTATCCCAACGAAATGGCGGCGGTACTAGAGGAGAATGGCTTGGTGAAACGGAACGTGAAAGGGTGAGAATTGTGAGGGAGTGGGTGCAAATGACTAGCCAGCAGCAACGAGGATCTCGAGGGGCACGAAGGGATGATCAAGCTAGTGGACGTGGTGGTGCTCAAGTTACTACTAGAAACCGGGAAAGGTCAGTTGATGAAGGGCAACCAGAACATATTCGTCGGGACGTACTTAGGCTGCGTGGCAGACAAGCTGTTATTGATTTGCTTATGAGGATTGAGAGGGAAAGGCAGCGGGAGCTTCAGGGATTGTTGGAACATAGAGCTGTTTCTGAATTTGCTCACCGCAATCGCATTCAGGTTAGTTTTCACTCGTCTTTTCCCCCCTCCAGCGCCTTGTATTATATTATTAGTAGACATAAGCTTTAATTGTATCTGGCACTGAAGCTCTTTACAAGATTAGCAATTCTTGTAATTCTCTGGGTCCAGAGCTCATTGCAGTGGCTTCAGTTATGTGATCACTGTATGTGGTCTTTTCTTTCCAACTGTGAACTTGCATGTCTTTTTTATTTTTATTTTTTATAATGGTGATATCATTTTATTAAATTGACTTATAAATATATGGATCACAAGAAAGAAAAGGAAAGTGAGATCCAGATGACCTCAACAAAGATCACAATATCAGCTCAACAGGGAACCACTATAGCCATAAAAATCAAAGGAAATCCAACTTAGCATCAGGGTGAACTTGCATGTCTTTATCTAGGTGTTTCATTTATCATCTTGGCAGTAACATTCTCTCGGTCAGTCAGGCTTCCCTTGGTTTCCTGTCTTTCTTTCTCTGGCCTTCTATCTCATGCCCATTCAAGTTTATCTTGTCTGATGAGGCTGTTGTCGGTCCATGGTTGTGGTTGATCACTTCAGTCAAGTTTGCTCTGTTGGGCATTTGTTGTTTCTGATTCTAAGTTTACTGAGATACTGTTCTTTCTCCCCTTTCTTGGGTGGAAACTGTTCTTTTTCGGTTTTCCTTTATAGTGATTAGTATTAGTTTTTTTTCCCGTTATTAATTTCCTTATGAAATTGCTGAAAAAGGGCATTGTTAAGTTTTGATTGTTCTAGATACTTTTAAATTTTCAGCTTAAGTAACTTTCTTTCTATCTTGCTTATATTTCTTTGGAAGCATGTATGATTACATTTTATCTCATTTTTCTGTGATTTCAGTCATTATTGAGGGGTAGATTCCTCCGAAATGAAACAACTGTTGAAGACGAAAGACCACCTTCAGTGGCTTCAAGTGAATTAGTTCAATTAAGACAGCGGCACACCGTTTCCGGTATAAGGTATTCATTACTAGACTAGATTCATGGTATTAGCATTTAGAGAACTTGTCTCAGTTTGTTCATATCATGGCCTATTTTTTGTGATACCACCATCGGTGGCAACTCCTAGGTTGAGACTTGGTGATGGTACCACTTAGTGGAGGAAAGATATTTGTTATGGGCGAACTTTTTATCCTTTGGAGAGTTGGCCCCCTTACTGATTTCATCCTATAAGGGCTTAAAGTAGTGTCAATGCTTGATAGGAGGATATAAACATCAATCACTCAGATCATTATAGCCAGACACTTCTGTTGGAGTTTGTTCCCCTACCCATTTAGTTTTCGTTTATGAAAGCACTGAATATCAAAGATTTGGCAAGAAGCTTACAGATAGTTGCAGAATTGGTAATTGTCTGTCAGAACTTTGTGTCTTTGGTTATAGGCACTGATGTTTTTTTTCTGAATCCTGTGTGTGCGGCATTAGGCGACCCCCTATCGAATAGTAAATGACCTTTAGAAAATTATCTGACGGTTATTAACAGATAGTTTGTATGTAGTTAACAAATGGGCATGTTATATACGTGATACTCCTAAAGTTCATCTAAAGGGAATCCCAAAGAGGATGATTGATACACGACCAAGAAGTAAGAATTAGTATGAATGCATCTTCAATATCAGCACATCCATCCATTGACTCTCATCTTGTATCTCTTTGAAGTCCATGTGAAAGACAAAAATTCAACATTATGGATTGCAATGTTCGTTTTCGTCTTTCCATAATTCCATCGCAGAATATTCTTTGTTATTAACTGACCATCCTAAAATAATTTGCTCTTGTTTAGGGAAGGATTTCGTTCAAGATTGGAAAATATTGTCCTGGGTCAAGTAAGCAGCCAATCTGATAATCCTAGTGATATTAACAATGATCGGACTGAAACAGATACTTCACTGGATGTTCAGCATGAGGATAATGTTCAATCCGAACCTAGGACGCAAGAAGATGATGCCCGTCCATTACCTGATCAGACCGATGCCTCAGAAAGTAATGCAGGCACTGATAACATGAATTGGCAGGAAAATGTTAATCAAGCTAGGGGTTGGCAGGAGGAAATTACAGATAGTGGGGGAGGAAACTGGCAACAGACAGATTATGGTCCTTTCAATGAATGGAGAGATGACAATGCTGAACCTGTGGATCAGAATTGGCAGCAGAATAACGTTGAATCTTGGCCCCAGGAAACACCTGGTAATGTACATAATGAACCAGGTCGTCCACAGGAAGCCCAGGGAGCTTGGCATGAAGATGGCTCTCGGGAGGCTGTTGAAACGTGGATGGAGGGTCCTTCTGATCCACCAAGAGCTCGTCGTTCTGTTCCATTGAGAAGGTTGAATAGATTTCACCCTCCAGATGATGAAAATGTTTATAGTATGGAGCTTAGGGAATTATTGAGCAGGTAAGTGTTCATTCCCTGAATGCTATTCTTGTGGACTGAGACCAGTGTTTATAGATTGGACCGGACCATGCTCAACCCTAGGTGCATTGACTTGTGGAGAAACTAAGATCTCTTTTTGTTTTTCAGGCGAAGTGTATCTAATCTGCTTCGGAGTGGGTTCCGTGAAAGTCTGGATCAATTAATACATTCATACGTGGAAAGACAAGGCCGTGCTCCCATTGACTGGGATGTTCACAGAAACTTGCCAATACAAACTTCTGCTTCACCGGGGCAGGATGAAGAGCAGCAGAGGGATGAACATCGTGAGGATCAGCGTGAGGCAATAAACAGACCTTCACTGGTACTTCCGTCCCCACCAGTGCCTCCACCCCAGCCTCTTTGGCACCAGGATTTACATCACACTGGCTGGTCCCGTCATAGCATGCATCGATCTGAGCTTGTGAGTAATCTAGCTGTGCACTATTGGATTGACTAGTTTAGGTTGATTCTGTCAGTGAAGCATGGTTCCGTGTCTGATTGCACAGTGTTGATTTTACAACAGGAATGGGAAATGATGAATGATTTGAGAGCAGATATGGCGAGGCTTCAGCAAGGAATGAGTAACATGCAGAGAATGGTGGAAGCTTGCATGGATATGCAGCTAGAGTTGCAGCGCTCTGTTAGACAGGAAGTTTCTGCCGCTCTGAATCGATCATCTGGGGAAAAAGGTTTTGCTTTAATATTTTCTGTAAAAGAACTACCATTTTACTATCGATAAAAGTTCGCTGGTAATTTTCTTGGTGTAGGGTTCGCTTTTCTTTGGCTCTTAGATTTGTTTCGGTGCAATACTGTACCTGTGTCTACAGGAATGGCTGCAGAGACATCCGAGGACGGGTCTAAATGGGGTCATGTGAAGAAGGGGACATGCTGCGTGTGTTGTGATAGCCACATAGATTCTTTGTTGTACAGGTAATTTCTACTTTGAGATCTGAACAGGATACAACTCTTGATCATCTCTTGAATAAGGAGTCCATAGATTTCTAAACCCTTCTAACTTGATGGCCATATTTTGCAGATGTGGGCACATGTGCACGTGCTCGAAGTGTGCCAACGAACTGGTTCGGGGCGGTGGTAAGTGCCCACTGTGTCGAGCACCGATCGTTGAAGTCATCAGAGCATACTCCATACTATAATTATTATGTATAAAAGGAAACATTGAAGGTAAGCAAACCGATGAAGTTAGAATTCTTGGCATAGGTGAGATGTATAGATGTTTATGGAGCCACTGGTGTCAGTCAGACTTCCTTTGAAGAATAGGAAAGGCTTCTCATCCACACTGTGGCTCCCTCCCTGTGTCTCTTTTTGTTGGGAAAGAGTTGTTTCCTCCTTTTTGGCCATGCAGTTGATCATTCAGCTGCTGTTTATATGTGGGGATGGCTCTTCCTATTCCGTTGTATAATTCTGGGAGTTTAATATGCTGAACACTAATTGGACCTCATTTCTTCATTCGTGCGTAAATAAAAGAACTGTTCTTGTTATGATGATTTATAGTCTTGTCCTGTCTTTTCATCAGTCTCTGTCTGGGTTTATCACTGGAGAGCATTGAATTTTGATTCAATGATTTGACTCTGAAGTTGGAGATATTGGGTGTGTTTGTTGTGCCTTCATGAAAACGACTAGACGTCTGCAGAAATATACTATTAGGTTTCTAATGTGCATCACGAAACATCAAACGAGAGATCTGGAGCAGGTATGATCGTTGGTGTGATTGTACACCAAATTATTCTTCAAATTCAATTTAATTTTGAAGTAATTAAGCTGAAAACACGTTAAGATGTCAGAGGTCGAACGAACAAATATCATGGAAGGAAGAAGTTATATACATAATATAATGATTTTTGTTACATGTTCAAGCTAAACCAATTCGATCATTATATTATGTAGAAAGGAAAAATGAAAAGAAATGGATAGTTTTGTTTTTTCTTTTTTGGATAGAAAGTGGACAATTTCCAATATAGCTGTTCTAAAATTACATTAATACATGGCTTATATTGTGTTTGCTGTTGGCAGAATCTACCCTTTATGTTCTGTGTTGTGAATTTTCCAGAACTACAAGAGAATAGTGTTACATAGATATCTTCAAAATTACTATATACTAAAATGACAATAATAAAGAATTTTAGTAGTAATTTGTAGATATTAGGAATAGGATTGCCATATTCATTTTACCATAGAATAGGATTACCATATTACCCTCTTCAAAACACCAAACACTGTTTAGGATGACCACCTTTTCCCACTACTTTCAGCCCTGAGCTTCAGCACGAGCTGTGCTCGTTCAGCTTCAACCTCTGCATATTTCAGGCTCATATGGGAGAAGCGTTCTTGTAGATCTTTCAATTCCGCTTCCACGTCATCGACGCCGCCACTTCCTACTGCTCCTATCCCTTCTTCCTCCTCCTCCTCTAATCGCTGCCTCATGGATTTTGGATGATCCTTTCTTTGTCCAGACAATAACCTGCAACTCAAGCAAGAGGCAGAAAAAAGTTGCCGAGTCAGTGCAGTACTGGGTAAATATGGTTTCCTGGAAACAAAAGGATTCGGATTAATTAGGACGATAAATCGCGAAATATTCAATCGGTAGACTTGGACGCACCTCTTAAGCTGGGATTTGTACATGTCATTTGCCTCCGATGCTTCAGCTAGTTCGTTCTCAAGTTGCTGGATCTTTGACCACGGATCCGTCACTATAGCCACGTTCCCTTTATTAGAAGTTGGTTTTGTTGGAACCTGAGACATAGAAACAAGCAAGGGGACGCTTAGATGCTAGTCAGGATTGCTCCTAGTTTTTAATAATAAAAATGGGGCTCGAAGAATCCCATGTTCTAACCTCTGTGTCTTCATGTCCATTATTGCACACATCACTGGAATGGTGAGGATCGTCAAGTTTTGCTTCTTTCATCCGTCTTAAGTCCTTCTCGAGTGCTTGAGCCCTCTTCAGGTACTCTTGCTTCTCCTCCTCAAGGTGTTTCATCTTCCTATGAAGTCCACTGTTCGTTATCTTAACCCGTGCTAGCTCGTTCTTCAGTTCAGCATCCTGGCCGCCTTGTGCTTCTTTAGCAGTTATATCCAGTTCAAGGCGGAAAACTTTTTCCTCAAGCGAAGCTTTGCTACGCTTGCAATCCTCTAATTCAGCCAATGCCTTCTCCATGTCAGAGATCTTCTCGACTGCTGTAACGTTCTCGGTCTTCACCCCTTCAAAATCTTCAGATAAGATCTCCAGTGATGCTTGTAGCCTTTGGTTCTCGAATTTCACTTCATTTAGCGACTTCTTAAGAGCCAGAACTTCTTCTTGAAGTAGTGCTGTTTTGTGCACTTGGGATTCCAGGCTGGACATTTCCTCTGCTACTTGAAGCTTGTCATATTCAGCAGCTTTAAGCTTCAACTCAAGCCACCTTATGCTGCCTCTCTGCTTCTCTTTGCTGGAGTTTGCTTCTTCCACCAATTCTAGTAACTTCTCGTTGTCAGCAGCCAGAACTTCCTGATTTTGCTCCGAAGCTTCCAGTTCCTCTCTAAGTCCTTGTAGGTTTAGTTCAGTTTCCTTCTTAAGAGTACTGAAGTTAATCTCTGACAATCTTAATTTCTCTCGGACGTCTTGTAGACTGGCCTCCAGCAGAGCTTTATCTGCCCGCAAACGAGACACCTCAAGTATAGATTCAGAACCTCTAATCTCTTGTTCATCATGAGTTTCAGATATCTTTGCAGTAAGAAGAGCTACCTCTGATTGCAGATTCTCTGCTAGAACTGTTCTCTCTTGGTAAAGATGATTCAGCTGGCTCACTTCCGAAGCTAGTTTCTCTTTCTGTGTTTCATTGTCGTGGACAAGTGTATCAAGTTCCAGGATAAAGGCTCTCTCTTTTGAGGAAATTTCTTGCAGCATACATTCATACTTTCCTTCAAGTGCTTCAACTTCCTTGAACATACTCACAACAACCTTTTCTGAATCCTTAAGTTCGGCCTCCAAAACAGAACACTGTTCATGTAGCAACATCTTTTGCTTCTTTAGCTCCGCATTTGACTTCTGAAGCACACTGCACTCTTCCATAAGACTTTCAGAAGAGCTTTGTAGTTTCAGGTTTTCCATCTTGAGGAACTCACACTCTTCTTGCATTTCCAACCACTGCTTATGCACGCCCTGAGTCTTCTGCCTCAAACCGGCTTTTTGCACTTCCAGTTCGCCTTTCAGTCTGCCAATCTCTTCCCTGAGAGAGGCAGCTTCAGACTGAGAAATTTCTACTTCTAAACGGTTCAACTGACTTTCATCTGTCAAGTATCTTAACTGTGCTTCCAATCCACATATCCTTTCATACAGCTGCACGTTCTCTTTCTCCATTTCGTTCAAGTGACCTTCCAGGTCACTTCTACACCTTTCCATCCCTGGTGACTGCCTCGCTGAAGCTTGGGAGCTCATGCTGCTGCCGAACATCATCATTTCATCTCCGGAATCATCAAAGCATCTGGACGTAGCTGAGTCCTCGATGAACATTGAATCCACCTTTTCCTCCAATTGCTGTTTCTCTGTCAGAAGGTTAGAAATCCGAGAATCCATCTTCCTCTTCTCAAGATTCAGAGCTTCAACCTCATGATCCTTCATCAGATTATTTCTGGAAATTTGTGTGATGAGGATGTCCTTCTTGTTCAGCTCCTCTTCTAGGGTGTATATTTGTGATTTTAGTTGGCTAACTTCAGATTCAGCGGCATAATAAGAACTCTTCTCAAAAGAATCATTAGAGACTGAGTGTGGAGAGTCACCAAATGTTGGAGGATCACTCTGTGAGGATTCTTTGAGTTTCAGAAGTAGTTCCAGATTTTCATTAGTGAGCTCATTGCAGTCTTTCTCAAGTTCTTCCATCTTCAGTTTGAGAACTTTGATCTCATTAACATGATTGCAATCACCACCATGTCCAAAATCAGGAGGATCCAGAGCTTCAGACAACTTTGCTTCTAACTTGATGATTTCTTCCTCCTTCAGGGCTAGTGTAGCTTTCCACTCTGATTCTTCGTTTTCCATGGATTGAATATGGAAAGTTCGTTCAAATTGAAGCTCTTCAACTTTCTCTTCCAGAGATCTTTCCAACAAACGGATGGTATTTTCCAAGTGCTTTCGTGATTCATGCGACACTGAGCCTTCCAGCTCTAGCATTGGGTTGTTGGCCTCTGGTTCGGAAAAGAAAGGTGGTGCATCTCCTGGTTCATCAACAGAAAGACCTTCCATATCCCAATTATTACAGATGACATTTCTCGAATCCTTCCCGAACACGTGCTTGCTTTCATCTTCCTCCTCGTACAGAAATGATCTGCAATCTGTGTGTACAGGTTGGAGCTGCGAAAAGCTAGCAATTTCCATTTTCTGTTTCTCAACAATATCTTCAAGTTCCTGAAGGAGAGAAACCAGCTCAATGTTTGATTCCTGAGTTTTCTTCAGTTGTAATGCCAAGTCAGCATTTGATTCTTTGTGAAACTTGATTTCATCTTCCAATTCGGATGATTGAAAATTCACCTTGTCACTAGCCAATTGGTTCAATGGTGATTCCTCCAACAAGATCTTCAGTTGATCAAGTTCCTTCTTCAGTCCATCACATTCCTTTCTGGATTCCGAGAGGTCCATTTCAAGGCCAGCCTGCTGTGTTGAGTGATCCAGTATATCCGACTGCAACTTCTCTACATCGGCCATCAACTTTCTAGCATTTTGTTCCCACATCTTAGCTTGTGCACGAAGCACCTCAGTTGAATCTTCTCCAGTTTCCAGAAGTTCTTTGGATGAACTACTACCATTCCACGATGGCGATGATGGCACACTACGGGGAATGCGACTGTAGTCATCTCTCTTACTCTGTAGTTGTCTTGGGGCGGTTGAGAACTTTGAGCTGAAGGAGAAGTGATTTAGTCCAGATGGATCATGCAAAGAGCTGGTCAAATCTTCTCTTACAATCGGATTGCTTGAACTCCTGTTCAAGAAATTTTCATTCGAGGAATTTTCTCTGCTCAAGCTACTGTCCATCGATCTAGGTGAGTCAAAGTTATAATGTGAACCTGAGGCTGAGAATTTCAAATCCTGTCACAAGAAGCAAGCCAATTAAAAAAATAGCAGTCTGAGAGAATGTTGTGTGGCAAAGGTAGCGGGAAAGGGAAAACAATTGAAGACTAAAAGTTCCCAGATAATCTTTCCATGTGGCGGCCCAAAATTTGCCAAAATGATTATGGATGTATTGCCTTGTCGCTTAAGAAACCAGTTTCCTTTCTATGAGTAAGCCCAAAGACATTGGAAACAGAAACACTAGGGAACATAACCACTTCACATCTTTGGGACAAGAAGTTCAATGTAAAATGTACAAAAGTAGATGTTCCCACAATCGTCATAGCACATGCTCAAGTATGATAGATATTATCACACATCAAGACAAATGGACTAGTTAAATTTCAAAAAAGGATGTCAAATGACTAATCACCCAAGCTCCACAAGGAATCACTGAACTGTATGCAACAGTGAGGGAAGGTGTGTGGGTGAGGCCGAGTTAAATACCCTATTTGGTGACTCTCCCGCGTCAGATGCACTATCGGGATGATTAACAGAAGCAGCATCTGATTTGTTTTCGACATCAGTGTAGTCGAGGTTAATATGGTCTGCATCTGAACCTGTATCTTCCAGCTGCTCCTCCCTTTAAGAGATTACTCGACTATCAGAAAACATGAAGTTACAAAGAAACACTCTATGACTGGTGAGAGTTATTGAGACAAAAACCTGAGTCTTTCTTGTGTTGCTGAGCACTGAAGTTTGACCTGAAAAGCCAGCACGTATTTAGCACAGGTTTAGGATAATAGCCATGATTTCTTGCCTGAAAAGCTAACTATGCACTTGCCAAGCAGATAATAAAACCAGAATTGAACTATCAGAACACTGTATGATGGCTAATGCTGAGTCTATGGAAATGAAATTTGAGCAGTGGTTTCAAATGGGATATGGGTACTTGATATAACATTCCACACTTTTAGAGGACAAGATTGCCACTAACACTGGTGGATCATGTTTCTCTGAATTTGCATCTTTGCAGATAGCTGAAATGAAGATTACAAGTAACTGAGCAAGAACACATTCAAATCCATTTAAGTTTTCATATAAAATGTTCATTGCAAAGGCATTATGCAGAGAAGACAAGATTTAATGGACCATCAGTAGACAGCAAAATCGAAAGAGGCAATAATTCCGAAAGAGAGGTTAAGGATTCCTTGATGAGCATACTACACGGGGTCTCGGCTAAGGAGCAATAAAGTGCAAGCTAACTCACCTGTAAGATTGTTCCGTGAGTGCACTTTCTCAGTGGAAATGATACAGAAACAGCAGTCTTGGAACTCTTGTAATTAGCCAGATTAACTGTAGCCTCTCCAAGAATGCCATTTCTAGCTCCCTGGAAATATAGATATTATGTTGAAGTTGCTCAATAATTTTTCTTGTCAGCAAGGATAATTTAGTTCCCAACAAACTGTGTCACACATACCATGGCAACGACGAACTTAAAGATGCATTCCTGATTGTCTTTAGAAGCATCAGACTGGGAAATCGTGACCGACTCCGAGAACGTCTCTGTCCATCTACAACCTCCATTCCTCACCATAGCTCGGCTCGACTTCGCAACAGTCTTGCCTGTTTCTACTGAAACCATAGACAGTAAGAGCTTGTCCCATCCCTTGGGTACCTGCAAGTAGAAGCCAATAATTAAAAAACCCAGATTAGGGCAGTGACTCCAGTCAATGAAGGAGCTACACAAGAGAGTTTTACATAATGAATCCTTGACCATTCTCCAAACTAATTTTACCCATTCTCAACATTTCTTATCTAACTTCACCTAAGCATTGAAGAGTGAAGACCATGTCCAAAGTCTTTTCAAAATTCTCACTAAAATTAAAATTTCTCAACAATGTCGCTACATGAGACTTTAATTTACTTCACATTATCAAAGACGAAGCTGAATTTCATACGAGAGATTCTGATCGATCCACGGAAAGAACCTCGAGAACAAAAGGAAACGAAAGCAGAGAGAAAACCTTGAAACCGCTAAAAAAAAGGAAAAGATAACAGGCGATCGAAGTCAATTCTCGTCAATGGAGCAGCGTAATGAAGAAGACGAACACCATCACACCAAATTCGGCAAGAAATGAGAAGGAGAAGAAGAAGCAGAGAGAAGGAATGAACCAAAATTGACTGACGGACCTGAAGAGCTTGGAGGTTGGAGAACCTGAAGTCAAATCGTTTCTTCTGCAATCTGAACATTTCCCCCTTCCTTTTCTTCAGGAATTAGATCGTTCGCCGGCAGATCAGAATATCGTCTCCGTCGGTGCTCGTGCTCTTCACCACCGGCACGAATACAGGAGAACAATGGCTGCTGCCAATACGACGGAGTCACGCATAACTCTTCCGCCGGTCATCTTCCGTAAGAAGACGGACAGAGATGGAGAAGCTGCAACAAAGCGAATTGGGAGAGAAGAGCGGGTATTGAGAGTGAAATGATCGAAGAAGACGAAGACGGGAGGAGAAGGAGAAGAAAACAAGATTGAGTATGAAGTAACAGAGAGGACAGAGTCACGAGAGGGATAGCTAGCTCAGCGAGCGTTAGCTGTTACTTACTTTGTCCTTTCCCACCCGAAACTTGCATTTGTTTTTGCTCTAATTTATTCCTAGTAGCGGTTTTATTTGGTAGCACTTTTTTCACATTTTACTACCTTTTCTTTTTCTTCATTTCCCTTAAGTCCTTGCCTTTTCGGAACGTATTGAATCCATACCTAAACTCCACGGTACTGCAAACAAGACACGTTTAAATAGTTTCATCGTCGAACAACTCAAAGAACTCTCTCCTTGCTTGCGAAACACTTACGCGGATTAGATTGGTCATCTTGGGTTTTGCATTACAAGATATAGAAAAACACAATTGCTCGAGGAGCTAAGCGAACTTCTTATTGATGAAGAACAACTTATTTTTCTTCTTCTTATGGATGCCTCCACGGGTGGAAGAAGAACAAAAAGACTGTACATTACGAGTCTTGAAACTAGGAGTTTATGCATTCAAATTGTGATCTGTGTAAGCAACCACTCTATCGAAACCTATATTGGCGATAAGGAAATGATTGGAGGGTAGTAGTATTTTGTTTGGTTTTGTTGGAAGGAAGTAGTATTATGTTGCTGGAAGATAAAGCAAGTACCAGTTGGCGCATTGCAGTTGAAGATGTGACCAGAGCTGACCTTCTTTCTTTTTCTCTTTTTTCCTCTTCCCAACTGCTACATTTGGATGCTAACAGCCAACAAGCAACCGTACAGAAATACTCACCAAATCGATCTCCTTCTATTATTCCAAAATTTAACAAAGGGGAACATACATGCAAGCTCATTTCGGACAGGAATGGCAAAGAGAGCCAAACATTTGTTGTTGCCCAAATCCACAGTTCATCTTGAATCAAATAAGTTTTTGTCGATGTTTGTGTTTTAGAGTAAAAACTCATTCCAACATTTCTGTTTCGATCCGAATGAATCAGACACAAAATACTGGATATTAAAAGCAAAAGCTTACCCAAAATCTAAAATTGAAGCTCGATACATGGTAGTTATGATTTACCTTCTTCGTAGATTAGTTTTTTTATTACATATTTTTGTAATCTAATCTAGTATCGCGCGGTAGATCAAATTAATGTATGTCACATTAAGCTACATAAACAAGATCTCTTTATGAATGGAGACTCGTGAGCATTATAAAAGATCCCCAATTCAACTGCAATGTCGAGAAACAAGAACTTCTGCGTAATTCTCTTTATGACTCGTGAGTATACTAAAAGAATATCGTATCAAATTCTACTGCTGTACTGCAAGGTCGAGAAACAAACAGGAAGTTCAAGAAGCTTGGACGTGGGCTGGATCAAGAGTTGCCGAATCGCCTCCATGCTTCCCGGCCCATTTCACCTCCCTTCTTGGGCAGGGCTATGGGTATTTAGATGGGCCGAGTTTTCGTTGGCCTCAAATGGAGCTTGGATGGTATTAGGCCGGCCTCCACAACGTCAGCCCAAATCTTGGATCTTTTGCCCCATTTCCCCCTCGCATTTGTTACTCTGTTCTTGTCAATTTAGACCGGATAAAATTATGGAACAGATATAAAATTATATCATAATATATACAAAATCATATAAAAATTATGCCATACTGAACACATTGTTTTGAAAGTTTGGATTTTCTTTTTCTGAATTATATCAAGCAGCGACGGCGGCGGCAGCTTCTTGTTTGATCTCAAGTTGAATGGCAGCAGCGAGTTGATCATAAGCGTGGGCCCATGCACCCTCCAGCTCGTGGCTCCATTTCTCATCTCCGATCGCCGCTTTCAGAGTTGTCACCAGCGCTTCTTTGACTACCTGGAAGTGCGGGTCTACGACTCCATTCTTGAGGTGGACGGACCCCAAATATTTAAGACTCGTCTCCTTCACCACCACCTCTCCTTTCTCCCGCAGTTGAACCGCCGACTCGCAAGTCTGCATGCCCAAATATCAAGTCACAATTAATTGCATCAGATCATCAGCACTTTTGCTTAATTGCATCAAGTGACTAATTATGAGGAAGCTAATTAATTAATTAATTAATTAAGTTACCATCTTAAAGACCTTGACGGCATGGGCTTTGAGCTTGGGATTGTTTTGTGGGATCTCATCAGAGTCTCTCAAGAACGAAAACATCTGTTTAGCCGCTGGATCGGAGCTATCTCCAGAATCCTGCACCCAAACCCGCCCTTTAATTAAGTTACCAATTCAAAAAAAAAAAAAAAAAAAAAACTAGAGATTGATATATGGATGGTACGTGGTGAAGAAGAGAAGGCTGTAGCGTGGGATGTCGTTTTGCAGTACTTGCCATGACTCCTTTACCAAAGCTTCTTGCCTCTCTGTGAACCCAGCAGCCATTAATTATTACTATATATATCTGTCGTCTCTGTCGGATCTCTATGAACTATGATGATCTGCCTTAATTGTTTGTGACTCGATCGGATCGATCGCTCAAGATGATAATGATGAAGGAAGGAAGGAGAAGAGTATGGTGGTGGTGATGGTCCCTGAATCTGATGATCAATCTTATAGCGAGGGACCCAGCTGCATTTATGGCAGAATAGATACAGCCTCCCCCAACTTTGTCGTTTTCTTCTAGCTATTATCTGTTGATCGATGTATGAATTTTTTATATTGTGGTGCACAAGTGCCACACCATGACTGAGTTCTTACAATATTGAAGAAGCCACAACTTAATTATCACGACTTGTCTTTTTCAAAAAACGACGCTTGTAACGCGCTGAACGGTGGGGTTGCGTTTGTTAGAATAAAAAAATTATAACAAAAATTTGTTTTTCTAAAGAAAGGCAATGAAGTAATAGTAACACTTTAGGCGAATCCCACGTCGACAAAGTACGTGAGAGATTTATGGTTCATAAGTACTAAACCGACCTTAACTGACAAGACGCGTTTTGCGGTGAAATGAAGGAGTTTTCATCGAAGTTAAACGTGTTCAGTGTGGAGTACAACAAGGATGAGTGACCTTATGGGAAGTCACCTTGAATTGCACTCCAAATCGAAAACCGTAAGGGTCGAAGCCCAAAAGCAAACAATATCTTGCGCCGTAAAAGAGTGGTAGCTAGATACATTCCATATTGCATTGAGATATTGTTATCAAAGAACAATCACATGATTAATTGAGTTAATTCGGTTCAGTGCATCGAGTCGAACACGTACATTGTTCTCAGTTGGCTAAACAAATTTTTTTTATAGACTATTACACATGTGAGGAGGCAGATTATAATTGATCATGTTCTCCTCCATCATAAATAAAAATTTAGTATGTTGGTTAGTTACTATAATTCGTAGAGAGTACGACAAAATCAAACTACTTACACCAAATTTATGAAGAATTTTTATGCAATCCAACCAAATAGTCAAATTAATCAAACTACAACTGACCAAATGCAACTGAATTGAGTATTGCCACACTTGTCTAACGGCACTTCAAATAGCCACACACTCCCAAAAAAAAAAAAAAAAAACCTAAGTCCTTACAGGTCCAAAGCCAGACAGGCAGTTCTGATCGACCTCTTGTCTTCCATATGAATATATATCCATCCATATATAAGTCCAAGTGATGACAATTGTCGTCAAGGACAAACTAATAATTGTCCGCGTTGGGATATCTTGATGGAAGCCTCAAATTAAGCTCGAGTTTTGTCATTTGTGATGATAAGATTAGTTTTAATTTTTAGTGAACGCGTTCATAATTACTTAATACTTTACGATACACAAGGTTAATTTTCATTATTTTTATCCGTTTTCGAACCATAATAACACTGGGGGGTATGATTTTACTATCTTTTCCATGTAAATCCCAACCGAAAGAATAGAAATTTATATATGATAAAATGATCCAACAGAACAGTAGTCTCAAAAATTGTACAAGCACGCTAGCTACGACCAAGAATTCATGGCTTAATTAGTATGAACCACAAAAAGCCTGCATGCATTTGAGTAGACGGCTGAGATTTGAGACAGATAGCTTTCGTCAAGAATAGATTTCTTCTACCCACTATTTAAAAAACGTGCCCAACCACATTATTGGTGGTTGAGAAATGAGAACTTGAGATCACAAACGTGCTCTGTACTACATTACAAAAAACTTTACCATCCATTTTAAGCGAGGCAATCCGTACGTGGCGGACCCAAATGCATGACTGAGTTGTCAATTCAAATTTTTTGACAAAAAGTTTGCTCAAATTTTATTTTAATGATGCTAATATATGAACTCGAAACTATATCACAATTCTTAAAATATTTTGGTTTACCATTGATGAAATGTTTGGGTCCGCCACAACAGGTACCATATGCGCGCTATCTATCATCATGCTTGCCCTCCGTCAGAGAAAAACGTGTAGGTAGTAGTAATTGGAAATACTTTTGATTTCAGTTCGTGAATGAATTATAGATAATGATAAGTACTTTCAATAACTCGAATTAATAAGAGAAATTCAATAATATATCACACGGTAGTAGCCACCCAAAAATGTTCACCAAATGCATTAATTAATTGCTAGCACTTAGTCGATTTGACACATGTTGAGGGAGTAAAGGCATGCAATAATAACGGGGTGACCTAATTGTTGGAGATCAGATAAACCCCAGAATTTAGAAGTAGTAGTTAGAACAAAATGTAGCAGAAAGGAGATATCTTTTATATTAGGGATTAGTTTAGAAGTTGGAGGTTTATAATTAATGTGTTGGGTAATTAAGAATATAATTAACTTGTGAATAAAAACAACTCTCACCACGCACCAGCCTCCGTCTTTTTTTTTTCAAAAATTCTCATGTTTTACGTTCAATTCTCTCGTAAGTAGGAAGCTAAACCTAAACCGCAAATCTTCCAATGTAACTACCAAACAAAACAACCCATCTGATTTGAAGGCGACGTGCAACCCACTCGACTTTATTACTATATCGTCATTTTCCAATTCTATCCCTCTCGCTTCCAGTAAAACTCCAAAACTTGCGGGGTTATTATAGTCATTAGATAAACGCAGTGCTTAACTTTTTTTTGTGTGTGTGCAGTGACCACTTACGTGCAAAAGAAGGAAAACGAATCTCTTCCTCACTGTCTCTCGCTCGCCCGGACGACTTTCCTTTATATAGATACATCGGGACTTGGATCAAAATCGACATTTCTTTACACAGAAGGCCCAAATTACAGAGCTGTATGCGCATCTAGCAACCATGGCGAAGGCACCTCAAGTCATCACTTGCAAAGGTAAACAAAAAACCCGATCGAATCAAATGTATAGCGGCTGCAACTCATCTGAAGTCAATTGTTTCGGTAATTTGATGATCTCATGTGTTACTTACAGCGGCGGTGTGTTGGGGCGTGGGAGGGCCGGTGAAGATAGAAGAGGTGGAGGTGGAGCCGCCGAGACCGTCAGAAATCCGAGTGAAGATGCTCTGCGCCAGCATTTGCCGCACCGACATCTTGTGCATCAACGGCTTCCCAACTGTACGTCGATCGGTTTCCAACTTCTCTGTCTGTCTGACTGTCTTAATTCTTGTTGCTGATTCCTAATTGGCTAGATTTTTTTCTACCTCTGGTGTTGTGGTGATCCGTACGTACGCAGGGACTTTACCCTAGAGTGCTGGGCCATGAAGGTGTTGGGTAAGCCAATCAAACTCAATTCACCTCTGCTATCTGCATGCATCATGTTATTTATAATTTTCCCAGCATATCTACTAATTAATTAAGGCTATATATTTATAGGGTAGAGATAGGGATGACAATGGGTCGACCCAGTGGGTAATTGGATTTGATTGTAGTATTGGGTTGGACTTAAATGGATTCTAATATACAATTAATCATTTTGGGTTTGAGTTGGGTTTGGATTGAGTCCAGTTTGGGTCGGATCCAGATGGGTCTATATAATTATAGACACGAGAAAGCAATATCGAGCATCTCACCATTCTTCTTCAACTAATTCACACTTTCAAATATTGGTGTTCACACATTTATGTTTGTTTTAAAATTAACAAAGAAAAAAGGCATCAATAGCATGAGAGTTGGGTATTCATTTTGTT
Source organism: Linum tenue (assembly GCA_946122785.1). Classification (NCBI taxonomy): domain Eukaryota; kingdom Viridiplantae; phylum Streptophyta; class Magnoliopsida; order Malpighiales; family Linaceae; genus Linum; species Linum tenue. Next base: position 6,144,977 of record CAMGYJ010000005.1, on the reverse strand, counting down.
TTGGGTCCTCAATGTAATGGGTCTATTTAGACCCACACTAAAAAGTTGGGTATATGAGTATGCCCAAAAGTGATATTATCCAAACTTGATGTGACCCATAATAAATTGAAATTTGGTAATGCCCAAATTATGAGTCTCTTTTGCCTTACTATAGAGAAAGATGCATTCGCAAATTAAGTGAATCAAAACAAATTGTACATATGGTTGGGCGTACCCTAATATAATTTTGAAGACAGTCCTACTCGCGCATGCGTCTACTGCAGAGAAAGGTTTGTTGTCTTGTAGACGTGCTACTAGCCCTTAATTAATCCATGCAATTTGACGTCCATTCATGTAAATTGATGCTTATTCATGCAATTTGATGCTTATTCATGGAACCGTAGGTAGTAGTTATTCAAGCAAATGATAATCATTATTCACGCATTAGTAGTATTTAGTTACCCGTTGTATATTCACATCGTTGTAGTGTTTGAGACACAATGCTTAGAATTTAAAATTTTCAAATATGCAAACTCAGCTCATTATAAGAAAATTGAAAATCCAAATTTAACTCCATCAATGATAGCCCATACAAACCTTTAGAGGGAAGAAAAAACTTAGGGGGTCCATTAGGTGTTTCTAGAGGTGACAATGGAACTGTTCCCTCAAACAACAAGCAAAACGACAGCAAATTGAAGAGTACTGGTGGGTGCTGGCAGATAGCAACCTTGTTGAGTCTTGACCACACTTATCTAACACCAGTTCAAAATGGTGCCATTCATTAAAAAAAACAAAACCCTAAAATGGACCAAGGCAAACAGTGAAACAGATAGAGACATGTCTTATCGATCTCTTGTGGTCTCCATCCATTCCACATATATGTCCAAGTGATGCCAATTGTCGTCAAGGACAATAAACTAATAATTTTTCACGACGTACGTTCATGGATTATGTAATTAAGCTCCAGCTTCATTATGTACTAATTTTTTTTACTGTTTTGTCGAGAGAGTTAAAAAAAAACAGTGTGGTAGAGAGCTTGGGAGAAGAAGTGAAAGATCTGCAAGTCGGAGACACGGTGATCCCTACGACGCTGGGGGAGTGCGGGGAATGCGGGAGCTGCGAGTCGGGTCGGACCAACTTCTGCCAGAAGTACCCGATCGGAGCCACGGGTCTGATGCCGGACGGGACCTCCCGGTTCACCGTCCGGGAAGGGAACAAGAGGACTCCGGCGTACCAGTTCCTCTCCTGCGCCACGTGGTGCGAGTACATGGTGGTCGACGCCAACTACGCCGTGAAAATCGACGCAGGCTCCATCCCTCCGCCGCAGGCCTCCATCATCTCCTGCGCCTTCACCAGCGGCTACGGCGCCACGTGGAAGGCCGCGCCGGTGACCGTTGGCTCGTCCGTCGCCGTTTTCGGCCTCGGCCCCGTCGGCCTCTCGGTAAGCTCGCTCGCTCCCTCGCTCTTCGATCATTGCATCCCACTTTAACTTTGTCTCTATCCTGTTAGCTAACACACATCGTATTATTAGTCTTCTTTCGTTTGCTTACGTACATATTGTCGATTTCTTAATCCGTTATAAATAATAACGGAATGAGCAGGCGGTGCAAGGAGCGCGGATGCATGGAGCGGCGAAGATAATCGGGGTGGACAAGAACGAGAGGAGGAGGAAGATAGCGAGCGAGTTGGGAGTGACTCATTTCATCAACTCGGAAGGTCTGGAGAAGCCGGTGTCGGAGGTGGTGAAGGAGCTCACCGACGGGAAAGGAGTGGATGCTTGCTTCGAGTGCTCCGGCTACGCGCCTTTCATGAATCAAGCCATGAAAGCTGTGGTACAGGTCAGTACCCGTACAATCATGCTGCTGCAGAAAAGTTGCTGCTGTAAAGTCATTATCTACTTTAATTCGTACGTCCATTTTCTTATCGTGAAAAAAAGGAAAAGGGTGGAAATGGCGTTCACGTGCATGATATGAAGCAGACAAGGTGTCAGCCCTTAACATGGATATGGGTCGATGATGCATAGATGGTGGAATATAATGCAGCCTAGTTATTCTGTTAATTTGAAGATTCGTTAGTATATACTAATTAATTAATATAAAAAATGTATGAACTAATATCCAAGTCTGCTAAGTATTTATATAACATAGACTAGTATTCAAAACATCACAAACTAATATCCAGATAGCAGATACCAACTAACATCCACAATCAACCAACTAGTATTCAATATGGATACTCTTATGGGTTATCTGGATACTCTTATGTGTTATTGGAATACTAATTATGTGCTGTTTGGATACTATTCAATGTTGTCTAGATATTAGTTTGTGAATTGAGATAATAGCTGATTCATGGTGGATATAAGTTAGCAAACTTTGAATACTAGTATGTGCTCTCTAGATACTTTAATACCTGGATATTATTTCTTGTATTTTGGATATCAAGTTAGCAGATTAACTTTACCTAATATAATGGATGATGACTTTATTCATATAATTTATTAATAATAATGTAGGACCCATAATTATTATATATTTAGAAACTATTTGAGTAAATTATTGGGATGAACTAACTGCTGGTGCCAAACGGAATGGATTTGTATATAGGGGAAAGGGAAGGCAGTGGTACTAGGAGCAGGGAAGTACGACAGTATTCAGCTTGACTTCGTTGACCTTCTGTTCGGCGGAAGCATAACGGGCTCCATTTTCGGCGGAGTTAAGATCAAGTCCGACCTCCCCCATCTCCTGCACAAATGCCAAAATAAGGTTTCTTAATTATATTTTTCCTCTTCTTATAGTAATTATTTATTTTGTCCTTTTTTTATATTTATTAATATACAACTCCATGTTGTATTCAACGTTCTTATTATATATGCGCGCAGGAATTCGAGATTGATGCACTGTTGACTCACGAAGTGCCACTGTGCGACATAAACAAAGCGTTCGAGATGATGAAGGAACCGGATTGCATCAAGGTTGTGGTCAAGATCAGTTAGCTATGGCTAGATTGCATGCAGTCCGCATACTAGAAATAAAGAAGTAATTTATGAATCGATCGAGTAAATAAGTACGGGTTTAGCAGGGGTACGATCGAATTATGTCATTAGTGTTAAACAATGTTACGGCCTAGCAGCTGCTGTTGAAGTCGAGTATCAAACCCGGGGATGGAGCTAAAGACGCAGTGGTGATAAAGTTTGAACTATCATAGTATGTGTTGCTTTTCTGAGTGTTGTGTAAACTTATAACAATAATTTGGCGTTTGTTAATTTAATGGTAATGGATTATTAAAAAAAAAATAATTAATAGCAATGGTCAAAGGGACTCCATCCTTTGGTGTTTGTTTCGGGACGGGGAAAAGGAGAGGTTAAAGAATTGCAACGGCAAACCATTATATAAAAAAAAAGAGTTGCAAGTTGCATCGCTGAACTTTTTCAATTGGTTGAACGAAGTTTTCTTTTATTTTGGATAATGTTTTGTTAATTTTTTATTAAATAAAATAGGTTTTGACAATAAAAAATAAACAACAAGTATATAAATCTGATAATTAGAATTTCCTTATTTTTTCATTCAAAAACAAAACCCTCCAACTATGTAACAAAACAGTCAAGAAAATTTAAAAATAAAGAATTAAAAATTAAAAACAGCCGAAAAGGGGAGGGAAAGTGAACCGAGAAAGGCCTATGGAAAAAGAAAAGTGAACAGACTCAGGCCACGCACAAACGTAGAAGCCCAAAATTGGATGGGTTGGGTGGAGGGAGGGAGAATTTAGGGCTTGTTTGTTAAGCCTGCCACGCCCAATATATGACCCCGTCCATGAATGGGCTTACCCTTGACCCTCCCGTCCAGCACTTCTTTCCACGTTTCGCATGGCCCAGCCCAATGGACACTAGTTTGCAATTAACTTATCCGGCTCGTTAAGCTTCGATCGGGCGGTTTTGATACTTAATGGGCTAACAGAATTAGTAATGCGCGATCCTCTCAACGTTTTTGTCCGCTAATAGAATTCAAAGCCCGGCCACACGTTTAAATTTTCGTTTACGGACCAACCTCGAGTGTTGAGAAGTTCGACTATCTTGTGTGGTTGGTTATGATCACAAGATAGATTACTATTTTAGCTTGATGTGTATTGGATCTAGTTGTTTCCTTTGAATAAGAGTGATTGATTGTTAAAAAATAAAAATAAAAATAAAAATAAAAATAAAAACCAACCTCGAGTGTTGTTTGACTTGTTTCAAAAACCTATTTGAGATTAACCTTCGAAAGACTAAACAATTTCATTCTTACTTGGCATGATTCATCATATTAGTCTGGTTCGGCCAATGTGACTTTACATTGACAGAGAGGAAAGTCTTGATAGGAGTGCTTGAACACACATTCAACACATATAACTACATAAAAGGAGCAAAATTGATGAAGTAAAACTACCACGACGGTAATTCTCATCAGTTAATTAGGATGATAGAGTTTCGGTGAGTCCTATTATGTACATATAATTTAATTTTCTTCATTATGAACATTCATGTGATTATTAGAAAGAGGGTCTCATAGTTTGTGATTATCAGTTCTCAAGGTTAGGATCTCACACGGTAATCGTGATATGCAAAGAGGAGATTCAGAACCCAATCGTGAGAACTGAAACGCGCACAACCGTGAGACTCGCTAACAATAATTACCTCCTCTAATCTCCTTAACATTCTCTTCTCCATCGGCACTCTGTTCCATCGTCGTCCCTTCTCTTCTTCCTTGATGCTTCTAATCTCTTCCTCAACCTCATCTTATTCCCCAATTAACTACCGTACCCGATTACTTGTAGGCCAGCTCTCTCTCTTTTCTTTAAGTACTACTTTTCCCAGATTTCCTTTTAGTAACTGCCTTGCTAACTGGTCTGGTTATTGATTTGTCATCGTTACTTACTTATGAGAGCTTTGTTTCACTTTACGCTGCCTGGTCGGTCCATGATTTCTCATCATCATATCATATCCCATCATCGATCTTTCGGCAGAATATAAAACACATTGTTGCCAGCTGACCACTCGTTTCTTGTATGCATGACGTTTCTAGCAAGGAAGGAACAGATAAAGTTTTTAACTAAACACGTTGTTTGGTACAGAGTGCTTTATGCCTTTAGCTAGCATGCCCAGCCAAACTGCTTTTGGATGGGAAAACGAAATCGGTTGTAATTAAAATCATCCTCATCCAAAATATTGATAAGAACAGGCAATTGAATGGTTATAATTAATATTGATGCAGCTTAAATATGAGTGTGATTGTGATCCGCTTGTTGAATTGGCTGAAGCGTACGTTACGTTGTTGAGGAGGTTATATGTAGAATTAGCATGCTAACCCCTTAAGGGGTTGGAAAGAGGAGATGTTTGTTTGATATGAACTGTTTCCTCCTTCGTCAAAGGTAGTTCGTCAAATACAAATATTATATTTTCCTCATGTATGTTATCCTCCGGATCTACTTATAGTGTGTATTTTCTTGCCAGTTAATGCACGAATATTCATTCCCTTTCTCCTCCTTTTGTGTCTATCAGGGTTAATTAAAGTAATATGGGCACAAAATTGCAAACCAAACATGTGACAACTAATCGGATATCAATGGACACTTGTTACATGATAACCGGAAAAAAATGCATGAAATTGCACAAAAAATCATCCAAGATTTATTTTGATTTGAAGGGTATTGTAGGGTTTATGCATTTATGGCTAAGGTAGAGTTTTATAATTAGTTAGTGTTTTAGGGCTAGGATTCATAATTTAAGTTTTAGAACTTAAGAGTAATGTATAGATTAGTTGAGATCTTATTTTATGTTATTATATTAGATTAATATTACAGATTAAAATTTAAAATTTGATGTCTTAAATCTAATTTTTGAGTTGGATATATAGTATGCATTATCTTTGAAAGTGTACCATACAAGCAACAATATTTATACTAGATTACTGAACAATATATATGTACAAAAACTAAAGGTGCTGAAGCCACAAATTAAATGGCCCATTCCCCCATTAATATTTTTTGCTTCGAAGCAACGCTTTGCATGCTCGTCCTTCCAGTCCACACATAGAAATATAGGTTGTGAATTAATCAAATAATAATATGTATATATAGTAGTTCTGATAATTTGGTTGAGTTGAAGGCGAAATGAATTGATGATCGATGTCGATGCTGCTGCATCCACACTAAATATGAAATGTGTATATTATATTTGTGGAGCCATATATATATACATATATATATATATATATATATATAATAATAATAATAATAATAATAATTGGCACATGGGCTTATCTCTTTATAAATGTTGCGTGGCCCATAAGATTTATTGTCCTCCATTTACTTTTGGGTACTATGCTGTTTCTATCTTGCCCTTCCTAACTAATTTTGTTTATTATAATTTATTTATATACTATAAATCAGGATATACAAAATTGGTTCCTCCATGTAAAATTGTTTCGTTGATAGGAGTCTTTTGTGCGATAATTTTTTTTTATAAAAAATTCGAGTTTTCAACTTTTTGCACGATATGGTTGGAGCAACAAGCTCGTTCAGTTCTTAGCTCATTATCTACCTTGCTCTGACGGATGTACTTTGTACAAATAGTGCTAGACCACTACTCATTTGCATTATGAATTCATTCCTCCTTATCTACATGATGTTGGTTGATGATGCGAGTCATGCGATAGCCTCTGTCATGAGTTCAATGAATTTTTTCGAGATCTTGTATTGTCGTGGATGGTATGTCACACAAAATCCACTCACTTCGGTAATAATTAAGCTATAATTAGATCGACTTTCATAACCATTCAATCCTTCATACCCTTCTTCACCCTCATAGAGTGGAGAACTTCTAACACGATGCACATGTTATTCTTGATGTGGCGACCTGATAAGCAAACTTAGTTTGTGTTTCATGGACCAAAGATGACACCAACAACTTCATTCTAGCAACCTTGTACCTCCGGGAACACCAACGGGTCTCGGTTGGATTCGAACCCGGGATCTGCACCTCCCAAGACCTTTAATGTCGCGACAGTTTTACCGTTAGACTATCTTATCTTTGGTTAGTGTTAGGGCTGGGCATGCGGGCGGATCATCCGCGGGTTTGGGCCGACCCACCCGCATTTGACCCGAATTTTGTTAAGTGGATGGGTCTGTGGGTGGGTGACGGGTTGCGCTGGGAGCCATCCGCCGGGTGGTGGGTGGGTTGTGGGTGAGTGTGCGGGTGACCCGCTCAACCCAACAGAAAAAAAGATCAAAGTCGTTGGCGCTAGAGAGAGGAGAGTGGAGACGTTAGATATAAATTCGGACTACTCCTGGAGTTTGAACCTCAAAGCCAACCTTCCAAATAGAGATCCCCTCTTCTTCCCTTTACTTTTTCCTCTAATTCTTGTGCCTAGATCACCGCTCTTTCATTTGTTGAATTATTTTCCTTAGTTCCTTGCACCTAATAATCGTCTCAATCTGTAGAAAACTCTTTCATAATAGAATTTCTATCCAATTTAAGAACTAATTCGACATTTTTCGTCCTATTTCAACTTCTTGTTTCCCTCGATGATTCTCTTCACCTATTATCATGTCAAGTTGACTCCTTTATATTATATACATTGTGATGTGGGTGAACCCACAAACCCACCCGCATCATCCACCATCCGCCCGACCCAACCCGAGACTAAATGTGGGTGGGTGGTGGGTTAAAAATTATCAATCCGTTTAAGCGCGGGTGGGTGCATTTTATGGTCAAAATCCACCCGACCCACCCAATGCCCACCCCTAGTTAGTGTACAACTCTTTGAAATGTTCACAACCGTAACAGTGTGAAATTGACTAGTAGTTTTCGTTACATTTATTGCTAATTGAGTTTTGCTCCCTTATGAGTAATATTTGAGTGGAAATACTACATTTATTTTAGGAGGAAAAAAAAAAGAAAGATAAAAGGAATATAAACATACATGAAGTAGAATTATGTGAAATTTATTAGAGGGGAAAAAGACAAAAGAAACATCACATTGAATTGTAGCAGAACATGTACCAATACCATGCACATTGCCTAATTTTTGGGCTCATTGATATGTACAAATTCCTCTCCTCTCTATCTCTTTCTAATATTCTGGAAAATATATGAAATACGTGATAACATAAAACAAAAATGAAGTGGAAAAGCGAAATGAAAGTTTATCAATCCCAAAGTCTTGTCGATCACTCAAACATCTCATTCTGACAAACTTAGAAAACACAAAAACAAAGGGAATAAGATCAAACCCAGATCTGACTCCATTAAGCAACTAATTAACTCCAACTAACTCTACAGACAAAACAAATATTAAAGTATTAGAAGAAAGAAAGATAATTTAGCTCTCCCCCAATTTCTAATTCAATTCCTTTTATTATTTTTCGCTAATAAAAGTTTCAAAAATATTGAAATTATTTTCGACATAATGAGATCGTACATCAATCTGATCTATTAGTCGATCGATATCTAAATTGTCAAATATGTAGGCTATAGTTGGAATGGTTGCCCATATTGATTACTCTCGTCACCTCCCTTTCAGTGTCTCCTGCTTAATTAACATTGGTAGGTAATATACAACTGTAATAATAATAATAATTATTACTATTATTATTGTCATGGGCCAATCAGACACAATTTCACGTAATACCAAAACAAACAAAAGGTTAATTAAATCCGAAACGGCATCTATCTTAGCTTGTAATGTAGACAGTACACCCTGTAATCTCTTGGCTCTTAGTCTAAGTAGAGCTTGCTTGCACGTAATTGCTATTGCTAACAAAGTCGTGGCACCTAAATTTTACGAATCGGAAAATTAATAATTAAAATATACACAATAAATTAAAGACAAAAGGGAATTAAACGTAGTAGCAGTAATAATCATAACAACTGTATAAGTGAAACAGTAAAATACCCCCGGCCGGAATTCGGTCGCCGGAAATACACTGTTGCATTGGTTCAATTTTGCTTATAAAAATAATAATATAACATATACAGGCAACAAAGAACAATTAAATAATTTGGACAAAAGATGGGGAAAAAAAAGGTGTAGTAGTAACGGTGTAATTCTGAAGATGAAAAAGGAAAGAAAGAAGGGGAAGAAGAAATTCGTGTAAGAGAATGAAAAGGGAGAATCGAGCGAGCTCCCTCGGTACGACACCGTTTTCTTGGTGATTGGATTTACAAGGGAATGATGAGATCGGGGCACCGGATCCGCTTGGCCAGCTGGAAACCGGCGGATCGGAAGAACGATTCGACTTCCTCCCGGTGGACGACGTCGAAGAATTCGAATTGCGACCCGAGCTTCCTCTTGCAGGAGATCGGCCGCCTATTCGGTTTCCTCGGCGCCGGCGGGCAGCTCAGAATCGCCGGGATCTTGGATTCCGCCGATTTCGGAGTCCGGCAGTCCTCGCCGTCGTCATCGCTGCTGGAATTGACGGTGATCTCTTTCTCGATCCGATCTGAATTATAGTCGACAGTTACCGCACAGCCGCCGCTGCTGCAAGGCTGGGGAGTGTCGATGAGATTGATTCCGATCCGAATTTTGGGGAGGCTGGGCCGGGAATCGAGATCGGCGGACATTGCGTAGTTTTGGTTGGAGAGAAAAAGTAAACGAGCGAGGCGGAAGAAATGTGAAGAGTCAGGCGGGGGAAATGGAGAATTGGGTATTTATGTGAGAAAAGGAAGGGAGGGAAGAGAAACGGTGGTGTTGTGTATTATGGTACGAAGGCGTGTATGGGAAGGTAATCAAGTGAGGTGTGAGAGGGAAGAAAAATCAAAATGGAGGGAAGGGTTGTTGGAGTTTTACTATTTCTTTTGTACAGAAAATTATTTTCGTTAATCAATATTTTTAGTTAGAAAATGGAGTTAAACGGTGTAAATAACATCAATTAAAAGGTAAACGCAATTAACACATACAATTCGGAGCATGGCGGTGAGGGGTACACTGCTCTGTTGCTGAGCTGGGGGTTTTCAGCTTTTAAGCTCAGCTATGGGTACCACCGGTGGCGGTGGGTGCTATCTTATTATTAATATATTTCATTTTGACGAGCTGCTTTTTTTCTCCCTTTTCCTGAAGCTGCTTAATATGATAGTTAAATCATAATGATGACGATAATAATAATAATACTATTAATAATAATAAAGGAAAGGGTCCCTGGAGGCCAAAACAAGACATCAGAGTTCAGATCTAATCAATCCCAAAGTCAGTCAGGTACCAAGTTCTCATCACGCATTTCTAAACCGATTTATTTACTTTCCCGCCTTACCCTTTTTCAGTTACTGTAAATTTATTCTAGTCTATTATTATTGCTTGCCAACAAAAAAAAAAAAAAAAAAGTCTATTATTATTGCTTGCCACCCATTTCTTTCTTTTTTTTTAAATAAAGTTCTTGTTTCAGTGCAAAAACACTGGGTCATGTAGTCATGTTACATTATACTTTGCCACATGAAGTTTTCCCCTCCCACATTCATCCCAATTTGGGAGCACATGCTTACATTACAACCCAATTTAGCTTGCCACTGAAATAATGTCAATTCGCAGGTCAACTGAAGAGGTTGGACAAATATTCCTCCATTCCCCATGCATACCAATTTGCGAGTACAAGTCTTATCAAGTAGGCCGTGGAAATTTTTTCCTCATTCAGTGCATGCCAAGGTTGTGGTCTCTTTCCCATCGGATAATAGTCGTTAAGCAAATCAACGAGCGTTTATTTACAAGCATACGATGAAAATCATAAACATTTGGTGTGCTAAGAGGGACATTTTTCTCAAAATGCATCTTTTTAATATGAAGTAAGACATGTCAACAACCCGAGTCATAATGCTACTGAATAATCTCGATGGTATCATAAAACATTTCTTTGAACATTCAATCATTGTATGTTGAATTTGGCTTGAAGTAACCTCTTGTCAAACGTTGGTGGTCATGCTTGCTTTCAAGATTGATGTGTTTTTCCTGCTGCCCGACTTGTTGAAGATGTTGGCTGATGTTGATGTCATAAATCTCCAGCTACCATAACCATGGCCATTCGATGGCGTTTATAAGTGTTCTTCAAACTCCCATAAGCTCACATTAGCTTCTCTACCAGGCAAGCTCATGGTACCAGCAAAGTTCTATGTATGCATAGTTTTAAGAGAACTTTGCTTTCGTCCAAAGGGCCAGACGTTAAACCATGTTGCTTTACAAACAGTAATGCTTGGGCCTGTTTTCTTTTCTCATTTCCTGTCCGCAAATCCGTTTCGGATCATGTAAGTTTCTCATGGACCATAATACTCATAAAACTACCAAAACCAGTGGCTAAGATCGAAACGAAAAATAGGCAGTGTTCATCATCATCATCATCGTCATCAGGATAGCGGACCAGATCACTAGACAGGCATGCAGAGCAGACAATCACATTCTTTCACATCAGGAGCAGAACCAGAAACCACAATTCTATCTAGTCTTCTACCTTAATTAACAACCTCAAAGAAAAACCAAACCCTTCTACCAAAAAAAAGTAGGAGACTCTATAAGGGGCAAAACCCAACTCTAGCATCTAAAGCTCAGCCACAGGAGGACGCCATTGTTATTCTGACCAGAATTTAACAAAGGCGGTGACGAACGCTTGAAAAGCAGCCCAAAGCGGGTTGGTTTCCGACTGTGGAGGAACCCTAGATGACCGTTGCCATGACCTGCTGTCCACAAGCACACAACCCAGCCAGAAGACGAAGGTGATCAGTTAGTGAGTACCCTTAACAGCAACATTCAATAGTCCACCCGAGTTTCTGAATCTCAAATTCTTTACTTACATGTTGATTCTATCTAGTGCTGGATCTCCTCTCTTTTGGGAGTTTTTGCTTCTCCCAACATTTGCTTTGTTGCCTGAAACGCTGGCCTGGATATCTGACTCCTGGTGGCCACCAGCACTGGCGGAAGTTGCATTTGGAGCTGCGTTTTTGCCTCGGTTCATGACAGTTGATGCCTGAAAAAACTACGTATGTTATTAACTGATACCCCACACTAGGGACTTGCAATAGAAAAGCACTGCATACACTAGAGCATTTGGATCTCGTTCTGGCTCGTTCTAAATTGCAGCAGCCTATATAACCCACCTCATTCAACAAAAATGTTTAGAAAGATTGTAATTAGACCTTTCCTCCTCCTATTCCGAGTAAATGCTCGATCTCCTTAAGAACTAAGCTTTGAGAAAACAGAGCCCAATTGTAGTATTTAATTGAGCAGTGAGAACAAGAAATCGAGATTTATGTGAAAATGAATTGACAATCACCTAACTCAAAGAGCACTGTGGGAAGAAAGAAAGCAGCCTTGAGGTTCAATTATCTTTCTATGGTTGTTTTGCTTGAGATACATAAATTGTGAAAGCTCGCATTGGGAAGATGAACTAGAATAGAAGACCAAGGTGGAAAAGTATGGAGAGAGCAAAGAGCTCCTACAAGGGAATACAAAGCTTGAGAACTTTACCTGTCCATTTGATAACTTTGGTTTCACATTAACACCAAGTTTCCTATCATGCACGATGCCTTCCTTGATGGTATTTAGTTCGGATCCAACCACTGATGCGCCAACTGGACTTTTGCTCTCTTGTTCGTTTGCTCCAGTGGATTTCCTTTCCAACAAAGAACTGTTTTGATAGTCATCTTTATCATCTCCAACATCATTTTCTTTCGATGTTCTACCATCAATTCTTGAAACAGTGGGTAAAGGAAATGTTTCCACCACGACATCTTCTATTTCAAAGACTTTTGCCCTAGATGGTCCCACTTCTTCTTTGGCACTTTTCCCTGGTACCTTCACCTGGAGTTCAGCATGGATTTGTTCCTTAAATTCTTCCACTTCCAAGGAAGGGCTGAGTAAAACTGTATCAGGCACTTCTTCAACACTTTTCTCTGTTTCCAATGCTTGAACTTCTCTTGGCACCCCTTGGTCAGATTCTTCAACTTCTAAAGCAGGGACATCTGTCACTGCATCCGCCACACTGGCATTTTTCTCTGTTCCTATTGCTTGAATTTCTACTGCAGCGTTCATTTGTTCATATGATTCTCCAACTTCCAACAGTAGATCGTCCTGGAGTGCATACCCTACTACGTTGGAAATTGACTTGTTTTCTAATAATCCACCTGCTTGGACCTCAGCTGAAACTGTTTTAACACCGTGATTGTCTATTGAAGCATCAGTAGGTACCAATATGCTTTCAATTGAAGCCACTTCATTGTCGGTTACGTGCAACTCGTTGACCATCTGTTGATCAGATTCTGCACTCCCGACAACTTCAAAATTTGCATTAATTATTTGCCCAGTTTCAGCAGTGTCGTCATGAATTTCAGCACGCCCACGACAACTGAAAGAAAATTCTTCAAGTGAACTAGGGCGTTGATCAGTTGGTACTGTAGTTCCGTTAGGCGACCAAGCTGAAGAAGGCTGAGGTTCTGTGGATATTGTGCCCAAGGGATACTGCTCTGACCACTCATAAAAGTCTTGCTCCTCAGGCAAAAACTTAGCAGGACCCAATACACGATTTTCCTGGATTATTTCTCGAACAATTTCACGAACAGTGTAGAATGACCCACCAACTTCCTTGTGGGTGAGGTTAAGAGAAGGAAAGTTCCCATTGTTTAAACTCTGATACCTACAAGGAGAACCATCATGTTAACAACACAATCAAGTACCACATCTGCAATTCAGAGTGAAAAAGTTGGACTGGGAAGACAGTAAACATGCGAAAAATGGAGGACAAAGACTTCCAGATCCCTGTCACAAGATGAATATATTTTTTTTTCACAATCTACCACAAGGTCTTCAATGTAAGACATCAATAGAAGAAAACCAAGTAAACTTGTTGATAAGGAACAAGGAATTACTTCTTTATAAACAATTCAACCATGCCCTTCCTTTCTTCCTTTGAACGCCGGATGCGAGACTTCCTCCCTCCAGACTCATTGGACTTGGATAGGGCAAACGTCTGGCCAACCCAACCACCCTTTATAGCATGCATGATACTAGAGTGACAGTCCAAGGTCTTCAGTACATACCCCTACAAAGCACCATATTAAGTCAGAGCAATATTATGGGCAAACTAGCTATACAAAGAAGATAGAAAGACATACATAAGTCATAAATTTATTGGCATATCGAAGTGAGCCATAGCTTCTTCGGTGAACATTGAAACAAAGAGTTACAAAAACAGATACCAGAAATTCCTCTTAATTATGCTAGAGAAACCAACTTCGAAAAGATAAAAGAAGACACTTCCATATAGGTGACCAGATGCCAGAAACTCCATATTTTCCCACTCTCCACTCTAGTTCATCATTTCCAAACAGAAAGAACATTCCCCGGGATGCACATGAATTCTTTTCGCATGCTAATGCAAATGATTTTTCGATCGTCGTCAACTGAATAGCAATGCCTATTGCGGACCCAGTCTTCTTCCTTCAATTCAAGTAATCATAATTACATAACTATGACGATTGAGGGCTAAAATTTGCCTAAAACACCCTTCGAGGGGTTCCTTAACTCCAATCCAATGGACAAACTTCCCACGGTGCTCGTCAACTTCAGTTGCCTCCTAATCAACTGAGGTAGAAGTTAGAACACAACAAAACCCCATACGAAATATATTTGAAGGACTAAAGATGGAACTGGAAGAACAATCGGCTTAAAAAGCGAATTAACATCCAGGCTTTCGGACTTCAAACCTGCAGCAGGAATGAGTTATAGGCTCGAAAACAAGAAACAGCAAAATTCCGCAGCGGAACCTAAAGCAAACAAGAGAACACAACCCACGCCATGAAAGCAGGAGGAGGAGAAGCACAAGAAGAGGAGAAGGGAATGATAACAGACGAGATGAAATGGAGAAAAGGGATTTGAGTGGGTTTACCTGGTGCCCGGCCTCGATTGGCGCAGAGATGCAGAGCAGTAGATTAGGTTTGGGGTTTTGCAGTCATTTTTCATTACTCTCCTTCCCTCACTCTCTCTCCGTCTGCTCTAAAACCCTACAGTGAGTATACCCAGAACAAGAGAGAGTCTCCTTAAATTCTTGCAGGAGCGAGTGAAGTGCTGGTGTAGTGGTAGACTGGTAGTTCTAAACTTACAGTATCTTCCATGGTGACTCGGGTCAAACTGGGTCGGGTCTTGGGATCAATCCTACGGAATTTACCACTTGCCTTTAATTTGGGCCCGGCCTGCCGGCAGGCCTGTAATTGGCAGGCGTTTGTTAAGCTCATAAAAATAAAAACTTTTTTTATTTCTTAGAAATACAGAATAATTAACATGAGGATAATTTTTTTTAATGAAGAAATGAGTAGGTTTGCAAAGTAGGTTATCACGTGTATAAATTACTTTTTGAAAGTTATGATGATTGATGTGTATATTTATTATAGGTACAAAGTTAGATATTATATTATTTTTATAATGAGATTAATTTTTATTTTTTTACTAATTTGTTAGGTACACTATTGATGGTTGTTTTAAAAAGTTATGACTTATGAGTTATGTATGATGGCGACAGAAAATCAAGTTTATTTCCGAAAATAATTTTCGTTGAAGTTGACTCAAGGTCAACATTCACACCACCTTGCTTTTGATAGGAAGCTGAAAACCTTAGTTCGTATTATTGATTGACTGTTCTTATATAGCTGCTGTTACAAGTAGTGTAGCTAGAAAGTAGGAACAAACATAACAGAATATGAGAAATATATGATGCACGTTTAACAGAAAGAGAGTGTGGCTAACAATGCCATTACTCCTTATCACGCCCCCGCAAGTGAAGCCTCGAAGAGGTGAAACTTGGAGCTGAAAAGATGGAACGGCAGCCGATGGGTAATGAACTTGAAGGTGCTTCTTGGCGATCAGCTGCCTCTTGGAAATTGACTGGCAGACGTACTGCTTCCCGGTGGAATTCTCGATGCAGAGGGAAGGAACCCTGAATTGGCCCCAACCCAGTTCTTTCCTGATGGTGTAGTGGAGCTTGACGTCCTCGTAGGCCTGCCCGAGGTTGGTGTCGGGTCTTCCAGCCGGCTTGGGGCTCGGCGGAGCGAGGATTGGGGATGGCCCGCCCTTGCTTATGCAGGTACCAAGTTAATATCCAGCTGCTGCAGATAGCTTATCAAAATTATGGATCAGCCAGTGAAGGAAGAAGCGGAGGAGAAGAAATATGTCGGCAGGGGTTGAATTGAAGCGGGGAAAGCTGGGATTTGATGAGAAGAAAGATTCAGAGATGAGGAGAGATTTGATTGATTGTGCTGGAGACAAGCTGAAGGAAAGCCGCGTAGGAGTTTGAGTTTGTTTCTGAGAAAAGAAAGAAGGAAGAGGAGAGCGACGGAAAGGGAGAGGACAGCGAGTATGACTCAGTGTGTGCCGGTGCCGACGGCGGCAGTGGTGCTACTGGGAGGGAGAAGTAGAGAAGCGGAGACGAAATGGGAATAAGATTCTCTCCGGAGCTTTGAACAGAAAAGGCAACTGATATGAGTGTGGAGGTGAGAAAGACGCGAGATTGGAAGAAACCAGTTGGGGGAAACCAATCCAGCGGAGAAGAAGAAGGTGGAGGAGATGGCTGAGGAAGAAATCTCCATCGGAATTGCACTCGAGGAAGGGATTGGGAGAGGGATTCGGACATGACTTCGACAGTAAGAAGAAGGAGAAGTGAAGGCAGAGGAAGAAGAAGAAGGAGAAAGACTTTGGAACGAAGTAGCGATTGAACCGTCCCGGTTGACCTCCAAAGATGCTGGCTCAAATGAAGAGACCAGCTATAGCGATCGGCGGCAAGAAGCAGTCAAGGTGAACAGTAGATGGGTAAGGAACGACGAGTGATTAGGCCATCTATTATCTCTTTTGTGGAGGAAAAGGAAACCTATCAATCTAAAACAAATAAGGAAGAACAATGGAATTGTTTAGGGTTGGGATTGGGTTTTCGGGATGAAGGTGAAGGGAATTGATGATCATAAGATAAAATAAAATATAATAGGATTGATGATCATAAGAGAGAAGGGAATTGGGAGAGAAGAAAGAGGAAGGAGTAATCAGAGGGATGTATGGAAGCTAAAGCAAGAGGGAATTATGTGGACAACTAGCAGAAAGATGGATTTATTTGCGTGGATGATGAGTAAAGGCTTGTAAGCCTGGAGAATGGGAACTCATCCTGCCGGCGGAAACAAAAATGGAAGCTTTTAGGGTTGCTGGATCAATGAGCTGTTAAGCAGGGGCTCTGATACCATGATAGGAAGCTGAAAACCTTAGTTCGTGGACCAACTGGTTTATGACATGGTATCAGAGCTGGTTTGGCCAAGTGGTCGTGTGTTCGAATCTCCACGACCCCCAATATTAATCGTTGTCTTCAAGCACATGGTATGGTGGGCCTGTGCAAACTTCAAGCCCGTGAGTTGGCTTTCGTTTGAGGGGGCGTGTTAGAGAGTGCTATAAGATCCAGCATAACCTTCTCCCAACAACTCGAGTTATTGGGACCAACTGGTTTATGACAGCTTTCACAAGGGCACCTAAGAAAACACCGAAGAAATGCTGAATCTTAATGTAGTTATCGACCATCAAAAAATCATTAGGCCTACATCTCTACCACCCTTCCAGTCTTTACCGCACCTATACCAAGTAGATCAACCCTTGTCATTCTCACTACATGTAAGTAATAACCTGATTCTTCCCTAATCCGCAGTTACCAACAAGATAACCTATAACCTACTCACTCTGCACTGTGAACATCAAAACATCGAATGCACTCTCTCTACACAACGCATGGGATGAATTATCCTGGCCAAAATTTCCTAAAGGCAGTTACTACGAATGATTTCAAAGCAGCTGCAATCGTCTTGGTTTCCCCGCTCCGGAGGTACTTGCAGTGCTCTTTCATCGTTCGACCTGCCACCCATAAAATGGAAGTCAGCGAGGACCTTTAAATCTGTGCTTTTAGTTAACTGCACAGTGGTTGGAAGGAAAGTGACAAACATGTTGAAGTTGGTAGTTTGTCTTTACCGACCTATCTCTACTGTGCTCAACATTGTCTGGGACGTCTGCTCGGAGGTCTGACTGATGGACACGGCCAGCACTTACTGAAGTGTCATCGGTAATGGTCTCAACCTGCAAAAGCAACATTTTGAGATGGCCTCTTAAACTCAGTCTAGTCTAGGTAACTTGCAGGCCAATGAGTTTTTATAGTCCAGACTTCGTTCTGAATGAGAAGTTTAAACAAAAGCTAATCCCAAGAATAAGTCATTACTAACATCACAAGACAGCAGTTATAAAAAAAAAAAACTTCAAATGTCAAGGAACGGAGAGCACAGAGTAACTAACAGGGAGAGGGCCATGATTGACAAGAAACAGAGAGTCTTAGATTGGAGTTTATGCTTAGAGATTCCGTTGCTGCTCGAATACATTCAACTTAGCAAACAAGGGAAGAAAACCAATAAGCAATACAGAACAATTAAATCATTTCGCACAAATACCTTCTCACTCCTGATATAGGATTGCTCTAAAGTGCGATCGTTCTCTGAGCTGGAACCTTGATTTCTTGTGTCTAATTCCTCCCTTTCACCAGTTTGCGCCGGCTGTGAATGAGATACCTCTAGAGCTACGTTCTCTTCCTCAGTTACTTTGACCTCAGATCTCATCACTTCAACAGTTTTCCCTACTCTCATTGATCCTTCACTCGCCTGACCTTTTACAAGACTTTGTTTTGCGGATTCATTCATTTCCAATGCAGTTGTATTCACAACCACATCAGGCACCGCTGTGGCTTGTTCATTGTGTTCTAGTGATCCACTCGTGTGAACCCCGGCAGCATTCACTCTATCAGAATCCACATCTCCTTGTAAATGATATGCCTCTAATACAATGCCTGCCGGTTGCTTAACCTCGCTCCCACTTGCTTGAACCCCAGCAACTTCTGCCCCATCAGAATTCAATTTCTCGTCAGTTACCTGATCGCCATCAACTTTCCGCAGGTTTTCAATATGGACCCTTTCAATGCAGTCAAAATCGCGCTTTAAAACTTAAAATCTTACGGTTTTACGCTTCTAGGTCACTAAAACGCTTTCGTTTCCATGTAAAATCTTAAGTGCATAAAATCGAACTAAATTGTGTTTTAAAGCTTAAAATCTTACGCTTTTACGCTTCTATTTCACCAAAACGCTTTACGCTTTTACGTTTTTAGTTCACTAAATAAATATTCTTTTCATGAAATTAATTATAAAAAGTATATTGTAAAGGTAAAACACCAACAATATGATAGATTTTATATTAAAAGATACATATTAGGTACTTGGATGCATTCTCAACTTCAGTAGAGTAATCTAATTCACTAGCTAGGCCTTCCCTAAATTTATTAACATGGACAGGAAGGTGGCTTATTGTTAAGATCTATGTTTATGAACTTGTTGTTAAGATACTATGAGTTGCTCTACTTTAGACGTGAATTACAAGTATTTATTAACTGATCCAAATTTTGTGCACTCATATTTTACATAGTATATATCGTACTCAACAGATTTTTAGTTATTTTCCAGTATGCGTAAAAAACTTACGCTTTTACGTTTTGATTCTACGCTTTACGATTTTACCCCTTTTCCGCTTCTAGGTAGAATCGCGCTTTTAACTGCATTGGACCCTTTTAGATTCTGCACCAAGCACATCAGAAACCGGACGATGTGCCCTGTCCAATTTGGAGTGCTGCTCATCAGCCATTGATACAGTCCCATTCAGTGACAAAGTCACAGAAGTTGATTGAGATTCTGTGGATATTGTACCTTGAGGGGATGGTTCGGCAAGACCCGGTTTCTGTGCCTGATCTCTGCTCCAAACAACTTTGACATCTTGAAGAATGTGGCGCAGAACCAGGGGTGAACCACCTACTTCTTGCCGTGTTACCGTGAGGGAAGAAAACTTCCCATTGTTTGACTGCTGATACCTGCAACAAGGAAACATAAATTCGAGAAAATATCACTGGGCACTCCTATAGGTTCGTTCTACCCTTTCTCACAAATGTGGAAACCCCCCATAAGCCATAAGCAACTAGGAACCAGCCGCCAGGAAGTCAAATCAATTCTAGTTCAAAATTCGAAATCATGTACAGATACACACAACTAGATCATTCACAAATGAAATCAAGCGGGATAGGGCGAATTACTGCTTCACAAACGATTCAACCATGGCCTTCCTCTCCTCCCTTGGAAGTCGAATGCCTGGTACCCTCCTCCGCCGAGATTGACTGGACCAGGCTCGGGCAAGCGTCCGGCTAAACTCACCGCCACCATTCATATAGCGCATTGGTCTACCCTTGTTTCTTGGCGCATAGAGACCACCTGCAAATTTACCACATCTCAGCGGAAATTTCCAGGCAAAAAGCTGATCTCACAGACACCGCTTCCCAAACGACATTGACAGTCATTTTTCATGCCGCCGTGGAAGTAAAGGAGACGATCGGAGTGAAAGAAGCAGAAAAAATGACGAGCAGACTGGGAGCCGGTAGTAATGGATGGAGATGAGAGCGAGGGAAGGAACCTGGTAGCGGAGAAAGCAGTGAGTGACTTGTGGGAAGGAAAAGAGGATCGCTACGAGACAGAGGTGAGATTTTGATTTTCAGAGTCTGGGTGGTGGCGACGATGAGGGGTTTTGGGTTGTTTTGTTTCCCTCTAAAACCCTACGCGGGTGCTAGAGGCAGCGCGGGGCGCGCGCACAGCTAAACGGCACAAGAAATTTCGCTCTCTTTATATATGTGTCTTTCGTCCCGGTAATGTCCACCGGTTGAATTCAATCGGTTTCGGTCATGAAACTTGTGCATATACAATAGATAGGTTCGAGATAATCAATTTTCGACTTTCAAACAAAATAATCTTTGTTCATCATATTTTTCGAT
The DNA here is from genome assembly GCA_946122785.1 of Linum tenue. Classification (NCBI taxonomy): domain Eukaryota; kingdom Viridiplantae; phylum Streptophyta; class Magnoliopsida; order Malpighiales; family Linaceae; genus Linum; species Linum tenue. Next base: position 6,124,118 of record CAMGYJ010000005.1, on the reverse strand, counting down.
GCAAATTATTCGAGTAGCTCTCAGCCGATCCACGTTGTGCAGTTCCATGAAACCCAGACCGGTTGTCACACTGTTGCAAGGATTCTTCACCAGCGTGATACCGGGTGAACTGGACATAAAGGAGCTTTTCTTAGAAAGAGTTGGTTCGCCGGACGAAGACTATCCTGCTTTACAACAACCAATATGTGCATGGTTGCTCTGTATTTTCTAAGATATCCAAGGGAAAAGCTAATAACCAAAGCATAGTTTTAACACAAAGTTGTGTTGCAGAGCAGCAGCGTGTATGGAACAGACCAAATGTAGGAGTTCCCTGTTGCGATCAAAATTTTCATCTATGCTGTGGTGGCCAAGTATATACAAATAAAGAATTACACCAATCTCCAACTAAATGGGTCGTAAAAATGTCTATAACAACAGAACAACAAAATAAATAACAAAAAGAATATCAATCCATGGTGCTACTAACCTCCCACTAAAAATGGCACCAGCCAACCGATGCTCTCATTCCATGACTGCAACTGCAGGAAAGCGCTTCTCCTCCTCTTCTTCTTCTTCTTCTTCTTCTTCCTGTTTCTACCTTCTTCACAATCCCCTTGTGTAACGGAAATCCGCGTGAAATAGTAGAATGGTGTTTGAATAGATGCACTTTCCTTACCTGAGCTCTGATGTATTGATTAAGATGAAAGAGTTGGAGGCTGGTTATCCATGTTAGGAGTCAGACTTGTGTTCCTGAAGCCGCTTGCTGCCGCCACCAGGACGTTGAGGAAGGGTTAAAATCAACTATTGATTCGTCTTTCTCGACATTGTACACGATCAATCTTCCCCGTCAAAGCAGCTGACGGCGTCGTCCGAGAGGTTTCTGCTTGTATCCTATCCTATTTCTCTCAACCAGTTTCTCCCTATTCTTCCTCTTCTTGTCCATTTTCTGGCGGTACCTTTCCACCCTCTCCCTCTCGTAAATCCCTTGCCAATGCACTTCCCCTGTCAGTGGCCACAGCCATCTTTCCCTCAGCAGGTCGCCGTCATCAGCCGCCTCAGCGAGGTCTTCATCCATGCTCTTGAGCAATGTTAGGTTCATATACTTTGCCCACATAACTCCTCCCTTGCGTTCTTCAATTGAGTGCTGCTCTTCGAAACTGCCGGTTTCAGGGTCTATGTAGACCATTTTTCTTCCGCTGTGGTAAGCCCAGACATTCACCAGAAGCTCCATTATTCGACAATAGCAGTGCTTTTCCTGTTGATGTATAACATGCGAGACCCCACATAGATAGTTAACTCAAAATTAATTCTGAAGTGTACTCGCTTTAGATCAAATCAAGAGGTAAGGAAGCATCTCCCACCTCAACTTCTGAGGAACTAAACATGCATGCTACACCAGAATTGGCTTGCAACGAGTCGAGGGAATCAACGAACATTCTGCAGGTGCAGTTATTTGTAAATGTCAATTAGCGCTGCATTTTGGTTAGATGGGGGGTTCCCTTTCTTATGCTTACCTTGAAAACATAGTGAACTCCAAAAATGAAGGGGTTGGCATCACCCAGCTATGCAAGGCGGACCAGTGACCTCCATCTTCTGGCATTGGTGGAAGACCTTCTAGATGTGATGGCAGGGAATACATCTGACGAAATGCATTTTCAAAAGTCGTTCTGCACGTGGACACCGGCAGTTATATTCAAGAATGCAAGTCGTGTTTCCCATTTTCCCTTGTTACTGCCCCCAAAAGAACATGAACTTCTTTTTTCGCTCAATACGAGAAGAACACACATGCAAGGAATTTCCAATGAGATACCTGCAGTGCCCTGCATTTAATAAGTCGCAGATGGACCAGAACCCTAGTTTGGCACTGCTTGCTGTAGCTTCATAATCCTTGTCCAACCGCGTCCAAAAGTATACTACATCCCCTACAGTCTCTCTCTGTATTTTCTCTTCCAGAACTTTCTCAGCTTTCGGAGATAATGAAACCTGTTCCAATAAACAAGGCTGAGTGATTAGGACACAAACAAGATATCAAATCTCCAGCTAACTAGATTCTGAGAGCAGTCGATACCACATCACACAATTTGGCTATGGCAACAAGTGCCAAGGAAAACAAATAGAATGTCCACAGCATAACTGAAGATACCTTCCTACCCGTGGCACGCCAAGACTGGAACCCAATCCAAGGTCTCTTGTGAATCTCGTCCACCTTATTGGCAATTGAAAACATTCCACCCAACTCGCACAATATATCTCGATAATATGTATCATTCAATAGAGGGAGGCGGGCCACTGCATCCACGTCATCTGATCTTGATCTTCGAGCTTTTGTTGACTGAAAGAAGCAAGTTAGCAATAATTACCGAAAGAGGTACAATGAGAACTCGCAAACCATAAACTTAATCAAATAAATAACAACTTGACCTCTGAAACAAGAAAAGAGAAACAGATAGTACAAAGGAGTACATAATGAAACAAGCAAATCGAAACTAGGAAAAAAGAGCCATGGCTATGAACTTACAAGGCTTAATCCGCGGTACAAGGAACCATGGTGCAAAAACGGCCAAGCACCAGCTCCAGAGTATATCTCATAAATACAAACTGGCTGTCCTGTCCGTTCTAGCTCTCCCTCGTCCCTTTCATTTGCTTCAAACTTTAGCTTTTCAGCTTTTCGTGCATTGCGGTATATCTCATCCCAAATGCCTGGGTGTTTGTCCATCCTCTCTTCAAACTAAAGATAAATACCTAGGTCAAAATTGTAAACAGCACAAAAAAAGAGGAAAGAAATAACATTTGTGTTGGACTGACAAGGACCAACCCTGCACTCAGGTGTCATGCTCATTGTGTAACTTTAACCAAAGAGGGCTTTAAGGTTGTAGTTCAACTTTACGTGTGAAGGGTGATGATTCAAATTTTATTTGCCAAGAAGATCGCAACATACCTGTTCCAGCTCCACGTTCTCAAATTCTTCAGAACTTTCTATTTCGTCTAATACGTCCCAATCTAACTTGGTCAAACCATCAGGCTCTGATATCTCTGTTGAGATCCCAGAGGTATTTGTAGATGTGACAAGATCCTGAACCTCTGTTTCAAGATTCTGAACAACACTCAAAACTCTGATGTTAGAGTCAGCAGCTTCCCCATCTATCTCCTCACCAAACAACGACCATTCCCATGTGATCTGTTGAAGCCGATCCACGGAAGCTGGTAGCAAAGTGTCTGAGGGGTAGGAAAGAATGTTCTCTAAAAGCTTTGCATAACCAGATACACATTCAGAGGCAAGCATATCCTTAGCATATAGTCTTCCAGAGAGAGAAAGAGTTCTAGCAAGTTTGGAAAGACTTCCATCAGATATCAAAAGAGAGAAAGTCCTCATCAAAGCTTCAGGGTCATACTTGGGGAAAAATAGCACATGGGATTCATCAGAAACCTGCAGTTGTTGAAACACATCATGTATGAGAAAGAAGAAAGAACTAAAATGAAAATAAATATGAAAAGCAGATTATAAGGACATTAAGATTGGACCTGCCAGTGACTCACATATTTTTTCATTATGGGAATCTCGGGTGTCAGGACAGGGATTCCAAAGGTCATGGCTCGGATGATCAAAGGAGGAAAACCCTGCTCATCCTGAGAAGAACCATAAAGAACTATGTCTGCCATTAACAACACACTGCTGACATCACCATTCAAACCATAATGCCTTACAGAACCATGAATAAGTCCCAAACGAGAAGCAACTTCCTACAGGGAAATAATAAATTGGGATCAAATAAGCTTACGATCACGAGAAAGAGAGCAATGATAGAAACCTCCTCCGCAAACAAAATAAAACACAATGGCAACTTTTCCCATGATTTTGTTCAAATTTCTAGACTCCAAGATCTCATGCGTCCTTATCCACAGAGAGTTGATAAGAAATGAGAAAACTTCAACTTCCAGGAACTTCCAAGTTAAACCTAGTGTGTCATCCCAAAAAACAAGCATTCATTTTGCAGCTTATCGAATTATACATGTGCTAACTGTAAAATATGCATCACATACCGACAGAGATACGCCCTGGTAGAATAAGGTCTGGCCAAAAACATTAGAAGATAGTGCTTCAACTGAAAATGCAACATCATTTTAAACCAATGAGTGGTTACCTGTATAGCATCACCATCAGTTGAATTACCGCATAGAAAGACAAATTTGAATGATCCTTCAGCGTCGTTTCTTCTGGCATATTTGGCAAGCAAGGGACCCAGGGTATGCATTGCAACAGCATAGTCCCATGACAGTTCATTGTAGAAGAAGGAACTGCCAACAACTAAAACTACAATATCTTCTTTATCAAATCCATTGTTCATCCTTAGCTGATGCTTGTCATGAGTCTTTCTATAAATATCCGCAGCCCAGACATCTACCGGTGATCCAGGAATCACAAAGAAGTTTCCAGGGTCAACCACACTATACAACATCTGATACAAGAAGAGTATTTATTATACGGCTGATTCCAGATAAGACAGAAAAATATAATATGGCGCATATTTACCGGCAGCGTGAAATCTGGAAAAACGACCACGCTGGCTCTGCTAAACGCACTCCTCCAGTAAGTCATGAGATGAGTCCAGCCCATTTCCTCATACACTGGAAGGCGATTAGCAAGTGCATCTTCCTGTATTATCCAGATAACCGGTATTGAACAGAAAGGCTCCTGCATAAGGCTGCACAAATATAAAACTCACTATCCAGAGCACATCAAACTAAAGCAAACAGTCAATAATCATCTTCACACATACGCGTCGACAAAGAAAACTCCTATGGAAATAGATTATGACCTTAAGCATATACATTCTATTCCATCTACTTAGAGTTCATTGAAATTACTTTAACAAATTGTGCCCCTCATATACACATAATCCCATGTTTGTACAAACCTTCACTATATACTTGCATGATACAAGAACACTGACAGTGTCTGTTATTACTTGGTAACAATTCCTTGAGTTAACAACCAAACTTAGAAACAGCATAGCTCCATATTGAATTGGTACCACTCATTGGAGTATGCAACACTCCATGTACAAAATAACAAAACACAACACAAGAATCCATGGCCATTTGATTAAAGACACTGCAGAAGCACACACGAGACTTTCAACACTACAAACAAATAGGAATCAGGAATATCTCTTTAAAGTAGAGACAAGAGCCATAAGCATCCAAATCTTAAACCAAGCAATCAATGGAACATGGATTCATGAAGATCAAAGCAATCAACGGAGAACAAAATAAGCTGACCTTGACATAGATTCTCTTCCTTGAAGGGAGTCAACAATTATACCATCAAACCTACAAAAAGACCATTAAATTAGAAATTGTTCTCAATTAGAATATGCATAAGAAATGTTTACTAGCTCCACAACCGCATAAAATTCATGTTGTGAAGGAAAGAAAGCAAGAAAAGGCTATAATGATAGGTCATGAGAAATATCATGAAGGAAATATACATGGACCAGTCGATATGGCTATAGTTGTCAGTTGGTAGTATTGATATCTGACCGCCTGCTTGCTCCAAGACTGATTGTGCTCTGCTATTCTTTGATGCATAAATCTGTCAAATAGGCAATCGTGGCATGCATTAGCTGTTGTGAAGTAAAAGTTCAACATGCCAACACAGACTATTGGCCCTCCACCAAATTGATTACATAAATTCATGCAACTACGTCAAGGATAATTTTTTATTATTATCCAAGTTTGAAGAGATGATGGCATGACTTAACTCAAATGAAACAGAGTATATAACAACTAAATCAATAGCATAACATAAAAGGAAAGGGGAAGGGGGATTCACCTGAAGCGAATAGCCAAGAATTCTTAGATGCTTCATTATTGTAATCAACATCAACAACTGTGGATTTTTTTTCACATTTCCTAAAATCTGACATTAATCAGAACAAGCAGCAATTAATTGAAGAAAATCCAAGACAAGCAAATAAGAACTGTTTTAAATTCTCTCTCATGTTAAACAATTCTGGAACATTATTTAGGACATCCTAATGATATGTATGGCAGAATCCCAAGCTGATAGTTGATAATGCAACAGGGAAAATTTGGTCAGGGCTTCAAATATGATCACATGCTGTTGCTTGTCTCAGATATAGTGTCCACACGACTCTCAACTGCCTAGAACCTAAAATGGATCTCGACAGATGGTGAATGCATTATTTTAACAGAAAATAATTTGAGCATGGTGTTTATTGAATAAGTCGTAATAAGGAAATTAAGGTACCGGCTAGATACCACATTCCATTTTAAGTTATAACAGTGCAAAAGTAATCTAATGGAAATTGGTTAAAAGTTATCAACTGGTCAGGTAGTATTCTTCGAGGTAACGTGTATCAGCAGATTAACCACTCAACAGATAAAACTTGAATCCAAAAGAAGTTAGACTTGAAGAGAAGTGGTCTTGTCCCGCAAGAACCAGTAAAGTCTTTCCACAACAAATTGCTGCAGCTATTTTTTTCTTATAAAGCACTTCCTCTAACACTCAAACATAATAATGTGCAGCTCACTCGATCCACCACAATGATTCATTACTAACAAGAATTAGCATGTATGGCAGTTCAAGCCGTGTTCCCCTATGAATAGGACTATCTTATCCAAAATCATAGCAGATTCTCCATGGAGAACTGTAAGCTCTTACTGACAAAGCATTAAAGCAAGCACACCAACGCAATAGCATTATCTCGCTCGCTGGTTCACCCTAAACTAACCTCACTAGTCATTTGCACACAAATGCAATTGTAATTGCCCCAATCACAAGCATAACAAGTCTCACATACTCATGTTCTTGTTGCAGTGAGAAAAGCTCCATTGCACGGCTATAAGTCAAGGTGTTCCATAACCGAAAATTGGAAAAAGTCAGGAATGGAAGAGGGAGGGAGGGAGGCTTACAATGGCAAGCCTAGGGGCCCGGAGGCCCACTCGAGCAACCTGCTGCATTCTGATTTGATCGAGCCCCTGCCCCTCCACCAGCGGCCGCGATCTTATCCCGGGCACGAATTTCAACGTCGTCCCCAACCTCAGCCCTTCCCCCACCGATCTCCTATGCTCGCTCCAGCCAGTGCTAAACATCACCGAGGTCACGGAGCTCTGCAACAGCACTGACGCGATGGCGAACGCTAAGACCGAGAAAACTATGACGAAGTAGAATAAATAAACCCCGCGGAAGGCGAACCAGCTCTTCCGGCGCCCTCCCGTCCCGTGGTGGTGATGCCATCTGCTCCGCGACGAAGGAGCGCGATCTTCTCTAGATTTGGTGCCCCGGCCGGAAGTGCTGGCGGTCGGGGAGGTGGCCTGGTTAGGATTGCGCTTGAAGCGGAGGCGGTCCCGGATCGAGTGAGAAGTTTGATCGCTGCCGCCGGTGGTGGCGGTGACGGCGTCGTCGGCGCCTGTGGATGCGGTGGTGGGGATGGCAGTTTCGTCGACTTCAGGAGGCTGAGAGTATCGGAACATGGGGGACGGGAGATGGAAACCGGGGGATTTTGTCGCCGGGGAAAACGTAGGGACGGACAAATTTGCGTGTTAGCGGGGGAGTGGTGGTGTGATAGTTAGCATTTTCGGAGCCGTGTGTGTATTTGTGGGAGTGGTGGTAGACAGAGAAAGAGCGAAGAAGAGTTTCCTCTTTCTGTGATTTGATTTTGATTTTTCTAATGTTACTTTTCACGTTTGTTTATTGTTTATTGGGTTAATACATTAGTTTGGCCCGAACTATACACATACTTTCTATTTTGGTCCGTGGTATTGAAAATTGCTATTCTAGCCTGAACTATGTAGCAAACTTCCACATTTGGCCTAGAGGCGAGTTTGACCGTTAAATTAGACGGTCAAACTTGTTGACCGTTAGTCAATGTCCACCTCACCTGCCACGTCAGCTTTGAGGACATAATTATTTTTTTATTTTATTTTGTTTTCTTGCCATTTGCTAAAATGGGCCCTTTTTCGCTCTTTTAAATAATTTTTTTGATTTATTATTTTTATTAATCGAAAGAAAATAAAATTCAGACATAAAAAAATAATTTTGTATGTCCTCAATGCTGACGTGGCAGGTGAGGTGGACATTGACTAACGGTCAACATGTTTGACCGTCTAATTTGACGGTCAAACCAGCCTCCGGGCCAAATGAGGAAGTTTGCTACATAGTTCATGCCAGAATAGCAATTTTCAATATCACGGGCCAAAGTAGAAAGTATGAGTATAGTTCAGGCCAAACTAAGGTATTAACCCTTGTTTATTTCCTAGTTTCTTTCTGCTGAAACGACGACGCACCAATTGGAGACGCTCAATTTCATTTTCGCGTGATTTCTTGGATTCTTATAGAAATTGTTACAAAACAATGATGACTTACAATAATACGAAACAACCAGTTACAACTTACAATGACTCCGCCAGGAGTCAAAACACAAAAATCAAATCCAACACATCCAAGAGCAAATAAAGATTGTCACTACATGAACAATTCTATTGTTTTGCCTACCAAATCGAAGAACCAAACTGGGGAAGACTTCTAGCAATGGATGAATCTCCTGATAAACCACTCCTCCATTACAATCCCAAAATGTATATGCATTAATCTTGTCAATTATTCCCTTTTGCATCCACTCGATTTTGACGGTTGGATTCTCATGTCCCCACACCATAGGATTGCTTCTCGTAGCGTCACCAGCTCGGCTAATATAACCTAGGGTCCACAAGGCCATCAAAAATCATACCTTTCAGCATAACCACTACACCTAAAGTATCCCTTAACACGAGACCACCTGCCGAATGAGAGAAATTTTGGGTCGACGGTAATAATTTTAAATGCCCTCTACCACTGCAATAGGTATGATTATATTATTCATCCACCCGATAAAACGGATCGAAAGCGCTATCAACAAGGTTGTTCCCAGACTGTAAAAAAAAAAAAAAAAAAAAAAACACACAAGGTTGTACCCCAACCGATTACAAAAGTGGACAGTACCATTTCACCTTCATAAATAGTCCAATACAAAATCTTATTCTTACGCTCCAAATATGTTTTCAGTAACTCGTATAGCTGCGTACTGTTAACCCGATCTGAAACCCATGGCGCAAACGGAGTCTTTTTCAATGTAGCCGACGGACCAAGTACTGCAGGAGCCGAAAAGCAGCGGTTGAAGCTCCAGGAGGCAGCTTGCGCAAACGCCAGCGTCACTGGGAGCGAAACACGTCGCCGCGCCCAGGACGGAACCACTGACGCCGTTTCCGGGGAAAACTGTGATGTCCGAAAGCTTAGGTGTGGTGGGCGTAACCGTCGCCAGCTCCGACAACACGTGTGCCACGTAGGCCGCGTGAGTCCCGCCGTCGCTGATTTGGCCACCTGTGCATGAACCGTCCCCCACGACGACTTCCCTCGTCAGGAACATGAAGATGACGGCGTTCACTAGTAGTATTAACGCCGGCGATGCTGCCCGTCGCTCCATCACAATTAACTGCTCTCTCTCTACGTTTTGAATCTCGCGTTGTATTATCTGTCTCTCTATGTTTCGATGGACGTCCTGTGGGAAATAGCAGCAGAATTTATAGCTATAGAGGAGGGTTTCGTTTCATTAGACCTTTCGGCTACCTGTAAGGTCAGGTAGGATTGGGATAGAGTGTTATTGTACAATTTCGACATTTAGGCTGCGTCGTGACCATAAGGGAATATTCCCGTTTGTGTGGCATGATATGATGGTCCATTTTGCGGCCGGTAGAACAGCTCTGTCATTGGTGGAATCGGCCATTTATGGCAATTCTGAGATGGATTGTTTGAAAATTATGATGCCTAAGTGAGTTTTTGAAGTTTTGTAATGCCCGCCGTTTAACCTTAGGCCAGCAAGAACGCAAAGAGTACAACTCTAGAAAACTGTTTTCTTGCGGTCTGGGATTTAGTGAAAGTACATTCTCAGGATGACTATGAAGCTTAAGGTAAAAACTAAAAAGTGGGGGGAAACCTATAATTGAGGATTTCCCTCCCCCAAAATGCAAGATCTACTAAAAAAAATTACAATATACGACCACCACAATAAAAAAATCAAAATACACAAATTTTACACCGTTCGCTCGCGGGAGTGTCCAACAATCCAAATACTGGTCTGGTAGATTACACAGTGAACCAGTAGGAATCACTACAAATCAAAACGATCATCCCTTGAACCAGTCCGAGGAACAACTCATGGCTGGTCGTTTCGGCTTCAGTTGAACTTATTAGGTATTATAGGTCATTCCGATCTTAGCCAGCAGGCTAGGGCTAGACGTTCGGGTTCGGTTTTATGGGTAACCCGGAATCGGACCGAAATTTCTGGGTTTTGGGTACCCGAGAACCAAAATATCATAGTGAAAAATGGGTCTCGGTATCACATGTGGCTATTTTTTGGGCTTTGGGTAAACCGAACCCAGACCCGAAAATAAAAGGACCCGAAGTGGAACCGATCCCCAGCCCACAGGGCCAAATATCACATGGCCCATAGCCACACATACGGGCCAACCCAGCCTTCAGGCCCCAAGCCAAGCCGAAGTTCGGACCCCCTTAGACCCCTAACCCTAAATCTCCACTCTCCACTTCCCACTCCAGCAGCCAGCGAAAGCAACCCTCCATTTTTTTCTTGAATAAAGCTGCTGTAACAAGTTGTCTTCGGTGGCTGATGGGTATTCGGGGGACCGAACCATACCCGAGAACCGTGACTTCGGGTCTCGGGTACCCAAGAACCGAGTCTGGGTCGGGTCTGGTTCCTCAAACTGGGGTTTTTTGGGTCCGAGTACCCGCTTATTTCGGTCCGGATACTAGGACCCGACCCGATCTCCAGCCCTATAGCGGGCGACATATCATATAACTTTGCTAAACGGGATCTTTCACATTAGCAGGTAATTACTACGATGTAAAAAATCTAAATAATATTGGGAAAATATCGGAACACTTTTTGGCTTTCTCTGGTCAATTTATGGGCTAGTATGGCTCCACTGTAGGTTTTGCACAAGTAGCTTATGGCTTGAACATTTAGAGAAGTACTTTTCAAAAAAATCAATTTAATGTTTGGCTGAAAAACCAATAGAAGTGTTTTTTGATAAAAGAGGTCATGTTAAATTACTAAAAAAGATTTTTGATATAAAATATGAATAAATTCAAAAAATTTAAAATTAGTCAAAATGTATATTTTTATATTTTTTTATATTGAATAATATTGTTTTTCTAATTTTTATTTTTATGTTTTAAATGATAGAAATGAAAGTGAAAGTAGATTTTTTGAAATAAAATTAAAATATGGTAGAATAATCTTGTATTTTTCAAAACAGTTTTTCGCAGAACCTCCCAATCAAAGCTTATGATTTAATGTTATAGAAAAGTAATTTTCAGCTTTTCAAAATCCGAGATTTTAAAAAAGTTTGGCTCTACTTTAACATTTGAAACAGAAAAGCACTTTTAAAATCCGGATGAAATATAGTCTATAATGTGTTTCTTTTAATTTGAAAATCTACACATAATATAATACACCGAAGGGAAAAACGGGAGCCCCATTTCAAATTCCCTGCAACGAGAGTGAAAGTAGGAAGGACATTTTGGTCTTCACAATTACTTTTTTTTTATTCATTAAAAAGATACGTACTGGGATTTGAACCATGATCATTTTAAAGAAAGTCAAGGATCATAACCAATCACACTAAGTACATTTATTGTATCCTTTTAAATTTAAAACATATAATAGCAGGGTGGAAAAAACTCTTCCCCCATTTCAAATTCCCTGCTCCATGAGCGTTTGTAGGAAGGGTAGAATAGAGAGTGTCAATTTTTTTTCTCTTTCCTCTGTGGAACGGGCCAACTTACCGTACACATGCGGATTTAAACGGGTCCAGGAGTGTCAATTTTTTTTCTTTATACCCTTTTATTTCTCCGTGGTGATAAAATATATATGAAAAGGCAAAAATAATACTCATTTTTTATTGTCAAAAATAAAAAAATTAACAATAAACTAATGCATGGTATCTAATGGGCTAACCGCTAACCATAAAATAAAAGAGTTGAATGGGCCTGACCTACATGGGATTTGGCCATCAAGTAAAACAAATGAACATCATTGGTTTGCCCTTCTAAAATAAGATATTTTCTCTGGCATAATATATATTATGCTATTATTTTATATCTTAGTGGCTAAAATATAATGTATTTTAAAGTTATTCAATGGTTCAACCTCGACCAACCCAATTAGTCCAAGTTTGATCATTTCAAATATATATTTAATAATTATTTGACATCATAATGATCATATTATAGTGTATTTTATAGGGAATCGTTTGGTATTTGTTAGTAAAAAATTAAACATAAAGATCTATTTGGTTATTTTAAATATTAAAACGATCCTAAACCTTTTCAGTTCCTTTTGAATTTCTATGGTTTTATTCCCAAATAAGTGATGTGCAAATGGCGAATTGTAGTCGTCTCTTTTCTTTCACTATTTTTTATTTTCAAATAGAAAGTTTAAAAGTAAAGAATAATTAGAATTTGGCATGGGTTGGTCAAACAGGCTGAATTTCAAGTTTTGGCCTGTTTGTTTTATGCTTTGCAAATTTATTAGCATGTTGATGGAAATGGCTTGGAAAAAGACATATAAGTTGTACCTTTACAGAAATGTCTTCAAATGTTTGAATGCTTTGTGAATCAGGTTCCGTGACTTTTGTGATGGTGTATGTGCTTGAAGATTGCTCGATGTTGTAACTACTTTGATTTTGATATTCCCTATGAGTTGTGATACCAGTTCTGGTGGTTGCAGCATGTTGTCGTTGTTGGCCTCTAAAAGTTATTCCGTCGTGATGCTAAATACCTTTCTTTCCTTTTTAACAAATTGTGTAGTAGTGCTATGAAACAGACCACCCATGAACGCTATCTACACATAATATAATACACCGAAGGGAAAAACGGGAGCCCCATTTCAAATTCCCTGCAACGAGAGTGAAAGTAGGAAGGACATTTTGGTCTTCACAATTATTTTTTTTTATTCATTAAAAAGATACGTACTGGGATTTGAACCATGATCATTTTAAAGAAAGTCAAGGATCATAACCAATCACACTAAGTACATTTATTGTATCCTTTTAAATTTAAAACATATAATAGCAGGGTGGAAAAAACTCTTCCCCCATTTCAAATTCCCTGCTCCATGAGCGTTTGTAGGAAGGGTAGAATAGAGAGTGTCAATTTTTTTTCTCTTTCCTCTGTGGAACGGGCCAACTTACCGTACACATGCGGATTTAAACGGGTCCAGGAGTGTCAATTTTTTTTCTTTATACCCTTTTATTTCTCCGTGGTGATAAAATATATATGAAAAGGCAAAAATAATACTCATTTTTTATTGTCAAAAATAAAAAAATTAACAATAAACTAATGCATGGTATCTAATGGGCTAACCGCTAACCATAAAATAAAAGAGTTGAATGGGCCTGACCTACATGGGATTTGGCCATCAAGTAAAACAAATGAACATCATTGGTTTGCCCTTCTAAAATAAGATATTTTCTCTGGCATAATATATATTATGCTATTATTTTATATCTTAGTGGCTAAAATATAATGTATTTTAAAGTTATTCAATGGTTCAACCTCGACCAACCCAATTAGTCCAAGTTTGATCATTTCAAATATATATTTAATAATTATTTGACATCATAATGATCATATTATAGTGTATTTTATAGGGAATCGTTTGGTATTTGTTAGTAAAAAATTAAACATAAAGATCTATTTGGTTATTTTAAATATTAAAACGATTCTAAACCTTTTCAGTTCCTTTTGAATTTCTATGGTTTTATTCCCAAATAAGTGATGTGCAAATGGCGAATTGTAGTCGTCTCTTTTCTTTCACTATTTTTTATTTTCAAATAGAAAGTTTAAAAGTAAAGAATAATTAGAATTTGGCATGGGTTGGTCAAACAGGCTGAATTTCAAGTTTTGGCCTGTTTGTTTTATGCTTTGCAAATTTATTAGCATGTTGATGGAAATGGCTTGGAAAAAGACATATAAGTTGTACCTTTACAGAAATGTCTTCAAATGTTTGAATGCTTTGTGAATCAGGTTCCGTGACTTTTGTGATGGTGTATGTGCTTGAAGATTGCTCGATGTTGTAACTACTTTGATTTTGATATTCCCTATGAGTTGTGATACCAGTTCTGGTGGTTGCAGCATGTTGTCGTTGTTGGCCTCTAAAAGTTATTCCGTCGTGATGCTAAATACCTTTCTTTCCTTTTTAACAAATTGTGTAGTAGTGCTATGAAACAGACCACCCATGAACGCTATGCTTATTATGGTCTGTTCTTACTTCCGGTGGTGAGAAATTGTGAATTGAGAATCATATTCGCCTACCGCACTGTGTCTGGCTGGTGGCTGCTTACTGTGCTCTCTAGAGTTATGAAACAGACTACCCATGAACGTTACCCTTAAGAGTCCATAACTTTGCGAAAAACCAAATTTAGGCAATCAAAGGTGGTGGATGTGTGATGATTTTTTATGGTTTAATTGTTTGTGAATTGGATATCTGATCTTTGTATGATTAGAGGGGATGTTTGCTTAATAGAATAATCTATTTTAACTCATGTTTATTTTTAACATGAACTTTAGTAACTCAAAACCTTCGAGACACATATCACCTACTGCATTGTATCATTTTGCCTGAGTGCTTGTTGTGTTGTCTTTGCTGTGCTGCTGCATTTACACTAACATGGGAGTTAAGAACCCATGAATGTTTCCGTTTGACACAAACAAGAGGACTCACTTCTAAATCGTGCACTAAAGATGATTGGAGGAAACATCTATGTTGCAGTTGATATACTGGAGACCATAACAAAAGCAACATATAACATCAAAACCAACCATCTGAACTATTAGCATTGTTGCTTTACTCTTTTTTCGTGGTTGAGTCTCCTTCAAAAAATTTAGTTTGATTTTAGAAAATTTTGCTTCTGCGGTCCTGTCTTGCCACCAACGCGTTCAGTAGATGGCAGAGGCGAAGGCTATTTTTGTGTTGTTGTTGCTGGTTTAGGGATCGGTTTGTGAAGAAGAGGGAGAAGAGAGGGGGAAAGGGAAATGCAGGAGAGGGGGATAACTCTTTTCTCCGACAAAAATGGAGCGAAGAAAGGAATTATGATCAGTAAGGATATGGTTATCTTACATAACGGTCTCTATTCTTTGTGAATTGAGCTTGGGAGGCAGTGATAAGGACGAGCTGCAACCAATTCATAGTGATAAGAGTGCTATGAACTATGATCATGTCTTATTTCAAGTTAGAAGGTAGTTTCAGTATAAGGATTATTTAATTTGACAAGTTGTTTCGTCCATGATTCTTGGTAGTTTCAGTACCATTCTAGCCATTGTTTAGTCTGTAATTTTTGAGAATTGATGTGCGAGTAATGACTTTCACTTAGCTTCAACTATTATGTGTGTATTTATTGGCATGTGATAGAATTCTCTTTTCCTTTTCTTTGAATTCAGTTTCATACTCTAATTGTATCATTTGTACATAGGCAAATCATGCTCGAGATGACAACTCGCTGATATGGCTGGTGCAAGGAATGAAACCATCATTAGAATTCAGACCGACAACGGGGAGGGATGCCCAGGACTAATTCAATGATGATTGATGATGGTATAATAAAAACTGCACTCTGCATCAGCACCAATTTCTAGGCATAAGTAAAGTTATTCAACTCAGAACTCTGCTTAGCGCTAAAAATTTCCCTCACCCAACCTTGATCCTGTTTGACCCACTTCTGAAGAGTCAAGATATATGACTAATCCTCTCCGTTCGTATTTTCTTATTAACTCTTTCTGACCCTTTAGGTTGGGGCGGGTCGGGAAGAATCGGATTAGTGGGCCGGTCCTAATCAAGTGGAATCACAATCCCTTCACTCTCACTTGCTTTCTCTCCCATTCCACAAGTGGGTAACATACAGTAATCCGGCCAACGGGCCGGGTAATAAGCTAGTATATTATGATATGGGGTGTATTTAGAACTCATCCTTGTTTTCATCTACGGTTGTTGGTCATCATTGAAGTAAGGACCTCGTCATTAAAACAATCATCGGCCTCATCGTGTTGTCATTGTATTTCTATTGTCACAAAAATATTGCAACCACAACAGCAAAACTCTATTTAAGGAGTCCTAGGTCGTGTTTGCGGCAAATTCCAACTGCTTTTACTGAAATGGACATACTGATCACCTAATACTAGAGGTGACAATTGGATCGGATTCATGGATTGGATTGGTGGATTCGTGGATCAAATGGATTGGATCTAATGGATTGGTGGATTCATGGATTGAATCAAATGGATTGGTGGATTGATCCATGAATCCAAATAACATCCAAGGCTTGGACCAAAATGTAAATTTTGAAAAGTTTAGGTACTAAAATGTCGTAATGAAAATTTTTAGGTACCAAAATGTAATTTTCCAATGATTGTTTCCTGTAAAAATATAAATTTTAGGTACCAAAATGTAAAATATAAAAAATATAGGTACCAAATCGTAATTTGTCATTTTGATCCATGGATTGATCTATGAATCCACCAATCCAATTGGATTTGGATCAAATGAATTGGATTTAAATGAATTGGATTAAGTGGATAGATTGGATTGGATTCATGGATTTGAATCCTAATTTCCACCTCTACCCAATACAAATCTTATTCTTGTATTCCAATATATTTTACAGTACTCATTAATTGGAATTATTATTTGCTTACTTCTTCCAATCACGCAAACCATATATATAGTTATACACCATTCATTATTCCATGATTATATTGCAGGGCTGTGACCAACTCATATAGAGCTACGTGCTATGTAGTTAAGGCGTCCCGAAACCGATGGCGCAAGCGTCGGAGTTAGCGTAGCCGCCGGCCCGGGTGCTGCAGGAACCGAAAACCAACTGGTGGAGGCCCAAAAGGCAGCGTGCGCAGAGGTCGCGGTCGTTAGGATCGGAGCAGGACGCCATCCCCACGACGGAGCCAGTGACGCCGTTGCCTGGGAACACCGTGCCGTCATCAAGCGTAGGGTTGGTGGGCGTAACCGCCGTCAGCTCCGACAGCACGTGCGCCACGTACGACGAGTGGGTCCCGTCGTCGCTGATTTCGCCACCTGTGCATGATGAACTGTCGCCCATGACGACGACCCTCGTTGTCAGGAACATGAAAATGACGACGGTCACAACTAGCTGTAGCATTATTAATGCCGGCGATGTTGCCCGTCGACGCTCCATCACAACTGTTCTCTCTCTCTCTCTCGCTTGCTTTGTCTCGCTCTATGTTGTTTTGACGTCCTCCTGTGCGAATTAATTAAACAGCTCAATTTATAGAGTGTTTGCTGTATGTAATTTCGACATTTAGGCTGCGTCGTACCCTAAAGAGAATATTCTTGTTTGTTTGTGGCATGATGTTCCATTTTGCGGCCGGTAGCTAGAACAATTCTGTCATTGGTAGAATCGACCATGTATATGGCGACTCTGAGATGGATGGTTTGAAAATACTGATGCCTAATTGATATTGAAGTATTGTAATGCCCGCCGTTTAATCTAGGCCAGCGAGAGCGGAAGAATACAACTCTAATTATATAAACTGTCTCCTTGTGGTCTGGGATTTAGTGAAAGGTGATTTGGGAGGCGAGCGGGAATCTCTTCACTAGCGGAATGTGGGAGATTGTCTTTCGATTTACCAGAAGGAGAAGAAGAATTAATAGCATTTTGAATGCTCGGGTATCAAATTTTATTTATTTTATTTTGTTAATTATCTACATTTGGACCTCCTACCATGCTTTGAAGTTACTATAACTTGACGTTTTTGACCTGCTATAGCAGATTTTATAGGTCGCGTTACGTAAAACTAATGTTTATAACTTGACGTTTTTGACATGCTATAGCAGATTTTATAGGTCGCGTTACGTAAAACTAATGTTTATTACTTAACAATTACGTAATGCTTGTTAGTCTTACGTAACAGTTAAACTAGAAGCGTTACGGAAGGTTTCCGTAACGACTTATCATTTTACGTAACGCTAGGTTAATATTCATTACGTAAAAGCATCGTCTATTACATAAGGCTTCCGTAATGACATTTTACAACTGTTACATAAAAATACACGCTCATTACGTAAAGGTTACGTAACGAAGGTTATTTCTTACGTAACAGTTAAATTAGAAGTGTTACGTAAGACTTCCGTAATGACTTATCACATTACGTAACTTGATTAATATCATTACGTAAAAGGACCATCCATTACGTAAGGCTTCCGTAGTGCCACTTTACAACTGTTACGTAAAGTATGCATCTATTACGTAAAGGTTACGTAACGATAGTTATTTCTTACGTAACAGTTAAATTAGAAGTGTTACGTAAGCCTTCCGTAATGATTCAACAGATTACGTAACGAAAGGTTAATATTCATTACGTAAAATGAGTCTCTATTACGTAAGGTTTCCGTAATGACATTTTTCAACTATTACGTAAGATAAACACACATTACGTAACCATTACATAATGCCTATTGTATTTTACGTAATGCGACTTGTGAAACCTGTTATAGCAGGTCAAAAACATCAAGTTACCATAACTTCAAGGTATTGTAGGAATTTCCTATCTACATTTTATTAGTTTTTTCGTTATTTGTAATAGTTATTTACTTGGGTGATTGTAATATATTTATTCGGTATGTATTCATGACTGAATTTTTTTTAATAATTCATATTTGTCCCACATGCACTAAGTACAAGTCATGTCAGGTAACACTTATTGTATTACAAAATAATTTAATTAGTTAAAAAGTACTTCATGACTTGGGTCGATCCATTCTAATACATTGTTTGAAGGAAAAAAAATTTAATTCTTTTAGGAGGAAACGAAGGGGAACACTTGTTGCATTAGAAAAAAAAAATGATTACTTTTTAACTCTAATTAGTTAAAAATAGTTTTTTGCATTTATTTCAAAGTTCAATTGAGTAACTGACATGAAAATATGATTCAATAGAAGTCAAAAGAGGCGAGAAATACATACACTTGCGAAACAAATCGAAATAGAGCAAGTTGATAATGGGGCATGAAAGGACGCATATAGTACTTTTATTTCGCCCCCACGCTACTACGTACGAGTAATATTCATTTCCAAACATATGATGTGTAAGTTAGTTCTCAGACCCAGTTGGAAATTGCCTATGTTGGGATTGCGTATTTAAAGAATTTGGAAGACGATGCGCTAATGTTGATTGCAGAGTTAAAGAACTTCTGATTTTTTTTTAATATAAATACAAGATCTCATAGCTCGAGCTCCGCGTCAGGGAAAGAAGGACAAATTTAAGAGTAGAAATGGATGAAATAATAGTGTACTTCTAATCTCATTTTTATATTACCGATTGAGGACTATTAAGATTTAATTGATATTTAGAGTGTAATTTTGGAAAGGTTGCTCCAAGAAAACAATCTTTTTTATATATAATTTCAAGAAAATATTTACAACTGAAAATAAACAAAATTTTATAATTTCGTTAAGGGATTTGGATGAGCGGTTTTTACGAGGGATTTCACACAAATCTCTTATTATCCTGGATTTCGCTCAATTCCTTCTTTTGAGAAGAAAACTAAAATTTGATTTATTTGAAGCTCGCCAAATTTCCAGGATTACAAAATAGCTGGAGGGGATCAACAATTTTGAAATCTTTACGATGAGCAATCTTTTTTATTCCATCTCTCCTAACCCATTGGCGTTGCGAAACCCATGGAGCAATCGTCGGAGTCAACGTAGCCGCCGGCCCGTTTACTGCAGGAACCGAAAATCAACTGCTGAAGCCCCGAGAGGCAGCTCGCGCAGAGGTCGGGATCGTTAGGATCGGAACACGTGGCCACGCCCATGACGGAGCCACTAACGCCGTTACCGGGGAATGTTGTGATGTCCTCAAGCCTAGGTGTGGTGGGCGTAACCGTCGCCAGCTCCGACAGCACGTGCGCCACGTACGCCGCGTGAGTCCCGTCGTCGCTGACTTTGACGCCTGTGCATGAACCGTCGTCCATGACGGCGGCCCTCGTCATCAGGAACATGAAGATGATGACGGTCACAACCTGTAGCATCATTCGTGCCGGCGATGTTATTGCTCGTCGTCGCTGCATGATCTCAGGTAGTACTAGTCTTGCTTTGTCTTTCTGTCTGTGGTTTGACGTCCTGTGCGAAACAGCAGCCCAATTTATAGAGAGGGCTACATTTTTCATTATGCGTTTGGTGGTAGAAGAGAATATTCCGGTTTGCGTGGCATGATGATCCGTTTTGCGGCCGGAAGGAACAATTCTGGTCATTGGTGGAATCGGCCGTTGTGATTGATTTCTGAAGATGTGATTGTTTTGAAGACTCTGATGCCTGAGTGATGTTAACACGTATTGTAAACCCCGGCATTTAACCTAGGCCAGCAAGAGCTAGCGAAAGAATACAACGAATACACTGTTTCCTTGTGGTGTGTGGCCGCCCCTATAGGTATTTCAATATTTATGATCGTCTCGTACTGAGTATAGGTTTTGTTAGGTAGTTGGCATACGCGTGAATATGAGGTGGGACAGTTCGATTCACTCTAACAGCCTAACACTTAGAGTCTAATACGTTATTTGAAGGAAAAAAATTATAACATTTTTAAGGCGTTAATTGCATGGTTGGTCACTGAGATTACAAAAAAGTTCAAGTTTGGTCACTCGAAATATTTAAATCCATTGGTAGTACTTCAATTTACTGAAATCATTCACGTTTTGGTCACTCTCCGTCCAACTCCGTTAACTTTGGCTGATGTGGCGGTCAACTCTCAAAGTTGACCGTTAACTTAGTAATGTGGCAATTAAGAAATAAAAAATAAAATAGTAGGTATTATGTTTATGACATTTTATGTTTAAGGCCCAGTGCAGTTATTATGGAATATATCTATCGATATGGCTTATCGATTGTGTGTTTAGTGGAGTCATATGATTGTTGTTTTGTTTTTAGTACAATAAAGAGCATGAAGACTATTGGTTCTGCCAATTTAACAAGACTCGACATGTTTGAATGTAGCTTGACAAGGTGTGATGGACAAATTTGGTTCGACTTAGTCAATGAGCTCTTTTAGTAATGCCACTTTTCTCCACCGCCATTTTAATTTATTTTCATATTTACTGTATGTGTGTATGACAATGGATTCACTTATTGAAGTTTATGTTCCATTTTCTTCTTACATACAAGTTGTTTCGGAGTGCAGGTACTCGATGAGAAAAGTTGGTTGGTTAGTCGTTAGTGGCTTAAGTTGAACAAGAAGTTGCTTCAATTGAGGAGCCTTTGACACAATTGATATTGAATTCTAATTCGGGTTGAATTAAGTCACATAACCAATTTTAGAAGAGATTAAGTGCTCATGATTGATGAGATTCTACCTTCTTTGCTACGCGATAGCATCAATCAGTGAATTAAACTTCATGAGCAAAAGAAGTTTTCTGAAGTTGAATTCTTCCCTAAAAAATGGAACCTTGGAAATGATGTTTCATCATTGGCTACTTTCAAGCAACTCTCGAGTAGAAGAATTGGAGGGTTCTATTTTGAGGATCTGTTAGAAATTAACTTACGTGATTATTCATACACAACTAGTGTAATTTATCGGATTAACGCAGAGTACTGGAAGTTTTTAGTTTTTGAGGTTTGTGTCTACCCGCCGCATAGCGCGGGCCATAGAACTAGTTACATATAAAATTCGTAATAAATTTAATACATAGAAAAACCGATAATGTCTTACCTCTTTCTATAATTATTACGATTTTATTCAGCATTTCTCATTCAAGTCATCAACGAGGTTGTATAAAGAAAAACAAAAATAACAAGGTTGTACACCAACCAAGTACAAAGTCGCCATGCAGTACCCTTTCACCTTCATAAAATGGACATATATCCAGATCTTTTTCAAATCTTATTCATAAAATGGACATATATCCAAATCTTATTCTCATACTCCAACAATATCTTTTTCAGTACTCATTGGAATTATTATTATTATTATTGCAGGGCTGTGAACTGATCATAGCTAGATATATAGCTACGTGCTGGGAGTTCCGAAAGCCATGGCGCAAGCGTCGGAGTTAGCGTAGCCGCCGGCCCGGGTGCTGCAGGAACCGGAAAGCAGCTGCTGCAGGCCCAAGAGGCAGCTTGCGCAGAGGTCGGGATCATTAGGATCAGAACACGACGCCATGCCCACGACGGAGCCACTGGCGCCGTTGCCAGGAAACTTTGTCGTGTCCGTAAGCGTAGATGTGGTGGGGGTGACCGTCTCAAGCTCCGACAGCACGTGTGCCACGTACGCCGAGTGGGTCCCGTCGTCGCTTATTTCGCCACCTACGCAGAAACCGTCGCCCATGACGACGCCGTCCGCCGCCAGATACATGAAGATGACGGCGGTCACTAGTAGCATTATTATTAATGACGGCGATGCCGCTCCTCGCTCCATCACAACCATTGATCTCTCTCTCTCACGCTCGCTTTGTCTCTCTATGCGTTCTGTGCGACACGGTTCAATTTATAGAGGATTCGGTTTAACTATGCCCTTGGTGGTAGCTAGAAGAGAATATTCCCGTATGTGCGGCCGGAAGAAAAATTCTGGTCATTGGTGGAATCGGGAAATTTTGATTTCTGAAGATTGGATTGTTTGAAAACTCTGATGCCTGAGTGGTATTAACGCATGGTAATGCCCGTCTTTTAACCTAGGCCGGCAAGAGCGAAAGAACACAATTGTTGTACCACTAAGAAACTGTTTGGATTTAGTGACACGGAATGTGGCCGTCCCTGTAGGTATTTCTCAATATTTATAATCGTCACCTACTGAGTACAGGTTTTTGTCAGCTGGTAGCATTTGCGCGAGTATGATTATTATATGCGCGCGGTGACTATGTTATCGGCAACCATTCCAAAAACTGTTGAAGAGAAATAGTATTTAATTCTTAAAGAATTGAGATAATCATCATATTCATAAGAAAATGAAATATTCGATCTCAAGATAACTATAATAATTCTATAAACCTCCAGGTAAAAATTATTATATAAAAAAAAACAACCCTAGATAATTGAAGCGATAATAGGTAGTTGATTTTGATACATACTAAACTACCGAAGAATACCAACTCGTTATAATAACTCAGTACGTACGGAGCAGTTCTCGGCATAGCTCTCTACCCATCACCCATGGACTCCACCGGCGCCGCCACAGCTCCTCTCCTCATGACCACCCGCCGACCGCCGGCAGTCTTCCTCTTCTTCCTCCTCCTCGTCCTATCCGCCACGTCACCACTCGTTTCCGCCGGCAGGAGCCGATCATCCTCGTCGTCCATCCCGCGGCTCGGAGTCACGGCTCCGAGAGGAGTACTCGGCATCACTCACAGCAAGAATGTTAATGTCGATGCCGCCGCGGCCGAAACGACGCCGCATTCGCCGATAGGGCTGCAGACGTACTACTACAACCAGACGCTGGATCACTTCAGCTTCACCCCGGGGAGCTACGCGACTTTCCCGCAGCGTTACGTCATCAACTTCGACCACTGGCGCGGCGGCAGCAGCGGGGCCCCGATATTCGCGGAGCTTGGCGCCGAAGCTTCTCTGGGAAACGACGTCGGAGCCGTCGGGTTCCTTCCCGAGAACGCCCCCAAGTTCGGCGCTTTGCAGGTTTACATTGAGGTACGTATAATCCGTTTTTGATAGTTTTCGTACTAAACACATATCAACTCGTAGCATTGAGTATACATTTTATTTACGTATGAGAATAATAAATTGTTGTTTTATTAGCATCGTTTCTATGGGAACTCGGTGCCGTTTGGATCGCAAGGAGAAGCGCTGAAGAAGGCGACGGTGAGGGGATACTTCAACTCGGAGCAAGCTCTGGCCGACTACGCGGAGGTGCTTCTGCATGTCAAGAAAAGCCTGAAAGCTGAAAACTCTCCCATCATTGTTTTCGGAGGAAGCTACGGTGGAAGTACGTAACAAGAATATCTATTAATCACCAATTTTTTATTTGACGTCTACTATATTTTATTAAAGTTTTTTTTTAATGTTATTAATGTAGTGCTGGCAACGTGGTTCCGTCTGAAATACCCTCATATTGCACTGGGAGCGTTGGCGTCGTCGGCTCCGATTCTGTACTTCGATGATATCACGCCCTCAAATGGCTACTACAGTGTCATCACTAAAGACTTTAAGGTACCAAATTAATTAAACAAGCCAAGCTACTATAATAAAAGTAGTAATAATAATAATGAAAATAATAATAATAATAATAATAATAATAATAATTTACGCAATGCAAATGGATTATTGATGCGTAACGTAAGTGCAGGAAACAAGTGAGACTTGCTATCACACGATAAAAGAGTCGTGGGCCGTAATCGACAGGCTGGCTTCGCATAAGGAGGGCCTCGCAATCCTTTCCAAGAAATTCCGTAGCTGCAAGTAAGTAATTATAATTAATCTGACCATTTCGTCGAAGAGGGAAGACCAAATTAATTAATTAATTAATTAGCCGTTGATCTCAAATTAGCTAGGTCTTAGTTAGTTGATTTTATGTGTTTTGTACTGTCGTCGTCGGTCGGCGGCCTGTGTGAATTAGGACCTTGACCGTGGAAGGCGTGGAGGCACTGAAATCGCAGCTGGACAGCATATACTGCGTAGCGGCCCAGTACAACAGAGCGCCACCGAATTTCGGACTCCAGAAAATCTGCGACGCCATCGACCATAATAAACCCACGTCCGGCGGCAACACTACTACTCATTTACTGGACAGAATATTCGCCGGGATAGCTGCTTACTCCGGCATCGACACCGGTTGCTACAATTATACCGGCGATGACGGGTCATTTTCGGCTGAAACACTGTCAGGCTGGGACTGGCAGGCAAGTTATACATAATTAGCTAGATTAACGACCCAATACATAGCGTACGTCACGTACGTACGATTACTAATCCATGCATAATAATTGCTAATTAGCTATGTTTAATTTATGTGTCTAAACACAGACATGCAGCGAACTGGTGATGCCGATCGGGGTAACGGGAGTAAACGACACCATGTTTCCCAAGGAGCCATTTGACATGAAGGGGTTCACCGAGGACTGCAAATCCAAATACGGTGTTCTTCCCCGGCCGCACTGGATCACCTCTTACTACGGTGGTCACGTAAGTTTATAAACATCCGATAAAATTGGAACGATACGACGAGATCTCTCTTTTCTCTCTCTCTGGATATGAATCAAATACGTACGTTGCAATGCAGGATATAAAAGAGGTGCTGAAGAGGTTTGGTAGCAACATTATCTTCTCCAACGGCCTCGTCGATCCTTACAGCAGCGCTGGGTACGTACGATGAAGAATCTATAATTGCTTCTTCTTGATATATATGTAGCGGACTTATGTACATATTAACTAGCTGTGATGGTAGATGGTAATGGATTGACTCTTTGGCACAGGGTGTTGGAAGACATATCAGAGAGCTTGGTGGCGCTGAAGACGGAGAAGGGTTCGCACTGCATGGACATAGTGAGATCGAGAGAAGACGATCCAGAGTGGTTGGTGGAGATGAGGCTTAAAGAGATTGAGATCATAAGTGGGTGGATCATGCAGTATTATCAGGATCTAATTCAAGCTACCAGCTGATCATGTCGTGGTCGTTGATTCGCACTAGTTACGTTATAGCAACCATCAAGCCAATGCTTAAGGATTTTTTTTAGGTTAGTAGTAAAATATTATCTGTTTTGTTTGGTTATTTCAGGAGTGGTTTTTTATTAGTTTGTGAATTATATTTGTCTATTTTAGGCCTTAGTTGGGGTTTGAACTGTTATTTCTATGATATTTAAATTGAGCATATTACAGAATTTCTAACGGTGACTGATGATGATTATAGTGAAACATTACTTGTTTTGTTTGATTACTTCAGGAGAGGGTTGTTATTTGTTTGTGAATTAATTGTCTATTACAAGCCTTGCTGTTTCGACTTGATAGATGGATTTGAGCTATTATTTTTTTATATTTAAATTGAGAATATTACAAAATTTCTAACTGTGGTTGGTTGATGACTATAGTAGAAATTTGTGGTTTCTTGATGAAAGCTAAATCCTAAGTTAGAGGCTTATTACAGATCGAATTTATGTGTTGTGGTGATATACATTTTCGGAAGAATATCAAGTTGAAGACATTAAGGCCTAATAATCAAGGTCTAAAGTTTCACATGCCTGAACCATGTGAAGGATTATTGCTGTTTGGGTTATATATGAGGGGACATAATCACTAGAAAGAAGTTTGAGAGTAGGACCACGCAATGCATGTATATTTTAGGGGTGGCTATACGGTCCGGTCCGGTTAAATTGGCCCAAATTGATCCGGTCTAGTTCGGTTTTTTTTAGAATATAAGGATCGAAGATTGGATTGGATACAGTCCGGTCTTGATCCGGTCCGGTCCCAATTCGGTCTTGATTTTATATTGAGATTGTGGGAATTTGAGTGGCCTAAGGCCTAAAAGGGTGAGGAGTTGGTTAAGTTTTGTACTAAGTGTAAAGGTTTGTGACCGTTTATGCAAATTACCCTTAAGTTTTGGGTGTTGAGCTCTCTTATCCGGTCTTTATCCGGTTTTTTACCTCAAATCTAAGCCCAAAGATTGGATTGGATTGTTTACTATCCGGTTCTGGTCCGATCTCGGTCCGGGTTATACAGTCCGGTTTCCGGCTTTTCATCCGGTCCCGGTCCAAATAGCCAGCCCTAGTATATTTATATTCTTATTAAGATCAGCTTGGTGTAGCTAGGCTCTATTATTGTTGTTCAAGATAAATTTGTAGAGCTATAACACTTGAATCAATGCATGTTTGTTGTGACTATTTTGCTAACGAATTTTTCCCCCCTTCTTTCTAATAACAATGTTGCACTCATAACCAAAATTAAGTAGTGTTCGTGGCTGATTCATTCCACAGTGTTGTTACTGAAAGTTTTGGGACAACACTAACCATCATTGCAATAAGTACAATTGTATTATTTATTCAATTCATGACCCAATGAAACAGAAAGTGGACATATGCAATGCAATACCCTTTAATCACCTTCATAAAATGGGCATATATATCTAGATGACCAGATACACATTTTATTCTTATACTCCAATATCTTCTTTTTGTTTTCAGTACTCATTGGAATAATTATTATTTGCTTAAGTTCATCTTCCAATAACCATTCGACGAGGCCGTATATTTATTTATTTATTTATGAACTCAATAGCTAGCTAGTTACGCGATTCTGAAACGCATGTCGCAAACGGAGTCTTGTTCAGCGTAGCCGGCGGCCCAAGTGGAGCAAGAACCCAAAAGCAACTGCTGAAGCTCCGACAGGCAGCTTGCGCAGAGGCCGGGGTCATTGGGATCGGAGCACGTCGCAATGCCCGCGACGGAGCCAATGGCGCCGTTGCCGGGGAAAATCGTGACGTCCACGAGCGGAGGGATGGTGGGCGTGACCGTCGCCAGCTCCGACAGCACGTGCGCCACGTAGGCCGAGTGGGTCCCGTCGTCGCTGATTTCGCCACCGAAGCATGAATGGCTATCGCCCATGACGACGACGTCGTCCCTCGTCAGAAACATGAACATGACGACGGTCACTAGTAGCATTAGTATTGCTCGTCGCTCCATCACAACTATTCTCTCTCTCTCTCTCTTGCTTTGTCTCACTCTATAATATTGGTTTGACGTCCTGTGCGAAACAGCAGCCCAATTTATAGGTCGTAGCCGGAAGAGGGAATTATTCGGGTTTGTGCGGTCTGATGGTTAAGTTTGCGGGCGGGTAGTACAATTCTGTATTGGTCGAACCGGCAGTTTTGATACCCAACCGATACTTAAGTATTGTGATGCCCGTCTTTTGACAGCAAGAGCAAAATAATACTCTGTTTCCTGGTGGTCTGGGATCTAGTGATAGGGAATGTGGCAGCTGGCCTGGTTGCTATCTATATTCAAATCTGGCGGCACCGTATGTATAGTATTTCAGGTCGAATAATATCATGAGGTATACTACAAAACACACCATAAAAACCCAAAAAAAACTTATAAAGTGTATCAAAACTTCACCATACAAGTATACAACTAAATTCTTACATTATAATAGAAGACTAAATTACACCCCAACACCCTTGGTATATTCAAACTACCAACTAGCGAAAGGCAGGCCAGTAGCTCTCTAGCCCCACTTGAGTCAACGGATAAACCTCAAGAAACAAATCAGAAGTTCTCTGAAGCAGACCACAAGTTTCTTAAAGAAGACTATATATATATAAAAGCATATCATAAATCTCATAAATCACACCACAAGTTTATTAAAGCAGATCACACGTTTCATAAAACATATCCATAAATTTCTTAAAGCAGATCAAAAACATTATAAAGCATACAACAAGTTCCATGAAGCATACCAGAACTTCATAAAGCACATCACAAGTTTATTAAACCATATCATAAACGTAAAATATAAAATTTTCAGGTACTAACATATAATTTTTCATCAATATTTATATGACTATATGCAAAAAAAAAGTTTAAGAACTAAATCTAAAAATCTATTACTTTTAGGTACCAACTGTAATTTGTATATGAAACTCAAATTCATGGGATAAGGTCTCGGGAGCCACTATGATTGGATAGTTACTATAATACCGTTAGGTTCATTTGCTTTATGGATTTTAAAAATGAGGGTATTGGTAAATTTTAGATTTTCGAAACACCTAGATTTATGATGGACTTGTTGGCATTATGGATTTGAAATTTATAGTCATTCTCCAAATCCTACCTCAACTTGAGATTTGCAAGTCTGTGTAATCAACGGATTTAATCCCCTAACAAATTTCTATCAAACAATGGCTTTGAGCAAAATCTATGACGTACGGAATAGATTTGGAACCCAAATCTATAAAAACAAATTACCCTTTAATGAATTACGTTAACACTCGCACTCTATCCGATTCTCAAATCAAATATAGCCACTTCAAAAAAATTTTGATAATAATTACATTTCCATAGAAACTGCTAGTCGAGGCAAAAAAAAAAAAAAAACTCTATCGACGACCGCCAAGTGGATTTGGCGACGGTCAATTTTTGTTGCAAGTCTGCTTAGTAACTTGTAAGAAAGCTTTTCTTCCCCTCCGCGCACAAGCTGTACTCATATACAGACAGGATTATGATAAGCAATACATCCTACCCTCCACCTCGCTTTGTGATTCTAATAACTAATAACCAACTAGCTCATAACTATTCTTGAATGCATTCGATCATGCATATGAAATCATCTCCACGACTATCTTTTACGGATAAAAACAATAAATTAGTTAATTACAGCTTCGAAACAATTCCTGGATTTTCCTGAAATTTTTGCTCCGTGTGAAGGATTAATGACAAAACGAAACACCACATGTAGCTAAAGCTACCCGCCGCTGTGTTAGAATTCTTTCGACTAGTCATATGAGGGAATCTCAAAGCGTGTCACAAAAGCTATCAAGGACCCTTATTTATCTCCACCATTTAGCTGCTGCTGCTGCTGCTGCTGCTGCTGGGTTTTCTAAAGGCTAGAAAGCACTCTGTAGGGTATGTGAATCACAAATCTACAGGCCCGAATGGGTCTTCAGGGGAGGACTGTGTGTCCACAAAGATGGGTTGAATCCTCGATCTGCCAGGTTGATCCCGCCCAAGAGGGAAGTTCCAAAAGGAATCCGAATTCTCGAAGAAAATGTAGAACGCAATGGCAGATGCTAAGAACAGTCCCAGTAACAGCACGTAGATTTGCCACTCTGCAAGTTAAACAAGGGTAGTGTGAATATCAGTCTTTGCTCTCTCCTTTGTTCATGATGAAAGGGACAGGCATGTGTATATGGAAATCAAAGAGGAAGAGGGGAGACCTTTCCAATCTGCTGGAACAGTTAGCTTTGTCACAACGGCACCCCACTGATTCGAGGTGGTAAGCACAACCCTGTACCACCAAATAAGAAACTCCGCTGATCAGACAACATCTACGTTACCGAACAAGGAAGTGAGAAACTACATAGTAGATGGACGATGGTAGACAACATGGCCTGGTTCCATGAACGAGGAATGTATATATAGTTATATACTAACTGGATTCTCAGAGAGTTTCAATGCTAACTGGGAAAAGGTAAGATATTACTAATGCCAGAAGTAGGGGTAGAACATGGATGATATTGGTGTAAGCTAGTAGAAATAGGGAGAAGTTACCTCTGGCTGGGACAGAACTCCAGAGATGTAATGTTTGTACCAAGGTGCAGCCTCCTGCTCCAATGGCTAACTTCCATCGTCTTTACTTCAGCTACACATACGTCACCATCCTTGCTTCCCCTGCAATCATGGAATATTTTTTTCAAAAATGGTAAGAGACGATCATGGAAATTGAAAACGACATACAAGAGAATACAATCACCACCTGCACAGCATCATGTCTACATCTCCACACATGTTTTTGCAGATCTACACATGTATGTAATTGGTCTGATTTTTGAAGTACGTAAAAACGAACTAAGACTTCTGAGTTTAATCATTTCACTTCTAAAGTTTCCTGACTCAAGTGATAAGAATGCACCCCAGTCCCCAGTGTTCTTCATCGCAATCGAAACACAATTGGTTCATATGATGAGTCATCTTTATGGAAAGGATAAAACAGTCAAAATCTAACATGCAACCAACTACTTACAGGGCAAGATATTTCCCATCCAGGCTCACAGACATAATAGAAGCAGGCTTTTTAAGAAGTCTCTTGAAGCCGATTTTCTTCCACGTGCTTATATCATAAACTGAAGTGACAGCCTTATCACCTGTTTAAGGATCAAAAATTGAGCTTAGACCAAACTTGATGGGGTCAATCAAACGTAACATTGATACAAAAGTGCATTATTAAGCCTAAGCCAGACAGGTTTACCTTTTTGAACAGCACAAAAAAGAAAGGGTTTTGTCCCATCCTTGGAGAATCGGCATAACTCGATCTTTTCATCCTGTTAATCAAAAAGAACAAAACGATCTGCATCAAGGTGGGGAAGAAAACAACTGAGCAAACACTAAAAGGGTTTAGCTTAAGTTTAATCATACAGCACTTCGAGCCAAAGAAGCCACAGCCGAACCATCCTCTGTCTTCCATATTCTTCCAGAACCATCAATAGATGTTGAAGCTAAGTATTCCGAATCTAGGCTACAATATATGAAACAAACAAACAACAATCAGAACCCGGAACCTACTAGAGAAATCTGTTCCTCTAAATTTTCAGCTCTTACAAAATTTGGGAAATAAAAGAGGGAAGGAACAGAGAATAGAATAGTTAGCCCCTTAAAACAAAGAGCTTTTATCTGAATTCCCATGTATGATTAGATAAAATTTTGCAATTGGAGTCTATCATTCCATGGTCAACATCAACCTACAACATACTATAATATTTGTATAAACGCCATCCTATGGTGGTTTACTAGCACAGATCTATGACTATACATAATCAGGTACACAACCACACTAAGTAAAAACGGAAGAAGCGCACCTGAAATCCATATCATGGAAAGATTTGTGTGCTCTTGGTTCATCAAGAATGCTGCCAAAACTTGGCCAAGTCAAAATCCTGAGATGTCCATCCTGTAGTTGAGTGAACAAACAACTGCATGTTACTACTGGCAATTGTAAAGGACCATCATAGAGCACACAAAGAACACTCAACGGAATTGCTTACCACACCACCGGAGGCAAATTTAGAACCATCCACGCTAAAGGCCAGGCATTTTTGAGGACCAACACTTTGAAGAGCCGGCAAGTCCTTGGCCAGTAGCCTGAAGTTTGTTTCTTCGCCATGTAACTCAAATGATCTGATAATCAATTACAAAACCACTTGGTAAGTATAAGGAAAGGTCTTTTTTAAGTGGAAGGTAAAGCATTCTCCCAACTGTGAGTTGCTTTCCTAATTTTACCATGAAATATGAACAGATAGTTCACTTCCACAGGTCATGACTCAACCTTTAGTGGGACAAAATCAACCAACCCCTCATTCACAAGTGAGGATGCTGTTTTCACAGCTCAAAACCAATCATCAACTAACTAACATTGCACAAAATGCATCAGAAAGAAAAACCCTTTGAAACTCTGGGCCTCTGGGGAAACCCCGCTAAAACAGAAAGCCACTATCTTTCCACTAATTCTCAGAAAAATTCGGCAGAAAGGAACTCACTTGCAGCCACCATTGGTAGTGGAACACACGAAATCATCTCCTGCGGGGTGCACCGCAATCGAAACTAAATCGCCATCTGCTTCTTCCAGCTCGTACGTAGCCTGAACACGTACAAGCAATAATCAGAAACTGAAACTGGGTTTAGTTCAAACTTGGTGGAAAAAGTCGCACACACAGTACATGGGGGGAAATGAAACACGAACCAAGGGAGAGGAAGAAATAGAGGCGGTGTTGTGATCGAAGGAGAAGATCTCGAGCAAAGATGGGGAAGAAGAATAGTGGCCGCCACTAGTTCTCGACTTCCCCAAAACGACCAAATTCACGTTCTCCGGTCTCCGGATCCACGACCCGAATACAACGGTACCCTGCCCCGACTCCATCGTATTCCCAACTCGAACGAAATCGATAAAAAAAAATATCAAACTGAAAACCCCAAACGGTTCCCCAAAAACCAATTACACCGTGAACGGCGGGTTTCCGCTGGGGATATCGGGATTCCGTCGGCGGAAGAACTGACAATCGCCGAGCTCGATCAAAAGCTATTGAACAAGGAGAGCAGCGGCGAAGCGGTGGCGATGTTTTTGTTGGGCTTTTTGACTAGGTTGAAAAGCAGAGCGGTGAAAGCCGATCTTTTGCAGAGCTAGTTTTATTAGTGGTAACCAAAACCAAATTAATCAACAAAGATGAATACTTTAAGATTATTAAAAAAAAAAAAAAAAAAAAAGAGGTCTATGATTATGAATTGTATTATGGTTTGGAAACTCAATGTCCCAATATCTATGGCATCTCTTCCGGGTATTGGGAAGAAACAATGATGGGATAATCACCCAATTGTCAACTCTTGGAGTCACCGTTGATGCCCGGATATTCCATTGCCGTCCAAATATTCCCGCGTTAAAGAGCAAAACAGGATAGACTAATAGAGTTAAACAAAGGAATGGAATGATTTGTCCGAACTGAAGCGGATTAAACTCAAGAAAACTACAATCCATCCATGAAAGATAACTTAGAATTAAACTTTGTATTTGTTTTGAATGACCCGCACCCACAAAATAGATCTACGATTTAACATCTGCCAAGCCAATTTGATTATATATGTCATGTTAAGACTTCGGGCTTATCTCAACCCAAGTTCGTCTTCATCATTGGGTTTACAAATAGTATCTCCATTCATAAGATGAGTTTGTGTTTTCTTTCCTAAGAGCCTCACGCAAACCAACTTATTTTCTCATCAATAGCAGCACACATCACACACCACACACCACACACCACACACAGAGGTTGGCAGAAAGGATGCTTGCGATTCGCATAGCATAGATGAGATGGCGTCTAGGACAGCAAGGGGAAAAAAGAGTGTTATGGCTTTACAGGCTAAAAGTTTTTGGGCCATTTTTTCTATAATATATTTATACTTTTTCCATGGACAACTGAGGATGGAAAACAGGAAATCCTAGATACTTCTCAAGATTATTAGCAACTTGTATTTCGATGTCAGAGCATATATTGTTCTTATTGTGCATTCTAACATTTGTAGAGAAATAAACCCTAAATTTCTCTTTACATATCAACGCACCGGAGGCTACACAAGTACACATAATCTTTCCACACAATCGTGTCTAGCCCATCGGACCCGTCGTTGTCTAGCCCGCTCGTGTTGGGCTGGGCTGATGGCCCTGGCCCTGGCTCTGGGGAAACTCTTACATGGCCCATTGCTACATACCACGGGGAGGATGGAAGATGTTGGACCATTTGAAAAGTAATGGTAGATAGATATAGATAGTGCGAATGATTCATGGTCACATAGAGAAGAGAGCCCACTCCACTACTTTTATCTGTTCTTGGCTTCTTGTGAATCGTCGGCCCACTCTTGAATCTTGTATGTATCTGGCTTGCTTTTGATTGCAAAACTGGGCGGTGTGATGTTGACCGGTGGGGGAGTGAGGTGAGGTCTAAAGAATGTGAGGGCTACTGCTTTCTTCTGGAGCCATGTTGCTATTGTCTCTTCTGCTGAGGATCAAGAGGAGATAAGATATGGCTGTTGCTTATCTGCATAGCGAATGAGAAACTTTTTTTTTTTTTTTTTTTTTGTGTTTGATTTTATATTTTAATTAATTTATCTATTATACAAGGAGATTAATATGAAATTTGAAATCAAGTAATGCCAATTTGAATATTAAATATTAAATTATACTTATGATTAGACAAAATATATTGGATAACCAAAACTTCAATTTTTGTGGTGAATATAGTCTCTCTTTTTTTTTCTTTTTTAATAGCTAAAAATACAGTCATTCTAGACATGAAACTTGTTACTTAACCACACTATCAACAGTGCTGACTGGACTGACATAATATGATGGCCTGATATTTTTTTGTATTAATTTGCGTGTTGGAATTTTCGTATTTTTATTCTAATTAACTTATATAAAATGAGATTTGGTTTGCTAGGTCTGGTCGGTTGATGGATTTTATTCGAGAGCTAAAATGACAGGTTTTTTTGTTTGTTTATATGGGTCCATCCATTTTTCTTCTTGGGTTAAATTCGAGTGATTTAACACTTATGTCAGCCATATTATAAAAAAAATTGACGATGTTAAGGAAATTTAGTCTAATGAAAGTACCATACAATAAGAATACAATAAATGTAAAAAGTTTGCGGTTCACACAACAGCAGCAGCAGCAGCGTACCAACCAAAGACAGATCTTTTTATTCGGCTAAATTACACGTTTGGTCACTCAAATTATACAAATCTTTCACGTTTGCCACCCGAATTACTTTTCTTTCTTATTCGCCACTAACTTTACGAATCGTTTCACGGTTGGTCACCGGCCGTTACACTCCGTTAAGTCTGTCCTACGTGGCAGTCAACTATAAAGTTTGACCGTTAACTAGATGACGTGGAAATTAAAAAAAAAAAAAAAAATTCCACCTCATCATTGCACTTATTTTGTCTATATAATTTATCATATTAATAATTTAATAAAATTTAATAAATTACAAACTTGAGGCCATCACCACCACCAATCCACCATCCACTGCCTACCAGTTTGCAAAATTTGTTATATATCTCTCCCTCTCTCTCTTCCTATTCCCATTCCCCAGAAGAACCCTTCCCCTGTTTCCCCTTTCTTGCCACCCTCATCTTCATCTTCTCCAAAATCATCGTCGTCTCCCTCTGGTTTCCTCTCTCCTTTCCAGTTCATACGCAAATGCATTCCGCAAAGCGCAGCCACAGGTTCTTCAAGTTCAGAATACCTTCTCCAGCTTCCTCTCTTTCTCTCTCCATCTAAAACAGAGCCGGATTATTACTGTCTCTCTTTCATCTTCTCTTCCTTTCAATTCAAAGCTCAAACCCCACCACCGAAAAACACAGTGCCCAGATAACATCTACCCACAAAAATTCCCTTCCTTTCTTTCACTTCCGTGTTGGAATTTTTGTCACTTCCCTCCCCGCGTACCCCACTCAAAGGGATATCTGTCTATTCTCTCTGCTACAAACCAAATGGTTGCCAAAACAGAGTACACCAACTTCTCACGTACGGCGGAGTTGGTGGCCGGATCGGGTTGGATTCTGCTCCGGATTGATTACTCCCGCCTCTTCTGGCTCCTCTTTCGCCACTTCTCCTACGAAAACCACGAGGGGAAGCCGAGGATAATTTGATTTTCAACCCCTCCTTTCCCTTAGCTCTCTGTTTACTTTCTTCGCTCTGTTTCCTTCCTCGATTGTATAATTATTGCCTTGGTTTCAAAGTTTGAGTCAGCTTTTTCGAGTTCACCGAAATTAAAATTTGATGTTTCTGGGCGCGGGCATAAAAACCATGAACGGAAAGACAGCAGTGAAGCTCGCCAACGACGGTCGTGACCGCCCTGCCGCCGATCATAGCTACGTGGAGGCGATCCACCACCAGCATCGTCGTTGGCGGTGGTTGGCCGTCAGTCATCACCCAACATCCCGAAAACCCTTGATTGTTTAATTTTCGGAGTATCTTGGAGTTGGAGACTTGGAGTTGCAGCAGTTCAAGCCACATGTTTCTCACTTGATTGTTTCTTCTAGTATTTCTAGTCTGAATTTAATTGTTCAAGTTTGCAGCAGTGATGGATGAGTTTACATACTTTATTAGGTTTATATCCAGCATTCTCTATTGGCCGATTTCACAAGCATTCGTTTTCTTCCAGAACTGGATCATTGGAAGTCCAGAATATATATGGAGGCGTGCAGTACTGAAAGCGGGAGATCGATGGCACAATTATAATAATAAATAACTTAAACATTAAATAGGTTTAACCAAAAGGTTCAACCGGCTTTGGTTACATGATGTTTATTCATCTACGGCCCTCCTTAAATGCAATATATCCAACGGTTACAAAACTGTCGGCACTAGTGCCGTGCCTGTACCATAGAATCCGCCGACAAAAAATTGCCGCAAATGAACAAGTTTGTAATTTATTAAATTTTATTAAATTATTAATATGATAAATTATATAGACAAAATAAGTGCAATGATGAGGTGGAAATTTTTTTTGATTTTTTGATTTTTTTTTAATTTCCACGTCATCTAGTTAACGGTCAAACTTTATAGTTGACTGCCACGTAGGACAGACTTAACGGAGTGTAACGGCCGGTGACCAACCGTGAAATGATTCGTAAAGTTAGTGGCGAATAAGAAAGAAAAGTAATTCGAGTGGCAAACGTGAAAGATTTGTATAATTTGAGTGACCAAACGTGTAATTTAGCCCTTTTTATTCTATTCGATTTCTCAAAACATATGCATATGAGTGATGACCGATGAGCCTGCCGGCCTGGCCCATACCATATCTAGTAACCAGACCGACAGACCCAGACTCAGACCCACCACTAAATGGTCCAACCACGCATTTCATAATAAAGACAACAACTGGAGCAAGAAATTGACGAACCAAACCGGCCGCCGTTAACTTGCACCACCGTACATATATATGATAATAACAACCGGCGTTTATATCTTATCTCCATCGCCATCGGTATTGGAATGAAATGATCTTGATCTTGATTCTTGACCTTAGCTCCTCTTGACCCTCAGAAGAAGAGCAGTAGCGACAGCTCCCAGCAGAACCAGTCCAACTCCCACAAAGGCTCCGCTCGCACCACCGTCTCCAGACCTCACCGCTCCCCCGCCGCCGCCGGCGAGCTTCTCCGCCAGCTTTTTTTTTTACCATTACACACCAGTTTTGCAATTAGTTAGTAATAGCAAGGCAAATAGTAGCCGGAAGATTAAAAAAAATACTTTATTCTCTATGGAAATAGTTAATATCATACAAAAACTCGAGTTATTAAAACCAGTTGCGTGGGCTCGACGTGCACCAATCAATCAATCATCCACGATGATATGATATCCTCCACAGTATGCAACCAATCATTACTTTCCAAACTTCCCCCTCAATAATGTAGCCATTTGAAGGCTACCTTTCTCCATCACCATTGATACTCTTATCTCTTATCTTTTTCCGGTTTGATTGATTTAAAAAAAATAAAATCCATTCTTTCCAGTCATAATTAACAAACAAATTAAATGCTCACCATAGAACGAACGCCCATGAAGTAGTTGTCATTAAAACCAGCCGGCGCCGCCGGGGTATCCGCCACCCTGTCGGCGACGAGGAGGTAGAACAGTGCCATGACACCTGTACGACGCCGTTCCGCGGTGTAGACGGATTCGTGTACCATTAATTCCCCGTCGTCGATCCAAACGGAGCCGGGCTCCGGGTAGCACGTCGACATTCCCACGATGTACCCTTCCTCCATCCCTTCTCCGTAAATCGGCTTCGTCGTGCACAAAACCCTCCCGTCCTAATCATCACCAATTATCATTAATTAGTCATAATTAATGGGAACAGATAAGAGTACAAAATCCCGACCTGCAAATCGTATCATCATATCACGATATGATATGTCCTGATATGATATATCGTATATAGTGATACGAGATGATACGACTGAATTTTGCAAGCGGCCGGGATTTTGTATCGGAATCCAAATCATAATTAATTAGTCATGATTACAATTTATAAGCTAACGAAAACTATCTATATACGTACCTGTCCATATAACGTGGAATTTATTGCTCCGGAGTGCAAGTGAGTGAGACCAAAGATCACGTTTCCACCCTTGGGCATCGCCACGATCGATTTCTTGAAGTCCGCACACCCCTTCTCTCCATTCCCATCCACGTGGCAGCTCTCCACCATATACTCAATCTGCAACAAAGCAAAGCAATTGAGCGTCA
Source organism: Linum tenue (assembly GCA_946122785.1). NCBI lineage: Eukaryota > Viridiplantae > Streptophyta > Magnoliopsida > Malpighiales > Linaceae > Linum > Linum tenue. The sequence goes on along the minus strand of CAMGYJ010000005.1, from coordinate 6,085,595 downwards.
AAATTAACTCGTTTTGACAGCACAAACTACAAACTGATGACACACAACAACAAGCATTTGGGCTGAACGCAATTTGAATTGCAGAAAAAGGCTTAATTACCAAGCAGTCGTGCTTCGCTGCGACGGCGCCGGAAGAAGGATTGACCACCAACTTCATATCATCCGTGACGTCGAAGATGTAGACCCTGACGGGGATGATCGACGGGACCCACTCGGTCCACGTCAGCGTGTACCGCATCCGTAGGCTCCTGGTGGTCCCCTCGTAGTCCTCCCTCACTTTACACTGCGTGTGAGCGTAACAGCACGACAACCCTCCGTAATAATCGTCCTTCAACGGCTCCCCGAACTGATCCACCGTCACGTTGTACAAATCCCTCCGACACTCGGCGCACCCGAACCTGAACATGAAAAATAAAAAATTAGAGTTACTGCAATCTGACTGAGTCCCGGATTAAGTCGCTCTTTTTTTTAAATAGACAGTACCCCCACCCACCTGTCGACGGCCCCGCGGGTGTCGATGGCGTGGACGACGAGGAGCCACTTCTCGTCGAACCCGTGGGGGATGGGGGCGGGGTTCCCGATCTCGATCCCGTAGGGGTCGGGGACGGCGGTTGGGGTGCTCTGCATCTCGGTGCCGAGGCCGAAGTACTGTCCGAGGAGGTCGCCCTGGCAGATGCCGTGGTTGCGGCGGTAGATGAAGCCGTCGCCGTAGGGTAAGGTCTCGATGTCGAGGACCGGCGGGATGGAGTAGTTGCGGGCCTGGTAGTAGCGGACGATGTAGGAGTGGTGGAGGTAGACCTCGTGGTAAGGGATGACGTTGTCGTCGGCGTCGACGACGTCGGCGCGGAAGCTCTTGAGGGCGAGGTGGCCCCTGGGGAACTCGACGTCGTAGAAGTAGTCGAAGGCGACGGATCCGGGGGCCATGGAGAAGGACGGGGAGTAGAAGGCGCGCTTTTGGAGAGGGAGCGCTTCCCAGGCTTGAGCCGTCGCCAAAGAGAGCAGCAGCGCTAGGAGTAGTGACGAGGCGGCGGCGGCGGCCATGCTGTTTTAGGAGGGGAACAAAGCCAGCTTAATTAGTAATGGATTTAGTAAAGAATAGATGTACTAATTAATGGGAAACTGCGGGTAATTAAGTAACAGAGGAAATCGTGTAATTAATTAAGGGTTTTGTTGTACTTACATGGACAAGTACTTTCGGGGACGAGAAGCTGCTTCCTTGTGAGGTGAGGTGAGGTGAGGTGAGGTGAGATGAGATGAGAGGGAGGGTGACTATATATATATGTGTATATGCGTATGTGTTTACATATAACGACGAGGATGATGATAATAATGAAAGTAGGTGTTGGTCGAAATAGATTTGAAAGCCATGTGAATTTTAAATGAAATATTATATTGGTGGGAGATTTTTTTTGCAAATGTGTATTTAGATGGTTTTCCCCCACTAAAGGATAGGGCTGTCGATTTAGTTTTGGTTTTTTGGTTTTAACCAAAACCAAACTAATTGGAAAGCTAATGGTTTCTGTTTTTTGGTTTTAAACCAATAAGCAATTTAATGGTTTTGGTTTGGTTAAAACCAAAAAACCAATAGAAACCATTAAGAAACCAATAAGAATAAAATTATTTATCAACAATTTTTTTTTTGTTTCTTTTGACACGCATGCCAACCAATAATTTGTAATGCTCATTTACCATTATTATGACGTTTATTCAATAAAAAGGAGGGAAATATGAATAAATATGAGTGTATGAGTACATGTTGGTTTTTTGGTTAACCAAAACCATTAAGGCCCTTATTGGTTTTTGGTCCTTATTGGTTTTTGGCAACCAAAAAACCTTGCCGAAAACCAATAAGGGTCTTAATGGTTTTGCTTTTGGTTTTTGGGATTTGGTTTTTGGTTTTTCATACTTAATGGTTTGGTTAACCAAACCAAACCAAATTGACAGCCCTACTAAAGGATGTAATCATTGGAGTTAATTACCCAATTTTGCGAAAGAAGGAGTGTGACATTCGATCGGTCGGTCGGTCGAGCGAGTGTGTAGTTAGGTAGGCCGGCTTGAGAATAAAATCTTTCGAAAAAGTTTTGAATTAATTGTATGATATTGGTTTCTCAAATATAAACGAAAAATAATCAACGATAATTAATAATAATATATATATGGCAAAGACTAGCGTACATCCAGGCGTACGCTAGCCTACCGTACGCCCCATTGAGTTTTGCTATTTAGACAAAGAATTAATCGGAGTTTGGGACATGATATTATACCCTAACCCCTAATGGGTGAATCCCAGTCCCCAATTCACTAACCCAAATCATGAGATTCGTTTAATCTTAAAAATGAAAATCAACGATTCTGATTCGTCGAAATTTTCATTGGTTTTCATTTTAAGATTAAACGAACCTCATGGTTTTGATTAGAAAATTAGGGACTGGGGTTCACCCATTAGAGGTTAGGGTATAGTATGATGCCCCAAACTCCGATTAATTCATGATCTATATAGCAAAACTCAATGGGGCGTACGCTAGCCTGAACCATATATGGCAAATCCCGGGTACCGCATACCTTGAGTAAGAAAATGTTATCCAGAACTTGAATTGACTGATCTTTCGGACATGATACTATACTCTAACCCTTAAAGATCAAAATCTAGGTCTTAATTCTCTAAATTTTATACCCCAAGATCAATTTAATTAGAAGCAATAATCGACGGTTATGATTTGTCCAAATATAGGCAAAAAAATCAATGCATCATCTTAGAGTTTATAGTTTATGATTTAGATAATTAGGACCTAAGGTTCACTCATTAAGGATAAGGGAATAGTAGCATGCCCAAAAGTCCTGCTAATTCGAGGTCTAAATAGCGTTTTAATACTCAAGGTATGCAGTACCCCAGATTTCACCTGGGGTATCGTAGAAGGCACCATACATATCATATTAGTATGTCTTATGCGATTAATTAACGGAATAAGAGCATCCACATTGGTATTGCATTCTCGATTGCAAGATGACATGACATGGATGTTTGCAACCGCAAAACCAATTGCGTTGATGTGGTTACTAATTGCATATTTACAAGCTTGCAACAAATGACTCAAAAATGGAAATTTTTTACTTTATATTATTTTTTCTCTCTTTTACTTTATTTTCTTTAATTTAAATATAATATTAAATTACATATGCAATTGCATTGATGTAGGTGAATGAAAGTAATGTGAGGTAGATTGCAAAAAATTGAGTTGACAATAAATAGTACAAATACAATTGCTTTTGCAATTAGATTGATGTGGATGCTCTAAGTAGCAAAACTCTTAGACCCTCATAGAGAGAAAAAAATACGAGAAATATTCTTCAACGAGCTCCACTTTTTGAACGCATCGAGCGTCATGGAAAGTAGTTTGTGTGCATGAAGGCGACCGAGTGATCATATTCTGATATGCACAATATGAAACAATATCGCGAGCGTATTAAAGTGAGCGACCTAATCCACGTGTAAACAAATTTCGATAACCATATTGGGGTTTCCTAAAGTAGGTGGGCATGTGTTTTAAATGCGTGGGGTTCCTAAAGTAGGTGGATATGTTTCTATAATTGCTTGCGATGAATCATTTGGATGGACAATTACAGCGAGATGCACATATATATATGAAATTATGAGCCGAGTTTATAAGACAGCCGGACGGCAGAATGGGTGATGGTGACCAGTGATGGCAATGAGTGGGGCGCGCAATAATCATACACGTCCTGCTCTGAAGGCGAGACATGTTGAGTACTGCCCATATTGTTATAGGAGCACTTCTACTATGCTATATAGCATTGGTACTTTAATGTACAACTTAAAGTTGTACTATAATATTAAATGTATAAGTTTAGGTTGTATCATAAAGCAATTTGTACCATTATGTTATGGTACAACTTTACAACTTGAAGTTGTACCATCACATAAAGGTACAAGTTCAAGTTGTACTATACAAGAATTTGTACAAAAAGTATAGGTACAATTTGAAGTTGTACCATAACGTAAATGTACAATTTTAAATTGTACCATAAAGACATAATCCTATAGCACCAATACTATATAGCATTATAAAATTTCTCATTGTTATAGTGGTATGGATTGTGACACATCGAAACATTCTCACATATTACTATAATAATAATTTTTATATTTTATGATAAAATAAAGAAAATTTATTTTATATACATAAAATAAGAATAGTAGAAAGGGTAATTGAGTGAGTCTAATTAGGTGTAAGATGAAGTCTTGCACTTATTCGAAGTTTCATTCGATAAAAAATATGATTATAGAAAAGTCAAAATCAGAGAAATACAAATAAATTGACATTGAAGAAAATTGAGGGGAAAATGTGCATATAATCTCCGGAAGAATGTATGTATAATACGAAGGAGGAAAGAACAGAAAGGCGCATAATTACCAGCTAATCGTTTGTTGACTAGTCAAAAAGTACTTATACTAGTATTTTATTTTCCTTAATCAAGTCATATATATACATTTGATCTCATAATTCTTAAAAATATACATAAAAATGCATTAATTATGATTTACATTATAATATATATTTTGCTATGTTTTGGGGAAAATATCGAATCTTCAAAACATGTGTTTGCTGCTTTGATATCGCCATAGTAAAATTGTAACATTTATGGTAAAATCATGAATATTATATCAACATAGTGGTAATATAATTATATGACAATGATATGAACATCATATCAACATGAAGATCTATACTGTGATATCCATTTTGTTATATTTTGACAAATATAAGACCTCACCAACATCATATCACTATCATATCATGATATTATCACTATATCATATGGTCAAACTTAAGACATCATACCAACATCATATCACTATCATATCAAAACAATAATACTATGATATTATTATAACACTCTTAGTGATGATATCGTGATATGACAGTAATATGATGACCTGGAAAAAAAAAATTCTCCAAAAAATATAAAAAATGGACATCATCTTGTAGAGCACAAAAAATCTGATTTTCTGTGCAATTTTTTTTTTAAATCCAATGTAAATGAATACGCTATGATCCGTTGAATTTTTGTAATAGTTTTTTTTATGTCAAAGGATTGCATTATTATTTTGGTGAATATCATTAATTTTAAACTATTGTTAAATTGTGGAAATTAAAAAGATAAATTTATTTATAATTAATTTTTATTTGCCACGTCACACATTTAACAGTCAATTGTCAGAGTTGACTGCCACATTAGCAAAAGTTAACGAAAATTAACGGAGAGTGACCAAACTTGAATTGTTGAACTAATTTAGTAACCATGAATGGAATAAACTAATTCTAATGGTAATGTGAAGTTTTTTATATGTTACCGTCCAATCTTGCAATCTACCCATTGTTTTATTTTTAATAGCCCTTCCACCGATCGAAATTCGAAACCCTCAGCCGCTGCTCCAAGATTTCAGGGTTAAACCCTATATCCCTATCATACCCTTCCTCCAAGGCTCCAACTCGCTCTTGGTCTTTGGAAACGAGGACATGCCAGTTGAATCGAACACCACTGAGCCTCAATTCCGGCCGTTGCCGACAGCCAGAGATAAGATGAGCTCGTCACTCGAAACCGAGACTCTGGTGGAAGCAGCCCTCAGAATCCTTAACACACCAGACCCGTTTGAGAAGGCGCGATTAGGCGATTGGGTTGCTTCTCAATGGCTCCAGGGCTCCATCTCTCTTGCTTACGACCCTGATCTCCAATTCTCAGTGCCAGAACGCCCAGCCCGGCTCCCCGACGTATGTATACATACGGTGGTTTTTGTTTGCCTACCACCTGTATTACGAAATGTCTGAATGAGGAGAAATTGTTCTTTTCGCTCTGCAGGTTAAGTTGGTGGCACCTGGGTTGATGCCGAAGCTTGGTAAAGCTGGTAGCTTGCAGAGTAGACAGGCTATTGTCCATAGCCTTGCTCACATTGAGAGCTGGGCTATCGATCTCTCTTGGGTACTCTGTCAATTTGTCTCTTGTCATTGCATGAATCTCTATGTATGGTGTTTGTGGTCTCATTTGGCACTCGAATTGTAGGATATAATTGCGCGTTTCGGTAAGCAAGAGGCGATGCCAAGAGAATTCTTCACAGATTTTGTGAAGGTAGCTCAGGATGAGGGGAGACACTTCACCCTCTTAGCCAAACGTCTAGAGGAATTGGGTTCTTCTTATGGTGCTTTACCTGCTCATGATGGGCTTTGGGACTCTGCTATGGCTACATCCAAGAGTCTGCTGACACGGTTAGCAGTAGAGCATTGTGTGCATGAGGTGCGTGCGCACTGATATGTGTCTTGACTCAATCGATTATCATGTAGAATAGTATGAATAGATAGGCTCGTGTTCAATGCCTGATGCTTTTTCATATTGATGAATCTTTGATTGTTGGCAGTTGCCAAATTGACATGTGGTGAATTTGTTCAAGTTAGGCCAGGGGACTGGATGTTCTGCCAACAACCATCTCTCGATTCCGGAGTGGAGGGGACAATGACACTGCAAATCTACTGGAGACGGTCATTTACCCAGAAGAGATCACTCATTGCGCTGCTGGAGTAAAATGGTTTAAGTTCCTGTGCTTAAGGTCTGCAACTCCAGCTTTACTTGTTTCTCAACAAGCGGAAGGGAGACAGCCTGAGCCCGCCAGAGAGGAGGATGAAGAGATGGTGATTCAGAAGTTCCATTCTGTTGTCAGGAGTCACTTCAGAGGGCCTCTCAAGCCACCTTTCAATGCTGAAGCAAGGAAAGCTGCTGGCTTTGGCCCTCAATGGTATGAACCACTTGCCGTCAAAGATGTTGCCACAGAATCCCAATAGCCCCACAGATGGGAAATTCCCCCCTATTTTGGTGTCCGCAGAAGGCTTTGTAGCTCACCGGCTAGGATGCAGATGCGCAATCCAGGATTCCTCAAGTGAAGGATTTCGAAATGATAGACTGTCTCAAAGTCTCCCCCAAGTCGTGTTCTGCATTTTTTTTTAATCCTTTGTACCTTTGTCTGTAGCATTTTGTTTGGAATGCCAATTTGAATATTTTAGTGCATGGGTTGCTTACCCTACTTGTTCAGTTGTTTGCCACTTGATATTTTCATAGTTGTTTATCTTCTTTTAAAAGAATCATGTTTTCAATCTTTCAAATAAGGCCACCGCGCAGGAGCAGAGACTACTTCGATTCCCATTGCACCTTGAAATGAGCAAGAGTATTCCCCATGTCTTAACATCTCTTTTCTAAGTAGAGGAAATAGACAGTCATCTCGAGCATCTCCTTTCTAAGTAGGGGAAAGAGACATATTCATCTCTCGAGGACTTAAAAATCAAGTATCTAAATGGAATGAGGAAGGTTTCAGCAACATTGTCACCCCTTAGAAGTTGTTCTTCGTGAACTTGGAGACAATCTTCGAGCTCGAATTAGGATCGAGAGAGGAATTAATGAGAATGGCGAAAATGATAGAATTATTGGTTTGGCTTCTTACCGAAAAGGTTATCATAGATAGAGAGGTGTTTTGGTGACTTAGCTAGGTTAATAGACAATTCTTGGTATGACACTATGACTTTCTAGTTGCGATCAATCTTTAAACCATTAGCGACTCAAATATGTTGGCTTATGTGCACCATCAAAGGCTGGGTCATAAACGGTCAGTTATTTTGAGGATGGTATACCTTCGGGTAGAGGAGGAAGTTTGATTTGCGGCTAGACGACTAGAGACACTAACCTGCACATGATTTGGCTAACAATGATCATATTTTATTGTTAGTAGTTTGGCGGTGACAAGTAAAATTATGAATTTTGTGGTTAACCACTAACTGGAAATGCTGAACCACAAATAATCATTATGGTTAGATAAATAAACTGTCTATCGCTAGCAAGATAAGACCACTTCGATACATAAACATTATGAGAAATTCATGTAACTTAATTATAAGCGAGTTGAATTGGAAACCCGTTGAATACCTCAAGTTTTTTGTCAGTATTGTTAAGGTTGCCAATTCGGTTTAGCCCGCTAGTCCAGTCAAGCAAGCTAGTTGAGAGTTAATGCTCATATTGCTTTAGATCGTTTTAACAGGATATATGATAAAGTCATTTTATTATATTGTTCATACATTTATAAATTATTACAAATCTCATCTAACATATGAGTAATAACATTACACCTATATAACAGTTCGTACAAGGATCCAACATGTCGTGAAAATTCAAATATACTCATATAACATCAATATCAAATGTTCAACTTGGAAATCCAAAGATAGGTTTTGTCGAAGAAAAAAACTGAAAAATATGCACAATTCGCAAACCAAAATGCATTGTTACGTGTCGACTCACATAAATATTTTTTATTTATTTTAACAAACGGACCTCTAGTCCTATACGCCAAATTGCAAATCGACTCGCAATGTGCCCTTCCGCTGAGAACTCGACCAAAATCGTACCCGTAATTGGCCCTCGGCTTTAGTGGAAACCATTTTGCCTCGGAAAAGCCCGCGCCATTTTCATGCTCGCCGGCGCCACTATCTCAACGCACTTCCGAGTCCTCAGCGTTCCGCTCTTCCAAGTTTCCCTTTCCATCCCAAAACTCGCCACAAATCGCTTCGCCTCGTTTCGTGTCTTCCATTCCCCATTCAAAATCCCTCCGTCATCGCTCTCGTGCTTTTCAAGCTCTTTCACCGCCGCCGCCGGGAGATCACGCCTCAACCTCACTTCTCCCGGCCCGATGGCTCCTTCATCGAAAGCTAAAACCGTGGCGGAGTACGCCAAATCAGGCCGGTCCTCATGCAAGAAGTGCTCCCAGTCCATTCCTGCTAAATCCCTCCGATTGGGTCTCGTCTCCCGAGACGCCCGAGGGTTTGACCTGACTAAGTGGTACCACATGCATTGCTTCTCCGAAACCCTCGACTCCGTTGAGCTGATTGCCGGTTTCGATTCTCTTCAGGTCCGTCCCCGTTCTTCGTTCTTTCTCTGTCTCGCGTTCCCTCCTTTCTTCACGGTCTTTCTTTGCTTCACTCTTTTGAGTTCCCTTCCCTTTTCTGTGTTACAGAGCGGTGATCAGGATGCTTTGAAGAAACTGGTGGATGAATGCAAGAGTTCCATTGACAAGGTGTGAAAACTGTCTGGGGAGCATGATTTTGCACTTGATTTGCTGTTTCTTTGCGCAATGTGTTTGTTAGGATGAGAATTGTATGTTTCTTTTGGCAAGGTTTCGAATGGAGCTACAGAGGTTCAAAAGGGAAGCAAGAAAGGAAGAAAGGTATAAGAGAAACGTATGCTGAGGTTTGCATGTTGAATTTGCGTTCCGTGGTCTATCTTTTTTACTACTTGCATTTTGTGGGCGACCAGAATCCGGAAGCTGATGAAGATGGACTTGAAGATGAAGAGAATAAGGTCACAAAGAAAATTAAGGTAAATGAATGTTGGTCAGTCTTTTCTCCTGACTTACTTGTTTCCCCCCCTCAGTTTCTGCCTATGTAATTGAATGTGCAATGCAATATAAATTTTCCGAATTGATGTGCTCTGCTTCTTGCATGATGCCTTGGCTGTTAGATTAAACTGTGACTTAACCTCTTCCAGCCGACGGCCAAGGAAGAAACCAGGGCTGATATAGTGTTCTCGATTTCGGATGTGATGCAGACGTATAAGGTGTGACTTATTGCTAAACTACATTGATGTATGTCTGTGGCTAATGCTGTTTGCTGGTGTTAGAAAACTTTACTGCAGTCCTCATATTGAATTCTTCATTTGGCTCAGGGTGCTACTCTACTTCCAAAGTGGAAGGCCTTTCAGACAGTCATATTTCTTGAGACGGTAAGCTACTCGTCCCTTCTTGGGCAGCCTTATGTGAGTGACAGTTCCGTCATCATTGTTGGCTTCTCAAGTCACTTCATGTTCATGATCATTGGGCTCTCTGTTTTGCATAGTCAACTCTTCACATCCAATTTGAAGCACTACTTAAGTGAACCGGCCTGCCCTTTTTTCGATTCAACTGAAGGTGTAATCCTTCAATTATAAGTTGTTACGTTTCTGGGTCATCCAATTATGTTGATCCATGTTACGCTAGTTAGCTTGGATGTCTTTCTAGCACTTTCTCTAGCATTATTTCATCAAGCTCGCCATTACTAGTATTATATCTTACCTGACATACAGGACCAAGAGTCACCTTTCTCAATGACATTGTCTTTCCTTCTCCTGGAGCTTATCTCCTATGAGGATGAGTTGCTAATGTTGGCCCTTGCAATTTCTGCTGGCTCCCAGCATGTTTTTGTTCTATCTTGCTAACATTTGTTTTGGCAACCAGCTCGGTCAAAATGATCCTTTTTATTTGTCTTAGAAAATCACTGAAGGTATGCTGGTTTATCCAGGATGATGGACTTCGTGATTCTGATAAAGTTGCTGCATTTGATTTTGACGGATGTCTAGCAAAAACGTCTGTTAAGAGGTACTTGTACTTTCAATTCATGACAGTTTAATGTACTTTCCATTCGCGGGGCTTGGCTTTGGCGTACTAATCTGCAATGCTGGCATTTTATGAACAACATGCTTTGGGTTTAAATTTTGGTTATCATTCACTGCCACTGGTTCTTTCATAGCAACGGATAACCTTATTTGGTTTCTTTGATATCAGAGTTGGTGCAGATGCTTGGTCCTTAATGTATCCTTCTATCCCCGACAAGCTCAGTAGCTTATATAATGATGGTTACAAACTGGTTAGTTTCTTCTAAATACAACAGCTTTGGACATCCTGTTTAGGGGTTTATTATGTCAAGATGTGGGACTTGTTCATTATCGTTGTTTTAGTGGGTGTATGTCACGGATTTTTTCTGTTTGATGACTAGGTTATCTTTACAAATGAGTCTAACATAGATCGCTGGAAGAACAAAAGACAGGTAGCAGTGGACTCCAAAATTGGACGCCTGAACAACTTTATTCAGCATGTGAAGGTCCCAATTCAGGTTATTTAGTCTGCAGACGTCTCTTGTTATGCTATTTTAATGGTGAACGCCATTTGTGATATTGCTCTGTTTGCTCTCGTATCTAGATTGAGACAATTGTTATCTCACATTCAAAATGCGTACTTCCTGTGTCTTGTCAACCTCAAATTCTGACCATTGAATTGTCTGCTCAGCAGTTCCAGCAGTTCCACTTACAGGAGTATTATGTGTACAGGTTTTCATAGCATGTGGCTTCACTGTTGGTGGAGTAGAGGATCCGTACCGCAAACCCAACCCTGGAATGTGGCATCTTATGGAGAAACATCTCAATTCTGGAATTTCAATTGATATGCAACAGTTGTTACCCTTCCCTTATCTTGTTTTACTATTAAGGGTGTTTTTGAGATGTGTATATAGTTGTGCTTCTGTTTTGTTCCTCATCTCAATCTATCTGCCGCTGCTTAACTAGTTGTCTAATACATGTAGATCCTTCTATGTCGGGGATGCAGCAGGGAGAGATGATGACCATAGTGATGCTGACTTAAAATTTGCTCAGGTAGACCTAAATCTTTTGCGATTCATGTCCAGTACATCATGTAAAGCCAATTTTGAGGTGGTGTCTTACTGTTATACATCTCCATTTCTTATCATTTTTTTCAAAATGTCATCAAGCTCTTTGCATTTAACATTATTATCTTCTGTCATATGGAGAGATGAGTAAAACTGCGTCATAGCACCCGAACCCTATTCGTGTTGATTGGGAATAATGATTCCTATGTTTTTGCGGCATACATGGTGATAGAAGCTGTTGTGTGCATTCTTCGGAAAATACTTTCTTATGAACAGTAGGGTGTATCACTTCTGAAGTGAAAGACAGCGAGTTGAATGATAGAAAATTTAGTGATAGTTTTTTGTTGGAGAAATTTTTAGTGCTGCTTCACCTGTGAGGTATATGGAGCATAGCCATTGATGATAACCTCGTTCTTTTTTATTGCAGGCTGTGGGGTTGAAGTTTCATGTGCCTGAGGACTTCTTCGGTGCATAATAGAATAACCACGCTCTGCCTACAACCTCCCGATCGACTGTTTTGCTATGTCTGAAATTAGATTAGATTAGTTGTCCAGATTGTATGTTGCTCAGGTGATAGGTGTTGCTGCCTCTGGCCCTTGGCATGCCAGCAATCCCTGAATATGTTTGTAACATTGGTAGCCTGTGAAAGAAGAGATCTTGCCATCTGGTGGTGTGGTGGAGATCAATTTTTCTTCAACTCTTGCTCTTATTAAATCGTCGGGGCTATCACAGGATCCGTAATTGTAGTCCTTATGGTCACACTGAGCTATAGTTGATAGCAGAGGAACTCCCTGAGACTGAGAGAGACTAACAGGGTTTCACAACTCAAGTCATGTTTGTTCTGGAAAATCTTAATCATGGAATTAACAATTTATTGAGTCGACCAATTCTGCAAAACTTACATTTTTGTTTCTTTTGGATCATTATTCTGATCGCTATCTACCAAGTAAGCAAAGCTTCTTCTTCCTGATCAAAGCGTGAACCACACGAAAATGGTTTCAAAAGAATTACAAGTAAAAAAGAGGTCCCCTAACGGCTACCACCAGAATGAACACCTCTGCTCTGGCCAACCTCTTGCAAAATTATTCGGCTTGGCTAGAGAAGTTCGTCTCTCATAGAAGTAGTCTTTTAATATCACTGAAGTTTGATCGAAGAGCAGAGAGAAATGCACCTGCGAATAAGAAACAAAAAGAATCCATCACAGTGAGAACTTCCTACTTTCAAGTACAACAAACCAACATACTACTATGACATTGCAAAGTGCCACAAACCTCCGACTTGGCCATCAAAAACACGGTGATCAGCAGATAAAGTCAAGATCATTTTGTTCACAACCGCGGCAATCAAAGTTCCTGGCACAAACAAAGTCGAGATGTTTTGTTTAGAGTCTGATTCTAAATGGCTGCAAACGAAGTGTTTGGATTGGGAAGCAAACACTCACCATCACTTCCAACGACTGGCTCGACTACTTTGTTCCCTCTGCCAATTGCTAGTATGCCCGCCTGCAAATTTTCAACGCGAATAAATCAATACATCATATCTACGGAAGCAAGGGTCAACCCATTTGCAACAGGGATTACTGGAACCAGGGAGGTGTTGGAGGGAGAACCTGTGGTGGGTTGATTATTGCAGCAAACTGGTCGACAGGATACATACCCAAGTTTGAAATGCTGCACAGTGATAATCAACAAGTTTTCAGAACTAATGGAATTTTCTTCTTTTCTGCCTACCCTTGAGGCTAAATGGCGATGTGGGAAAAAGATGAAAAGATCTACTACTTATCCAACGGCATCAAGTACCTGAATGTTCCTCCTTGAAACTCATGTGGAGCAAGCTTCCCTGCCCGAGCTTTCTCAGCCAGTTGCTTAACCTGAAATCATTTGGTCGAGTATGAAAAAAGTTAAGTTAGAGCTGAATCTATTGTTTTTTTTTGATGAATCGAGCTGAATCTATTGTTGTTGAGGCTACTTTTTCAGTCCACCCCATCTTTTCACATTTCAATTGTTGTAGTAGTACTGTAAGAACATGACGAAAAAAGTCAACAAAGACCAAACAAACAACTTGGTACACATTAAATGGATTGAACATGTAGACAAGAGAATATATGTATCAACTTTGTCTTAGGAATACCTCCAAGGAGATAGCAGAAATGGATTTCTGGTCTGCATTTTTAATAATAGGAGTCATCAAACCCTGCAAATTTATATAAAATCAAAATTAGGAAAGAGTATAGCCACACTTCAAACACAGGTCATTTCTGAAGAATACCTTGTCGGTGGCAACTGCAATTGAGATATCAACAGAATCACAGGGAATGATCTCCCCTTTCTCATCATCCCAGTAAGCTGTACCATATCGACGGAACAACTTAGTATCCAGATCTCAAAATTTTCTCAATTATAAAATGGCAAATGCAAGCATTGGATATAAAAAATCAGTCATGATCTGGAAATCCCTAAGATAAATCCACACGCAAAAGCCAACATCACTACTGTCAATTCTCTTTGTTTGATATCATATTTGAAGGAAAACAGATGAAACAAGGTATAGTGTACGCGGCAACGCCAGATTCTAGAGAGAGGTAAGAGGACAGAGGACCTAGAATTATCTTGATAAGAACAGCCAGACAGGAGCACAGGACAGTCAAAGAAGCAAATTAAAAATAGTCCAAGTGATACATCAGCAGCCACTACAACTTATATTAAAGCAAAGATACTCCAGTTCAGCCTGTCCTTGCCTCAAATACAAAACATTAGCTGTATGCTTTCTTGAACTTTCATCATTCAAGCATCAACCCAGAGAACCCGTAAATTATAAGAAGCTCTCAATCATTGATGGAAGACCATGTAAGAACTAAAGACAAATAAGGGTAATTTGTTAATAGAAGTTTACAAATTTTAAGCTGACATCATACTATTAAATATGGTTATTCCATTTAAACCATCTTAAGAGATCAAAATGAGTTTGGTTGGCCATCTTCAAGGTTTACAATGGTAGCTGGTCAAATTAGGGATGAGTATTCCCTATTCAAGGACAACCTCCAGTGACTTAAGATCTGCATATTTTATTCTTGACCAGTATCTAAAGATACTCGGGTAACGTTACCATTAGCTTCTTGCACATTCTTTAGAGCAACAGCAACAGCTTTGATGACTATGTCATTCACCGAAACTTTGATATCATGCTTCTCTGCAGTCAAGGAAACAGTGTATTACTTCCAATGAATAAAGAGAATATGAAAAATAAGGACAACAATGAGAAAAAGAGATGCATACCTTTAAGCTCCTTTCTGAAAGAGAGAAGAGGATCTAGAATGACATCTGATAGATAAAAGTGCAGAATTAGACCACAGACTATGCAGAAACAACAGATACAAGTCATAGCATGGAGTTGACACAACCTGTGGACAAGTATAAATGTGGGGTAGTCTGCTTTGATTCCAACAGCCTCTTTGCTATGATCTGAAAAGCAACCACGAAAAATTACATCACATAAGAAACATTTCATCCAACAAAATGCACATGCTTCAAATATCAAAACAAGCTATTAGACAAGTATTGATAGGACCAATTTTGGCAGCAAGGAAACTATGTGGAAGCATACAAGACAGTCTCCAATTGATTTATCCTCCAATCTCAAGTGTACTGCACTTTCACGAAAATGAGGCCCATGTATGCAATTGAGCAATTCCAAGATTTCCATGAAAGAAAGAGGTCATGTCTCCTATTCCAATGTCTGATACTTCAGAGCTCACTTAGAACAGCATATTGTATGTGTGTATATATATGATGAACTCATAACAGAAGCAGCTGAGAAAGATTGGAGAGAGCCATATTCATAATAGAGAGCCATATTCATATATAACTCTCATGATTCATATAACACATGCACTAGAGCGAGTATGTGTACGTACGACTGCCTATTATAGGTATATGTACATGTTCAATGAATACAAATACTTGTATGCTTCCATTGTTTACTTTGGATAATTCTTTTATGGTGCACAAACTGACGAGTACTACTCCCCAGACCTTTCTCCTAGTTTCCGCAGCTGGTACTAGTAAAAAGCACACTGATGTCAGCTCCCTATTCCTAACAGACTCACATCTTAATGTCATGGTTCAATAAACCTTTTGGTCATCAACAAATATCATTGTATCTTTATATGAAGTTAAGAAAGCGATATCACTATCATATAAGGCAGTTGCAAATGTGCCTAAGGACACTGCATTTCATCCGGAATCCCTAAGGCCCACAGCAGACTTATCTTACTGTAACCTTCCAATGTAACACTATGGTCACCAAACGAAAAAGTGAACATACCTTGCGTATTTGAGAATTGGGTATGTCTTCGAAAGTATCTGAATGCTGTGTTGGGGGTGTGGAAGAAGGTTGTTGGCTTTTCTGAGGCACTGGTGCAACTTTCTCCTTAGTTTGTGATTTGATTTTAGATCCTTTTCCTGATCTTATAGCCTCTAAAACGTCTGTCTTAAGCAGTGTACCATGAAACCCTGATGGATTCAATGAAGATGCATCCAACCCATGCTCTGAGATCAGTAACTTAGCAGATGGACTGATCCTTCTCACACTGGCTTGAGGTCTCTGAGTTTCATGTTTAGTAGCAGGAGGTGCTGATTTTCCTTCTTTGACCCCCGGCCCCATCGCAGCAGAGCTCTTTACAATATCAATGTCACTGGGATCTTCAACCTTAACAAAAAGAATTCAGACAGTTGAAAGCAAGCAACTAAAGCCAAAATGATAGCACAAACCAGAGTGAAAGAAAACACCAGGCTTCTTTCTTCAGGGACTATGAGCAAAAAGGGGAACCTACTGTTATTGCAATAGGTTCTCCCACGGCAACATCTTTTGAACCTTCTGGGGCCACTATCTTAGCTAAATACCTGAAAATCAGCTTTTCAAAAGAGGAATGTGAAACAGGACGTCTGCTAAATCATAAGATACACAACTCCTGTGGAAACGGAATGAAAATCAGAATGATGGTGCTCAACTGCTCATCAGCTTTAACAGGTTAGATGTAATCAACTTTAGAGAAACAACTCTAAACTTACTCCATCGAGAGTCACCTATGCACCATTTCTGGGTATAAGTTCCCTCAACCATGACATGGAAGGCAATATCTACGTCGTATTTGTTCTACCTACTCAAGCAAAGTGAAGTGAACGAATTGTATCATCTAAAAGGGTTGTATCCTGTCTTTGGTGGCTAATTGCTTGTCAGAATACTAAGTTATAGGACCCCATCTAGGAGTGATTCTGTTGCCCAGACCATATAAGGACTACCTCTCAAAATAAGTGGACATGTATAAGTTCAAACAAAAAAGAGTATTACCCTTCTTCGAGACTTTCAAACTCAAGAGTAGCTTTGTCTGTCTCTATCTCGCATATTATGTCGCCCACTTCTATCTGTCAAGATATGAATAAGTTTAACTGTCCCATTGGAGCAATATATCCATTAAGCACGAGAGAGAGGAAAGAAGCACCCAGTATTTCTAACCTTATCGCCTTCCTTTTTCCACCACTTGGCAATATTACCTTGGTTCTGCACCAGATAACCAATACTTAGCATTGTAGGAGACGAAGATGTTCATGCCAACAGCTAGAACATTTGGTCAAGAGTTCAATCGCACTAACCATTGTGGGAGATAGTGCTGGCATTCCAAGCACAATATGGGGGGGAAGGTCTGATGCGTTCAACTGAACAGGACTCTTGTCATGTGTCATATCTTCAGTTTTAACATCTGAGTCAGATGCTTTGTCCTCATTAACCTTTGAGCCACTCGCAACACTTCCAGGGGCATTTTGGATTTCATCTGCATCCTCAACCTAGTGAAACCATCAAAAGCAGGTTATTAAACTTGCTATGAATAACTCTATTACATTGTAAGAGAATTTCAATAGAAAAAATTAATATGAAGCTAAAATTCCAAAGTTCATAATCTTCTTCCTTACATTTTACAAGCACAAAACTCCATATTGACAAGGAAGCTTCAGAGATATAAAAAAAAGGGCTCCCTAAAGACCCCCAATCACGAGGAAGGGAGAGAGAGAGTTGCGCAACTTACTGTTATAGCAATGGCCTGCCCGACAGGTACGTCTTTTGAACCTTCAGGTACCAATATTTTAGCCAAATACCTGGGGTGACAAATACCCATCAATGAGAAAGACAGACTGTGATAGGGTTTACACTGCACAACTCTATTAATTCACCAACCAGATTTTCGGGAAATACATTCAGAGAAGATAAACAAGAAATAGAGTCGTACAAGAAACAAAAAGCCTTCGAATGTTTTCACGGAGCAATAAATTTACCAGTGTTTCTGCATGATGCAAAGGCTGGAAAGCATATAAGAATCAGACAAAGACACAAAGGGTTGAAAGAAAAGACTCATTACCCCTCTTCAAGGCTTTCAAATTCAAGAGTGGCTTTATCTGTCTCTATCTCACATAGTATATCACCAACTTCTATCTGTTAGATGAGTTCAAAAGTCCATAAATGAGAAAAACAGGCATAATACAACAAGCCACACAAGCATTATATCATATATCTTCAAAATATAAATCACCTTATCCCCTTCTTTTTTATGCCATTTTGCAATGTTACCTTGAGTCTGCATAAACCAACATCCATAAGATCTTCATGTACCATAAGAATCGTACCACTAATATAATTTCTTAAGTATCTTACCATTGTAGGGGACAAAGCTGGCATCCCGACAACCATGTGTGCTGGAACCTCTAGAGCAATAGAGACCATGAAAATAAGGAAGACAGATCATTGGAAATATATGACTATGAGCAGCCCCCTCTCCAAATATGGGGAACAGGATCAAAATCAAGAGAGGTTTCTAAGGGGAAATGGAAACTCATGTGGACAGTGAACCTAGCAAAAGATGCTAGGATATTATTAACCTATATACTAAATATTACTCACTCTAGCTTAGTTGGAAGACCCAACTTTATTCCATGCATGATACACAAGGCTCCACAGAGTTTCAACAGTTCCACATC
The DNA here is from genome assembly GCA_946122785.1 of Linum tenue. Taxonomy (NCBI): domain Eukaryota; kingdom Viridiplantae; phylum Streptophyta; class Magnoliopsida; order Malpighiales; family Linaceae; genus Linum; species Linum tenue. Next base: position 6,067,039 of record CAMGYJ010000005.1, on the reverse strand, counting down.
ATATGTTCAAAATTATGCTAAGAAATGTGATAAGAAGAGGCACATGGAAACTTGAAATAGTGCCCAGTTTCTTCCCTAGAGATTTATATGTTGTAGACACCAACCCTCAAAGAATGTACTCTGAAATTGTCTATATAACAGCCCGTGAATATCTGGATCAACTTGACTGGAAATTGGGAAACCATATGTAAACTCTTGAAAGCATGGGCAAGTGCATTCATTAAAAAAAAAAAAAAAAAAGAATGGACAAGGTCAAGTCCAGTTTTTGTGCAAAATATTAGCGATGATACCACTACAAGAAGAACTACAATTGATGATTCAATCCAATTCAATGCTAATACTGCTGCAATAGTAATTATTTCTCTTTGTATTTTGAACATTAGAGGCATGAGCTGTAGCAGATCATCAGAGGAGTAAAGTGAAAATCTAAGGAAAACTACAGATAAGTTTCTAAATGCTTAATAACATATATATAAAATTATATAAGAAAATTAAGGTCAACCCTCTGGTAAGTCAACCCAAACTTCTATTTTGTTTCTAACGTAATTGTTGCTTGAGATGTACGTTAAAAACTACAAAACTGTACTAGTAATGGAAGTGGCATTTTTAGCCCTGAAAGTTACATAATACCGGGTTCAAGGTATTTGGTATCACCACGTCAATAGGTCCAACAAATTAGTCTATCTCCTATCAACAAAACATGTGCTAATGAAAGCTCGTCAACATGGGGAAATGTTGAGAATGATTTGAAGACAATACCTGAAGAGAAATGCCTGATACCACTGTGTAACTGCATAATGACGATTGGATCAGGAAATGGACATGTCAAACTGATACAGGCAAAGTACTCACAACAGCGCTTACCTTCACTTTCAAGAAACTATCATGTGATCCCTTGATAACAGATAATGAAGATGGCCTGATAAGCATAATCATAGGTCATAAATAAGAACAAGTAAATAAAGAACATACAAGAATATGTAGGGAACAGAAGGAGAACGAATACTAGACACACAAAGGGACATAGTTGCATGTGTATGAATATTAGCTTGATAGATACTCCATTGCACATAGCCAAAAATATCATTTATCATTGTGAGGACAACTACCCAACTGTAATCAAGATTCAAGTGCGCTCAGATAAATAGTATATAACAGCATTCCATTAACGACGTACAGGAGTTCTGATCAAATATATTTAGAGTCTAACGGAACTCTACATATGGCGACAGTGCTAAGACATGAAAAACATAGAAGTAGGATTGTAGCGTAACACATGAAAGATGCAACAGCCACCAACCTTAACAGCAGGCTGTTTCCATCACCAAGAGAATTCTGACAGCATGACGAGCTGCACAAAAAAGTCCAGCAAGAAGCACAAAGTGTTAATTAGCAGTGAAACCAGTGAATAGAGCCTTGACTGAAAATACAAGACATCGGAAAGAAAAGCACATGGCACACTTGAAAATTTTATACAATCAAGCGACTCCAAACTGACAAAGATGTTACAACAAGTTCATGGCCCAGGAAAAGCTTAAACCCATCTGTGGCTCACTGCTGCTTGCCTAGCAATACTTCTCCTTTCCTCCAATTTCTAAACAAACCATGCATGCACACTCCCAAACCCAAATGCACCAAAAACTCTCGCAAGGTAGGCCGGAAACCAGTATTGGAATATGTTCACTTGTCCATATCCAAAACCAACGTTTGCTAAATTATCCCAGGTAAGCTCTGATGCCAAAAAACAAAAATTGGAAACGTTTGGGCACTTCAGGAGTTGTTAATTTTTCCATACAGGAGTGGAAGTTCCAGCGTTCCACCTCTCTTTAAAAGTAAAATTTCCCAGGACTACCCAGAATTCCTAACAGATGCGCTGCTCCTCCATCCTCTCTTACACATTCATGCAGTCAAGTAACCCCATGATACTAAAGCAGCTAAAGCTTCAAAACACACTGGGGTTATCACATTGATCACGTGTGTGCAAAATGTTCTAATCCGAATTCTGGAGAAAGTCGGAAAATTGACCAACACCCACCACTACCAGTCCAATGACCTCAAACTTACAAAAACAGATTCCAAAGGTTCGCAAATAAGGAATCGCAATGACGCCGATCGGAACAATAACTCACACAAAACACCAGATAGAGAAAGGAAAACTTAGTTTACCGGGACAAGGATCTGGTGGAGGAGTCAGCGTAGTGGGAGAGAAAGCGAGCTCTAACAAGAGAGGATGCCCGTGAGATCACCGGATGTCTGAGCCGTGAAAGCGCCATGCCTGAGAGGCTTCGGCTCCCTGGCTGCTATTGAAGTTTTTGCCTTCTTTTTCTGGCTTTTCCCCTTCACTTGCCCTGGAATCTCCTGACGGGAAGGAAGAAAGAATTCGGAGAAAGCTCAGACGAGGGAATTGAGCGGAAGTTGGGGTGCCCGGTGCCAGAAAGAAAAGATTAACGAGAGCTGAACTCGGCAAATCCTGCTGTCGTTTCGTCGTCGACTCGTCGTTCTTTTTTTTTTTTAGTAGTTTCGTCGTTCTTTGACCCCCGAGACCATAGAGTTAGAAAATTGGATTCACAATTTTTTCAATAATGTGAAATCGGTTTATAATTGAGCCGGTCAATCAAGTGGTTTGAGATTTAATAGTCAGATCGAGTACAATTTGTTTGACTTATTTATATATTTTCTAAATATATATATACTTAAAGTAGTAATTTAAAATTTAATGACTGAAATAAAATAAGTCTTACATATAAGTTATAAGTTGTAACTATTAGAAACTCACATCACATAAAAAGCTATATACTCCGTCATTAAGTTAATGAACTAGTGATCAGTCCATTTGCCACGACATCAAAAAACCGACAGAGTCTAACAGAGACCGGTGACTTACGGTGAAATGATTCGTAAAGTTAGTGACCAATAAGAAAGAAAAATAATTCGGGTGGCAAACATGAAAAATTTATGTGATTTTGAGTGACCAAACATGTATACTTAGATCAATAATTGTGAAGTCGTACAAGTGGTTGTACCGAATAAGTTAGTGATAGGGTATGTTGCATTAAAACTGTATTTAATCGTGATTTAACCGTTTCATATCGATAAAATTGCTTGTCATTTAGTGTTTGGCACCCGATAATTACAGTCCGACCAGACGGTAAAATACGATTTCTAAAACAATGTTTTCGGTATTAGGAATAGATGTTTGTCTACGATATATATAAAATTTTACAATATTTATAACAATTTGAATACCTTCACGAGAAACGTTAATTTGAAAACATATATGAATTTATTATTCAAAGTGACCCGAAGTTTAAAATATATTGAAAACCTATAGTACATTACAGACACACTTTAACTAATGAAAAGAAGAAAAAAATCTCAATCAAAACACGTGTTCTACAGTTTAGAAGTATACCGGACCATGGATAAAAAATCAAATCCCGGCCAAGACGCCGGGGACAAAGCTAGTAATGCCAATATAGTAATTGGGTTGATAAGAGATACGGAATACTCTTTCCCCTGCTAACAAGACGACACAGTGCCTTCTTACCCTTTCACCTTAACCGTATATAAATGTCAATACTACTGCTATTATTAGAACTCTGTGTCTACTATATACTCAAAATTGTCTCCTTATGAACCTTGTTTGCCCCGCCATTGTTGCACTCTTTCAGTTCTCTCTAGCTATATATATCTAGTCATCATCATATTCATCACTCCCATATCCAATCCATATATCGATCCACCAACAAAGTCTTAATGGATGTCCCAATTATGACCACTCTGTCTCTGATTCTGCTTGTTACTGTTATGGATCCGACAGGCTTGGTTCTATCAATGCCCTCTTCCGGCAACAACCCGGCCGGTCGGTCCATCGAAGGCCTCCGTCACATCAAGCACTACCTCGAAAGATTCGGGTACCTCAGTCACACGAACAGTCGTCACAACAACACCACTAATGTCGATGACCACGACCACAACCACGATGAGGATGTGTTCGACGACATTCTAGTGTCAGCAATCAAGAAATTCCAGCTCAATTACGGCCTCCCGGTCACCGGAGAGCCCGACATTCGCACGACGAATCAAATGTCGAAGCCAAGGTGCGGCGTCCCGGACAATGATGCCCATAACAACTTCACGGCTAATGGGTACCACACGGATTACAAGTTAATGCCCGGAAGAATGAGGTGGCACAAGACAAAGCTGAGGTACAAATTCCTGTCTAGCAGTCTATTTCCTGAAGTGAACTACAGAGGCGCGGTTTATCGAGCCCTTAGGACGTGGGGACGCGCGACGGAATTCAGATTCAAGAAGCAAGGCTCTGCATCGGCGGCCGAGCTGAAGATCGGGTTCTTTTCCGGCAAGCACGGCGACGGAATACCTTTTGATGGTCCCGGGAAAGTTTTGGGGCATACTTTCTCGCCGCCGGTGGGGATCACACATTTCGATGCGGATGAGCCCTGGACGTGCAGTGGCCGGCCGGGGCCGGAGCGGCTCGATCTGGAGTCCGTGGCGCTCCACGAGCTTGGTCATGCTTTGGGGCTGGATCATAGCTCCGATGAGAGAGCGGTTATGTACCCTTACTTCAGTTATGGACTGACTAAGAGGAAGTTGTATAGGGATGACATCGAAGGAATCCGCACCCTTTACGGACTTCCTTGAACGTGACTTTATGTACTCCCGCGCCTTCCAAGCACCCTAGGAAATCACTTTTATATAATGAGTTGTCAAATAGTTTTTTTTTATCACAACTATTTGTGATTGTATCGTTTTGATACAATCGAGATGTTAGTTGTCGATATAATGATAAATTTCAATCGAATACCAACAATCTTCAATCAATATGATTCATGTGGTTAGGCAAATTACTGCAAACGTTTAATCACGATAACATGGTGCCCGTTTGACAGACATGTCTGCAACAAACATTATCAGGAGAGTTGGTTGGTTGCAGTCTTGCAGAGTTGAGATTCATTATTAGGATTTAGGAAGAATCCTGACACCAGAAAAAGCTACAAAGAATAAAGAATCCTTCTGATCTGAAATTATATTACCATTGAGGCCTTGTTGTAATGTTACATAAATACAATAGTGTAACAAGTTGAGTTAAAAAGAAGAACAAAAGGAAAAACAGGAAACTCATATCCCATTGGGCCACCTTCCTGCCAAAACAAAATTCCCCTGCATTTTACACAAACCAAAAACAACCGTGGCAGCAGAAAGCTTCCCTAGTTGAGGGTAGAGGAGAGGATAGGAGTAACTTCAGGGAGACAAATTTCAGCACTTGAAACAGTAGTCATCTCTTTCATTTTCGGGGGAAAATAATAATAGTGAAGCTTTAGCTTTTGTGGGATGCTTCAATTTGAATCGGGAATATATATTCTCCCACCTTACCATTCTGTCATCTAATGTTAATGCTGTACTCTGTACCAACTTCAAAACTTACAAATGGCTTCTGCGACTGATGGGATAAGACTTTCTCACCGGTTTTGAAGACTCTCAATCGCCTTTTTCCACTGCGATGCTCTTTGTTTCGCGTCTTCAAATGACAGTACTTTCTTTGGCTGAAATGAGAAAACGATTGTAGAATCAGACATACAAAATGGTAGAAGCATTGCAATGCGGTGTGAAGCAGGCAAGATTGTATTGGTTAGTTCATTACATAAATTAGTGCAGGAAGGAAAAGCCACCATTACCGTAAAGATCTTGAAATTTGAAGGACTGATGACTTGGATGTTGAGGTCATCAGAATTGTCAGACCAGATTATATTTCCCTTCACCACTAGCTTTGAAGGGTCCACATAGATCAGTTTTGGCTTGTTTGTGAGGATAAGTTGCACCTTCTTGCTTGTCAACTTCTGTAACTTCTTCACCATAGAGATCATAATTACAGACTCCCCAGGATCCAAAAACTGTTGCCTGATGATAACAACGACATCTAAGAATTAACTAAACGTGCTATCTTGAAAAAAAAGGAAAATCAGGTTTTACTTTGAGGTATCAGACAGAAAACCAACATCAGAACAGGCTAAATTAATACCATTTAGAATCGAACGAGTCAATTGAGGCAAGACGTGTTACATGACCAGATACATCAGCTGAGGATGAAGCAGTAGGAACATTCCCATCATTTGGGGCCGAGCAGTCACCAACATGTGCAGGATTCCATGAATCAGGCTCAACCCCTTCACTTGACTGTGCCTGAATACATTAATGCCAAATGTCAAAGAAAAAAAAATATTACAAATAGTTAAGTGTTGCGACATATATAAATGCTTCCAGATGGAAATGATTTTTGACATATAAGAAATCCCGACGACAAAACAGAATCCTTACTGTTGGGTCAGCAGCGAGTTCCGGAGGGGTTTGTGATCTTAAATTATCCCAGTTAACCCCTTTGAAGAAAGGATGCATCTTGAGAGCTGCATAACCATCAGGGCCAGCACCTGGTCTTCTTACAGGTTCAGTGTCCTATGCAATTAATTTACAACATGCTGTTGGGGTTAGATTTCGAGTAGGAATCAGGTGTTACATAACATGGTAATCCCAAGGAAATCGTTAAATAGAATAGATCTCTATGAGTGAATTCATCAATCCTAAACAATTGCAACAAACCAAAGTGACTACCAAGTTCTGGTGAAAAAAAAGTTCATGCACAATAATAGTATGCTCCGACAACAACTACTGATCAGACATCCACCTAGAGCCAGGGTGAAGAAACAGCAAGGCATATACAAGCCCGACTAAACATTCCTCCGCTACAATTCCAGGATTTAAATGGGGGAGATTGTTATATTTGAAGTCTGAGTTCATGTATTCATATCTAAAGAGACAAGAAACACATTCAGCCTGCAGAATAATCATACACAATAAGGATATAAAAGCATATTCTACTGACATTTAGTATATTATAAAATAATTCACAACTTACCAACAATCTATCTATGAGGTCTCTAGCTTCTTTTGAAAAATGATCAGGAAATCTAACATCCCTGGCTATAATTCTTTGAAATATAAGCCATTCACTTGCATCTTTGAAGGGAGAAGTTCCAGAAAGCATTTGGTACAATGTGCATCCAAGTGCCCATAGGTCATTTCTGTTTTCATTTGGTCAGAAAAGAAAATGGGTTACCCATGTCAGCATCAACCAAAAGGGATTTCCTATGGAAGAACCATAAAGTAAAATGTACCACCCATCCGCCTAATTTTTGCCTTTGAAGTACAACAAGCAAAAAATATGTAAACAATCGTACAGAACGCGATTCATGCTTAGATTATTAGTCCGTCAAACTTATCTGATTCTAGGCAATATAGGATCACATACCCAAAAGTTGCAGGGGAAGAATTGAGAACTTCTGGAGGCACATATGCAGCTGTGCCCACAAATGTGCAAGCTTTATCATCTGAAAAGGAGGCAAACCCAAGAAATTCAGACCTCTGTTCCAGGCAGCATAACTACTTGGAAAATCAGGATCTCGTCATAGATACCGGAAGATGCATTTGGCAGCACAGTAATGCGGCTTTCTTGCATTGGCTTCACACTTCCAAAATCAGCAATTTTTATATGTCCATCCGCTGTCAGAAGCAAGTTCTCCGGCTGCCATGAAAGAAACATTTAGTGAATTTAGATACCACGAATCATGCATGCATTGCCTGACTTCAGATATTACCTTTATGTCTCGGTGAATTAACCCCATATTATGTATGTATTCAAGAGCATCTACAACTTCCGCCGCATAAAACCGAGCTTCTTCCTCTGATAAACGACGTTTCTGCAAACGGAAACTAGTCCCTTAATTATTCAAAAGTTAGAGAAATAAACTTTTGGACGACATTCTGCCATGTAAACCATGCCAACCAATTGTGTAGCTGTGTATAACAAAATCGAGTGGAAAAATATAGAAACAGAATTCTGAACAGTCTAACTATAAGTGGTCAGAGAGTCAAAAGTTATCCACTAGAAATACTTGGATATTTAGACTGCTCAAGTCAACAAGTACTTTGCAAAATCATCGCTTCAGACACAACTGGAAGATAAATAAAGAATGAGTTGAGGTACTTATATGAACTTACCCTAGTGATTTGGTCAAAAAGCTCTCCACCTTCACAAGATTCAAGTGCCATATCTACAAACAAGACATGCAAGAATAACATTAGAGGCAAAGACCATGGTACAGAATCTACAGAAATCTAAAGAAGCGCATAGGATGACAAATCATGGATACATACACAAGGAAAATGTATCTTGAAAAGTAAAATACAGGCGAACGACTCCTGGATGATCCAATTGATCAAGCACTATTCTTTCCAACTTCACATAAGCTGTTTTATTTTCTTTTGTGATGAACTTTTTGTCCATGATCTTCAAGGCATAAACAATTCCAGAATCCTTCTTTTTGGCCCTCACTACCTGATAGAGGGTATAACATTGATATAAAATTGCCACAAATAATTCATTAAAAGTTGCAAATAACCTGACAAATGCATATAAGTTCTATCCCTAAAAATTATGAAAATTTTCCATTTCAGCAATCTGAAAAAGGGATGTCTGAAAGCTTAGACCAGACACTCTCTCCAGTGGTTGATTTTGCTATATGCACCTTATCATACTTCCCAACAATGATTATCACACAACAAGAATAATCACATGCAAACTTCATACTGCCAACTAGGCTGAACTTCGGAACACCTTAACAAACCAACAGAATGAACAAAATCACAGCCGCTTAGAATTAACAAGAGCCTGAGGGGAGAGTTAACAAGAACTCTAGAGCCACCAGAAGGCCTGGTGATTGGAAATGACAAGATTTTGAATTCACAACATTTACTAATCGAAACCGAAAAATTGATCTACCCCTCACCAAATAACCAGAAACAACAAATACTCAAGAACGAAGGACAGAAACTTAAACAGTCCAGACAGCCCACAAATTTTGGAGAAAAGAAGCCACCTTTGAATAAGAACCAACACCATAGATCTTGCCCAGCTCAAAATCCTGAATTGAGAAATTCTCCTGGGGCGCCCTAAACGCAAAACTCTTAGATCTCGGCGGATACCCATTATTAGCATTATTGTTATTACCAGCAGAAGACGAAGAAGAGGAAGAGGTGGTGGTGGTAGTAACAGAACGGCCGCCCTGAACCCTTAGCTTTGAATCAAAATCCTTCTCCATTGCCATCATCTCTTTCCGCTATCTCTCTCTTTGTCTTTCTCTACCTCTCTATCTCTATCTCCACATCATTATCATCAGCATTCCCACGTCCCCTTTTCTTCTGATCTTCTCTCTCTAAAACCCATAAATAAAAGAAACGAAAATGAAAATGCAGAAAACAAAGTAAAGCAGCCAACTTTCCTTGTTTTCCCCTTCTGTTAAAAGAGAGAGTGAGGGAGAAATAAATGAACACCTCGGGAGCAGAGAATTCAAGTCAAAAGAAGAGACGAACCAAGCCCTCCAATTGGATCAGAATCAGATAGAGGGAAAACCCAACGAAACGCTTCCTTTTATATATTCTCTGTACAGAAACAGAAACAAAGGCCAAGGGGATGGCAAAAAAGAGAACAAAGATTCCCCTGGCCTAACTATACCGTCACCAGCAGCTCAGCTTTTTCTCCCAGGAGAGCCGAGCTGAATGAATGCGAAAAGGAAAACAAAAAGAGAATGGAGGAATTCAAAACCCTAAATATTGGAGGAAGGATTGGATTCGCGGACGCCCCCTGCAAATGGGAACTGGATTTAGCGAGGGAAGAGTTAGGAGCGAAGATTTTAAAGGAAAAGCCACAGTTGAGAAATGGGTGGAAGGCAGGGGAAGAGAGACATGAAATTGATGGTTCATTCACCATTTCCCCTTCTTCCTCTTTCCTACCATTTTCTTTTCCCACCTTTTTTCCAGCCCCTCTTTGCTTTATCTGGCTATCTGCTTTATTTCATTTTCTCTCTATCTTCTTGGCAGTTGCTTTCTAATCTATGATTGGAAAGTTTGGTTTGCCACGTGGGAATCGGATGTTTCTTCCTTTCTTTTTAATTTAATTGATTGTTGTTTAACTCAGAATTAACAAGGCTTCAGTGTAAAGAAATCATAAGTTTATTAGCAATTAACTTGAAGATGAAAAAATAGGTGTGTATTGGATGCAAAAAGGATTCATTTTTCAGTTGTAAATTTTGGAATTTCATGAAACTACTAGATGAGGAAGTTTGGTCATTGTCCAAAAATAAAGAGGAAACAGAGCATCAGGGAACCACATTTCCTACCTACACTATCCTGGAAGAGCAGATGTACATGAAGATTGGAGAGGGAGAATCCTTCCAGCAACAACCAACCATACAACTTTCTGAAACAATGACTGCAAACAACAAATTCACTCTGCATCTCTATTTTACACACTCAGCTTTCTGAAAAAGGGTCAAAACCAAGAAGAAGACGCTATTCTACATCAACTCTCAAGAAACTATGGTGAAAAAGCCAATATACATGTTGCGAAACCTACCCATGTATGTCGACGCTAACATCCACCCCCGCCCAGACGAGAAATCTTCACCAGACAGGGCTGAACAGCTGCAGAAACTGTAATTACCAAGAATTTACCAAAGGCTTGCTATAAATCCCAACCGTCTTTCCTCCCATCGAATTCCCACTTGCGATCTGATAAACTCCCATACATCTGAGTAAACCTCATGAGGCATCTACTCCTAATCCCATAGTGAACTTGTGTGTTCTTGCTGATAGCAGCACCAGAGAACTTGGATGTATCTATCGCCCATGCCGGTCTCACGTATTCCACAGTCTTTGTTGAGCTAGCATTGGCATACAGGTAATTCAACAACACATCCTCACAGTTGAAATACCTGTCCACCAGCTCCCTCCCTGCCTTGGCCTGCTCACCCCAGTACCTTCCGAAAGCTATCGTGCTATCTACGAAGGCTGCCCCAGTAAGTATCATGTTGTAACCTTTGTGACTCCTAGCATATTTTTCAGCCCTGTACTTGAGAGGATTCCCACTGATGAGACGAGGATAGAAACCGACAATCCGATCAGGATGTTGGCGCCAAACGTTGAAGCCACGTTCAACATCATCACACGTCATCATAATATCGTCATCAAGCTCAAGCACGCCTCGTGTTTTTATCATTTCATCCTTCTTGAAACGGTTATTTAGAGAGTTCTCCTTCTCTACCCTGATCCTAACGGGCACTGCAGAGTCCAGGTCACTTGCCTTAGGAGGGATCCCTTTGTTCCAAACCACAACAATCTCTTTCACTGAAGAACACCTCGAGTAATGCTTCACATACATCTTCAAGTTCCATAACCGAGCATCATATGTCATGGTTAATAAAGTGAACTGAGAATAGTAACCATTTAACGGGTAAGCTTCTTCAGCTCCATTGCCACCATAGACATTCTTAACACCTGTGCACATTAATGCAGCACCAACTAGAAATAACACAGCCAGAACCAACCTTCCAGCCCAAGTGTTGTACTTTACCTTACCTCGAATAGAGATAGGTACTCTGTTGACACGACTGCAAAACCGCCTCGCCCTTGAGGAGAACAAATTCGACCTTTCCCAGACCAAAAGTGCATCGCTTCTCTTCCCTGAATAGTGAGCACACCAATTAAGTGGAATGAGACATTTAACTGCTCCAAGTAGCAAGCCTAACACAATGACCACTGCAGCAGCAGCTCCAAGCGATGCACAGCCTACCATAAAACGATGACTTGGGTCTCCAGATGGTACCCTATCTCCATCCATTACCCCAATCCATTCCCCAGAACTGAGCTGCTGAACATCAAGGTGATGGTGTCGAGCACCATTCCAAGCATTTCGCCCCTTTGTGGGCTCCTCAAAGCCCAAGGGCACCTCGACTTCTTTATAAGCATCCTTGCTAAGAATTTCCACCTTGAAGGCCCGTACTCGTCTCCCATAGGTTTCACCACAGTCTTGACCAAAGCGATAGAGGTTTCCATTATACACAAATGGTCTGCCGCCATTTCTTGCCCCCATACTCTTGTCAATGTTATAGATGGGATTCTTCTTGTGTGGTTTCCAAGGACCCAGAGGCGAGCTACTGTGCCAGATTTCCAGTTGTCCATTCTTCTTTGTCCCAAAACCACTGTGATCAGAACCAAAAAGCCAATAGTGTCCTTCGTAATTAATGATGGTAGAATCGACTAAAGGCTTTTTTATGAGGATCTTCTCCAGTGTCCACTGCAGTGGAAATTCAAGTGCTCGATAGAGACGAAGTTCTCCCTTCATGCTGCTCTCTGGTATCATATATACCTAGAAGAAGATCAAGAAATAAGGCCTTGTCAAATAATTAATATAAAGAACAGCGAAATACTACGTGTCTCCACGTATAATCCTTTTCAGGAATCATTTGCAAGGGAATGCAAAATAAATAACTTAAGTAGAAAACAGCATATAACTTACTTGCCCATGATAATCAAACACATAAGGAAATGAGAGGTGCCAATCCTCGTCCAAGGCAATTCCCAACTGTTTCCATGTCGCCCCCTTATCTGTACTCTTTGCAACACCAATATCTCCTTGCATGGTAAGTGGATTCTTTGTTTCATAGAAAAGAAAAAGTGTGTCACCCTGATTCAATGAAACGTAAATTAGTTTAACATAACCTATGGCGTAACTTTAAACCAAACAATTAATTGAAATATTATATATGACAAAGAGATATTGATAAAGAAAGAGATGCATGTTAATATCAACACAATCATGACAGTGTAGGAGATAAACTGAATTGAACCTCGAGCAAGAAACAAACACGTACTTGGTCATCGTTAACAGATTATTGAATGTACAAAATCCAACAACAATATAGAACGTCACCATTTCAAACGCAAGAAATCGAGAAAGATATCCAATCTGCTGCTTCTCCAAAGATTAAGAAACTTATGATGCTTTATTTATGGAACGCATTAAACTTAACGAATAACAGATATCCACACCAAAGTCCCATCAAGGCAAACCAAAAATAATCCTACAAAATGAGAAAATCCTCTTAACAGTTCATAAATATAAATCTTGTAGCTTAAATCATTAGAAACACCAACACACCAATTGAAAGCATCATGTGACCACAAAGAAAAAGACGTACAAAAGTTCCAGTTGTGGCCCTTAATATAAGTAAGCAAGTCAGTAAATACTTCAAAAGGACGAACAAGCACACATAAAAAAAACAAGGCTATACTCTGCAACAGGTCAAAATTTTAACTCATAACAAGTAAAATCGGTTGCCCTTATGAAGTGTGCACCTTATGCAGTGCAATTTACTTCTACAGAGACCTGAACCCACAGATAAACAGCAATAGTAGAACCTAGTATTATGATCACTAAGGTTTTATGTGAACCTCATCTAAGGTGTCAAACTGACGGCAGCAGCAAGTAAACACGCATCCAAAACACAAATCAAGCTGCCTACAAGCGCGATAGATGTATGTAAGGCATCATTGGGAATCACTTTCATTCAGAAGCAAATGTTCCAAAGTTACACAGTGAAGACACAACTTCGTCTGGCAAAGATTAATAGCACCAAAAGTTAAGAGACGGAAGCAGGAAGACAGGGACAGCATAACCCAAAATTTTCCTCTAATTAGGTACTAATATATGAAACTCAAGCTTCCCAGGAAGACACTTCGAATGCTAACTTCAGCAAAAAAATCAACAGGGCGACTATCTTTCAATGGAACGGCAAGACCAGACTTTTTGCAGTTTCGTTCAAATGCTGCTTTTGATTGTTGCCATAACATACCACTATACCAGTAGTCTTTTGGTTGTCAAACACTTTACAGCAGCTACACACACTACACATGTGCTCCAAAATCAAATTCAAATCGGTTCAAAAAAACAAGAGCATCTTGCAGCACGAGGATATCACAGAAACACTTAAAAATGTTGAGAAATGGGGAAAACATGATAGAAAAAGTGAATCTGGAAATCACCTTAGTAGGTGTAGGAATATTTTATGACACTAAAAACTCACTGGCAGAATAAAGGAAAAGTCAGAGCCAAATCCTGGCACGCACAAGACTAAACCATAGCGAGTATGGAGGAGCTTGAGATTCCAGTCAAGTTAAAGAAACCAACCAAGAGAAGGATAATAATAAATAAAAACCCCAGGTCTGTATTAACAACATAGCTCGTCAATATACACATGTGAATAGCAGTCAAAGACGTCACATGTATGACCCTTACACATGAAGAAACCAACAACAAGGTTTCTAGAATAGGGTTTTGAAATTAAGAGTTAGGAAATGGATAAGGAAAAAACCAACAAAAACGTCACAAATTACCTGCAGATAGAGAAATGGATCAGCAACAAAGTTACTGGGGAAGCCAGCATCTGAGACTGAGGCACAGGTGACAACTGGGTTAGCTACTGGCCATGCCTTGCTCTCATTCTTCCACAAGTTGGCCTGCTCCCAAATTAAAATACAGTAGACAAAGTTAGTACATATACATCAAATTGAGGTAGTCAGCCTAATACAGATACAAGTGTAAAGTCAACTGAACATCAGCGATAGCAACTTGTATGATGCACATACTCATTAGTATTCTGTATATGAACTGAATAAACTCAAAACCCAAGGGAATAGAGAGAGGGGGGGCCAGTAAAAATGAAGAACTGTACAAAATATGTACGAATATCTAGAAAAACACATCAAATGGAAAACGGGGAACAGAGAGAGTGGCAAGAAACAAAGAAAAAGCAGCCGCCTTGACTGAAAACTCAAGAACAGGAAGAACTGTTGATAAGCAATACCCACATCTCAAAGAGCAAAATCAAACTCAAAAGATCAATATCAAAAGCAAGTTTAAGAGAATTCTAGAAAGTTCCAAGTTATAATGCATGTATGTCCACCCCCAAGCAAGAAAGGTTTGAAATTTGAAGATGAGAAGAGAGAACAACAAAGGGGAAAAGAAAGGGAACTCACAGCTTCAATTGGCTTGAGGGAGAAAGGCGAGTCGCCATAGAAAACCCCAACTGACCAAGAACCTTCACCATCTTCCAAGCAACCAAAAGAGTTCAAACCCATCACACCATTACCGACATAAGGCTTATTGAAGAGGAGCCAGCCATAGATCACCCCAATCAAGCCGTAGACGATCAAGCAGCCGAGCAAGAAGAGGAACCCAGAAGAGAAAACTGAAAAAACCTTGTGAGGCAACAGGTGCTGCTGGTGGTCCCCCCACCTCCATTTACACCAACACTTCAAACTCACATCACAACAGCTCCCTGCCGCCGACCCACCATTCCCTCCACCGCCGCCGCCGGCGGCGGCAGCAGGCCCGCCAGTAGACCCGCCGGAAACGACAACGACACCCATAATAAAACCTTGATCAGGGGAAAACAAGAAGAGCAGGTGAGCTGAAGAGCCAGAAAATTTGGGGGAAAAGTCGTCTGGGTCAGATAGACACACTCCTCGTGAACGCCGAGAAAAACAATAGGAGCGGCACAGGCGACATTTTCATACAATTGAGGAAAAGGCGATTTTTTTTTTGTTGGGCGATGCCTTAACCTCGCCCTTATCCCTCTCCTTTATATTAAATTAATGATTGATTACGCAAGAAGGAAGGAAAGGAAGGAGCGAGAGGAGGAAATTCCAAAGTGGAAACTTCGGGTTTGTGGGTCAGTAGAAAGGAAGGAAGCAAGAAAACAGAGAGCGATGAGTTGTGCGGGCGAACAAGGTTAACGAAGCGGCGGGCGGAATTATTGATTTACCATCTCTCCACTCTCCCTCTGGTTTTTTCTGCTTATTCGTTCTGGTTTCTGTTTTGGCTGCCCTTGGATGGGGAATCTGCCTATTGTACTCCTTTTTTGGCGTCTCTCTCTCTCCTACAGAGAAAATTGAAAAGGAAAGGTTTAATCTTTGTTCTGGAGAGGAGGAAGGAAAAGAGCGAAAGGTGGCAGACAGGGGAGATGGTTTGGGCCGCGGTGGATTGACCAGAAAACCGAGTCGCCTCTTTTTCGTCAGGCTGCTGGATTTTTATAATGTTAAATAAATAATGCCGTGATGCCCCACTAGGCGTTGAAATTATATTCTGGAAGCTTGACCACCACCAACAATGACATTTCAGCCTGTTTGGATAGACAAAAAACTCAGGAATTGGAATTCCATATTTTATGTTTGGAAGGATAAGAAGGTTGAGAAATGAATTCCATTTGGGCTAAGTTTTGGGAATTACAATTCCTATCAAAGTGATAGGAATTGTGTTTATGAAGATGGAATTAGTGGGTCCCATCACTATTTATTATTATTTTATTAACCAACTATCTCACTACTCTCTTTCTCTATCATTCATATTTCATTTCCCAAAATAAAATAAATATATTATATTATTAATTATTGTTAAAAGTGCAATTCATTTCTTTAGTTGGAGGAATTATACCAAACACTAAAATTGGAAATGGAATTCTATAAAAATAGGAATTGGAAATAGAATTCCATTTCCATTTCTTCTTGAATTGTATCCAAACAGGCTGTTACAGAATTTCGACTTCAAAATCAAATTGATGTTAACAACTACACTTCAAAGAAAAAAATTATTTTGATGTTAACAACTCTAGCACTAGCAATTCCGGGGCCCTTTCAAAAACGTTGTGGATTTCGATTCAATTGTTTGAAGCAGCCATCTAGATTCAATTAACCAATTTATTTTCTAATCAGGTATACCGTTTTTAATTTTGCTTGTGTTAGAGTAAATTGGAGGAGTGGAACAATTACATAAGAATACATATTTGTTATATCACTGTCACATCATCATAAGTGTACCAAAGGTAAGATAGTATCACAATTGACACGTGAGGCTGAGGTTTCTGAGTAATAAAAAAATTATTTATGAAAAGTGTGACCTTTTTTCCTATAAATTTTGATGGGTTATATCTTTTTTTTTTTTAAGTCGTAATTTTTTTACACAAATATATCAAATTAATTGTGCACTTCAAAATGATATTCACTTTGATATATTTTTCAACAAACAAAATTGAGACATTTAGTACCAGTTTATATCATGGTGGTAATGTTTGGTATTACATATGATCATACCACGTTGTATGAAAATGTACCATGGTGGTATAAACATACCAGAGTGTATAATGGTTAAATATATAATGGTAGAAGTATATGAACTGTCAGTTACCACATTCATCATTGCTTACCACTAGGTCTATTAATGAGCGTGTGGGGCTCGTGAACTAGCTCGATTAGGTGGCTTGTTGAGTTCAACTCATGAACTATCTCATTTTGAGCTCATGAGATGTCTCAACATCGTAACTAGCAAACCAACTTAATTACGACTTATGAGAAAATTGATTTATATGTTATGAGTTGCTTTATTAATGATGCATAGATTTATTAAATTGCATATCTCACCTCATGTGATGTTTAATAATTTGAGAATGTGAGCAAATATGTCTCATATATGACATGAAGATCAGTTAATCACATGTATCATATATGACATATAATTATTAGGGTATTTAATTTGTAAATTATCTTAGAGTTGAGCTCGAGCCGAAATTGCGATCTTAATGATGAGCCAAGTTTCAATAAATGAGCTGGCTCGTGTTCGACTCAACTCGTTCATAAATGAGCCGAGCTCGAGTTCGACTCGTTTATAAATGAACCAAACCTGATCAAGGTAAATCTTGGTTCAGCTCGACTCATTAACAGCCCTACTTACCACTAATTACCACCCCTATACAAGGGTGGTATGAAGCGGTACATTTTGGTCCTATATATTTTTTTAGAAATTTGTAGATCGAATAAATGACGATGAACTTGAACTAGCTCCATCTGTACAAAAAATTTCAAATTTCGAGTTGAAAATGAAGATGATACCAGGTGGTGCCAAGGTGATAACGAGTTGTGTGAAATTTTTTTGTCGAAATATATAGAATATGTATTTCATTTTATAGATCACAACGAGCTCGTTTCATCTGTTAATTTTTGTTTGAAATCCAAGTTAGAACGAACAAGTTATGAAACGATTAAGAAACCCAGGAAAAATAAAAGTCATTAATTCTCGCCCCTTGGATATGAGTCCTTCTTGCCCCATCTAAAACTATGCACGCTATCTTAAACGGTAAACATTGGTGAGTAGTGAGTGGTTATATGCGAAATTGGTGGGTCCGCACCCACTCAACACGTACTTGTGGGCAAGTTGGGTTTGGTTGAGTGATTGTCGGATGCTGGGTGGTTGGACTAGTTTGATGGATTTTATAACATACATTCTAAACTTTAATCCATCCACACCCATTCAAACTGTAATGTGTCACCTATTTTAGAACCCACATCTATTCATATGAACCACCCACGACATAAGTGGGTCAATTGTGCTTGGATTTTAGTATATTGATGGTTTCATCCACTCAATCCACATCTATTAATATCAATGTGTTTTTTTACTAATTTGGGTTCAGTACATAACCAAATACTGCATAGCCTAGTTTACCACTTCGGTGCGATATGGTGATGCAATGCAATGTCCTATCACAATGTTACAATACGAAGTTTCGTAGGAATATGCATATTAGGGCTTTAGGCCTAATACGGTCATATATAAATTGATGATATGTCATTCATGATTCACGACAAAAGCTAGCCATCCTTAACTAAGTCATAAAGTCAATAATGTGCTTCGATCATTATACAAGCTCTCTTGCCTGTATATTTTTTGCCAAAAGTTGACCATTAGGGGATTCTGTTACGCCCAATTCAGTAACTAGCCACTATGAGAGATGGAGTTATATTACATCCGTACATTGAGATGAACGAAATATCGTGATCTCGATCGATAGCATAAACTTGGTTGTCATGCCCTCATTGTAGTTCGTGAAAGATTATGCAAATTTAAAAAAAATATATATATATATATACGATGATCAAATGACATAACACAAAATTAAGACTGTCCAAACGTTACGCTGAATCACAAAATGACCCATTTAGGACAGCAAACAACTTAATTTGAGGACGAAGGCAAACCACCCAAAGTTATCGAAAATATAGCATTCTACTATTTCCCCAATCTCATGTCCAAATACACTAATTTCGGCAAACTCCACGGACTGGAATGTGGTAGAGATTTACAGACATACCATCCACAGTTTCTACAGTGCCAGAATCTCCCAGATTCCTATGCTACTGACCAAAACTCAAGTATGCCGCTATCATGCTAACCAAAGGAACAGAGATATTGTCATCGACCACATTTGTAATGGGCAGCGACTCCATGACTGTGGCTGTCAGAGCGATTAAAGCAACCCCAGGAACTGCAGAACTCCAGTCCAGCTGCAAGTAACCAAGAGCTGAATAGTACTGAAGCATCCTGTATCATTTCACATGATCTATTCCAAATCAGTACCCACAAGTATGCATAATTAAGAAGTGAGAGTGGGAAATGAAAGGAGCAATCGATCGATCGACTCACCCAATCGATATAACAAATCCGCATGTGAACATGGACACGCTACCAATCCAGCTCTTCTCCTGATTGTATGGCAGTTTCATCGACCCGAATCTTCTTCCTATGATATCAGCCATGCCTGTAAAACGGCAGCATTACGCGTTCAATTCAGCGAATTACAGCAAAATTAGATTGTTGTGTTCATCAAGGAACAGAGGTGTTTTACCATCTCCACCACACATCATTGCCACTGAGATGATCCCAACCGGAGACTCGCGCCAGAAAACAAGTGTGCACGCGATCAGTACAAGCACATAAAATAGAGGCCCTCTCAGCAACTCCCTGCGAGGAAGCAACATATGATTTATGGCACCTGACAAGGAAGCAACTCAAAGAGAGGGTGGAAGATATGTGTCAAGTTACATACTCTGGCTTTCCTTCTCTGGTAACTGACTTAATGAGCCCTTCATCAGTAGCCAACGAGAAACCATGGATAACAAGCCGCAGGCAGTTCATAAGCGGCACAAACAAAGCGAAGTAGCGTGCCTCGGAGGAGGTGCTACTCTAGAATCAAAACGATCAGAGACTGAACTGATTAAGAAAGACTCGGAAATTTATAACAGTACTGGTGCAAATATTAGTTATTAAGAGCTTGAACTGTTGATGACTGCAGTAACCAAGCAAAAAAGTGGAAGGGTCACCTGAAAATAGGCCAAGAGATGACAAAGACCAACCCTGAGAGCACATGGACTAGTTTCCTGCTCAAATTCTGTCCCAAAACATGAAAAGTGTTACATACACATATTAGACCGGGCAGAGCAGGCCTATATGGAGCACAGTGATGCCACTGTACTCAGAAAAGAAACTAACCAAACACTGACGAGAAGTAACTTTTTCAGGTTTTTGTCTAGAGTCATCATCCCAATGTTTTAAAGATCCTAGGCTATCGAATACCACGATTTTAGTACAAAATACAGTTTTACTAACTTTTTCTGGTATAATTGTTTCACGATCATTGCTGATCATCCTCAGACATCATACAATAATCACCATGCCTGCAGGTTTTACCACACACAAAAAGAAATCACCATGCCAACTAGATTTCAAATAGGAAAGGACATATATACTGTTGGATCATGACTTGACACTACTTTTGGCAACTTGGCTAGGACCAGTAAATTCCCAAAGCAACCTTTTACCTTGCCTCACATCATATTCCATCCTCCTCAGTCCTCGTATAGCAACAAACTGCTTCATTGTTACCCGTTAAAAAAAACTGCTTCATAGTACTACCATGGCAGTAGTTACAGATTTGACCTCTCAAAACAACAAGCGCAACGAATACAACTACTAGTGGTAAAAAAAAAAAAAAAAGAAGAACACCATAGTACAGGTGGTCAGTCAAGTTGGAAATGAATGCATCACATTTTAGAGTTCAAATTTGTAATATTATGTCCAGATGAATCATTGCATTTGTGAGCTCATATTTGAAGAATCTAACCGGAGCGGATAAGGTATAAATTTTTTACATGCGTATAAAATCTCATTTGTAAGACAACGTATTATTTATTAGTGTAGAATCTAATTCTCTGGGAAATGGGTAAATATTGCAGAAAAATTAGATGTCGCAGGAATAACGGAAGAACCCTAAAAATCGGATCAGTTCCATATCTACAGACTACAATCTAAAACGCAGCAGTAAGAGAATTAAGTGGTAAGAAAAGTTCGCAGTCTACATCCTCAAGTAAACGTAATTAGGAAAACCGTAAGAAGATGGTAAATTACTTTTTCGCCGGCGGCGACAAGCGAACATCAATTAATTATCTCACCTGCTGGATAATCTGTCGGCGGGTGAGAGTATCGAAGGTGAGGACGAGACCGTAGGCGCCGGCGAGCACCCCCGCGGTGGCTCCGACGTCCCGGAGAAGATCAGATCCGGCGAGGACGCGGCAGGGTATGCGAAGAAGGAGAGGCCTCTTGGCAGGGGAGAAGACATAAGACGAAGAAGAAGAGGATTTAGAAGGGAGAAGGAAAGAGGTGGAATGGTTGTGGAAGCGGGAAATTGCGACGGAGGAGGAGAGCGGCGAGGAGGAAGCCATTAGTGCCATTATGGTGACTGAGAGAAGAGAGGGGAAGCGGAAAACACGAGGCCAGCAAGAAGGGTATGGCTGAGCTCCACCGCCAGGCCAGCGACTGGACACACTTTCTAATCATTGGAAACATATATGGTGGTGAATTTCTTTACAGAAGGTAAAAACTAGTTACTATCAACTTTTTACCGAGGGCCTGGTTTATAAATTAAGTTACCGATCGAGGAATGGTATATACTATATAGTTACCGGAAAACTGCTCTGTTCTGACTTCTGAGCAAAATATCACAACTCTTGCAGTTGCAACTTGCGAGCAAATAGGCTATCAATATTGCGTCGTCGTGGTGGCGGGCCCCTTCATAATCATATCCTTACTTGATAAAGGAGTGGTTCAGATGTTTTAAGTTGGATATGCAAAATATTGTGGGTTGCGGGCCTGGTGGGCCTGATACCAACTATGGGTCTTTTATAAATGGGCCTGGGCCTGAGCCCGTAGCCCAACATTTACCTCCATCTCCATACCTCATCTTCCAAAAGGGGTTACTCTGTCTCTTGCACTTCCTAGAATCATCTCACTCCTCGTCAAATGTCACACACGATAGTTATTCATTTTTTTTTTAAACTTGGATATAACTTTGGTATTAGAGAGTTCACAAGTCTGTATATCACGGTTGAAATTTTTTTTATAGCTATTTTGTTATAAAATTTAAGAAGTTAGAACATATCGTTTTCACTTATAGAAGATGACCTTTACGATTTATAGTTTCAGGCATGCTCTCCATTTGCCTACACCTTTATTACACAATAAAAATAATACATCCGACTAGGTGCAAATTTTGTCAAATTTAAATTAGCCTCGTAGGCTCAATTGATCGCAAAATGTTCGAAATCACAAGTCACAACGACACAAGTTGAGTGTTAGAGTGTATATCTCTAATACCTTTTTATTCTAATGAGTTGGAATTAACCCATCCCCATATTTGCATAAGATTCAAATAGTAAATCAAAATTATACTTATCAATAAGATTTCAGCTATCAATTTCCTTTTCAATGATATGATAATAGTTTTTATGTGTATCATTTCAACTAATGTGCAATTATTTATGATTATAATTTCATTATATTAGAGAAACATACTATGATAAAATTTAATAGTTAGCAGTCACATAATATAACCATTTAACATAAATATAAAAATTTAGCCTTGTTTTTCTATTCAATAATTTGTTCATATAATAGCCATTATATAAATTTAAGGGTTTCTACCTAGTTAATTTTAGGATAATGTCTATTTTTTATCCAAATCTTTTTCATAATCTTTTATATTATCCAAACCTATTAAAATACTAAGAATTATCAAAATGTTAACTTCCGGTTAGCAATTTTGTTAATAATATTGACTTGGCAACATGATACTGACTTGGAAGAGACACATGAAGGTTAACATTCCAAAGTTTTTAGTATTTTAACTAAGAAAAGAGTTATGAAATTATTAACGGTAATGAAAAATGGCTAATATTTTTATGTATTACGAAAGATTTGGCTAATTAATAACATTTTAATAGGTTTGGATAATATAAAAGAATCTGAAAAATGTTTGAATAAAAATAGACATTACCCTTAATTTTATACCAATAAATATAAATAAATGTTAAATAATATTTCTGACCGATCATCATTCACAATTTCTCATCTAAATATTTAAAAAATCGTTAAGAGAGTTATTGTTTCCCAATCAAAAAGTATTTTACAAAACATAACTAAAATGCTAAAGATCGTCATAGAACTACTAATTATCATTGTAAAATGTATATGTAAATTACTCTATTGTCTTTTTTATTTAAAAATTAAATTCACAAACCAAACAAACTCTATTCCGCCCTTTGGAGCTGCGGTGGACTTTCCACTTCCCCTTTGCCTTCGCCGTGGCGGCTCATCCACGCTCGCCGAAAACGCTAGTGAGTCTCTGAACGCGAAGAAGAAGAAGAATCGTCTCACTCCAATTGCCGCGAAAAATCAACAGATAAAAGGAAACTCCACAACGGCTAGTTTTGCCGAGATGCACTAAGATGCCTGGCTGGCAGCCCCTGCGCCTCCCCTCTAACGGTCACATTACCGTTACAATTTTGGAATTTGTATAAAGCGCTCTCGAATATCCTCGCTAAACATTCCTGTCTATTCAACTTTCCGCTGCCGATTTTCCATTTCTCTCAATCTCTTTGTGGAATACCTCAATCCGGATTTCTTTTTCTAGTTTACTTTGAGCTCTTTAGCACTTAAGCAACAATGGAGACTCCTTCCTCAACCAAGAGAATTACAAGATCACAGACTCATTCTCTTGGGCTTAACAACAGCAATATCCCCATGTCCAGTAAGTCTTCTCCCGCTTCGTTGTACTCTTTGATCATCTGGGTTCTTGTGGAGAACAATCAAAGATTGGATCTTTAGTGCGGATCTTTGCGTTTTTTCGAGTCCGGCCAACTGTTTGTTGAAATTCCGCACTGACGTTTCTGGGTTATGGTCTTTTTACCTTTTCCCTTTCAGGGAAGATGGAAGATTCAGCCAAGGCTAGTGTTAAGCAGCAGCAGCAAGAAAGATCCGTACTAATTGACATAACAAATGATTCCCCGATTGTTGGGCTAGCGAAGGGAATCTGGGAGACTCCCTCCTCTGCCACAGCAAAGCAAAGAAGTAACATACTCAAGAACAGTAACAAAACTCCTGGATCTGGAGAAGCTCTTCTCAGGGGTCAAGTGAAGACTCTGCTGCAGCGAGTCGAGGAAGAAGCTGATCAGTCAAAGATTGGGTTGGAGAATCGGCCTTTCCTCCGGCTCCAAGGGCTTCTCGACTCTAATCCCATGAGACTTCTCGCCCCAACTCCGGCGAATACCCCGATGGTCCTTGACGATCTGACCCATAACAATAACAGCATCATTCAACAGATCTCTCCTGTTCCAGTAATTGAAGAACAGCTCAAGATTTGTGAGGTTCGTACTTTCTTTCTCTTCTGAAGATTGTCTTTTCCTATCTATCTTTATATCTGCTCGGGAAAAGAAATTAACGAATTTGGGCATGGATGTGAAACTGCAGGCCGTGGTGAGTGAAATGTTCAAGCAAGAGGCATTGGAATCTCAGAAGAGTTTGAACAGGCAATTATTGATGGATTTCTCTGAGAAGTCCGAGTCTGATTCTTCTCCGGAATGCTTTTTAGCGGCCATAGCTGGGACTGAATCGGGAAGCGAACAGAAGTCGCTGTCACCACAGTCAGAGGTAGCAGACGATGACAGCGCCTCTCTCTGGTCGATTCAGGTCAACGCGAGCACCCATGATGATGAAGACCTTGATGAAGTGATTGGAGTAGTAGAGGTAGAGGAGCTTTACGATGATGACTACAGTGAAGACGAGGAAGAAGAAAGGTATGGTGATAGAGGATTAGCAGTTGATGAGCTGTGTGAAGGGATTACTAGAATGAGTATGGTGGCAGTCAAGTTCAGTGGGAAGCACAAGAGGTTTGAGTACAATAGCGATGACGAGCTGCTTGAGAAGGAAGAAGAATGCGAGGGATAGTTCTCGCCTGGTGTTGTCAGATTGAAGGCGCTTCGGACTCCTAACAGAAAGCATCTCTGAGGTTTCCTGTGGAAGAAGAAGAAGAAAAAGGCGGCGTCTTTTTTGCTCTGTTTTTTTTTTAATCGTTGTTGTTTTTTGCTTCAATACTGAAGAAGCAATGGGGGCGGGGCATTGATATTGAGAAAGCTTTATTGATGTCAATAATGGAAGTTATCGGTTTTCTTTTGCGACTTGAATCAACGCCCTCCGTTTTCCCTCGTTAATCTTATCATATAGGAGCCTGAGAAATGAGCTCCAACCTCGTTGTCCTTCCTCTTCCCCTCAACGCCACGACCCAGAAAACGCCTTCGTCCAAATTCCCTTCCTCGGCAGCTCTTCCGCGCCACTCTCTCTCCCCGCGAGTTTACATCCCGCCTCATATCTACAAGCACCCTGCCGCCGTTCTCTTGGAGCTCTGTACTTCCGTCAAAGAGCTCAACCAAATCCTTCCTCTCATTATCAAGCACGGCCTCTGCGGGGAACACCTCTTTCAGACGAAGCTCGTCAGCCTATTCTGCAGCTATGGCTGCTTGAATGAGGCGGCTCGGGTGTTCGAGCGGATTGAGAATAAGGTGGATGCGTTTTACCATACGATGCTTAAAGGTTATGTCAACCACTCTTCTCTGGATACAGCCTTTTCGTTTTTCTGTAGGATGAGGCACGACGGCGTTACGCCCGTTGTGTACAATTTCGCGTATTTGCTGAAGCTCTGTGGGGATAATTCGGATCTTAGGAGGGGGAAGGAGATTCACGGGCAGTTGATAAGTAGTGGGTTGTCGTGGAATTTGTTTGCGATGACTGGGGTTGTGAATCTGTACGCCAAGTGTAGGGAAATTGATGATGCCTACAGAATGTTTGATAGAATGCCTGACAGAGACTTGGTGTCTTGGAATACCATTGTTTCTGGGTATGCTCAGAATGGGGTGGCAAGGGTTGCGTTGGAGTTGGTTTCGAAGATGTTTGAGGAAGGGCAGAGGCCGGATTCGATTACCGTTGTTTCTACTTTGCCTGCAGCTGCTGATGTTGGGTCGCTGCGAATTGGGAAGGCGATTCATGGTTACTCCATTCGGGCAGGATTTGAAGGTCTTGTGAATGTTTCTACAGCTCTTGTGGATATGTATTCAAAATGTAAGGATGTGGGAACGGCAAGGGTACTTTTTGATGGGATGAACCGTAGGTCTGTGGTTTCCTGGAACTCGATGATTGATGGGTATGTAGAAAGTGGGGATCCTGAAGAAGCACTGGTTATATTTCAGAGAATGATGAATGAAGGTGTTCAACCAACTAATGTCACTGTTATGCAAGCTCTACATGCCTGTGCTGATTCAGGTAACCTTGAGCTAGGGAAATTTGTACATAGGTTGGTGGATGAATTGAAGCTTGGTTCCGATGTTTCTGTCATGAACTCCTTGATTTCCATGTATTCCAAGTGCAAGAGGGTCGACCTTGCTTCTGAAGTCTTCGCGAAACTGAAGAATAAAACGCTGGTGTCATGGAATGCTATGATACTTGGTTATGCCCAGAATGGATGCGTCAATGAGGCTTTGAACTCTTTCTGCCAGATGCAGTTACAGAATATAAAGCCAGATTCATTCACGATGGTGAGTGTCATTCCTGCTCTTGCAGAGTTGTCAATTCCGCGACAAGCAAAGTGGATACATGGGCTTGTCATAAGACGGTTTCTGAACGAAAATGTGTTTGTGATGACTGCTCTTGTCGACATGTATGCAAAATGTGGAGCCATCCATACTGCAAGAAGACTCTTTGACACGATGAAGGCTAGGCACGTGATAACTTGGAACTCCATGATCGATGGGTATGGCGTCCATGGGCATGGGCGTGCTGCTGTAGAACTGTTCATGGATATGCAAAAGGGAGATATCAAGCCAAATCATATAACGTTCTTGTGTGTTCTATCAGCTTGCAGCCACTCAGGTCTGGTGGATGAAGGCATGCAGTTCTTCAATAGCATGAAGGAAGACTATGGTCTAGAGCCTGCAATGGACCACTATGGAGCTGTGGTCGACCTTCTTGGTCGAGGTGGCCGGCTACACGATGCATGGGAATTCATACAACAGATGCCTGTCAAACCAGAGATTTCAGTTTACGGAGCAATGTTGGGAGCTTGTAAGATTCACAAGAGCGTTGATTTTGCTGAGAAAGCAGCGGAGAAACTTTTCGAATTAAATCCAGAAGAGGGTGGTTACCATGTACTTCTAGCTAACATTTACGCCTCTGCGTCGATGTGGAAGAAAGTAGCTGAAGTGAGAGGAATGATGCAGAAGAAAGGGCTGCAGAAAACTCCAGGGTGCAGTTTGGTCGAGTTGAGGAACGAAGTGCACAGTTTCTATTCAGGGAGTACAGAGCATCCACAGTCCAGAAAAATCTATGCTTTCCTTGAGAAACTGGTTGGCAAGATCAAAGCTGCTGGTTATGTGCCTGAGACCAATTCAATCCATGACGTCGAAGATCACGTGAAGGAGCAGTTGCTAAACACTCACAGTGAGAAGTTGGCAATTGCCTTTGGGCTCCTGAATACTACCCGGGGCACGACCATCCACATCAGGAAGAACCTGAGAGTTTGTGGGGATTGCCATAGCGCGACAAAGTACATTTCACTGGTAACAAGAAGGGAGATAATTGTACGCGACATGCATAGGTTTCACCATTTCAAAAATGGAGTTTGTTCCTGTGGTGACTATTGGTGACCTCTCTAATCTGACTATCAAAGGATAGGGAAGATACATGCAATTGGTTTTCACTTTTCGCCCTGTAACAGTTCAGAGAATACTTGATTTTTGTCGACCTAATCCAATCCAGTCAAACATCATTGCACAAAATTATGTATGAAATATGAGAAATGTCTAAATGTAATTAAAAATCCAACACAAGTGTATACTGCAGTATGATACACTATTGGATACATTTGAGTACCTATCTCTGTTACAACAAAATTTTGGGGCGTTAGAGCGTATGCCGGTGCTGGAAAAGTTGAATAGAAAGCATCTACTAAGCTACTAGACGGCAGCCTTCTTGCGCACGAATCTCTTCAGAGACGCAGGCAATTCAGTTTCCTCACCGAGGTTTCGCTTCTTCCCTGCAACTTTTCCTTCCTCCAGCATTTGCTTCTCCAGGAAAGGTTTCTTGGCTTTATCGATCAACACCTTTCTCTTCATCACCCTCTTGCTCGTCTTATTCCTACCTTTGGTCTTCTTCTTCAAAGCAATGTCTTTGACCGATTCAACAGCAGCCTCTTTCTCTGCCTCTATCTCCTCCTTCGTAGGCTTCTCCCTCTTCTTGTATGGTCTCAATGTACCAATCTTCGAGGGGTCCAACATTATCGTCTCAGGTGGGAGCTTGTCGAGCAGAGAGTGGATCTCCTTCTCTCTCCGCTGTTCACTTGTTTCAAATGGGTTTGCAACCCAAGTATCAAAGTTCGGTTCACCTGAACCCGGAATGAGGATAGATGACCATCCCATCGAGTGGCCCATGACCAGAACATCTTCATAAGGCCGGAAAGATACTTTTCCGATCTGGTACCCTTTAGCAATTGAATGACCCATGTACCGGCTGTAGTTTTGGGTTCCTGAGAAATCACCTAAAACCTGAGCATATGATCCAGTTCCTGCAGCAAGTAAACCTTTCTGACTGAAATCCAAGGTCTTAGCATGGTGCCCGGGTATTGTTTGAACCACTTCGAATTTCCTCAAGTCCCAAATTTTTATCTTCTTTTCTCTTCCACAAGATGCCATGAGATGGCCATTCGGGTGGAATGCTAGTGCTGAAATAGGGCCGTGATGGCAGAGCATCTTGACCAAGGGAGCAGCACTGGTGGGCTTCCACATGCTTACCGTACCAGCAGAGTGACCAACTGCAACAACGCCATTGTAAGGGTTGATCTGCATCGTCTCGGTGCGTCCCAACCCCGTACGGAAGTTACCTATCATCTCGCCGGTGGTAACATCTTGGTAACGGAGCTGTCCAAATTTATTTATTGATGCTAGGAGGAAATGGTTCTTCAAGAACTGTAGCCTCGACACTGCTCCATGTTCCTGAATAAATATAACTTAACTTAGTTTTACTCTGTTGCATCTTGAAATCGGATTACCTATATAAAGATGTAAATACCTTCTGTACATTACTTTGCAAGACACAAAACTCGAGGCTTATTAAGAATACTGCCAGCGACAGTGTTACTTACCTTTAAACAATGAAGCTCGATTCCATCCCGGTTATAAATGTATGGGTACCTGAACAAAGGATAGAATCTTAGACATCTCATCTCAACAGAGGAGCCTGACATGTGGAGTTACTGAACTGCATACTCAATCAGCATTTGCATGCCATATATAATGAATTAATATCAGAGGAACACAAAAGAGAGGGGTCCATAAGTCAAAATTGAAGAAGCCTGCCACAAGGCGGACACCTGTTTCATTGCAGTTTTCAAGTACTAAGCATGCTATTTCCCACTTGCGTTGTAGTAGATCCTACAAAGCACAAGTAGGAATAGGTGCATGCTTGATACTGGAAGACCAGAGGACAGCATTGTTATCAAATAGCATGACAAGACTTATCCAGTTCAATGGCAAATAATCCTTGGAGAATTTATAACAATAGACAAATACATGGTACTGCAAATATTATATGCAACAAAAGAAAGAAGGCCATACTTTTTCTGTGCAACTGCAAAGAATGACTCATTGTGCAAAAACACAATATCTCGAACTGTTTCTTTTACCTGAAAGTGCAGATATATATCATAACCATAAGTATGCCAGATTGTTTTTTTTTAAGCATGTTAGATTAAGTGTTTAAATGCCAACAAGATAAAGCAACCTTTGAGAGATTATAAATTGAGACAAAGAAGTTTTATGTCTCAATGGGTTAAGAAGATTACTAAGTGCTTAAGCATCTAGTATTAATTCTGAACAAAGTGTTTAATTTGGGATAAAGGCAACAGGTCATTATGAGGCAGCCTAGATGTACCTGCATCTCTCTAATTAGCTCCATACTCTTCATGTCTACAATAGCCACATGCCCCTTACGTCCTGCAGTCGCCATGTATCGACCACTAGGGGTAAAATCCAGAGTGTAGGGACCAAGATCTGCACACCAAACTAATGTCAATACAGGTAGCACCAACAGCTAATCATGATCAGATAAACTTTAATTCATCCAGAAATCTACAATGAACTAAGCAGCTGTGAAAGCTACCTGATGAGTCTAACTCGGCAAAAAAAACACGGAGAAGTAGCAGGAAATATAACAAATCAGCTTAACAACTTTTCATTCTCCTTACTAACAAGATTATTTTCTCTCCATAATAACAAATATTTTCTCAAGATAATCAGAAATCAATATCAGTAATGCAGATAATCACATAAAATAAAACAAGTGACAAGTTCTCAACAAGAACCTGTAGATCACATAGGTAAGGAGAAAATTGCAGCAAGTTTCTAGATGAAGGTGGAAAAGGAATATTGAGCCTATAAATTTTCTAAGTGGCAAGGCTACTATAAACAAACCTTTCAACACTATATCATATTGATTCCTTGAACTTAAAATATCAACTTCACGAGTAAGCTGATCTTGTTTGATCCTCCATGTCTTTTCTACACCTTCAGCCTCCAGATATCCTCCCTCACTTGGCATAAGCCACTGAAAAAAGCAACAACTTAACATGGTTCAATAAGCAACTGCATTATTCGATCTACCAAATTCACATGAGCAAGATGAATAACACAAATTGAGTAAATGGAGGGGCAAATAAATTTTTACCCTGATTACATGACACCAACGTTTCAGATACACCAAAACTCAAAAGACACGAGAAGAAGAGAACAGCATAATATATCGTGCTTCATCCTTAGAAATGCATTTAGGACTTTGTTTGATCTGAGGTATTGATCTGGCAATGCAATCATTCCACGCTACCAAACCTCCAATTTAGTAAGGAATTCCAACCCCAAAATATCTTTAGAGACAAAACAGAAAATATGTACTTCATTCCTCCTTTCTTGTAACAGGTGGATCAGTTTATTGATTCAAGTATATAGGGAATCAACGGAGGGTATCATATGCCTATGTTATCAGCTGAACCAGAGAAGTAATAGACTAGTGTTGAAACCGACCTTTTCAAACTTTGCTGCAGCTTTTGCAGAGTTGCCATATAATTTTTCTCGAACAAAAAGCTGGCCTTTCAACTTTTTATCTTTTAAAGCCTGCGTAGAAAGAACCAATATTAAATAGCAAGCACAACCCTGTCAAAGCAAATAATCTGAATCACAAGTGGATACCTCAAGATCTGCACCCTCTCCTCTAAGATACTTCTGCAATTTAGTATCTAGCTCTGCAGATAATTCCTGCAACAAACAAGAAGGAATTTCAATCAGTTGTCGCTCAAGGTTATTAAAAATTTACATACTTTGGGACCACAATACAATATTGATGGAAGATTCAGATGGGTGGCAAATTCCCACGCCACATTAGCAAAACAGATCACATGTTCAAAACCTCAGTACCAAATTCTGGCAATATTTCACAGAACGGAGGTAGGAAAATATTGGATAAGCCAAGTAATATCTGAAATTTATGAACTTCAAAATCAGATTCAAATGTCTAGGTATGATATGAGAACCATCCTTGGGACTAATTATGGGCTTTACCAGATTTGTATTGCTAGGACATGTTTTCCTAGGAAGTGACATTAGGGATTCATAAATACCTGTTCCGTAGGAGGCAAAATCTTTGCAGAGCCACCAGCTTCTTCTTCCAAACCCATCTTGCTACAAACAGTCAAGATGAAGATAAATCTGAAAACAACAAATGGAAGAAAACAAAGTTTCAAATTAAGAGACTATAGGGAGATCCAATCTCACCACAGTAAGGAAACAGAAATATCAGAGTGCTAAACTGAAACACTTTGCAATAAACAATGATTGCAGAACCAACAAGAAGGAAGAACAACTAAACAAGCCGTAAGCAACACTGCAACAGTGAACAAATAGTGTCCCCGTCCTATAACCAGTTCAGGAAGCTTTAAAGCCAATTAGAAATGCCGGACACAACCAACCATAGCTCATCTCTCTAAGTTTGAATAGGCCATGAGAGATACTAGAAAATACAAATGGTTCTAAATACAGAATGCAGTCAACTATTCCAAGTTGCAGCCTTCCAAAATAGCCTAATCTCTCTATTCAGTTTTTCTTGCGGTTGAAAGGAGTAGACGGTGAATAGTCCTCCGTCCTTACCAGAAAAAAAAAAAACTTGAAACCACAAGCAGTAAACGGTGACGATTTCAAAGGGTAATGATCTTTTGGATATTTGAGCGTAATCGAGAGCAGAGAAAGACAGAGTTCAATCCTAAAACCCCCCACGGCAACTTGTCCCGGTCTGCAACTACACTGGAAAAAGTATGGAACGGCTGAAAGGAAAGAGGAATTAGCCGCTAGATAAAATTAGGGTTAGGGACTTGCGGTTACTCTTTCGACGTCGTTACCTGTATATGAAAAGCTGAAAATCCCGGCGGGGATACTGTCGATCGGAGACGAGCAGAGAGGCGGAAGAGAATCCCTTCAGCTGTTGCGGCAACAATCCTCCACAAAGAGAGGTTTCCTCTGGGTTTTAGGCCCAGCGCGCCATACATTGATTTCTTATTTTCGCACCAAAAAAAAAAAACTAGCCCAGAAGGCAAAAGCCCAACCGACGGCGAACCTTTTTTTTTTTTTTTTTTCCTTTTCAACAAAGACGTCATCGATTGGTAAATTCTATGTGTCTCCTCAATTTTGAGGAACTGTACTCTACCATTAGGTCATATTGGAAATGCCAGTAAGTGATTTTAACGATAGTAAACTGTTGGACAAAGATAGAAAACCATAATTTAAGTACAATACTTCGACTATTAGTTTTTCAGGTATGATATTCGGTATGGTTTCACAGTATTTGCGTTTTAGTACGACTGTTTTCCTTCTAATTAGAACACCTCACTTAGAAAAATAAAAAATTTCTGTTAATATTGTTGCTTTTATCCAATTTCGTAATAGCCAATGTTATTGATGGCCATATCTTCATTTTGACATCAATTTTGAGTGTTATCTTCAATGGCATGTGCGCCCAACTTCTTCCAATTCAAGACAACATTATGACTTTGTTTAGGGAGGAAATAGATTTTGACTTTCATAACAAAGTTGGGCAAGGAGAAATCTATGTGATTGATGTTTCAGATTTCTACTCCTCAATTAGTTAAAATGGATACAAATGGGCCACACTCCTCCATTTAACGAATCAAATTAGGTTAATGGAATTTATGGTTATGGATGAGATTCATGAATTCAAGTTACATGCAATTTGTGGATAATTTTGTAAAGCAGCAAATAGTTTTTTGGTACTATAACATTATGTACTGAATAATGGATTTCTGTTGAGGATATTAATTATTTAGTAAAAAATAATTAATTTCTTGTTCTCCAAGTCCGTTGTTTCCTTGTCCTTGTCAAAGAAGGAAACTTGGTGTCATTAGGGTTTTAACCCTACGTCTATATAAGCTTAGCTACGGAGATTGTCGTCAGCAAGCCGTCACAATGTAGTCGTTCAATAAAACGTCAGCTGTGAGCTCTTTCGAGCTCACCGTGGATTAGTCTCGATCAAATCGATCGAGGATACCACGTAAAATCCCTTGTCTCGTGTTATTTCAATTCCGCGTTATCAAATTCTACTTGGTATCAGAGCTGTAGATTCAGCTAGTCTTCCGCGCACCAGCGATGTTCATCCCGCTAGCTTGTTTTGTTCATCAGCGATGTTATTCCGCTGAGCATAGTCGACCTAAGCGAAGTCCATTCCGCCATGGTTCGTCAATTGTCAATTGTTGGGATTATTTGTCGTTGATCTCCCAGATCCGTCCAAAAGATCCCCGTTGTTGATTCAGATGAGCAGTGCCGCTCTCCACACGTCCGGTTGACCGAGACGAAGTCCATTCCGCCTTGGATCTACTTGAAGTCCGTTCGCCGGCTCAATCGTCCCGGCGTCGCTACCCTCATTCACGGCTGCATCGTCAGGAGGGCCGATGTTCATTCCGGCTTTCCACTCCGTCTCCGCAGTCGTGTGCTCGGAATCCTTTAGCCGCCGTCAATCCTACCGACACCGCTGAACTCCCGGTGCAAAATTGTGGTTCTTTTTCTCGTAGGCGGTGTCCGCCGCTGTGTCCCAGGTCTTCAGTCTAACGAGATCGTGGCAGTCGCGTCTCCGGAATTGCCCATAGCTGGGTTGTTCAATTTCCGTCCGGCTCTTTGCTAGCCTCATGACCTCATCATCAACCGCAACAGAGCTGGAGTCATCGCAGCACTGCCGCTGCCAGTTCTGATTTGTTTCTCATTGCCCAGTTGTCGTTCAAGGAAAATCCACTGCCCGCAGCCCCGCTGCCATCCATGGCGATCGATCATGAGTTCCCTGTTGTTCGGTATGTTCTTCTTCGTCTCGATTGGCGCTGTCCTGTCCGAAGTCTTGTTCGTCGTTGTCAAGTTCATGAACAATTATAGAGTGGCAAGCTGAAAGAAATTCTGTGAAAGGAGGAGTCTCGATGTCCCAGCATCAGCACCCTCACGAGTTCGCTGGCCAGTCAAGGCTCATGTCATGGTCGTTCGTGGTCTCTCTCTCCAATTCGTCATTACGCTGGCTCGGCCGTCTCTCCAGGTTCTGTTCTTGTTATGTGCATGGGTCGAGTTGCTAAGAACAATACACTTTTGTTCTGTGTTTCTGTTTGGTTGATTATGTTTGGAGAATGGAGACTAGTTGGTGGAATTACGTTGGGTAAATAAAAGTTATCTTGTCATCATACTTTCTGGCCTTGTGTTGGCGGTGGAGGAAATTAAAGGGGTTTTCACCATCATCATTAAGCATTGTTCAGTCAAAGGCAGCCACAGTTTGGAGTTTGTTCCGGCGTTACAGACGAGTCATCTTCACAGTCCGGCAGTAAGCCAATCTTTACCAACATCAAAGTCATGGCGTTGAAGTCAATCGCGACATGTCTTGGTCGTCCCTTCAATAGCTAGTGTTGGGGAGATAGAGTAGCTTCTGTCAACAAATTTTCAAGTCATCCCGCGAGGCAGTCACGATCAAAGAAGCGATCGTCCCCTCCGCGTTCAGCATCAGTCAATTTTGATTCATCATTATTCTAATTTTCAAGCTGGGCATTCACGTCGTTCATGCTCCAGCTTGAGGGGGAGAATAGGGAATCATCAAACGTAGGTCGACTAGTTCAGTCATCAAGTCGACCACGTCTATCGATCAGTCAGGTTGCTCGGAGAAGCACAATCAGCAGTGCAGTTAGAAGTCTCCAAAGTCAGCAACCCGGTCATCAGTCTCCGGTCTCATCCAAGACGTCAAGGTAATTCCGCCATGTGGAGTTCACTATTGTTGAACTAGGTCAAGCATGAAGTCGGATCAATCTCATCCAAGACGTCAAGGAATTTCACAATGCTGAGTTCACTGTCAAAAGAACTGGGTCAAGCATGGAGTAGTTTCATCATTCGTCTACCTCTCCCACAAGCAAACAAAGTCACCGCCTGTTGGATCGTCATTGCCAGCAAGAGGTTGTTTGAGTGTTGTTCAGCTTCAAGCTCGACATTCTTGTCATTCATGTCTTCGCTTGAGGGGGAGTGTTGAGGATATTAATTATTTAGTAAAAAATAATTAATTCCTTGTTCTCCAAGTCCGTTGTTTCCTTGTCCTTGTCAAAGAAGGAAACTTGGTGTCATTAGGGTTTTAACCCTACGTCTATATAAGCTTAGCTACGGAGATTGTCGTCAGCAAGCCGTCACAATGTAGTCGTTCAATAAAACGTCAGCTGTGAGCTCTTTCGAGCTCACCGTGGATTAGTCTCGATCAAATCGATCGAGGATACCACGTAAAATTGTTTGTCTCGTGTTCTTGTTATTCCGCATCATCAAATTCTACTCCTGGCCACACTCCTCCATTTTACGAATCAAATTAGGTTAATGGAATTTATGGTTATGGATGAGATTCATGAATTCAAGTTACATGCAATTTGTGGATAATTTTGTAAAGCAGCAAATAGTTTTTTGGTACTATAACATTATGTACTGAATAATGGATTTCTTTTCGTAAAAAATCAAAAAAATTAGTATCAGTAAATAAAATACAAACTAGAAATACGTGTGGAAATCCACAAATCTATTGCATTTGATCGGCAATGAATTTATATATTTGGATTAGGTTCATATTTAACAGAGCTATTGATTTAAATTGGTGGATTGGGTTGTTATTTACCACCTTTAATAACAATCACTCACTGTTGACCGATTAAAGTGGCGGGTATTAGTGGTACTTGACTTTGAAGACGAGAACAACATTTAGCAGGTACGAATTTGGCCAATACCCTAACCACTGTTTACCATATATATATAACACTTGCCACAATTTGATCCTTCTGCCCAACTCCAACCCAAGGGCTATAGTTTACTGTGCCAAGGACAATGGTGCCTACCCCTGCCACTCTTGTTCTAAAGTTGAGGTGCTATGAGACTTGCCACGGATAAATTCGTATATAAAATCCGTTCGATAAAGTAATTTCTAAACATGGCAAAAATGTTTAAAAGTTAAATGGGATAATATATTTGTATGGTTCGATTTTTTTCACAAACTAAACATTCTGATCAATATTTTTTAGCTATAATATATTCGCATCAGCCTTGCTGATGGAGTTATGGGGAATCCTGTAGGGGCTTCCGCTGGCGTGGAGAAAGGGGGACCCAATTCCTCATCCTTGAATCCGACTCACACCTAGCCATAGACTTGATAAATCAGAGGCCAGATCCTGCTCATCCGTACTCAATGATTCTTGCCAACATTCGCCTTGTTTTGGCGCAAGGCTGGGTGGTTCAACTTGCTCATACCGTATAGAGAAGGGAATAAAGTCGCAGACCGGCTCTCGAAGCACAATCTCGTCTATCCATTCGACACGTACGAACTAGATGATCCCCGGCCAACTTAGTTGCTATCCTCCGTGAAGACTCTCAGGGAATCAGCTTCCCTAGGCAAGTGCTACAAAAACAGATAAAGCCATGTCTCTGTGAGGTTGCTGCTGAACTGCTCCTGTAGTATTGTCTTACTTCTGTTTAGAGAGACCATGCCTCTGTACTTCTATGGCTGATAATCTCCTTTTAATAAAAAAAAAATGTAAATTACTCGCATTGACACCCACGAGAATAAGTTTAATTGACATCCTAAAATGAATGAACATGCTTAATGGTTTGAAGGCGTGATTGACTCGATTGCCTTGGTTCCCATATATATTCTTAGGTCCCTCCTGCCTGTCTAATTATTACTCGGCAAAGTTGGAAGCGACCAAACCCACCAAAACTCCCCAGCCTTTTTGATCAACGCCGCGGAGTCCGCAAATCCCATTCCCTCATTTGCTAGAAACCTTCACCAATCACTCAAAATAACTCCTCCACCAATCTTAAGCTAGATCATGCTCACGACCTAGCTTAACTCGTTGGCTTGTTGAGCTAACCTCACGAGTTGGATTGTTTAAAACTTGTAGAATGATTAATTACTCTTCAGAACATGAATATTATCTTGTTAATACAAATGTGAATGGAAGTTAGCTGTTATTTTTAGTTTCTGGTGTTCTTTTTATCATTTAAATTCTTATGTGTACATATTTTTTCAGCAAAAATGATTTCAGATCGAGCTCATTTCGAGCCGAACTTGTACTAAGCTTGACAAGCTGTGTTAATGAGCATTTACCGAGCCCTACCGAGTTGAGTTGGATTATTTTTAATCGGGAGCCGAACTCGAGCTGGATTATCAAAATTTGAGTTCGAGCCGAGCTCGAACTGAAAAATCTACAAACAAGGCGAGTTCAAGATAAACAAAAACTCGACTCGTTTGCAGCCCTAGTCCCAAACACGTACAACATCTTTCCCAACTATGAGCTAGTCTCAATCAAATATTATAAAACGGTATCGGAGGTCGTATCGAAAAATGTCGGCAATATGATATTTTATGTTCAAATCGTCATCTCACGCCATAGTTCTACCATTTCATACAACTAAAAACCGCCTACCGATTCAGACTCCAATATGAAATTTTCTCCATCGGTACGCCGGTTCAGTTGTACCGCCTTGGTCTCAACATTCTCAATCACGATCGCTTTGGAAATACATCATCGATGTACGAAAAACACTCGCCGCTCTTCAATAATCGTTCATCAACATATATGTGGTTCATATCATGGGTTATATTGAAATAATTTGAAAACAAAAAAAAGAAAGACTACGTTAATAGAGACATTATTATACATACTAAGTTGCGAGAAAGAAGCTACGGAGTTCCGGCGGCGGCGTAAGTGTTCACCAACGCAAGCGCATTGCTGGTGTACTTCTTCGCCTCCGCCGCACGCGCGTACACCGCCGCCTTGACCTCCCCGTCGGCCACGTCCTGGAATCCGTCCGTGCACGTCTCCTCGTCGGTGAGCGCGGCGCTCATCCACGTCTGCACGTTGCTCATCTGGAACCGGAACGCCTCCTCCGTCGCCCCGGCGGCGCCCAGCTGCCGCATCTGCTTCAGGGAGCCGCGGATCTCCTCGGCGGCGTCGCCGAGGTTGGAGCGGCAGTCGTGGAGGGCGGCGGCGGCGCGGCGGTCGGAGCCGTAGTCGGCTAGGGCGGAGGCGTTGTTGGCGAGGAAGGAGGCGGTCCGGCGGACTTTGGAGAGGGCGACGCCGATGGCGACGCGTGCGAGGCGGCGGGGGCTCTGCTGGACGGCGGCGGAGTAGCGGGAGAGGGAGGTGTAGCAGAGGTCAGGGTACAGCGTGGCGTTGCAGCTGGAGCGGATGTAGTCCGTGGTGGTGGAGTTGCCGTGGTCATCGCCGGCGCCGGCGGCGGCGGCGAGAAGGAGGGGGAGGAGGAGTGCGGTGGTGGTGCGGGTCATGATTATGTTGTGGGGGGAATTCGGTGCGCGTGGTTTGAGGGTCGTTTAGGTTGTGTGTGTGCGGTTTAAATAGGAAGAGGGTGTGGGGTTTTGGTTTCTCGCTTTTGCTCCATAACAGAAGGCATGATTGTCGTTTGGGGGATTCACCTTTGCAATTACCCTGCTTTTTCATAGCAACCGTTGAAAACTTGAAAGGTTTCCTGATAATCCGTTGAAATATTAAGTTGCTCGTGACTTTTTTTTTTGGGTATAATTTTGCAGGTACATTATGAAAACATTGTTTAAATTTAGGCCAAACACATTAACCAATGGAGTTGTGCTTCTGGGCGGCCACCTTGAAATAGTCATCAAGTCAGCAAAGGAACCATCAGCACAACCTGATCCCAGTAGGATGAACAATATTATCAGTGGATTCTCCATTTGCTCTCTAATGCAATGGCTATGTCTCTCAAACATGCAGCAGCAGTCAATGGGTAGCTAGAAACTACAAAAAGAGCAAACAAATCAGCGACGAAGCGTTGAAATCAGAGAGGAAAGATAGGAAAGTAACTAACGATCGGACCATACCTGCTACAAGATCATCAACGTAGTCGCTATCGATTTTACCATGGGCCATAGTGCCAACCTGCAACAACAAGTATCACATTACTGCATGGCTGAAGAACTAAGCGACATCAAAAGCATACGAAGCTTGAAATGTACCACAAAAATGAGGTCATTGTCCTCGTTGACTCCGCTAATGTACTCCTCTATGGGGAGTGCCTTCTGCGAAACAAATGAGAGACCTGAAGTAGCAGAAGGAGGCAGTGTAAGGATACATATATAGTTAAGAAATAACCAATCAAAGCGCTTGAAAAATAAACTCCCCTGCCTACCCTATTGCAATGGAGTTTACAGGAAAGTACTGAGTTACTGGATTTTGAACCAACCGCAATAATTTCCCACCCTTCCCTTTGGCTTTGATGCTCAATTTCTGCAACAACTGAGCTGCACAAGTGATACTACCGAATAGTTAAAACAACTGGGCAAAGTTTGATCAAGGTGATTCACATTATTCAATTCCATAGAAATTCAAAACTCACCCATCATATCACAGAATTCTTCCAATGTCCTCGGAATTCGAGCATTAGGTTCAACTTTAATCAAAATCCCTTCATCTGTCTTGATGTACACTGCCTTTAACTTACCAGCCATACGGAGCCGGCTATCCATAATTCCGACGAGAGCCTAAAATACATAGAGAATGAACAGAGTTTCATGCATAATTTTGGTCCATAAAAGAAGATAAATTAAACCAAACGGTGCCTGTTCATAATTTGTGTAACAGGACCGCCACCTAGCTAGGATTAATTTGACAACCCAGTAAATCAAGGGACTACCACTCAGCAGAA
The DNA here is from genome assembly GCA_946122785.1 of Linum tenue. Classification (NCBI taxonomy): domain Eukaryota; kingdom Viridiplantae; phylum Streptophyta; class Magnoliopsida; order Malpighiales; family Linaceae; genus Linum; species Linum tenue. The sequence goes on along the minus strand of CAMGYJ010000005.1, from coordinate 6,026,581 downwards.
GAAGAAAAGGATGGAGCATCAATTATAGAAATAACATTAACACCCTGTATGATAGAAGAATGACTAACCTCATGAACAATATCAGGTCTGTACTTGTATGGATCCATGTTCTTCTTCCTTAAGTAGTCGGAATGCTCATTTGCGTTCAAAATACGATACCTCTGCAAGTAGGCAACTCTAGTGTGAGAAGGCATAACTGACCAGGACCTTCTGAAACTAATATGATTAACTAGCAGCAGCATCGGTTCTCATGCTTTAGAAACTGCCAACCTACGTTCTGCAAGCAGCTATCCTGTGATAGTATATGCGAGGCTAAAACCCAACACGTGCCTTGTATGATGATACAGATTTAAACCATTATGATAAGAGAAAAGAGCTTTACTCGTCCAACATTAGCAAGAACCAACGAAGCCTTCTCAAGAACAAAAATCACCCCAGCTTTGGAGTCTGGACTGGATGGTGGCAATGCAATCCCAGGGAGATACATTGCCACCTGATCTACTCCCAATTCTGATCCCTGCTTCCCGTGTCCTGAAGAAATTCTGCTAAGCTTTGGCTCATCACTTGCTTGTTTCAAGCATAAAACCTTTATCTTTTCTTCTCCCCCCTCGATTTCATCTCCCTTATTTTGTTTCATCACCCTTCTTTACTCTCACCTTCTCTTCACAAGTTAGCTCAAGGAATCCTAAAACAAGGTTTGGCAAATTGTTAAACCCCCTCTATATGAAATAAACATAAAATGAGCACCTGAACAACAAAGCCTCCATTATAGAGAATGGTAATTCAGCCCTAAGCATAAAGCCTGACGGAATCCATCCTATAATGCCCTTGAAACCATAAAACTGAAGACAAACAACCAAAAACCAACAAACAAGAATAAGAATGCAATAGAGACATATTGGATAAGACAAGCAATATATGAGGCAAATTCATGAACCCTACCATTGGAATGGAATGTTTAGCTACAAGAACCATCGTTGGGATTCATTACGTGCTACACCACACTAGTATTAAGGTTAAGGATAATGATCCCACTTTGCAATCATCCACAAGGTTTACAGTCTAACAGCATTTGTTTGTCTACCTAGAAACGGATACACTCCATAAAATACTAGTACCGCTGGCTCAGAAAGCACCAAGAAGAAAGAAGTTACAGGTAGGAACGGCCGGAAAGGGGCAAGACACAAATTATAGGGGTTACTCTTTCAGAAAAAAAAAATCGATGTTGTTACCTGCAGCCAAAGAATATCGGGAAGTCTGTCGACCGGAAAACAGCGAAGAAGAGGACCTGCAGCTTGCTTGCTTGCGGCACCGGTGACTGGTCACTCCCTCGCCACGGCAGTCAGGGTTTTTGCTCCGCCGGGAGCCTCTTCAGTTTTGTCTAACTGTTGGGCTTTTCAATTTGTCATTCTAAATACGCCGCGCGTTGGGCTTTCAAACAGACATTAGAGGATCGACCCGGCCCGCAACCGTCTCGGCATAAATACAATAAAACCCCCCCAAACGGCAAAACCCTCCGTTTCGGAGATTCCCGACGGGGCAGAGCGTTCAGTAAGGAGCGGCTGATTTCTGTTCGGCGTCTCCTCCTCCGACCATCAACGCACTAGCGTTAGGAAAGTAAAACAGCCGGATTCTTGGGTCTCCCAGAGGTTTGTTGAAGCTTCTTTACTCGAATGCTGCTGTTTTCCCGTCTACGGCGAACTTGGAAATTGCATTGCGAGTGACTTTTGTGACTCTGGAATTGCGTTTTGGGTTTCATTCGTTAGCTTCGATTGTGCAGATTGATACGCAGCGGACATGGCGAAGCGGAAGAGAGGGAAGGCTTTGGGGTCGGTGGAAAGCGATTCGAAGAAGGGAAGAGGAGAAAGGGGCAAGATAGAGTCGAAAGCTGACGATGTAATTGCTTCACAGCAAAGAGAGGAAGCCGTTGCCAAGTGCAGCAAGAGTAATCCCCATTTGAGGGATGTCAAGTCACGGGCTGTATTTGTTCTCGAGAATGCTTCTCTGACCAAGGGCTTCGTCCACAAGGTTTAGTTACAATTCCAATTTTCCAATGCCGTCCAATTCATATGAAGCGGAATCAATAAACTCTGGTGGTGATGACACCCTTTTGAATTTTGTGCTTGTCCAGAAAAAGAAGATACTGCGGTGTAACGAGGATGGGAACTCTCTGCTCAGGCAAGGGAAGAACCCCAATGATTATCAGCCTGACATTGTCTTTGAGGTTGGTTCATCACTTGCCTTCTTATCTTAATGCTCCTTGAGGTTTGATTTTTTCGCAATGTTGTTGGTATTTCCCCCTTTTCTGAATAGATGGGGCGGATGTGTTGAATACTTATTTTTCTATCAGGCTCTGCGGGCAATTCTGGACAGTAAACTTAATAAGGCTGGTATGGTTGGAGCTATTTATGTCAAAACTGATGCTGGACTACTCCTTGAAGTCAAACCTCATGTAAGAATACCAAGAACTTGCAAGAGATTTTGCGGCGTAGTGGGTGAGTCATTTGTATTCATGAAATGCATGCCTTTTCCTTTTCAGTTTTTTTTTAACTACGAGTCCAACTTGCTTTATTTGAGCTGATTTTCTTGGCCATTTTCTGTTGGCTTTCGCAATTTATGAAGTGGATGTACTGGAGAAGTCTTGTATACGGTCCAAGGATACTGGGGATGTTCTCATTCGTATGGTTGAAGGACCTGTGACACGATATCTACCGGAAAATGCCCGTATAACTGGTCTGGTATTGATGTTTTTTCTGGTCATTTACTATAGTTGTACTTGACATGTATTGATAGTGACACTCCTTGGTTTGCAGGCCTCTCTTACAGCTCACAGAAGTCTGTTCAGATAAAGGACTATGTCTCTGGCATTAGTGACGATTTCAACCCTGTGTTTGTGGTATGGACTTGTTGGAATTTCTAGGCTGAGCTGGTTCTTGTGCTTATAAAACTGCATACAACTGTATTTTGATGTATGCTATATGACTGAATTCCCTTTGGCATTAGGTGGGTGCAATGGTGAATGGTAAAGTCAGTGAGGAGTACACCAATGACTACGTTTCAAGTAAGTTTCGTGGCTTTAGCATGGCAGACTTAGATGGCCTATGTGTTTCATTTTCATACATGTTATCCTGATAAAAGTGGATTTCTTGCATCTGTTTGGTGACATTTTCTGGAGATGGGAATGATCAAGGAGGTATTAAAGGACAAATTTAGAGTTTCTCATAGACTGGCCTTTGGCATTGCATTGTATAGTTTGTTTGTGCTCACACTACCCAACATCATTCTCGACAGATGCAATTCCCTGCTCATTTCACCTGTATGACAATAGAAATTATGAGAGCTGATGAAGGAGAGTTACTGTTGGTCATATTCGTTAACGAACTAGCATCAAAGATCTTGCATGCGAAATGTGGAACAGAACATGAAAATACATTACCAGTGTGATGAACGGCCGGACTGCTGATTGGTTTTCTCTCTCTTTCTTTCTTGTTGATCAGTATCAGACTACCCGTTGAGTGCCAAGTATTGTCTAGGCATGATATGCCATGCACTGGAGCAGAAGTGGAGCATCTTCTGAACCCTCTTTGAACTCATGATTACTGGTAGGATTACTGCATTCGATATAGCTATTTATATATACGTTGGAATCAAGTGTACATGCAGTGTAATGCGGTTTTGCTTGCACTATAATCTTTGGGGGGAAGTACGATTGTAGCTGAGCATCTGGGTGTACTTAACATTGGCACGATCATGTCTGAGTTTTTTTGTTCTTTTCTTTCTCCCGATATATTCAGAAGAAAGGCAATTGACGGTTGAAATTTTCGCCTGCTTGTCACATGGCGATGTGAATGACAAGCTCCATTGTAGTGGAACTATCATTGTGGAATCAAGGAGGTTAGAGTTGGATGCTTTTGAAAATTTGGTGGAGGATAGGGGCGAGGGGATGAGATAACATGTTATTGGTTGCATTTAAATTGTTACGTCAATGAAGATAATGGTTCGATCAAGATACAACTATGCTAATGTTAGGATAATACATGAGGAATTAAACATATACATACCATATTTGAATAAAAAATATATTATTACAAAAATTTGACAAAATCTTATATTTTAATACAACATATAACGTCAATTGTTTATATTTAAAGACGATTGATTGACTGATTTCGTCAATTTGGATCCGGGTACCAATTGAATTGGATTGAACGGTTGATTAACTAGCATGCACCAAAACTTGATATAGAATCATATCAAAAGTGTGAAGTGATGAGAGGCTGAACTAACGGCAAGTAAAGAGAATATGTCCTTTTTTTTTATTTGCAGGTAAGGAATACATGACTTTAATTGAAAAATATACGTTCGATTTAAATCTGAGAAGGAACCAAAATGAAACTTTAGTAAAATTGAAAGGGAAAAAGATATTGAATTCATCGAACCTAAGACTTACCTTATCACAGCTAAAAATATAAGAAAACACCTATTTAAAAAAAGTTATTTGTGGACAATATATATCAAACAAGTCTGTGCTGGACTGCTGGTGCTTTCCAGGCGGTGTTCTTCTTCAATTTCTCCTTCCATCTTATTCTCAAACTCAACCGAAACTACTCCGCCGATAACCATAAACCATACCATGGGCGACAAAGCAATTCCTGATCGCGCCTCCACCACCACCAGTCCTTTCCCCTTCTTCCCCAACTTTCACCTCGACTTCCCTAATCCGTTTCGCCGGGAGACCCAACAACCCCGCCGCCAAATCGTCGCCTCCGATGACCCTACACCGGCCGCCGCCGCCGACAAACCTGATGCAGTCAAGTTTGCGGAACAACGCAAACCTTCCTCGACTGCTCCTCCTCTTCAGCTGGAAGTCGACGAGCCTTCTCATCCCCTGCTCACTTATTCGGTACGTCTATTTTGCCGCCACCATCCCGTTCCCAAGTTTCGCGTTTGGTTTGGTTGGTGAGCTCGGACTTCGGGAACGGTAGAAGTTAGAAGAAAACCGATTTTGTTTGTGGATAATAATGATAGTCTAGTAAATAAGACGGGTTGCGAGGGCTAGAAACGTAAATTTTACATCCCACTCTGGGCCGGGCTCCGGCTTTTCATTCTTCACCAGTGGGGGAAGGAAGGTCTTAGGAAGTGAAGAGGTCAAAAGTTATCGAGAAACCCAGAATCCTTTTCCAGTCTATTCTGCAACTTAAACTCTTTTCGAATATCACACCACCAGCTATGGCGGAGAGGAGTGGAAGCATGGCGGTAACTGGGAAAAACCAGCAGGATACCGAAACCCCTAACCCTGTCCTTGTAAGGCTACCCAATGCCCGTTCAGTTGCTCCTATGAAGGTTCAGGTTTCAGAGAGCACTAGTAAAAGTCACAACCCCGTCATTATTTGGCAGGTTTGATATTTGATTACTACGCTTCTGCTTCTTTCGTCGATTACCGCACCGCTGATTTGTGTTTGGGATAGAAAGAAGCTTGAATGGGGACCTGTTTTGCTTGCAAATGGGAGCGAGTTTTGGGTTAAAGCTTGGGGTTTGGTGGTTTGTTTGGGTCCTAAAATAAGGCTGGTTATCGTTGTCTCAGATGGCTGTGTGGTTTTAAGGCAGGTGGGTCTGGATACTATGAGTACATGCTTAATTTGCTTATCCTTGGCAGTCTGGTGTGTTTGGAAGAAACTCCAAGAAAGTTCTCTAGTTAGTGATATATTTTGGTTTGCAGTCCTTAGCTTAGAGATGTTTGTAAAATAACGTGGCTTGTTTAGTTTGCACTTTAGTTTTGCAGTTGCATAGAGTACAACCCTCCAAATCATCCATCTTACGTGCAGTCTGCTATATACTAGTGGCTCCATCCTGCTAGTTTCCAGTGTCTTGGGCGAGTAGACTTGATTAGATGTTTTCTCGCTTTCTAATTGCTGCATGCATCAAGGTGGAGCTTACCGGGAATCATAGTTGTAAATATTGGCAACCCTTAGTGTGTCCTGTTTTGGTAGGGATGACCTAATTGACCTCTTGTTGTTTAAGCTCTTAATTATTGGCGAAGCGTATGAGAGGTTGAATTAGATGGAGGTATAGCCTACAATTTGGGGTGGGACGAGCTATGTAAAGTGTAAGGCTCTATCATATCTGCTACATAGTGTACACAAGATGCATGCCACGGGAAGAATGTGAGACCTCCATTTAATCACTTCGACTCCTATATAAGATGTTGATGTACTATACAATCTTTTGGATCCTCATAGAGCCCGAGAAAGAAATAGCAGGAAGATTTGCTGTTGTTCTGCATGAATTGTGTTGGAGCCAAAAGGAATTAACTTTCTCCAGTTCACTCGACATCTTACTCTCTGCTGCCTTACTACTTTTGAACAATGTCAATTTCCATTTTACTTTTGAACAATGCATCCCACACTCCTTTTGTTGAGGAGGGAAGCCTTCTTTCGCAGTGGGCTCATTTTAACTACTTTCAGGCTTGCAAGTTTGTTCTCTACTTTCTGCTGTGGTAAAGACCTGACCAGGTTATGTGTGGTTTGCAGGTCTATGCACTCGGAGGGTTCATCGTTCTGAAGTGGGTATGGGCTAGGTGGAATGAAAGGAAGGAAAGAGCAAATAAGGGCTCATCAACGGAGGAGAATCGATCTCCAGAATACCATTCACCTGCTGAAGGCGAGGACTGATGGAAGAGCTGAGGGAGGAGGTTTGGTGTATAGCATTAGCATACATATAAGAAAATCCCCTTCTCTTTTCTGTAGCTCTCCCGGTTGTATTTATGGGAACAGGAAAGTTCTTACTTCTAAATGACATCTCCCCCCTGCTTAGATTAAGTTATGATCACAAAAGGCCACATACTCTCTTTGGAAAATGAAAAGACACAGGTTCAGGTTTTTCTGTACAACTTGGCTCGCTCTTGGTCCTTCCTAGTTATAGCATTAGCAAGCTATCTGAACTCAGAAGTTTCCTATGAGTGAGTGTACTTGAGCTAGAACCTGCATTAGCTGACCTGAGCTGCTTCAAAAACTTCAATAAGTTTCTCCGAGTAGTGTCTATCTCCTTCACTCATGTCACACTTATAAGCTTCTCATCTAGTTCACTTAGTGCACCAATAGGGGTGTGCAATGGTCTGTACCGGACCACACCGGACCAAACCATTGTTAAGACCGGACCGAAACAGACCGAGTAAAATGCGGTCTGGTCCTTGGTCCTCATGAATTTTATAATTACTGAAGAAATGGTGGACCGAGCTCATATTTGGACCGAACCGAACTGGACCAAATGGACCAAATGCAAGAATGGTCCGGTCCTTGGTCCTAACATGTCTTTCACTAATGGACCGCGGTTCTCATGAGTTTGGTCCGGTCCGGACCGAACCGAACCGTTGCACACCCCTATGCACCAAATGACCAAATGAAGTTTTAATGTTTTATGTTTATGGACGGTAGAGTTTCCAACATAGTATTGTTGTTACCTTCATAAGAATGTCGCCATCCCAGAGATGAGGTTATGAACTTGACTCAACAACGATGGTTTCGATTTATCGGGGTCATTTTTCTTAGCCCTAATGTTTAGCCAAAACATCAATATAATGTTAGTTACGCACTTACGCTTGCAAGTGCTACACATTGTCAACCATATGTCAACAAACAACCTGACGCGACAACATTACCATGCTAACTTGATGTCACCCAATCAAAACTAAAATCGACAATCTAGTATCAACAAGCAATTTAGGTAGTTAAAGACTATGCACTGAGATCAACATTACTAAACCAACATTGATAGGATGGTTATGTCCTCGTCTCTCCGCATGAGAGTTATTTCTTCAACTCCCAACCATGATCAATGATCACTTATAAACAAAAGGAGAAGACAACAGCAACAAGAACCTCAAAAATCAATCTAGCCATAACTACCTCAAAATCAATCCAGCCATAACGGTAGAGCTCTCTATACATAAAAGATCCTACGCAAATGTAAGAGTAGTTATAGTAGTAGAGCTCTGAAAATTTCGCCATAAAAATGATGTTGCTCAACTTAGATTTCGTGCATCGAATACTCTAATTCCAACTTTATTTCAAAAAGTATAATATGTGCCTAAAAATCATGATCTCATGAATTTATTTTAGGGTTAATTGCAAGGATGGTCACTGGGTTTACTAAAACCGTTCATGTTTGGTCACTGCAAATATTTAATTCCATTCATGGTCACTAAGATTGGTTCAATAGTTCAAATTTGGTCACTCTCCGTTAGTCTCCGTTAGTTTTTGCTGATGTGGTAGTCAACTATTATAGTTGACCGTTAAATAAGTGACGTGGCCATTAAAAAATAATAAAATTTAAATATTTACAATTTACACCTCATTTTACAACTATTAAAAAATAAAAATTTACACCTCATCTCCAACTTGGCTGGCGCCGACTGTTCCCCAGCAACCGCTATTGTCGCCGCCCGATCTCTTTCCTTCTCCCACCACCATTATTAGAAAACAAAGAAAAGAGAAAAGAAGTAACCCCAATTCCAATCATATAAAAAAGTTCCGATCTTCTCTATTCAATTTGACTCCTCCTCTCTACGTCTTCTTCTCTCTTCAATCTCTGTTTTTTTCTTCTTCTCAGACCGGCAGCTTCAACCAATTCCGCTCCGCCATGGAGTTCTTCCACAAGGCCAAAGTCGTCCGCCTCCGCAGCCACCACGACAAGTACCTCCTCGCCGACGACAACGAGGAATCCGTCCTGCAGGACTGAAACGGGTCGTCCAAGTCAGCCAAGTGGTGGGTCGAACCCGTACCCGGATCTGACTCCATCATCCGCCTCAAGTCCTACAACAAGTACCTCACCGCCTCCAGCCACCCTTTCCTCCTCGGCATGACCGGCCGGAAGGTGCTCCAGACCCTGCCCCACCGCCTCGACTCGTCGGTGGAGTGGGAGCCGGTTCGGGAGGGGACCCAGATCAAGCTCTGGACCCGGTAAGGGAACTTCTTGAGAGCTAACGGCGGCCTCCCGCCGTGGAGAAACTCTGTGACCCACGACATCCCGCATCGGACCGCGACCCAGGATTGGGTTCAATGGGACATGGACGTCGTTGAGATTCAAGTCCAGTCCCCTGCCGCCGCCAAATCCCCTGCTTCTCAGCAGCAGCTCCCTCACGCGGATTCGCTCAATTTCGAGGAATCCAGCTCGCCTTCCTCTTTCTCCGCTAAACCCACTAATTTCTTGAGACAAGAGGTATGGATTTTGGTCCGATTGGTTAGATTTGGAAGCCAAAGTTTGAGTGTTTTTACTCTTTATGCTGGCCATAATACGATTCTGAATCTGTGATTTGGAAATTCTTTTTTCCTGTTCTTTTTGGTTGATGCAGTCGACGGACTCGAATGTTGGGTCGCCGCCGAAGTTGGAGGGGAGTACTATCTACTACCACGTAGCTGACGAGACGGGGGAGGTGAGGGAGATGGATGTTGGATTCGCCCCATCAAGTCCCTGATCCGGCCACGTCACTCATTATTTTTATTTTTTAATAGTTGTAAAATGAGGTGTAAATTATAAATATTTAAATTTTATTATTTTATTATTTTTTAATGGCCACGTCACTCATTTAACGGTCAGCTATAATAGTTGACTGCCACATCAGCAAAAACTAACGGAGACTAACAGAGAGTGACCAAACTTGAACTATTGAACTAATCTTAGTGACCATGAATGGAATTAAATATTTGCAGTGACCAAACATGAACAGTTTTAATAAACCCAGTGACCATCCTTGCAATTAACCCATTTATTTTATATCCAATTTTTTTCTTTTGTATCTAATAACGTACTTCGAAGCCAAACCAAACCGATTTACACACTCTATTTAGTGACCCTATGTAATATTTTCATTGTCTGAACTTAAACGTGGCATCTGTTATCTAGCCAATCCATCTCTGTTAAGAGGGGGAAAAAATCTGAAACCACCAAACTGTCGGTGGGTGAACTGTGAAAGGAGGTGGTAAAAGTAAAACTAAAAAGTGAAAACAGAACACAAAAGATAAAATTACAAAGCGATTGCTTCCACTTTCCACAGTTCCGTTTCGTCTCTTTTTAAACGGATCCGTTACAGCCCGTGACTGGCTGGCATCAACCCTAACGTCCTCCCTCAGTCCTTGCTCACTCCGTCACCGATCTCAATCCCCCCTCCGTCCTCACCTCCGCCATCCCTCCGTCACCCTGATCCTAACGTCGTCATCTCTCCCTCTCTCTCTCTCTCTCTCCCCTCTGCCCGCCTTTTCCAAACCCTAATCTCATGGCCACCGACGATTTCCCATTAATCGACGATCCGCACGCTCCTCCGTCCGCTCACGCACCCGCCGTCCACCCCGACTCCGAGTCCGTCCACGGCGGAGATTACTACCCCACCTACCCCGACTCCGACCAGGAAAAATCCGGATCCGGAGCTCCGGCCACGCCGTCGTCCAAACGGAGTCACCAGCAGCAGCAGCCGTCGCAGCAATTCTATTACAACAACAGCGGCAGCAAAAGGCAGAAAGCGAACGGCAACAGCGCGGAACCGGAATCGACCGCCAACACGACCACCACGACGCCGGATTACAGGGCGGATTATCGCAAGGACAGGGAGGAATGGAGCGACACGGCGATCTCCTGCCTGCTGGACGCGTACACGGTGAAGTACAGCCAGCTGAACCGCGGGAATCTGCGGGGGAGGGACTGGGAGGAGGTGGCCGAGTCTGTGAGCGAGAGGGGTGGGAGCAATAACAGGAAGAGCGTGGAACAGTGTAAGAACAAGATTGACAATTTGAAGAAGAGGTATAAGGTGGAGCTGCAGAGGATCAACAACAATGGTGGTGGTAGTGCTGGGTTTGGAGGTAATGCGACTAGTAACTGGCATTGGTTTAAGCAGATTGAAGCCATCATGGGGAATTCGTCTTCTAGCTCTAAAGCGGTTTCCGCTGGTGGCAGTGCAGCTGTTTCAGAGAGTGAACCCACCATAGTGGCGGTTCCTGCTGTGAATGGCACTTTGCCGACCGTCAGGCAAACTAAAAGGTAAGCATTTGGTGACTCTCTGTTCTCTGTTGTGATCATTTTTTCTTTTTACTAACGGTAGCAACTGTCTTGTACCTAGAAAGAGTTTTGATTTACGAAGATGTGTTCAGTTCATTTATTCGTTTGTTCTTATGTTGTTGGTATACTGCCTTATCCGTAACGTTGGTGAAGTCAGTTGTGATCATTGGATGTTAAAGAGTCCAATGAACTCCAGAATCCAGATTACATGATCATGCTCGGTCTCTGGGTTGATATGTCTACATTGGCATCTGAAGCAGTAGTCTATGGCTAGTTTGTGGTTTGACAATTCTGTGAATCAACTGTAGCAATTGATCACCTACTTGTTGTTTACTAACGATATCAAAGGTTGGACGATTGTGTAACCACATTCCTACATTTTCTTGTACAGATACACGCCAAGCAGTTCCGCACTTGCAAACAGCTTGAAATCTAAATCAATGCCGAACTTGAAATGGCGCAGAGTTGTGTTCAAAATCAGTGGTGCTGCTCTGGCAGGTAACTGCCAGAATATTGATCCTAAGGTGTGTTCATTTTGTCTACCTGCTCCTTTCATTAACGACCTATTTAACTTCTTCTAAGGGAGTGCACGTTAAGATTGTTTTCATTTGGAACCAGGTTGCAACTCAGATAGCAAGGGAAGTATCAACAGTTTGTCGCCTTGGACTGGAGGTGTTGCCTTGACTCCGTATTTTTTCGTTTGTTTCCCCGACTTATGAGAGACTGAATTCTAGTATCCATTGTGCTTCTCCAGGTGGCAATTGTTGTTGGTGGCCGTAACTTCTTTTGTGGAGAGTCATGGATATCTGCCACAGGCTTGGATAGACCTACGACATACCAGATTGGGTAGGCTCTTGAGGCATAGAATTTCCGGCACATTCCATTCTCTATGAAACATTAGTTCACTATGTTGAAATTCCATTCTCTGGCCTTTCTCCATTATGGGTGACCAGTTTACCCACATAATTCTTCTTGTGTCAGATTTGGGTTGCCGTTCTGTCCGCTCAAGTGAACTTGTGATTCTCTTAAAATTTCCATGTTACTATTCGAATATCATATGTATTGCTGCATATTTGTTTTTGTTACTTTCCCTGGTTGTCTGACCATTTTACTATTTATGGTATCAGCATGATGGCAACTGTCATGAATTCTATATTGCTGCAATCAGCTTTAGAGAAACTGGGCATTCAGAGTCGCGTACAAAGTGCATTTTCAATGCCAGAGATGGCTGAGCCGTATAGCAGGCAACGAGCTATCCGACATCTTGAGAAAGGGAGAGTCGTCATATTTGGTGGCGTGGGTGCTGGGGCTGGCAACCCTTTGTTTACAACCGACACAGCAGCAGCTCTAAGAGCTTCCGAGAGTATTGCCCTCATCTGAACATTAACCCCCCACTTGTTACCCTATCTCAACCCCCAAAAGTTGTTGAATTTACACAATTTTCTTCCTTCCTTTCATCAGTCAATGCAGATGCTCTGCTTAAAGGCACAAACGCAGATGGCATCTATGATTGGCAAACCAGTAATAGCAATATAATACTCGATCATATATCATTCAGAGACGTGGTCTCAGGGGGTGCTACCTCGATGGACATGATGGCGATTACCTACTGCGAAGAGAATGGAATCCCAGGTACATCAATACCCCCCTTCTACTTGATTCTCTAATTCGCCGCTTCTCGTCTTTGTGTTGCAGCTTCCATTTCTTTCACTACACTACCTTCCTGATGGACTTTCCTGTTTCCTTATAGTCGTGGTCTTCAACATGCTGGAGCCCGGAAATATATCAAGAGCACTATGTGGTGAACAAGTTGGGACTTTGATTGATCAAACAGGAAGGATGAGTTAATAACTGCCATCCATATCCCAGATTGCCCTTTTTATACATTTTCGAGCTTCTTGTTTGTAAATATCTGGATTTGTTGTTCCAAGTAAGCAAGACAACAAAGATGTGTAAAGATAATGTGATATGGACTGTGTAAGCATGTCCTCCCCATTGTGCTGTAGCTAGGTAATTTATATTCGCGATTCTACCAGACTCGTGTAAAATAATTCTTAAGTCTCTTCGTTTCATTGTTAGCCTAGCAATTGATATAGTTGTAAGTTGTAACTGAATCTTTAGTGTGTTTGCTAATTCTGATTGTGGTTCAGTGGTGCTATACAGTATCGTCAGTTCTGTTTTACATACAAGTTTGATTCATTTGAGTTCAATCGTGAATGCGTTACAGAATTAAAAACAAAATGCTATGATTCACATTTGTTCAAATCACGTTCGACTGAGGATGTTAGATGTTTGTAGATTCGTAAAATTACAATTATCTCTATCACTATTATAAAAAAAAAAAAATACAATTATCTCTATCAGAATTTTTCGAGTGTTCCACAACTACGACTATACCTATATTTATGAAGAATTTAATCTGATTTTTCAATGTAAAAGAAGAGATTCTCTTCAATAAACTTATCGACTTTTATTACCCATCTCCGTTAAATGAAACTTATTCTCCTTAGGCAGACTTTATTGGTACAAAATTTTGTGTCTAATCCTTGAAAAATGTATCCTATATACTACTAACCTGCTACACGTGGTATCTCAAAAACGAAAAACAATGTGGTTCTGTACATAGCCAATCCAGCCTCTTGTATACAAATGTTTGAATCTTACCGTGAAGTTAACAACTGAGGTCGGAGCTCTGAACAGCAAAAGGAAGATAACAGCAAGGCTGCCACTAGCCAAGCTCACCAGCCCCGTCGTTAACAACAGCATTGTTCTTCAACCTTAATCCCTCCCTGGCTGACCATTATAGCTTACGGCTTACATGCAACCAAAGCCAACGATACTCAGCCACGGGGGCAACACCTCTCGTCACCAACTTTGGCCCATGGGGGGAACCCTCCCTTTCCCGCCCCGAGCTTTCTCGAAATCGTCCAAGTCAGCATTGACGATTGACGGTGGGGGAGAGAAAGGTGGATCTTCTGAGACGACCATAAATGGGTTGTTCGTCTCTTGATTTCCAGGAAAGAAAGAAACGAACAACCCTCCCTCTTCAATCTGTTTGGAAATAGCTATCATATATAGAAAGCTTGTCAAAGGCATCATAGTTTGCTTTCAGTCCAAGGAACTGACTGCCAAGCTGAGCACAACCAGCATCGGGCCATTTGCATCCCCCCTCGCGCGTACGTAGTGGGCACAAAGTCTCACATATCCGGCTGATGGGATTGCTAGCAGAAGAAACATTCTCGTCTGCCACCATCGAAATCGAAACCGAAAGATCCGACTCGTCATTTTGGCCATTTGATTCCCGACTTGTTAATCTATCATCCAAAGGGCTGCCGGTCTCAATGTCGCCACCGCCACCACTGGCGAAATGAACGTTGCATCCCAGGGACTGTATGGCCCGCCTTATTGCTGCACTTTCCTTGCTGGCTCTCTTCGCCAAGGCTATCGAGGAGCTACTTAGCTGCTTCTCATGCCGCAACTCCACAGACAATGATTCGAAGGCACTGGTCATGTCAGCAGCTTTCTTCTCTGCTACCTCTTTTGCCTGTTAGGAGAACATGTCAAAGTCCAGCTGATGGAAAGTTACATAAATGAGCAGCAAAAAGCAGTAATCATTACCTTGTGTAGTTCATTAAATCTAAGCGACATTTGTTTGCATCGATCTTCAAGCTCATCGTCAGCTTGTGCTTCTGATGGGCAGGCCCATCGAAGATGGAATTGAGGCCACAAGGTAGGAGCCAAAGCTGCTGCTGGAGGTAATAAGGGACCATCATGTTTCAGTTGATCATAGAATAAGTTGTAGTGACCATGAGACCTTCCTTGTGAGGAGCGTACATCAGCCAGATAAGCCCACATGCAACCACATGCTTCAGCAATACCAATTTGCTGCCTTTCCCTTTCACTGTTGTAAATCACGAGTAATAAGTAAGAGAGGGAGGGGGATACAACTTCCCAAAAACATTATCGTCTCAAAGGTCTCTTTTACTAAATGCAGTACACATTATCGCCCATCCAATTGAAATTGGGACTTATCGCATGCTTTAGGTATCAACTTCCCAGCCAATAAGTAAGAGAAGGCTTGAGGAAAATTATAGTTACTAGATAGAAAAATCAAAACCGTTATTAGACATAGGATGATTACTGAATAGAGTATCTACACTGCATGGAGCTTAGAGTCATTTCAGAGTCTATTGGAATATCATGGATAGAGATACTAATTCATAATTCACCTTCCAAGCAGAAGAAAACAGACAAAACCTAGTAGTTAACAATAGAATAGTTACCTATTACAGAAGAAGTTCCCGAAACGGCATGACATCATGCAGTCCAATAAATCAACCAGGAAAGCCTAAATGATGAAAGAACACCAATAATTCCAATGAGACTAAAGTTTCCATAACATAGGAAAAGGTGGATGTTCTTTTAGTAAGCAGACAATCATTGTTATGGAGGGAAGGAAAGTAAATACCGATGAGAACTCAAAAGCAAAAGGATAGATCCGAAGTAGCTGAGACACACAGTCGATCCACTGCAAGCAACAATCAAAACATTATCAGTGAAGTACCAGGACTTCCAGAAGAACACAAGACAGTCTAAGCATCCTCAATCTTGCTTTTACTGTTTTCCTCATGCATATTACAGCGGGTGCTTCTAACTTGTTGAAAATTATCAGATAAGATGTAGGGGCTTTTACAACTTTGTGCCAAGTTGAGAGTAGTAACATCTCATTCCCAAAATTCGACCAATGAAATTCTATTGGTTCTGCTCATTGTATGTCTCCTCTTTACTCTTTTAGGAAAAAAAAGAACCCACTACAACTAACCATTTGGAACCAGACAGCACATAACACGTAGAAGTGAGGATAGATTATATATAATGACAGGCTCTTCTGCCCAGGGCAATGGTCACCGAGTCTCTACAGCCATACTTCAGAACTGGGAGCCTTATGCCAAGGCAGACTATTCAAATCTTCCTATCATCAAATGGCTAAGAATATTAATACCAAACATCTTCTCATAAATTCAGACCTATAGAGAGCAAAGGAACGGTCACCTGTAAAAATATTGGAGAACAGTTGTTCTGTGCATGAGAAGCACTGGGAGCTGGACTCGATCCCACTGATTGCCGACCAGGGGAGGGCGGAAAACTCCCGACAGAAGCTTGACGTGTTAATTCAAAAGGCATCTTGCTGCTTCCAGATGTAGTTGGAATTCCCATACGATCTGCAAACGGATGACCAAATGCAAGCCAATCCTTTTCAATAAGCACCTGCATTTCCAGACCATAATATTCACATCTAGATAAGATGAGAACCATAAAAATTTAAAAGTTCGAATGCCACAAATACACGTACGGTGGCTTGAGCTACCAGGCAAGACAGCAGTTTAAAAAGAACGTGCTCCGCTTGCACAGCCAAATGCTATAAATACAAGGACAAAGGAGCAATGGAAAAGACAGATAATAATATAGCGTTCAGGAAAATCACCTGAAACCCAGTAAAAGTTCGATAGTATGGATCAAGCAATAAGTTAGCAAGTGCAACCAGCTGAGAAGTTCTGTCCCATCCATCACTGCACGTACAATCATAAATTATACAAAAAGAAATACAACAGGAAAAAATGAAAATAAAGGTCAAATGTTGTGACCTCAGACCGCTGAACAAGATATAGAACAATATGAAATTGCTAAAAATATTTGTTTTCAAACAAATAGGAAAAAGATACAAGGAGATAGCCATCAGTGATTAACCTGCAATGTACAAGAACAGATGCTGATTCTAAAGCAACATGTCCTGCAATCCAGGCTGCACCAGTCAGGACACTCTGTACATGAGTCAGCCAACCACTGTCCCCGAAGGCAGATACAGAAGCAGACATACTGCTGAGATTGCCTCCACCCCATGTCCAACCGCCATGCCTCTGCATGAGAATAATCATATTTTGCATGTTACTAGTGAGATCAAAGTAAGAAAGTCCAGCTAGAGTCAGATTTGCCTGATTAGTATTTATTATAGTAACAACAATTAAGCATATGAATTTGAAGTTTTCATGGCTGAAGTGTAAAAGAGTAACGAAGGAGTAATGCATGAATGCAATGGATAATTAAATTCAGCAAACAAAAATCTTTATCTGAAATTAGGAGCAAAGCAAGTATACAAAACAAGAGCCAACCTTTGAAATTTGACACACTCAATCCAGAATAAAAATTAATAGGTGCACCACTAGGGTTACTCATAACTCCAGCAAAGTAAAGGCGAGGTAACAGAGTTTGAATCTAGGCCTAACTAATCTTTTTATGGCTTGAGAAATACAAAGATGCATACTCTCCTATTTGATATCAGATCATTTTAAATTATCTGCTCATAAACCCTCGAGGAGAAATGTTTCTATTAGATCCTCCACTCAGCCCAGAACTATCCAACAGTTTGTCATGTTCAAATCTCTTAGGGAGTCTATTCAAAAGACATACCAGAAAAGACGACATTCCATCTGACGATGTTGTGCCATGAGTATCCAGGTAGTCTCTCAACCGAGAAAGGCTCTCCCTCATTGCATGTATATTGTCAATCCCCAAAAAGACTACCTGATAACATATTGGAAACAGTTTAGTCTACACCTCGGCAAAGTTAAGAAAAATTGACCATATGAATTGTTGAGAAACCTCAGACTGAAAATAGTTGGAAGATGACTCTGAGCCACCCCCCATTGCCCCATTAGCTAGAGCATTTTTTCTTGGACGTGCATCAGCAATGTATAACTTCCTAGAAATTGAACAGAAAATAAGCAATCACACCACAGAGTCAAAATTTTATGCAAACAACCCATTTAAATGTGAACATAGTATTATAACAGGAGAGGTTAGAATTTGAAAGATTATCCAGGTATAACAGGAGAGCTTGGACTACATCCAAAAGTTATGTTAATGACGGTATTATATACAGAATAGGGTGTACCATCCGATCTTAATCATGTGTCTTACAAAAGCCATTTAAGTTTGAATCCTAACTGAAGTCTCAGCGTAGGAGAAAAAAGATACTAGGAGCAATAGGAACATAGATGCATGATAAGTTATCCACTGTGGACATAGATTATGCAACTGAAGGGAACATCCTTCAATTGCCTTTTCGGTAGAGTTACAGTAAATTGCTTCATACGATAAGTACCATACCAACGTGACCTGAAACTCCTTTTTCCCTTTGTTATTCCCCAACGGTGGAGTAAACATTATAGATGAAGAATGGTTGAGGGAAGAACGGATGATTAGTACAGATATTGACAACAAACGAACCTCCTCCCACGAGCCCCACCAGGTCTAGTGCAAAGTGCAGCAACAAGTTTTTCATCAGCATTGCTGGTCAACAAAAATAAGCTCAGTTAACTGCTAAAGCATAAGCTCACAAGAAAAGCTGTTAAGTGTTAAGTACTTCAATATTTAAAACAAATCAACTTTTAATATCAGCCATAGGTCAAATTGCTATTTCATTAAAGGCCGTACATTATCAATTTTAGCTCCAATCTCATCTCTAAGGTTCTTGCTAATGAGCTATCAAACGGACATTACACCATACCTCCTCAGATTCATCATAAGGCCAACTAAAGGCTGGGATGACCGAGCAAGGACTGCCCCCGACACTGCAACACGATAAAAATAAACTTGCATCCCCATCATTCCAACCAAAGAAAGAAAAAAGGAACTTGCATCCCCTGAGATCATGCAAGAAAAAACACAATATCTGATGATGCCCTACCTGGATGACACCATGAAATTACAGGCAAGCGACCCCTAGCGCGGAAGGTGGATGCCTGGATCACCTCATCGTCACTAAAATTCAATTTGATTCCGAGGAACCATCAATACAATAAACATTAATTTGGTAACCAAAATAGTAGGACCTGCAATAAGTGATGTTAGTTTCACTTCTGCCTAAACCCCTCGAGCTACAAAACAGAAACCATTCTACCTGACGGATTTTGGAAGGACCAAGGCAAATGGGTACGTTTGGCAAATTGAGTAGCTGGAATTCACATTACTGATCCGCCAAAGCTCATTAGATTTCATATAAGACTCCTTATCAATAATATTCATCGTTGCACCATAAGAACCTTTTCCAAGGAGGCGAAAATACTCATTCAGCAGCCGCACTTTGGGATTTGTGTTGCTGAACTTTAATGATCCACAGGAAAATGCAAAAAGATCCCAGATTCTCAGAGGCTTTGAACTTCTCTGTAGGGCATCATATATAACACGCCTCTGCAAAATAGAAAGGTCAAGAAATCATTGTAACAATGTGTTAGGGAAATACAGAGGTCATTGTAAAACTATGTATAGTATAGATGTGGAGTAAGTGAAGGTAACTGAAGGGAAGAGGGGGGAATAAAGGGAAAGTTTTCTAATACAATGTCTCAAGTCAACCCAAATTGAGGTGTCTACCATGGGCAGGTATGAACTTGATTCTCTCAAGATGTATCAACTTCCCTATCCACCAGAACAGTTTAGAATTCAAAACAGTTTAATCCGTATTTCTTCTATTTTATCCAATTACACATTCATCAATAAAAAAATTACAGGGCAATACTTTCAACAGGATTCTATTGTACTCTCAAAATTTCTCCAGTAATGGTTGGCATTATTTGTACAAGCATATAGCATACACAAGCAATAATGAATAATTTGATTTCATAACAAAGATAAGACGTCATGTAATCACTGAAATGAAGATGGTGGGCCATAAATCAAATGCTGAGCATAAACACTTCACCTGCTTTGTTCTAGGGCGAAAACCAAAGACTACAATTCTCAAATCTTTGCCTGAAAAAAGCACAGCAAAACAGTGTTATTGTATTAAATGTGGAAGAACAATTATAAAAACCGTGATCCTGCTCCAACACCCAGTATGAAACAGCAAAAGAAATGGCAAAGTCTCTAAACTTGGAAATCCTGGAATATTAATATTTAGACTCATTGACCCACAGTTTAAGTTGAGAAAATGCTTCTAGCTTAGTCCAGATTTCAATAACAATTCAGGAAGCAAAAGAAAGAACATTAGTCTCAGAGCAACCTGTACATATTAAATTACTAAAGTACTAAACAAAGTATTTTACAATTAGACATGTCACCAGAACTATGGAAACAAAAGAAGAAATACATTTGGCCTTCCACTAATAAAAGTATGACATTTATTCTGCTTTCTACAACCCACAAACTGAGCTTTGCTCAGGAATACAAGGAGTGCTGTAGCTCAGATTGCAGGGAAGTTATGGACATTTTCAAACCAACTTCCAGACCAAGGGTAGTGCCTCCAAATTTCAAACAGATTGATACAGGCCCATAAAATAAACGCACCAATAACCTGGAGGAGCCGTCTTGAAGTAGACTTTTCAGATTGCCGTGGAGCTGATTGGTTCTTTGCAACCTGAAGATATTCCTAAAAACAGTAACTACAGATATGCATGTTCCGGGACTTAAATAAAAAGAACATATGTTATCTAACAGGGAAGTCATAACTCATAATGAAGGTTCAGGAAAGAGCACAAGATGAAAAACTAGAGGAAAGATGCAGAACAATACTATTGACTCACTATTTCACCTTGCATTTACCTATCTTTGCCCTTACAAATTACAACAGCCTCGATACCACTCTAGAAGAATAGCAAGTCAATGACCAAGTAGGTTGATAGAAGTAAATAGCAATGTTCTTATCTGGAAACTACACAGCATCATTCAAAATGAAAAATATAAAGCCAGATGGAAAAAACACCTAAGGCCTATTGTCACCCAGCCATATGGAGAAACAATTTCTCCCATAATATAAAGACCAGCATCAATCTAACAGACTAACACATAAGCACAAAGGACACAACCAGCATTAACAACTATGTATCAACTTCTGTAGAGTACAAGTTATGACAGGACAAATACTAAGTTAAAGATTGACACTGCTTACCAATTTGCTCAACTTCTCAATTGTTGCCAACGGTATTGTGCCAAGTGCGACAGTATTTTGAGTTCCCTCACTCTAGGAGTAAATAAAATAGGAATTAGAACCATAAACCATTGCTCACAACAGTTACAGCCCTGCATCATACTTGTTTCTACATGCAGCTACATTAGTTGCCTTGGAATTGTTAAATGTACATAAATAAAGAAATGGGTTGAAACTAGCTGGGCTGGAAAGAAAGAATCTTTACGGACCAATGCGAGAAAGAAATGCACAAAACTCACCAGAAACATAAGACGAAAATTAGTCACTACCAGTGTGCCTGCTTCATCTGTATTAACAAGAACAACACCATGTCCCTGGATAGAAAACATTATCATACGGAGAAAAGGTCCTTATATTTACTTTGACCACAAAGCTGAAGATAAAATGAGCATCACTAAATTACAACAAAGCAGGTTAAAATTTTTGAAGCACAAACCACACTCAAAAGTAAAAGAAAATAGCACATTTGATATCCCTGCCGCATCCCACTGACTGATATCAGATAAGAAATCGATAAAACACCCAATTCTGGCAAGTCAGTCTCAGCAATGACCAGCTTTGAAATACCAAACTGCTAATACATTAACCCCAGCACATCTGACCATACGTCAAGGACACAAGAGCATAGACAAAGCAAAACAAACTGAAACATTGTCCTCAACTTTTCCCTGACCGTTTTATAGATTAGTCAACATCATGAGAGAAATGAATATTCATGAAATGCATCCATCATCTAACCCCAATAAGTATCTGGATGTGAAACTAAAATAAGGGGAGACTTCCATGACATAAACGGCCCAATGTATCTGACAGAGCCGACAACCAGTAATCAAAACCTTCTTTCAGTATCAGTTGGTACCCAACAGAGTTCCTCTTTTTCATAAGACTACTGCCACTGGTATCTAAGAATTCATGTCCTCTTAGTTAATCCTCTAAGGCCGCAGCCAAGAAACAGCCATCAACAACCCATCCTACGCAATCGGTAGAGCATTTTTCTCAGACTAATTGTTAATCTCAAACTGCATATAGAAACCACACCCCTAACAAAAAGGATTGCTGACCGTGTACTGGACTCGATACACAGCCTATTCGGTCCAGCCTTCTCTCTTGCAACTTATAATGGCAAGTAAATGAAACCATAAAGTTGATTGCTTATCTATATATGCTTCCTGGTAACCCCCTCCCTTTTGATTCTTTCCTCCCCTTGTCTTCTACCTCAACCTTAAACTGTTCACTAGCATTTGAATCAACTTTCTTGGTTCAAAATCAACAACTTCGCCCAATAAGGCTGCTAATTTTCCAGCTCAACATCCAAGAAACTATTCGAAACCCATCCCCCTCATCGCCAGAACAAGCTTTCAATTAAAGAAGCGCACTACTGATAGCGGAACCAGTTCTTAAACCTCTTCCTCACAGACAAGAACAGGGCAAATTGACATCACGCAAATAACAAAAGATCGTCCTCCGGGAAAGTGAAGAATCAAGAAATACAGAGCATCGAATTAGGCAGGATGCAGCCGTCTATCGAGAATTGATATTCCCCCGATAGCAAGAGAAGAAGCGTGTTACCTCGGCCAAGACGCGTTCCCCTTCAAGCAAGCACTTGTAATTGCCGTGACGCGGGAGCGAAACAGAGCGGGAGACCGACTGGTGCTGCTATAGAAGAAGGAAGAACGGAAACAACCAAAATTGTTCAGAAATTCAGAACGCAATTAAAAGAGAATGCGGCTTCTGAGAGCGAGGGAGGGGGTGAAGAGGAGAACCTCAAGCTTGAGCCAATCGAGGGCGTCGTCCCAGCCGGCGGAAGACTCCATCGTATCGGAGTCAGAGGTGTCTCCTCCCCGGTACGATGTCGATCGACGTGTCCTGGAAGCGGCCATGCAAGCAAGAGAAAGCAAAGCGAAGGAAGGAAGGAAAAAAGCCCAGAAGAGACAGACGAGAGAGAGAGACAAACGGTTTGGTTGAAACTATGGAGAAGAGGAAAAGAAGACACGAAGGCTTGGCCTCTTGGAACGGGTTGTTGTTTTATCAGAATCAATATTTACCTTGTGATAGAGGGAAATTTTTTGAAGTTTTGGGTAATTTGATCCAACTTTCACAGATGAAACTTCCGGTAGTTGAGGTCAGGGTCCCAACCAAAATCCAAATACTATCGAAAAGTCTCAAAGCCATACTAAGGTTAAGGTGGTGACATTCAATTTGTGTAGCGTGGTGCTAACATTAGATTCAACCAATATGAATATTTCGTTTTGATAACTTTACATTTCTAAGGGGTTGACCACAAATAACGTAATGTATAACAGAAAGCTTGTAAAGCATACTAGAACATCACCACGTCACAAAATTCATAAAGCATACCATAAAATAAAAAACTGACGATAAGTTTCTTAAAGCAGACGAAAAACCTCCTAAAGCATATTACAAGTTCCTTGAAGCAGGCCACAAGTTCTCTTAAACCGACCAGATATATGTGTGCAACCACACTATAATTATCATGAAGCAAGCCGAAAAGACTAGAAATCACACAAGAAAACTCACGAAGCAAACTATAAACATTGTAAAAGATGACAAGTAATAGATAAATATTAATAGTGAAATGATTTTTTATAATGAAAAATATTTTTTAACAAGTAACCTAATTTTTTTTTCATACACAGAAAGAAATGGAGATAAGGATGGCAACAAAACTCAAATCCACGAATATTCTAACTGACCCAACCCAGTCACCGCCAATAAAACCTGTTGTATAGTCTTCAACTATCTCTAAAAAGTCTAGTTGTCTTTTTTTTCTAGGGTAAATACAATTTAATATCCAAATCTTTCATTTTAAACAATATAATAGCCAAACCTTTTCGAAAACAATCTAATATCCAAATCGTCAACTTTTCGTTCGTTTGACCGTTAGTTGACGCTTCAAAAAATCTTTGTTTAGGGGAAATTGTCACAATACAACTTTGTTTCTTGTTTTGACATTGCAGATGACTGAATATTTAGACATTCTATACCATCATGATGGAGTCATGGACTTCTCGGGTATGGAACTACGATATGTTGGCGGTTTTTCAAAGAAGATATCGATGGATATTGATGAAGTGTCGTACTTCGAACTTTTTTGAAGTGTCAACTAACGGTCAAACAGACAGAAAGTTGACGATTTGGATATTAGATTGTTTTCGAAAAGGTTTGGCTATTATATTGTTTAAAATAAAAGGTTTGGATATTAAATTTTATTTACCCTTTTTTCTATATGGAATTCCAAGCAAATCTTTCACTACTCGAATAGAAATTATATATTAAAATTATATATTAAAATGTGTTTAGTACGTGAAACATTAAAAAAATGAGAAAAAATTTGAAACGAACTCTCCAGTCTCCAATAGTACAAGAACGCGAAACGCATACAGGAGCACGGCACAAGTATTAAACGAATTTTTGGCAACTCTGCCAATAAGAAGTCGTTGATAAATCGACCGGGTTCTGATTTCTGAAGCTTTATCATCGCCAGAACTCTTCACAACACTCCATATTCGCAGTCGTAATTCTCCAAACATAACTAATCATTTTCTTTCATCTCAGTATGATAGCGACCTAATTATGATTAACCCAAAACCACGAAATTACAAAAGCATCTGTCCGCGAAGTTCCCTTCCAAAATGGGATGTCGACAATCGAACCTGAAGACAGATAGAAGCTGACAACAATGGAGGTCAATTCTTGCTATCCAGATATGCCTAACCTTTCTTTTCCCTTAGGTAACCATTTTGCGGTACTGACTAAAGCTGCAACTTCCATGGCAGCATGAAACAGTTGGGAAGACAAGAACTTTGACAGTAGTCTTCAGCATACCTGGTTTCAGTCTCACGAGCCCAGCTGCCAAGATCCTTGCTTAAATGGAGAGAGCACACCAAGATCAAAGACACTGGTAACAGTAATGTGCTGTTCCACTTCCTGATTCAGCAACCAAATGGGCTGTGGACAAATCTCAAGCGTAAGAGCTGCAAGAGACAATGTTTCATGCATAGCATAAAAAAGAACGAAAACTCGTATACATAATGATTCATCCATACTGACCAGGCGGAGTTGCTGCATACTAAAATGTAGGGGATGTGAGAAACTTTGCAAGCATAACATGGCTGCTATGTCATCTTCAGTTAATACTTACTACCAGTTAGCTCATTCCAGAAAACCCAACCATATCTATACATGAATAGAAGACCACCATATATGGTACATTTTTACAGTTCATATAGACAGCCACTGCTGGAAAACAAAATTACACAAACCATTGCATTAAAAGGATAATCGGCAAGGCTAGACTAAACTAACCAGACGAAGGGAGTACAGGAGCCACCACCTTTTACAATTGCAGAAAGAGGAAAACTTTTCGCTCACAAATGAGGGTGAAACCTCAACCTATGCCGTCCGCCTTGCTAAGAATGTGTACTGATGCGGGGAAACTTCTAAGCAAGGAGAAATCTCATCCAAAACCATACACATTTTGTATGTTACAAAGGACGAGTCACATGGAGCTGCCTGCTTCTGCAATAATTGGCCGATGTAGAAGGATAAAAAAGATACTACTCACCGAGCTCCAAATATTCGTCAAATATTCTGCCAGTAGCACACTCCCTAGGAGCTTTTGCAGGTTCCCGGCCAGATCTCCAGAGGTAATTCAGACCAACTAGAAGCTCTGTAATCGTGGCTTCAGTCTTCTCTTGATTAGCATAGAAAAGAGTTTGCACCAGGAAAACGTTTGTCCTAGAAACAAAGTTCTGTTGCTCGAAACTTCTCTCGGTTTGCCATCTAATCATGTTATGAGCAAGAGGGGCCAACCATTCCAATATTGAAGATATAGCCTCAGTCCACTCACTCCCAAGTACACTGTCATACTCGGCTAGCGCCAAGCTCTTGGCATATGGCTTCAACTTTCGCCTTAGCGTGATTCTTACACTTGCTGGTAGCATGCTGTACAAATCATCTCTTGCATCGTGGCTAATCAAATGAGGGGATGCTGCTAGCTTCTCAATAACAATAATAACGTTAGCATAGTGGAGTGCTAAAGCAGTGGCACTGAGGGTTTCAGGAAGAGCAACCACAAACTTGGTACTGAATATCGACTGACCAGTAGAAGCCAAGCTCCCATGATGGAAGTGATTCCCCTTGCTTTCCCGTGCAGCATCAAGAATTCCAGAATGAAGATCTGGAATGTGGCAATTGACAACAGGTGAACTGTTTGTGGCTATGCATCCTTTGAAAGGACCAACTTGAGTCAACCGACTATGCTTTGAATGAGACCGATTTCCCTGTGGTGCCTGTGATTGTGGAGTTTGCCACAGCTTGCTGATTTCATAGAGTGGTCCCGACTTCGAACTCGGCTTTCCAAGTGGTCCTGAAAAGAATTTAAGACCCCTCTTCTTTTCAGCAATAGGAGCAGGCTTTGTCGGCAAGCCACCACCAATAGGACCCGAATGGAAATCGTTCCTCTTATTTGCTTTAGGAAGAGGACCAGATTTCCCATTATACATGCCAAGGGGGCCAGAAGAGAATCTTGGGATATTTCTACTTTCAGACTGAGGCACAGAAGACTGCAATATCGTAGAAACTGACTGGCTGCGATAAATGTAATCAGAATCCACAACTTGTCCAGGTCTCTGATCCACTGTAGTATTAAAACCAAAAACATGATTGATCCGGCGGAATATAGTGAATATCGATCTTGATAGAAGGCCAACTGTGTAATCATACGTCCTATTCCATAGTGACATCTCCCTAAGACCTTTCACTTCATGTTGCTTCCACAAAAGCTTCTTGTGATAGTCGGGATAACTATCTGGTATTGGTTCACTGCACTTCATTCTTCTAACCGTCTGTTCAAGCTCCACAAGCAACTCCATCTCCTGATACAATGAACCATTGATTGAAATGAAGCGCTCCATCTTTTTAACCTTCTTATCCATTTTCTTCAACGAAAACTCCCATCCATATTGATCTACACCAATCTTTACCAGTTCTTGGAAAGCAGTTCCAAAGCTCTTTAGAGTAGGATCACCACACTTCTTACATAGTCGAGCCACTGACTTGGCCACCTGCACCACAGTTTCCATCAACTCGGAGCATATCAACTTAACGATATAATCTTCATCCTCCGAGACTAGTTTCTTAATACCCACAGAATTCGTAATCTCCTCCCTCAACCTGGAAATCTGTTTATCACTCAACGCATGCCATAGATGAACTACCTTGGACATTAAGCTTGCAACTTCCAGGGCTAGAACGCCCAGAGCAACTTTATCTCGACCATGATCGTGCTTCCGAGGAATCTTCCAAAGGCTGCGAAACCAAGACTCTGACACCATCTTTTCCCCCCACTCAATCTGATAAAAATCCACAAGAAGGGAACAATAAGCAACAATCTCTGTGTCTTCCCAACAGTCAGCAATCATCATCTATACATAAACTAAACTGGTATAAGACAAAAAGATAACAACTGTAAAATCGCCGTAAAAAGCATATTCTGCTAATTGCCATCGCAGACAACAGCAAGTCAGCCACCCAGGCGGTATCTACCTACAAGTTCAGGAACTACCTTTTTTTCAATACCAATGAATCCCGCCCTTAACTAGAGAAAGACAGATTTCCACTTGAGGGAAGTACGAATCTTCAATGCAACTTTCATTGAGGAAAGTAAAGAAAACATTCAAGCACTCGATCTCCTTAAACAATCAAACATCAACAAAATTTCCCCATTTTACTATTGGCAATCACACCCACCCTTGCGAAAGATAACGACCAGGATAAAAAAAAAAAACCCTGATAGGATGCTGCCCTCTTTGCCCATCCACCCAGCTGAAGAATCAAAAAGAACCCCAAAAAAAACTGTGTACAAGTAACAAACAGCGACAAAGGGTTCGATGAAGAGTCGAATAAAAAGACAAACAAACAGCAAAAGCACACCCAAACAAATCGCAACCAAAATCCCAAAAACACAAACAATCCCAGCTTCGTTAGCTAGCCATCAGAGAACCCAATCACACCAAAATCCATAACCAAGCTAGCAAAAGTCAAGAGGCAAAAGCACAGAGGAAAGCGTGGCGGCCAGGAAACAGTAAATGAGAAGGTGAGAGAAACTTACGATATCTCACATGAAGAGGAAGAAATGGAGATAAGAGGGGAAAGGGAAGCCAGAAGAGGGGGAAAAACGAAGAGGAAAATTTTAGAGAGAGAGAAAGTGCAGAGAGGAAAGTTAGAGAGAGAAAGTGCAGAGGAGGAGGGCGGAAAGGAAGTAACTAGGAAAGAGCAGGTGGGAGAAGACCCGCTAGAACCACATGGAGAGAGAGGGAAAGGAAACCCTTCCGGAAAAACATGGAGGAATGGAAGACAAGAAACCCAGAAACGAGTGAATTTAAGATTTGCATAGTTGGACTTGGGAGTTAGGAGGAACAGAAAAACACTTTTAATAATCAAATTGATAGATTTAGTTTAATAAACGAAACCCCAACCGAACCAAATTACTCATAAGTTCTGCTTTTCTTGTCCATTCCTACATATGAATCATTTAACTCTTCTTTGGCTCCGTGGTTATCCTTTTTTTTACTAGGCCTAAGTTCAGGTTTTATAAAAATACAAGCTTTGTGTGGTCCTGAGATGAATATTCATTAGAATTTAGGGGTGGCAAATAGATTAAATTAATGAATCGATGGATTTATAGATTTGATTGAATGAATTAAATAGATGTTTGGATTGGATTCATATATCTAAATTAAATTCAGTCTTTGATTCATTTTGAAAATTTTGGTTATAAAATTAGTTATGAAAATTTTAGGTACGAAACACAATTTTGTATGAATGTTTTTTATTAAAAATTGAACTTTATGAATCAAATTGTAAAATATTAAATAATAGGGACTAGAGTGGAATTTTACAACAATCTAACTGGAATTGAATTAATTGGATTTTTAATGGATGAATCGGTGTATTGAATTTAAATTGATAACTTTATGGTCATATATAATTTAGGTGTTATTTGGTCAATTACATATGGTCTAGTGGTTCTAGCGCTAGTCGTTATTCTAGAAGTCTCATGTAACATTTTTGAACCTTTTCCAACCAAGATACTGTCGGTTTTGGGTCTAAGCTTGAACGATTTTTGTCTTAGAGGTCATATCAATGTGACTTCTCGAGAGGTCTCATCCATGCATTACTCCAGAATGAAGACATTTAACTTCGATTCTTCCAATAACTTTTCTATTTCGCCCCAAAACGCAACTTGCCAGTTAATGCTGGTTTCTTACTTATGAACCATGAATCTCTCATGTGCTTTGTCGAAGTAAAATTTATTTTAAAAGTGTTACATACACTCCCTTCCCAATAACTCAACATCCTCGTTAAGATTTGCTATGACATACTAACTAGCTCATCTAAGTCTCACTCACTAACTCATTTCATACCGACCGATAAGCTTCATATAAGGTTCACCTGGTGCGCCAAACCAAACCAAGTTCTAAGCTCCTTTAACCATAAAATTTATCAATATGTTCATCTAGTGTACCATCATAGTGTGGTATACACAATATTTTATGATCATATAAGATCATTATCAGTTATCATCCACATAAAAAATTTGTACAACTCGATTTTTACCATGTGTTTATTCCAAAATATATAATAATTATCATAATTTATCGATAATTATATATTTATAACTCGAGACGTATATATATGGCAAATAACATTTAGACCATCTATGGGGCCTGCCCTTTACATTGTAACATCAGCAAACAAGCTGTATGTCCTGGCATCAAGAATGATCTGCCGAACCGACGCCACTCCACCGACGGCTGCCAGCGCCGACGAAACCACGGCGATGATCGTGTTCCCCCAAAAGATGAAGCTCTTCTTCGAAGGCTTGAACGCCGCGTTGTAGAAAACCATCGGCAGAATGTAGTCCAGAGGTATGCATCCAAACGCCCCGAAGAACGCCATGATGTCCCCAAAGAACGGCAGCATCGCTGCGATCAGCGCCGCCACCACCACCGTCAGCGATCTGAACACCAGCCGCGGGGCCACGTTCCGCGCCGCGAATTGGTCCTTCTTCGGGTCCGCAAACCATCTCTCGAACATCTCGTTCGTGGGCTGCAAGTAGATCTGGCGAGAAAACCCACCAAGATCAAACTGTTAAAAGGCTTAAAGCGCGATTTTGACTACATTGGTTGGGGGAGATCTCAAACCTAGCAATGAAATTTACCCTACCACGGTGATTGCGGTCAGCTGCATGAGAGTGAAGATGTTGGTGAGAAGAAGGAACCAAAACGGGAGCAAAGGAGATCCATCAGCATCCATGAAATTGGTGAGGATGATTGATTTAGAGTTGCTCCCAAACGCCCAGTAACCAGACACTGCAACGCTGAAGTATGTGGTGATGATGACGGCATAGCAGATGCACAATCCCTTGAACATTTTCCCCTTCACAGGAGGAACTAGTGTCGCCTGTATTTCAGGGATGATCCCGCTCCCAAATGTCGTGGCAATGATCGAGACGCCATTGATGGAGCCGAAGAATCGACTCACTTGGGAGCCGTTCATCGAGTAGTCCTTTGGAGGGGCTTTCCTTGAATTTCCTGCCAATGAATGTCACAAGAAATCAAAGATCAGGCCCTAAACTAAATGTTGATTCATTGAGAATATTCTTTATTGAGACACCATCAATCTCACCAATGTATAAAGATCCTGCTGTGGCGCAAGCACTGTAGGCGAGGCAGAGCATTAAAGAGACAAGGTTGATGTGCCTTAGAGAATGGAAAGATGGCATTTGAGCCAAGACCAGAGTTGCAGAGCCAAAAATGATTATGAATTTGTAGAGCTGCATCCCTCCATTTGAGGTGTACAGCAAGTAAATGAACTGCAGACAAAAAAAAGCAAAATTGTTGCAGCAAACAATCATGTGATATCTCTTGAAAGAAGTGGCAAAGAGGGGGAATGAAGGAATGACCTTAAGGCTCTGGCCTCCAAGAAGGGAACAAGCAATGACAGCACCATAGCATATAGCAAACTGAAGTGGACCAACAAAGTACTTGCCCCATTTTGGCCCTGTGTGACACAAAATTTATGATTGAAAATGTTGAATATGGTAACCAAATTTTCAGATTTCATGGTTGGTTCATGGTTTGTTGTGATTGTGAGTTCAAGGTTACCTAGGATGTCTGCAGCCATGTCGCGGAACCGGAGCTGGCGCCTCCCCTGCAGAGCTTGGTGCTCAAGAACCACGGAGAGGAGATTGTAGGAATAGAAAGTTACAAGTGCGGATAGGGTTATGACGGCAACTCCAGGCACCCAGCCGAGTAAAGCTATGGCGAAAGGGAGGCTGAAAATCACTGGACCGACTATTGATGTGGTCAAATGGTAACCACAGTGCCACCATGATCCTGCACATTCAAAGAAAGACCAGAACTTTGCCTCTTTCGATTCTGAAAAAGTTTTGAGAAAACAGAAAAGATAAAAGTTTTTTTTTTCTTCTTCTGTATTTCCTATCTGACCTTTGGATTGCAGGACAAACAAAGCTCCAGCGTCAAGCTGCTGTGGAGCAGGGGAATCAGTGTCGCCTTTTGCCTTGTCTGCTGCTGCTGAGATGTTCATGGAGTTTGGAGCCATGGTTTTTGGCATTTCCTTTGTTGAGATGCTCAGCAGCAGTGAGAGAGATGGTTTCTTGGAAGGAAATGCTGCTTTCCAAAATGATAAAAGATGGGATGGACAGTTGAGTAGTTAGACTTTTCAAGCTTGCTTGCTTCATGGTTTCATTGACTATGGAACTGACACAGTCATCAACCTTGACTGCTAAAATTTCAACATCATGGGATTATATATTTCCATCTTTCTTCCCCCCACCAGGCCACCACTAATAGACTTCTTTTACTCTGTTTAACTTTGCTCTTCACTTAGATAGTGTTGAGTGTTGACTGTAGAGGGTTTGGTGCATAGCCCTCAGTTAAGTAAAAGTGTATCACCGCGAACGAGGTTGTGGTCGTGTGACTCGTGTCGCTGATTTTCAGTCTGGAGTCCTCGGATTCGAATTTTAGGGACTACGCTTGTTTTCTCTTTCCTCCACCCTTCTAGTAGCACCCTGTAACCGGTCTTTATAGAGGGGGGAAAATGATAGTGTATAACCCAAATCTGGCCATAAAATCTTGGTGAAAACTGAAGTACGGTTAAAATTGGCTATATATGTGATTTATTATTCCAATTAGGTAAGTATGCACACGAGTTATACAACCATTTGCGACAAAATAATTAGTTAACCATTATACAAAGAAAAATAGTTAACCGTCTATAAGATTTCAATTTCTGAGAATATTCATCATTGGTACTAGAACTGGTCAATGGTCAATGGTGTAAAAGTTGGGGGATTTCATATTTCTGAAAATATTACAACTTTATATAAGAAGTAGCGAGTAAATAAAATTTTGATTTTCCTTTGATCTCTTGGTAGCATATTATGTCATGAACCAGTTGATCCCAATAACTCGAGTTGTTGGGAGAAAGTTATGCTGGATCTTATACATACTTAACCACTTCCTTACACGCCCCCTCAAACGAAAGCCAACTCATGGGCTTGAAGTTTGCACAGGCCCAACCCTACCATGTGCTTTGAAGACAATGGTTAATATTGGGGGTCGTGAGGACTTGAACACGTGACCTCAAGGACAAATCAGCTCTGATGCCATGTCATGAACCAGTTGGTCCCAATAACTCGAGTTGTTGGGAGAAGGTTATGCTGGATCTTATACAGACCCATGTATGGTGCTTAACCACTTCCTTACATATTAGGCATTAGATGATGCAGACTTGATCATAAGTTCAACTCTCGCTAATTGTATTATTTGTGTATGCAAATGTTTTTTCAAACCCATTTGTTTAATTTAACTTAACTTAACTAGAATGAGTTATTCACCCATTTAACATTTTATAAGACAATTTCATATGCAATAACTAAAAAATATATCATTTTCTTGCATTAATATTTTTTGTGTCACAACCCATTTCTTGAACATGACCTTCAAAATTGATTGACATGTGGAAAAGTGGGGTATTAACATTTAAACACTTTATTATAAAATGGAAAGTTGAATAAGACAGCTACTAATTCACAGTCTATACTCCATAAAAAAAATATCATAGTCAAAAGTAGTTGCAAAAAACAAATTCCTAATAATCTTAAAAATTTAAGGGCTAATACCACTACAACACCCGAACTATCGCAAAAATGCCACTTGTGTCCTATTGTATCAAATATTCCATCTGTGTCCTGAACTATGATTCCGTTAGGGTTGACTTTTGTTGACCGTTAGTTTTTAACAGAAAATCTAGTCAGCGCTGATGTGGCATCTGACGTGGAATTTTTCATATTAGTTTTTATTTATTTTCCATCTAAATTAATAAAATTTAATAAAGGAAAAAAAAATAATAACTCATTTCTCAGACCCCTCGTCCCATTATCCCCTCTTCCCCAATTCTCAAAAATTAAAATTGCGACGCATCCAACCTGGAAACATCTTCAATTTCCCCACCATCAAATCTGAAATCCCGGATCCAAATCGTCAAGAAGCTACTCTTCCGCCCAGAAAACCCTCGAAGATTCCTTAGGCTGTGCGCCGATTTCGGCGGGATTCGCGACTTCCTGGGCTGGATCTCCCAAACGGAAGAAACGCCGCTGGGGGTGATTTGGTCGGAGTCCCCGACGGAAGAGCGTCGTGAGTCCACCGTCGTCATCAAGGCTTCATACCAGCCACCGTCGATCCTAGTCGCCACCAGCTCCCAGTCCTTCACTCTATTCTTCAAACCCAGAAATGCAGCATTCCATTCGGCTCCTTGGCACCGCGCGCTCCAATCATCTTTCTCATTCGGCAGAACTCCAAATCAAGGCCCATGTAACGACCTCTTCCCACCCATAACGTATGACAATGCTTTATTCATGATTTCAATCTCCGATTGAGTTGAATTGAACAAATTTTGTTTTGGAAAAATTAGGGTTCTTCGAAAAAATGGTAGAAGCTCCACCAGGTTTCCATTTCTCAGTCAAAGGCCGCAACAATTGTGGGCACCCTGTACGTAACTGGTGGAACTGAACTAAAAATGGGAGAGATGAAGGAGGTGGTTGGCGACAAAGTTACTGGGAATGGAGAGGAAGAGGGGGAAGAGGAAGAGGAAGAGGAAGAGGAAGAAGTGGAGATTGGGTGGGGGTGGGGTGGGGTGGGGGTGGGGAGCAAATAATTATTTTTATTTTAATTTTCTAAGAATTTTTTATTTTATTTATAACTCAATTTTTATTTTATTTGAATTAAAAAATATGAGGTCAATGACGTGGCATCTATGTGGCAGGCACATTTTTTGCCACGTCAACAAAAGTCAACTACGCGTTGACCACCGTTTGGTCAACCGTTATCTTTAACGGTCAACGAAATTGACAGGATACAAATGACACAAAGTATCATAGTTTAGGACACAGATGGAATATTTGATACAATATGACACAAGTGGCATTTTTGTGATAGTTCGGGTGTTGTAGTGGTATTAGCCCAAAATTTAATCATAATCGAATTCCTTCCATTTTGTGTTTATTTTCACTATGGTTTAACCATTATATTAATTGGCAATCACTGTTAAGATGGCATCAAAATTTGGGCAACATTTTAATCACGAGTTGAAGATTTATTTTTGAAGGTTATTTTTTACTTAACGAGTATCAAATAGGGTGACCAAACATAACGAAATAAGTTTTTTACAAAATGTTATTATTCTTCTTCCAACTACCTTGTTAAATATTATACTTGCCGGACTAAATACTATTAATTACTTCTTCTAATGACTTTTTAAGAGAAAAAGAGGCTTATTTGTCTCTCAACCCTTATCAAGTTCGATTTACGCACAAATCATATGTATAACCTATAAATACGAATAACTAGTGCTAACGAATTTGAGAGATACTTATTTATGTGGTTTGAATAGTGAACATGCCTCAATGCATCCACATTTGAGCTTAATAGTTATAGATATTCCTCATGTTAAATGCCCAAATGACTACTAACCGAATGGTCGTACATATAATTTTTCAGTTTGTAGCCCTCAAGTTCAAATACCAAGTACGACCCTCGTTTCCCCTCCTACCTCTCCAATGGCACTCCTGTAACAGGGTTCAATAAAAAAAGGGCTTTAAAATATTAGGGAATAAAATTAACTTGCACTTTGTCCACCATAATTTGGACTGGTTTGCAATTATTAAAAGTTTGGGGTACAGATGAATATTTAGCTAAACTTCGAGACATATAGTGGCATTAGCCAAGGAATGATATTTTTAGAAAAAAAAAACTAGCACAAAATTCCTAAACCCTTTACCTCGCCCACTAAACTAAACCGCTTGCGAAACCCTGAACTGGACTTCCTAGCTCCCGTTCACCCCATTTTTGCCCTCTGCCCCGCCGCGCCGCCGCCTGTAGAGTAAATCAAGGAAACGGGAACAAAAGGATGGCGAAAGGAGACGATGCTGTGGCGAGGAAGAAGAACAAATCTAGAAGGAAGAAGATGAACAGTGACACTTCTTCTTCAGCTGTATCAGTTCGTGTTGCTTCCATTATTGCCGCCAAAAAACGTCGGCTCTCCGGGAAGCGACGCCAGTGTCAGGTACCCAGGTTACATAATTCGCTTTACCTGGAATCTAGAATCATGGATGAATATGTAAAAAAACCTAGAATCATTGATCGATTTTGCTGAAAGTTGGAGTCTTTCTTGTTGGGTTTTGTTTGAATCCACGAGCGAGTGGTGAGAGTTTACCCTGTGCGCAGAGATTTTGTAGAATAAACTTTGCTTGAATCTTGGACCAATTTTTCATTACTTTGAAGAGATGCATGTATTTGATAATTGTCCCATTTACCTCGCTTTTGTGTCTATGTTGGTTTTCCATCTTCACTCTGTACCCTGTAAATTGAGAATACATTTGACATTCATGCTGCTGCTATATGAACGGTTTGTTTGTACTTGATATGCAGGGAATGTGTTTTAGTCTTCCAACTCCAGATGACCCCTTCAATGACAGGAGTGGCAAAACTGATTTCTCAAAGAAGGATTCTAAAAAGACCCAAGTGAAAGAGAAGAAAGCTGTAAAACAGAAGAGTGCTCTATCAAATGGAGAATCTAGGGGGAAGAGTGAGGGGAAATTGGGGTTTCCGGAAAAGAGAGCTTTGAATAATGATGAAAGCACAACCATTCATCTGGAGAAACATGCTAGCAAAAGCAATCATCAAAGGCAGGCCGGTGGGAACTCAGGTTGCCCATCCAAGTTCCTTCTATTGTGCTTAAATGCCATAGAAAGTGCATTGCGCCTAGAGGGTCTATATGGCAAGGAGGAGGACAAGCCTTTGTTTGTTGATCCATGGGGAGTTGAGTTTCTGAAATGTTATGCTGGTGGGAAAGACATAATGGAGACAAGTGGCTCTTCTTGTACTATTGAGCAAATGGCCTGGATGGTTTCGATTGCTGCCGATTCCATCACTAGAAAGGAAAAGGAAGGACTGTCATTCACAGGCCCATTTCTTCTTTTCCTTGTGTCATCCCAGGAAAAGGCCATACAGGTAAGCTGTCCCATTTTCCCCCGTAAGATGTCAATCCTTTTGATAGTTTAAATTCATCAAATGGGGGAAAGAGTATGGAATGATATTGTTATTTATTTTGCTTGTCTCTGAAAGTGCTGGCATAAGGTAGTACTTCACTGTGCATATGCTGCTCTTAAAACATATGTAACTTGGATACTGCATAACCAGTTTCGAATCTAAAACGTGATTATGTATTCATGTCGCATTCGTGTGTTTACTTGCTATTCTAGATGAATGTATTATTTGTTGGTACAAAATATCTTAATGTATTCTTACTTCGGTGTCCATGTTTCCTGTTCAACCATGCCAGGTACGATCTGTCTGCAAGCCTCTGAAACCACTTGGCATTCATACAGTCAGCTTACATCCTGGTGCATCCCTTGAACACCAGATGAATGGGTAAGACTAAATAACTGTACCTCATTCTTTATGTTATTCGTTGTCTTTTATGTATTTAGAAGTTGCATAGGGTGCATTGACACATATTTTATCTTATCTTCTGAGTTGAAGATGAAATAAAGTTCAAGATGCCCTGTCTAATTGCTCTGACTAAATCTGTTTACATTTGCACAGTTTGAAGAGTTGTGAACCTGAGTTTCTTGTATCTACGCCTGAGAGACTCCTGGAGCTTGTTTCCTTGAAGGCTATCAACATATCTGACGTCTCCTTTCTGGTAATGTTTCATTTAGTTACGTGTCACCTAACATTGGGTATCTTGTTCTTAAAAATAAGTGCAGAAAACGAATTTAGTGGGAATGTTTAGTTCTGTCTGAAATATACCCTACATTTTCTCTTTAGTTGAGCTACATGGACTATGTGGCGAATGCATTGTATAATTGTCACAATAATGCAGTCTCCTTGACTTGATGTTTGTTGTGCTATCGTGTTCATTCTCTTCCACATGTATTTTTGTGGTACAATCATAATGCTAGGCTGTTATTTCAACCTTGCCATGTCCCTAAAAAGACCTACCGCCACCAAGATTCCTGATTTTCTTTTTCTTGCTGATAGGTTGTTGATGAACTAGAACCACTTTCCAAAGATGGAAGCCTCGATGCTCTAAATTCTATCAGGCAATCAATTTCTGGAAGTTCTCGTGTTGTGGTGTTCGGCAATCATAATTCCTCCCCAGCCATTCAAAAGCTTCTCCCTGGACCAGTTTCTAGACTGTCTCTTGATCAATCTGTCCGCCATCAGAGTGCACACATCGGGCAGAAGATAAATGTTTGCCCTTCTGCACCAGAAAAAATTCTGAAGGTATGTGCACTGTTGCATATTTGATAACCCTCATTTGAATCCAGGATGTACAGATGTCTTTATGTTTTGCCTTTTACATCCTGAAATATCTAATTCTAACTGGGTCACATAAATAACTGGGCTATTTGCATGGTGTCTCCAGATTGTTAGAATCATAGGACTTCAAGGACATCGCCGTTAAAAATCTAATTCACATAACAATGCGAGATGGGACCAAACTGGAGCTTTTTTCCTGTGATAAGACTGGCTTTATCTAACATTGTAGGAAGTGTCCTCTGCTTTTGGACTAAAAACTATTATATTACTAGTAATAACCAAGTAGGCACTCGAACACTAACATTCTGAAGTCTAGAGAAATTGTCGACATCCTTTTTCGCATAAATTGATATCAATTGGCCACCGTGTTCTGCATTCCACCTTCTTCCAGTGTTCCCAAAACTCCTATAACCTAGTCCTTATACTATCCGGTGCACACTCAGACTCGGATTGTTGATGATTCTCAGATCACTTGTTCTCTGCAGATGCTTGACTCAAGAAGACACGCTACGTTCTGCGCACCTTCCTGAAATTCTTTTGCAATGTAGACAACCAGTGCCTGAAGCCTTGCGAGACTTGTAACTACCATCATCTACATCGCCATAATGCGGAGGGGTTCGTTTCAATCACATTTACTCTCCCATTCTTTCGCCCATAAAGATACCTCCTCCAAGGCAGCAATGGCAAAAAACAGCTAGTCTGCTGGAAGGCACTAGTGCCATGGAACGAAAGAAACAAGAACGGTAGAGCCGGATACCCTAATTACGCTGAAGGGTTTCCATCAGAAGCTTCCTCAGGTGGCTGGAGCAGCAATGGTTAGCAGTGTGGAAAAACAGAGACAACCTCATGTACTTGTGTGGGGAGCATTCTTGGTGAAAAGCAACTGTTTTTTTGTGGGGGTACGAGAACCCTGCCGTTGTTGGTGTAACAAGAAGAGACCTCCATTATTTCTTTCTTGCTGCAAACTTCGGATATGGAATTTTGCAAATGTCTGGTATATGATCTGGAACCAGAAGATTATTATAATTGCTTTGTTATCATTGTTTTGACCAAGTTGCAACTGTGGAATTTGCTCAAAAATGATGCCGAGTTTTTATAGGCGGCGTTTGGCCCTGATTCTGCTTCCGCTTTTGAAGGCGAAAAGTACTTTTAAAAATCAAACATAGGGAAAGGAATAAACAGAAGCAAGATCATCTTTTATTCAAACGCAGTACATATACATGCAGCAGGAAATTGTTGTATTCGATCCATCTCCACATACAATATGAGAGTCTCTTTCCTTCCCACCATAATCAAACAAGGAAATTCAACAGAAACACATTACAACGACAAACAGAGAACGTACACAAAGTAGACAGACAAATATAATGCAGTCGGTAGATGGATGCATGCATGAATATCAGCAAATGCCTATATGTGCATATGTGGTTTTTAGCAGCGGAGGTTAGGCCCCAGCGGGATGCGGAAGCGCTTGCAGTATTCGGTGTAGTACTTGACGCGAGCCTCGACGGCCGGTTTGTTCTTGCCGCCGCACTCCAGTGCGCCGTTGATGGCCCGAATCGTCTCTCCGAACCCTTTCTTCACCACCGGCCGGACGTTCTTCATCCAGAACCACAGCGACGCCCTCCACGCCACGACGCCGTTCCTCGACACCAGGTCCGGGTTCTTCAACGTGTCCAGCCTGTTCTCCTTCCCGAACAACCCGTAGTTGTAGTTCCACGTCAGCTGCAGTGGGCCCCGCCCGTAGTATTGCTTCTTCGGGGCGCACGGCCACTGCTTCTCTTTCGTCGGGTCGCAGTACCTCTGCTTGTTGATCTCCTCGACATAGCACAAATCTGCAGTGAAATATTAAAAATAAAACTGTACGTAAATAGACTAATCGATTCCAATAATTCGAGTTATTGAAGAGTTGTAAGTGTATAGATGTTAATTATGACTGTCTTACACAAGTCAACTCATAAGTTTGAAATTTGTACAAATCCGCTCTGTACCATGCATGTGTTCTAAGACAACGTTAAGTGTTGTGGGTCGCGTGGAGATTTGAGCATGTGATCTCAAGGACAAATCAAATTAGATATATACCATGTCAAGAACCAGCTATATATAGTTCCAATAACTCAAGTATAGGGACCAACATGCTTTATTTGGTATGGTATCAGAGCTAGTTTGTTTATGAGTTCACGTGTTCGAATCCTCATGCCCCTACAATATTCGCCGTCGTCTTGAAGCACGTGGTAATGAAGGGACTGTACGTAAGGGAATAGTTAAAGTAACATACATGACATGTTTTTAACAACTCGAATTATTGGGACCAGTTGGTTCTCGATTAATTAACGAATCGAACTTACGTCCAGTTTCGTGGGTGACGTGGGCGAAGAAGGCAGCGATCTCGGCCTTGGCGGCGCCGTCGGGTTTGAGCTGGCCGAACTGAGGGAACGACCTGGCGGCGGTGAGGAAATCATTCCGCCTGTAGAATCGCTTCCCGGCGCAGCTCGGAGCTGCCTGGCTTATTATGCTGTTGAAGAAATCTTGCGTCACCACGTTACCCACCACGAGCCCTAGTTGATCGCCGGCGGCGTCCTCCTCCTCATCAGACCCGCCATCCGACGACTCTGCAGACGTTGCCTCCTCCTCGTCATCGTCATCATTATTATCACTGGGCAATAATATGTATCCTGCGTCGTCGTCCTCATCGGAAGATTTTTCTTCCGGCTCCACCGAGCTGCCATGTACGACGGCATCTCCACCGGCCGGACGTTGGAAACATTCCACGTCGGCGGCGGCGGTGCTTCTGCTGCTGGCTCCTGACAGTGGTGGGAGAGCAATGGCGAGGAGGAGGAGGAGGACGAATGGTAATGACAACTTTGCCATGTTGGGATAGTTAGTAGATGGAGAGAATAGTGTTTTGGACTTTTGGATTCAATGTGTGTTTAACGAGGCTGAGAGTCTGCCTATTTATAGAGCAGATAGGGGCTGGCTACTTTTGTTTCTTCTCATACAATCGGCAGGGCGGGTACGTCAATACCCATGCCCTACCCCATGCTACCATGGATGACGTGATGGGTCGATCCACTCTTACACGTTATTAAAAAAAAAAATACACGCAATATTGTACGTTTTTTATAAAACGGAGGAAAAATAATAAAAATAGTGATAATAGATATGTTAATTGAGTATAACTAATTGAAAGATTAAGTCTGATTAGTTGGAAAAAAAAAACCAAAATAGGGGAAATATGAACAGATACTATAAGAAATTGCGATAGAATGACAACCAAGAAAGAGACATGACGGAGCATGACGAGTCAGAAGTAGATATCCATGCTCCATCCCACGCTACAACGGATAAGATCGGATAATATATACCCGGCGAGATGGATTTGAATTGTCATCCCTACTTCTCTATAGTTTAGGGTTGACCAAATTGATAGAAACGGTAATGATGATGGCATAATATGGTTTAGAGCGAGTGAGACAAAAATGTTCAAGTAAGAGTAAGAAAATACCAAATGGGGAAGAATTCCCCGATTAAGAGTGCTATTCATTCCATATATTAATTATCTCTAGATGACATACATAGACCAAGGAAACAACATAGCCTAAAGCGTATATTTTATTTCATTGAGTTATTTTGGCAACGAAAACATCAAATGTGATAATTTGGTGGTGAGTTATTTGAAATATATAACTTAAAATAAGTTAAATGAAATTAGTTGTTCGAAATAACCGATCTTGTTAATACTTTCCCGTTCATTTTCTTTATGAAATATCACAATCAAATAACTCATATAATTACTTTACCCAAATAAGACATTTCCCCCTTATGAAATATCACAATCAAATAACTCATATAATTACTTTACCCAAATAAGACATTTCCCCCCTACATGATAATTCATAAAATATACTACATCTAGAAACAAACACGTAATTTGATCCGAAAAATATAACATAGGTTGCAAAAGAGGTCCAGAAGTCATACCACACATCCAACCCGTTATCAATGATCTGATCAATGATCGAGAACCTAGAATTTAGTCTGCAATGTAACGTCACCAATGTAACAACCACGAATAAGAATCTTGGTCATAAAAAAAAAAAAAATTACAACATAAGCAAAACATCTCATCCAAACCAACAAAAGAAGCTAACGCAAAACACCTCTTTGCTATTTGATTGACAGCAACATAATAATGTATTCCGAACAGCTAGCTAGTTGCATATATATACATATATGGGAATGCCGTCTTAAGTTTGATTCCTTCCTACTTGTTATTTTTAGCCAATCTTATTGCTTGTCCTGGCCGGCCGGCGTAACGTTTGATCAGCTACCATGACGACAGTGGATTTCCGATGTACTCAATCGATTATACATCCAAATAATTGACTAAGTCAAACAAAGAATTTCCCCTAGCTAGCAAGTAATTTTTGCGGTTAGGTTTTCCCTTCCCCAACACCCCAATTCAAACTGGAATATTCAATTTACAACTTATCTTTCACCTACGTATCCTGATGTCGACGAATTTACAGATTTTGCTTGTATAGCCAATATATGATCAAGTACTGGAGAGGAAACAAACAAGGTTGCTTGCTGGGTTTCCCTAATTATACATAAAATGATGGAGTTGTTTGGACTAATGAACACCTTCATTTCTTAATGTACATATACAGTAGGTAATTATACGTAGTTGCTGGATTAACCCATATATTGCCACGACTGCCGGATGGTTAGGTTGGGACGAGAGATTTTAATAATGAGAAATTTGGGTTCAAATTTTTCATTTTAAAAAATTATATATAAGACGTGTGACAAATAAATCGTTTGAAAATAAATACGAATTTGCTAAATAAATATGGATATTGAGATACTCGATCTGCCCTCTCCCTCCTTGCTTATGAGTTATGATGAAACACCAAAGAAAGAGTATAAGAGTTCGTTTGGATTGAGTATTTGATAAACTTGTTGTTTGGGGCCAATTACCACACAAATACCACATAATATAAAACCTGTTATTTGGTATGTGATATTTGGTTTCAAACTTATTATTTGGAAAATACCTGCCCCTCCCAAGTATTTGGCAAACAATACTTTTTGTGTTATTTGGTCTCAAACCTGTTATTTGGCAAAACACTACATCCAAATAACACATCCCACTTTTTGTCAACCAAACATGTTATTTGGGGTCAAATAACAGATTTTGTGTTATTTGACCCCAAATAACACACCTAAATACACAATCCAAACGACACCTAACACTTGACACCTAACACTTCTCCTTGAATCATGGTGTGCCCCAAATTTGACTTGAAATTTGAATACACACCTAGCTACGGCGAGGGTTGTCCAAGTAGCGAGGAAAGGACCAACCAGGCCAACAGCCCAACACCTAACACAATAGTGTCCATGAGGCCCAAAAGAGTTTTAGTTCTATACGAAGCAATGGAGTGGCCCACTTACTAAGCCATTGTGTTTGTTTTTTTGGACCATCAAGTAATTTGGGCTGATAGTCCACCTCTCCTTTTGGCCCGCTTTGAAGA
Organism: Linum tenue; assembly: GCA_946122785.1. Lineage (NCBI taxonomy): Eukaryota > Viridiplantae > Streptophyta > Magnoliopsida > Malpighiales > Linaceae > Linum > Linum tenue. The sequence goes on along the minus strand of CAMGYJ010000005.1, from coordinate 5,983,085 downwards.
TTGGCCAATGAAATTTTGTTAGGACTTTTTTTTTTTAATAATTTTTTTTAAGGCTCGTTCTGCTTTTATGGTACGTTTTGGTTTTCATTTTTCACGGATAGGAACAGTTAAAATAAATTTAAACTGTATCGAACATAAAAAAAATTATCTTTTGCCTTCCTTTACTGTTCCCAGATTGCCGGGGTTAATCTCAAATCTTCTTCGACACGTTCTCCGTCGTCGGTCGGGTTCTTCCTTTTAGGTCGCCGCTCGCTGTCGTCTTACTTTGGCGAGTACCCAAAAATACCCCTCTCTACTTTCCACCATCTCCCGTCACATCACCAAGCCCTTTTTGGTCATTCCACCTTCGTTTGAGAATCCCCAAAATATCCGCCTGCTTTTGCTTCTGTTGGCAACCTCCCAATCTCGTTTCGGGTTCCCTCTATTTTCCCCCGGACTTTGGCCCTACCAATCTACCCACCCGCTCTCTATTCGGATCCCCGATTAATCCTAGCCCTCCAATTCTCAATCCAACGGTTACCATCGCTCGGCCCAATTGTTAACCCTAATTTCTTCTCTTCTCCCTTCAGTGGTTTCTCCTTCGATCTTAAACCCTAGCGCCACCGTCCCAACTTCCCCAACCCAGCAACTGCCTCTTCTCGCTACTCTGAGTTCCATCAATATCGCAGCCGAAGCTGCTGATGACGACGGCGATGACTATTTCTTTTACGGCTTCGTGAAGCTTGGTTCTCGATCTGTCGATCTCGTGAGTAGCCATAAAAAAGAAAAGGATCTTCCTTTTTCTCTCTTTGTAAAGAGAAATTGGAAACGGAGTTTTGGGTTTGACTGTTGTGCTTATACTCGCCTGTAGAATTTGTTTGTATTATGAGTCGACGGTTTTTTCTTTTTGATTTATGTTTGGGCTGTACCGTTGGCGGTTAATTGGTCGTGTTTTAGGACTCTAGATTTAGGTTAGAGAATCGGTGGCTCGAAGTTTGCGATCTGCTCTACTGTTCTTTTTGTTTTTTTTTGTCCATCGTGTCGGAGTGACTGAGTCGGTCGCGATTTCTGGAGGGAATGGACATTTTCCGACAGAATTGGGATAATGAGTCCTTTTACTAGGAGTGCTTCTGTTTTGGGTTCAGCCGAAGGTCGCAGTCGGAAACTCCGAGGGAAAGCCAGGAAACTGGGCAAGTCTGATCGGAGAGTAAGCTGGAGGCTCAGTGAGTTGAAGGCTGACAAGATCGGCGCTCCAGGAATTGGGTTGAACCAGCGCAACAGAACAGCAATTATGCCGTCTGGGGAGATTCGCCGGGGCACGAGGGTGATTGGAATGGTGAAAGGTGCCAACTCGGTCCGGGTTTTACGGTCTGGTCGGCGACTGTTCCCTGGATCCGGGGAGCGACAGGTCAGGAGGGTTAAAGAAGATGAAGACAAGTCGCTCCACCATAGTATCAAGAAGTACCCACACAAATGCAAGGAAAATGGGGCCACCAATGATGATAGGCTAAAAAGGAAAGCTTCTGAAAGTGTTGTTCATAGTGAAGCGCCCAGAAGGGTGAAGAGACCTCGTCTGGCAGTTAAGAATGTCAAGAAAGTGAAGAAAGGGGCACAAGAGTCGGACAAGGTTGTCGTGACAGGGGATCAAGTTGCTGTAGTTGACAAGATGTTCGGGATTGTTTACACAAGGAAAAGGAAGAGTGGGAGTATCGTGAAGCTAGAAAGCTTTGATAACAAGATGTTTGGGATTCAATTCTCAAGGAGGCTGGCAAGGAAGAAGGGAGCAGGTTGCGTGGTTGATGTTCAGACATGTGTTTTTGTTGCTGTCGTTCAGAATTCTGGTAGTCGTGCAGCTTCTCTCTTGACTTCAATCTTTAGGCACATCAACAATGGTGTTGGATTGTGTGAACTTGCTGGATTCTTGTTCTCTCAGCCCCTTAACGGTACTTTTGCTTCAAATGGGATCCGGTTCTTGAAGGTAAGTGTTGTTCTTCTATCTTGGTATCTTCTGTCCTCTATTCTTTTCTTAGGTGTATATTTCGCAAGTGATGAATTGTGAATTCAGCTGTTTCCAAAGTGATGGATTTTTATGGCTATATTGCTTGGCTTTTCTCATGAGTTTTAGGTTTCAATGTCATTGGTTTCTTTTAGATGCTGTTATGAGGTTAATGATCTCTTTGTTGCTTGCGCTTTTTCCAGGATGCACCTTGTGCAAGTAATGGAATTTGCAAATTTTTTGATTCTAGTAATTCGGTGCCAACTTTTGATTTGGACTTCTCTGTGATCCCTTCATGGTTTATGCAAATCCATCTGAATTGGGTACTAAGGTTGTCTCGTGTGCCTTCAAATACATCTTCGGAGGAATGTGATGAGATGATGAGTGAAGATGAAGAAGATCAGTTATTCGTTAGTGTGAAGATGCCCCAAGTGCAACTAGCATCTGAATCTGATGTTGCCGAGAACAGGCCCTTTTTGATTCCTTTGTTTAGACCTTCGAGGTTGACTGTCAAAAGCACTCAGCCAAGAAATGGCCATTACAGCCGTGGTGTTCGAAAAAGTCGGAGCTCGCGGAGGAGGAGAGCAAGAAATCCGTCTCTGCTTGGAGTTCAGCCATCTAATGGCTTGATGGTAACTAGTTCTGTTGGTAGCCGGAAGAAGACTCGTCGTCCCCTCTCATCTGTTGTATCAATGTACAAACTTAGGAATGCTTTACCAGCTAGCTGCATGACAGGAGGTCCGAAAAAGGTAGGGTTAGCGGTAGCTGGGGGGAACAATTGCACAACAGGTAAAGCTGGCTGCTCCGCGGATCTGCTTGTTATTGAATCTGACAGATGTTACCGGGTTAAAGGGGTTAATATTGATATGGAATCTTCTGATTCAAAAGAGTCTGTACTCTTAGTGAAGAAAGATGATGAAACTAAGTTGTCCTTTTTGCCTCAACAATACATGAGGCCCAGCGCTGTTAACCGAGCAACTCACAATGTCTTGTGGTCTGGGAATGTGAATTGGAAGCTAGAGTTTCCTAGTCGGCAGGATTGGTCCAACTTCAAGGAGCTTTATAAGGAATGTCTAAATCTCAATGTGTCACCTGCCCCGACAGTGGTTAAGGCTATTCCTGTTCCTGGAGTGCGAGAAGTGCAAGGCTATGAATCCAATCGTTCTGGTGTATTTTCAAGGCCAGATGCTTATATCTCTGTAACCACTGATGAAGTGGCCAGAGCGCTAGCGAAGCATAGTGCTAACTATGATATGGACTCTGAAGATGAGGGATGGCTAAAGGCATGTAGCCCTGAATCGGTTAATGCAGTTAGGTGCTCTGAGCTGCTTTCGGAGGACACATTTGAGTTGATGATTGATGTGTTTGAGAAGGCCTCACACTGCAGCTCTGAAGAGGTGATAGATGAGAAAGCCGCTTTGAGTCTTGCTGCTGACTTGGCTGGCCAAGAGGTAGCTGAAACTGTGTATAGCTATTGGTTGAAAAAGAGGAAGCAGAGGCGATCAGCATTACTGCGTGTTTTCCAGGTAAACATTTAATGTTTGATACAAAGTTTGTACAGACACACACACGCTCGTCCACTTTGTCTCGGAAGAGTTTAGCTAAATTCCCTGGTTCTGTATTTCTCCCTTTTCTGATGATAATGAATGCCTTTTTTCTTTCCTTCAGAAACATCAAGTCAAGAAACCTCCAGTAACTGCGAAGCTTGTACTACGTAAGAGACGGTCATTCAAAAGACAGGGTGGCCAATGTGGGAAAGGCAAGCAACTGGGTCTATTGCAAGGTAGGTGTTGCTGACTTGCTGTTAGTTAAGTTCGAAGAAGGTCCCAGTAGAGTTCCCATAGACATGAGAGTAGTCTGCAAATAGTTCCGAGTTGCTAAATAACCCAGTTAGTCTGTAACATCTGCGCTTTCCTCGGTTTGATTTTCCTTCGTTCTATGTTAGGATTACTACTGGAAAGCTTTATAGTTGATATCCTGATTCTTTTTCTTCTTTTCTGTGTAAATAGTTGATAACCCCTGCTTGAATGTTGTTTGTGATCTCCTTCTGCTGCAGTCTTCTTTTTCCATTGCTCTCTCTCTCTCCCTCTCTCTCGACTGTAGTCTATATACCTGTGCAAGTGCTCAAATTTGGCGAGTGTTTGTCTTATAGCAGCCATGGCGGTCGAGCATGATGCTCTGGAGGAAAGGAACGCCATGCTTAAGCTGGAGGAAGCCAACTACTCGGCGAAGAGGTCCCTGGAGCTGGCGATTGAGAAGCGACGCAAGGCCCAGTTGCTGATGGAGAATGCTAGTCTGCTGTGTTACAAAGCCACCATGGCACTTAGGATCGCGGAGGCCCTTTCTGCCTTCGGTTCAGCGGAAGTTGCCACCACTGAGATGTTTGATGTGGGCAGCAGTAATGGTGGTGACGATGATAAGTAAAAGAGCCCCCAGACGGCCGTTTTTTGAAGAAAGCCCTCCCCACGGCCTTTGCGGATGAGCAAATTGTTGTAATTTTTGTACAGATTTTTACCTTATGTATATACTGTACTACTCGACTCTGTAATAAACCTCACAATGAAACTAGTGGCGTCGACCTATAAACGAGAACCTAAAGACAAAAACAAAAAGAAAAGGGTGGAAAGAAGAAAAAGAGTGGTTAGGTGATGCAGTGATTTCGTTTTTTCCCCGTCGATTCCTACCTTCAAAGATTGTGAGCGCTTAGTCTTGAGTCTAAAACAAAGCGATAATAAGGTTGAAATGAAACATCTTGTTAATTTTAATATGCATTCATAGTTGGGATGGCACGGATAGTGAATAATCTTGATAGCTAAGTAATCGTCGTTGTTCACTGGATGCGGGAGGAACTACTTCGCTAGGATTGAGGCATTGTTGCGATTCTTCAGTATGACACAAATAGTGAATCATCTTGACCATACTATTAAACAGTTTCGTTTTCACTCATACTTGATTGATTCTTCCGCATTCTTAAGTATTGATGGATAGTGATATATATTTTTAACTTCAACTAGCTTGTGAACTATTACACGTTTATTTGGTGCCTATAAGCATCAATGGATAGTGATTTATGTTTTTAACTTTAACAAAATAGTCTACAATTATTAATTGACAAAACATAAGAGAAAAAAGATATGATTATAAATTAAAAGGACTATAAATTTTTAGGTAAGAACACAATTTTATAAAAATAATATTTAATATGTTGGGCAAGATGATGATAATTTTTAGATGTAAATATACATATACAGATAGGTTCGAGTTGGACAGTAAGAAAATACGACCATATATTACCTTCAATATTCATATTAGCTCTGTAGTTATAACCATTAAAATTCTTGTTTTTTTGGGTAGAAAGTTGGTTCAATTTTTACCCTCGCTAATTAGATGGAACTCGACCAAATATGCATGTATATAAATATTTTTGTTATCCTAATTCATTTTGTTGTTTGGCTCTATCGTTTACAAATTTGTGATTCAAACCCATCACCTTGACGTTGACATTTTGTACATACAAAAGACTGATGACATTGTTATGAAAGTAACTTCAACCCTTTCTTCTTCTGGTATTGGTTCTCTTGAATCTTGATATAAGTATAACTCGGTCAAAAAGGAAAGGAAGAAAAGAACAAAAAAATAAATAAATAAACAATGAGGCGAGCTTGTTGACAATTGTACCTTTCTTTGGGGGAGAGTTTTAGTGTTTATGTTACTTGGCTGAAAAGTTCTCATGATACGGATTCAGTAGAAATGAGGAAAATCCGAAAGCTAACTTCAAAAATGCCAGCTACAATTCAGCATGGGATGTTGCGTCCCAGACAACAATTTTGGCGTTTCATTGTTCGTTCTTTAGCGATATCGGCTGTTTCGCGGCTTGCTGGTATATTCTCAGGTAGAAAGAAACAGAGCTTAAGAAAGCAAAGCAAAGAAACAGAGCTTTGTGATTGTCAGGTAGTCCGGCGGCCTAATGCCGGCCATCGACTTTTCAGAACAGGACTTGCCAAAATGGCAAATTCAAATTGTATTATATTTCTCGACAATGTTGACGATAATGTCGTCTCATCACTCGTTGGACTCTGCCGCTCCAGGCCTGATGCCCCCCTGTTCCCGCAGAATTATTATCACTATATATAAGTGTGGAAAAACAGAGCAGAAGTAATTAATTCATAGAGTAGTAGTAGCGCCCTGCTGCACTTGGCCAATGGCGGAAGCAGTAGCAGCTCCCAGAAGATCAATGGGGTCGACGACGTCGTTGAGCCGGAGCGGGAGTTTTGGGTCCAGGAGTTTGCGGGACGCGGCGTTTGACGGCGGGGCAGGGAGCCAAGCGGCAGGGCATTTCGAGTTCCAGAGGAGCACGACGGAGGACGACGAGGACGAGCTGAAATGGGCGGCAATTGAGCGCCTCCCCACCTACGACAGGCTGCGGAAGGGGGTTCTGAAGCATGTCGCCGGCGGCGGTGCAGGGGAAGTTGAGTTGCAGGAAATTGACGTGGGGAAGCTCGGCGGAACAGAGAGGAAGCTGCTGATTGAAAGCCTTCTCAAAGTCGCGGAAGAGGACAACGAGAAGCTGCTGCGTCGGATCCGGCACAGGACCGATGTCGTCGGGATTAAGATTCCGACGGTCGAGATTCGGTTCGAGGGTCTTTCCGTTGAAGGCGATGGGTACGTCGGAGTTAGCTCTCTCCCCACTCTGCTCAATTTCGTGGTGAACACTTTTCAGGTATGTGCCTTCAATTTGGCCATTGCTCTGTCCACCGTAGTTTCTGAATTCAGATTGTAACACCATCTTCATCCCATAAATTGTTGAGCAATTTTTAAATTGGTCTCTACAACCACATCAACAATTTAGCAATTTTTTCCTTCACAATTTCGTGCTATCTCCATCCCAACAAGTCCTTAGCAATTTCTATTGACGGGACCTATAACATTATCCATATCGAACTTATGTTTTTCTTATATTTGACAATCTTATATTTATGAGTAGTTATGTTTATTAACTTGAATTATAAGAAATAAATAATATCCAACTATTTGTATTTAGAGTTATTTCTTTCTAGTTTCATGAATGTTCAATTATAGCTATACATCTCTTTTGTTTTGTATTTGGATTATAAAAATATAATATAATAATTTAAAGCAAAAAATATGTGTCATAATTACTTCTCTAATTAGTTAATCATATAAAATAATTTTCTAATCAAGAAATTAAAAATAAAAATATACAAGAATACAATTTGTGGTAAGAAAAGAAGAAAAGAAAAAGAATATGAAAGTGGATCCCTTGTGTTTAGGTGATATTGCTAGCAAGATTGCTAACTTAGCAATCACCTATGCATCCCTAGCAATTGCTAAAAGATTGCCACCTCAGCCTCCACTCCATTTGACAATTGCCAAAATTTAGGAATGGAGATGTTCTAAGACTAATAATTGTCAAATAATTGACAGGGGATTCTTGGGTTCTGTCGGGTTTTCCCAACTAAGAAAAGGGTCGTCAAGATTCTTCATAATATAAGCGGAATTGTAAAGCCATCGAGGTAGTGTTTCCATTTTCTCTTCATCTTGAAATAACGATTTTGAATGCGGGAAAATAGGATACACATTTTTAAAATTTATCATTTTCTCGAACTTGGGATGAATACTTACTTTGGGTTTCTTTGGTTTCAGAATGACTTTGCTTTTGGGGCCTCCAGGATCAGGCAAAACTACCCTCCTGAAGGCACTTTCCGGGAAACTAGACAATAATTTAAGGGTATCTATATAGCTCTACCACCATCCTTTTCTCCTTTCTTGGATTGGACATCCTAACGCTTATCTATATAAGCAGGTGTCAGGAAGAGTGACATATTGTGGACATGAGTTCCACGAGTTCGTGCCACAGAGAACGTGTGCTTATATCAGCCAGCAGGAATGTCACCTTGGAGAGTTGACCGTGAGGGAGACGTTGGAATTTTCAGGCCGTTGCTTGGGAGTTGGGACCAAGTACGACTTGTTGGCTGAGTTGTCCAGAAGAGAGAAAGAAGCAGGAATCAAGCCAGATCTGGAGGTTGATGCATTCATGAAAGCTACATCCGTTACTGGACAGGAAAACCACCTCGTTGTAGATTATGTTATGAAGGTACGCCATAATTTTTTCTTTTGCTAGGAACACCAGAATTTTCTACCTACACCAACTGTAATTTGTAATGAGATTGTAATTTAAATATATAATTATTCCTTAACAAAGCTGTTTACTTTGCTGTCAGCTTCTTGGATTGGATATATGTGCTGACATCATTGTCGGTAATGAAATGAGAAGAGGGATATCTGGTGGGCAGAAAAAGCGCGTCACCACGGGGGAGATGTTGGTTGGACCGGCTAAAGTATTTATGATGGACGAAATCTCAACCGGGTTGGATAGTTCTACGACTTACCAAATTGTCAGGTTTATGAAGCAGATGGTCCATATTATGGACATTACCATGGTCATCTCCCTTCTCCAGCCTGCACCCGAGACCTATGAACTCTTCGATAACATTATCCTCATCTCTGAGAACCAGATTGTTTACCAAGGTCCTAGGGACAACGTTCTCGACTTCTTCGAATATGTTGGTTTCAAGTGTCCTGAAAGGAAAGGAGTCGCAGACTTCTTGCAAGAGGTTACTTCAAAGAATGATCAGAAGCAGTATTGGTCAAAACCCGAAGAAACTTATCGATACATCTCAGTACCCGATTTTGTGATGTTCTTCAACTCGTTCTTGACGGGAAAGAAGCTTGATGAGGAGCTCGCAGTGCCTTACGATAGATCTAGTACCCATCCTGCTGCATTAGTGAAAGAGAGATACGGAATCTCTAACAAGGATCTCCTAAAGGCGTGCTTTTTGAGAGAGATGTTGTTGATAAAGAGAAATGCTTTCCTTTATATCTTCAAGACCATGCAGCTCACCATCATGTCAATAATTTGCATGACTATGTTCTTCAGGACTACGATGCATGTTGGTCATTTGGGAGACGGGAACAAGTTCTACGGTGCTCTGTTTTGTAGCCTGCTCAACATTATGTTCAATGGAGTTTCTGAACTAATGTTGACCACACAAAGACTTCCTGTATTCTACAAGGAGCGAGATTCCTTGCTTTATCCTGCATGGGCATTTGCTTTGCCAATCTGGGTTCTCCGAGTTCCTATCTCGTTTGGAGAGTCACTCATATGGATTTCCTTGACATATTACACAATTGGGTTTGCTCCATCAGTTGATAGATATTTCAAGCAGTTTCTTGCATTTGTTTGTATAAATCAGATGGCCCAAGGTTTGTTTCGCTCCATTGCTGCAGTAGCTAGATCGGTTGTGATAGCACCCGTCATTGGTATGTTCACATTGCTAGTTGTTTTTGTTCTTGGAGGATTCATTATTGCTAAAGGTGAGTAACTTCTCTAGTCTTTTTTTGTTTATGGATGAAATTCATATGAACATGACATAAATGATCTCTTTATGATTGCAGATGACATCCAACCATGGCTGATCTGGGGCTATTACATTTCTCCAATGATGTATGGCCAGAATGCTATCGTGATTAATGAATTTCTCCACGAAAGATGGAGTGATGTAAGATCAATACCATGATAATAACTTTGAATTGGGTCCTAATAACATTGTTAATCTTCTGTAGCTTATGTTCTTTTAACACTACACTATTCATGTGGCTTCCCTTATTGCAGCCAAATCCCGACCCTAGGATCCTAGAGGCAACAATTGGAAAGGCCATTCTTAAAGTAAGAGGCATGTTTGTCGAGAACAAGTGGTACTGGATATCAATTGGGGCACTCATAGGATTTACTATGATTTATAATATATGCTTCGTTATCGCCTTAACTTACTTGGATCGTAAGCTATCTATCTCTTCTCATTCAAACGGAAACGTTACTTGGATATGCAACAATGATGCAATAGCTCTAGCTCAATAGATGTTTGGAACTTTGTGCTTGCAGCTTTGGAAGATTCTAAATCCATAATATTGGATGATAATCAGAATAAGAGATCATCCAAAACCTCCGAATTCAACTCAAGTTCCATCGAGATTACTACAATCACATCATGTACCCCAATGGAAGGTATGCGGGTTAGGATCATTTTGTAGTTAAACTCAAATTTATCATGTTTTACACCTTGTGGTAGCTTTAGCTACTGTCTCTCTAAAATACTACTCATGTGGCTTCTCTGGTTTTCAGGTCCCGATGAAGAATCTAGAAAAAAGGGAATGGTATTGCCCTTTCAGCCTTTGTCATTGGCATTTAAGAATGTAAACTACTACGTTGATATGCCTGCAGTAAGGAAACTCTCTCTAACTTTTTTTAATCATTATCCAAGTCCAATATCGAAGTGGCTTTTGGCTAAAGTATTTTTTATGAATCACTTACTAGGAAATGAAGTCCCAAGGAGTAGAAGAGGAGAGACTGCAATTGCTACATAATGTTAGTGGTGCTTTTAGACCAGGAGTTTTGACAGCTCTTGTTGGAGTTAGTGGTGCAGGAAAGACCACTTTGATGGATGTCTTAGCAGGCAGGAAAACTGGAGGGTATACTGATGGAAGCATCAACATTTCTGGTTATGCCAAGAATCAAAGGACATTTGCTCGAATCAGTGGGTACTGCGAACAAAATGATATCCATAGTCCGCGGATTACTGTGTACGAGTCCCTCTTGCACTCTGCTTGGATGCGTCTTTCCAAGAATGTCAACAAGCAAGATAGAATGGTAGTATTGTTTGGTGTGATAGAAATTAAGCATGACTCTATATTTTTCAAATTTACCAACCTCATTGCATGTTGTAGATGTTCATTGAAGAAGTGATGGAGTTGGTTGAGTTGGGCCCCTTGAGGAATTCGATAGTAGGTCTTCCGGGAGTGAATGGTTTGTCAACCGAGCAACGAAAGAGGCTCACTATAGCTGTAGAGCTAGTTGCAAATCCCTCCATAATCTTCATGGACGAGCCAACATCCGGTCTTGATGCTCGAGCTGCTGCAATTGTCATGCGGACCGTGAGAAACACAGTGGATACAGGAAGAACTGTTGTCTGTACCATACATCAACCAAGCATTGACATTTTCGAATCTTTTGATGAGGTATCAAGTCATGCATTTTGATTCATCACATACAAAATTCGTACTAGCTTCCCAATTCCATCATCTTTTTGTCAAATGTGGATGTTTTGTTCAACATCTTCACTTTTCACTTCTTTTGCAGCTACTGTTGCTGAAGAGAGGAGGGCAAGTTATATATGCAGGCTCTCTTGGACGCCATTCTCATAAGCTGGTAGAATATTTCGAGGTGGGTTACTTTGTCTTTCACTATTGATTCAAACATAATGGAAGAAAAACTAGGTGATGACCTTAGTTCATGTTTGTATGATTGTATCTTATTTTGTACTATAATTAGGCTATCCTGGGGGTTCCCAAGATCCAAGAAGGTACAAATCCTGCTACATGGATGCTTGACGTTAGCTCCAGCGCTGTAGAATCTCACCTGGATGTGGACTTTGCTGAAATTTACTCTCATTCTGAACTATACAAGTGAGCGTTGAACTAGATTATCTTTGCTTACCCTCCTCCTAAATCCAATTTCTCCACTTTTTCACTCAAAAGGTCCCATCATTTGGTTCCAGGAGGAACCAGGAGCTGATTGAAGAGCTAAGTACTCCATCACCAGGGTCAAATGACCTATATTTTCCTACACAATACGCACAGGATTTCTTAACCCAATGCAGAGCTTGCTTTATGAAACTGCATCGATCTTACTGGCAGAACCCATCATACAATGTTACAAGATTTTTCCTCACAATAATTTTTGGTGTTCTCTTTGGACTTATCTTCTGGAAGAAGGGACAAAAGACGTAAGCATGGAAAAATAAATCAACCAATCAATCTTCACTTAGAATCACCATGAATATAATCTTCACTAGAAGAAAATCATAAAATTTCTCATTGTATGTGTTTTAACTGTGGCTAAATAGGGCAACGCAACAAGACGTGTTCAACTTGCTTGGAGCTACTTATTCTGCCGTAATGTTCCTTGGAGGAAGCACATGTTCTGCTGTAATGCCTATTGTTTCCATCGAAAGAACAATCCTGTATCGGGAAAGAGCAGCAGGAATGTACTCGGAAATGGCTTTTGCAATTGCCCAGGTCTCCATTGAAGCAACCTATGTGGCAATCCAGACCTTCGTCTATTGTGTGATACTGTTTCTGATGATTGGATACCCATGGCATCTAGCGAACTTCCTGTGGTACTATTTCTTCATATGCATGAGTTTCATCTACTTCGCTCTCTACGGGATGATGCTTGTCGCCCTCACTCCAGGCTACCAAATAGCTGCCATTACAATGTCGTTCTTCCTCACCACATGGAATATCTTCTCCGGCTTCATTATTCTACGAACGGTAACCTTAAGCAAACAAAAACATGATTGAAACACTCACTGCATGCATGCCTGCCATTCTAGAGGTGACTTTTTTTTGTGTTTGCGTGTTGTGTTGCCAGGAAATGCCAATATGGTGGAGATGGTACTACTGGGCATCCCCAGTGGCGTGGACATTGTATGGGTTGCTTGCTTCCCAACTAGGAAACATAGAGAGTCTCGTGGAAGTGCCAGGACAAGGAAGCATGTCAGTGAAGCAGTTCTTGAAACAATCATTTGGATTTGATTATGACTTCCTTGTAGCTGTTGCAGCTGCCCACATTGGGTTTGTGTTCCTCTTCCTCTTTGTGTTTGCCTATGGAATCAGATTTCTGAATTTCCAAAGGCGATAAACCAACGAATGATAAAGAATGATATGAAAGAGAGAAAAATATCATTTTATTTCAAAATGTTTATTTTCTGGGGTCTGTACAATTTGTATCTAGGAAAATAAACAGTGTTGGGACTCATTCGTCCTTCTTGGGAAGTTGTATCTAGTCATAATTGTGTAGAATGAGAGATCTTCATTCACATTGTTCATTATTATTATTGTACTACTAGTATATAAATAGCGCGAATTTAGTTTAAGGGGTCCAGTGAGATGTGACAAGGTTTATACTTTATAGTAAGCCAGTGTGTACCATCGATTAGACTTCTCCCTAACTCACGTTTCTTCCCTTTTTCCCTCTATGATGATTGGCTTGGCGGCTGGCCAAATTTCCATTTCATTTTCCAGATTCTTCTTCAACGACGGAATGCATGAAAGACAGGGAAACAAAAATTTAAACTTTCATTCATCTTTTATGTCTAAAGGTAAATGCAAAACCATGAAGGAAGTAATGGATTAATTCTATCAATGTGAGAGGTTCCTATCCTTATTTTTATTAATCCCAATCCTTATTCTTTCCATTTGTATTATTTTCATCTATGCAACATACGTGCCACATCGATCCCTCTTTTCCCATTTCAACTATATGTGTCAGATTACAAATGCGAGCATACTACATGGTGACATGTCATGTATATCTCTTTAGGTCATTTACACAGCTTGTAGATGTATAATTGACAACTGTATCGTGATCATGAAAAGGTGGTCATTGATTTTTTATACCACAATCAGTCTCTAAAAATTAGTAAGTATAGTTATCTTTTCCTCGAAAACACACTTTATTTACCGTCACTCACAAATTTTTGAAGAGCACAATTAGTAAGTATATACTGGTAATAACTGACAAATTTTTTTTGTTCAAAAAAATATCAAAGTGGATATCATTTTGAAGATCACAATTAATCTGATCTAACTGTAAAAAAAAAAAAAATTAAAATCCGAGTTAAAACGAGTGAGAAATCGTCCGTTAAAGATTAAGAGAAAGAAAATTAATGATTTTTCCAGGAGAGCGAAGGAGGCGCTGATAGGGATGTCAATCCAACCCGTAACCATGGGTACCCTACCCAATCGTAACCGGTCAACGAGGGTAATTACCCGCTTTGACGGGTTAAGGGGCGAGTACGGGTAATACCCGGTTTCAAAATAAAGGGTAGGGTACGGGTATGGTAATCGATAATACCCGCCCCGTTATACCCGCCCCGCTAACCAAAGGGTCAATTTCCCTTGAGAAATTTAGTTTAGCTTGAGAAATTGAGTTTAGCTACCATTATTGATGATGAAGTGTAGACGATTATTATGTTTGTGTGGATTGTAGAAGAAAGAACAATTATTATGTGTTTGCTGTTTTTATTTGTGTGGATTGTTGAAGCTAGAACAGTTACAAGTATTGAGAATTTTTAATGGACAACAATATGTATGTGCATATATGTGTATAAGTTCATAGTTTAGGATTCGTACCCATGGTTACCCGAATACCCGTGGTTACCCGGTGGGTAGGGTATGGTTATATAATTTTCATACCCGGTAGTTATTTGATCGGGTATTTTAGAAGGCTCTACCCGGCGGGTTAGGAGTTGGTATAGGGTAAACCTGCACCCGACCCTACCCATTGCCATCCCTAGGCGCTGATGTGGCAAATTCTTATTGGGTTATGCATAAGGTTACTCACCACAAGGTTACTCACCGGATCTACTCCCGTCATCCCTTGTCCTTCGATCCTTCTAGGATCACTCTGTCTCCACTTCGAGAACTAATATAATTCAAGGCTCGTGATCGCATCTCTGACCCTCAAATGCACTGCTAAAGCATCAAATTGGAATTGGCACAAGGAGTAAGAGAAGTAGGGCGGGTAGTCGGTCGGTATCCGGTATACCGGGTACCGATTACTCGTTATTTAGTATACCGGAAACAAACAGTGTACCCACCGAATACCAATACCGAATGTCAACTGGTATACCGAATACTGAAGAGTCGGTATCCGGTATTAATACCGGTATACCGAATACTGGGTAATACATGGAGAGGACGTTAGGCTGGTAGGGTGAAAGAGGAGTTAGGCGTACGTACCTTGGGGTCGGCCGGTCGGGGATGGCGAGGAGGAAGTCGATCGTTGGGGACTGCTGCTGGTGGTGAAGAGAAGAGGACGACGGAGATGGTGGGGGCAGCGTAGCTCTCCGTTGGCGACTCTGCAGGTGGTGACTAGTGAGCTTCGGCGAGAACTGTTGCTGCTGGCTGCTGGACGCTGGTGGAGTGGTGGTGAAGAGAAGAGGAAGAAGTAGAGGGCTGGCTGCAGGAGGCGGCGGACGAGGCTGGCTGCTGGGGGCGGCGACCGGGGCTGGGTGCGGCGAATCAGAGGAGAAGGAGTTGGCTGTTGGGGATGGACGAGGGAGGGAGCTGAGGTTGATCGAATTCGAAATTATTAGGGAGTAGGGTTGAGTTTCTCAACATCTGCTGCCACCAAATCCAATTCGCAATTCCCAAACCCATTCCTCTATGCGCTGCGTTTTACTTTTTTTTATTTAATATTCGATATTACGGTATGCTATCGATAATTATCGGCCGGTATCCAGTATTATCGAATGGAAAATTACACGCTCGAATATCGTCGGTATCCGAATATCAATTTACCCATTACCACCACTAAAGAGAAGGACAAAAGGGCAACAAAAAATTTGTGGGTTCAGCTTCAATTTCACCTTAACCAGTGGGAGTTCTCTTAAAATTGTAGCAAAAACCTTCTTTGAAGAAGAAGAAAACCCAAGTACAATAATGCTGCTCCTTTTTTCATCACCCAAATTCTTCTCCTCATTTCTTTTCCACCATGGTTGCAGATCTAAACTCGTGGAGAAGAATTTGAGAGATGAAAAAAGGAGCAACATTATTGTAGTTGGGGTTTTTCATTTTTTATTTTAATATTAAAATGAATAGATAAGAATGCTATATTTTTAATGGCATGTTACTCTCATTTTTATATTGATCGTGAGAATGAATTCTCTTTGTGATTTATGTTTTTCTACTCACGTGCATTAATATTAGAGTTGTACGAGTTATGTATTTGAGTCAATATCGCGTCTCACTTTATCAAAAAGTATTATGCCATAACAAAACTATTTTACATTCTTCTCTTATGTATTTTCTTCAACTTTTCTATTGTGTATGTTTATCTTCTCTTTATTTTTCAACATTTTCTCGAGTATGTAAAGTTCATAGTATTAATCATTGACAATTAAACAAGTATTCTTTTCTATTTAACTAAATTGTTAACTATCTCATCAATTTGCATGACATAAAAATTCTGCAAGGTTTTTTAGTTTTTACACTATAGTTTAATCAAACATGTCACTTTTTTCGTAATTTAATTCTTTTATTATGAATTCAAATACATTTCTCTATCTAGTATAATGGGTTTGATGAGGTTGTTTTGGGCTCGGTTTTGGGATTAGGACTAGGCTAGTTATTAATTATTGGGAAGTAGTTGTTTTGGGCAGTGTCCCAAATTTAAATCACATAAACTACTACTTAAATATTATTTATACCAATACGCAAACTACTACGGGAGATTGGATAATCATTTTCCCAAATTTTAAAGGTGTCCCACTACCACTTAAACATTTTTTTCCTCATACGCAAATTACTATCGTAGGTTAAATAATGGTGTTTCCAAATTTTAGGGGTGTCCCGGGACACCCCTAACCATGCATGTATCCGCCACTGGTTTTGGGGTTCGGTTAGAAGAAGGGTAGGAAGTGGCCGAATGGTCTAAGGAAGTCAGGAAAAGTGGTAGGTTTCGGCTAGGACTAGGATAGTTATTAGGGTTTTCTAGCACATAAATATGTAAGTTCGGCATTAGTTACGTATTCAATTAATAAATCAAGGGTTTATCAACATTAACGTTGTTCTCTCGCTTGTTAATTACAATTTACAAGCAAAACCCTTGAACTGTGGGTGACAGTAACTTGATTTCTTGAGTGCGGAGGTGTTTGTTGAGTAGACAATGGTAGATATTAACATCATTCTAAAAATTCTCTTAACCTTTAAGTGACTTGGCTGAATAGTTCTCATGATTCGGATTCAGTTCAAGTGAGTAAATCCAAAAGCTAACTTCTTTAAAGGCAGCACAGGAGGTTGCGTCAAGGGCAACTATTGTGGCCTTTTATTGCTCGTTCTTTAGCAGTACTATGGGATGTTTCCGCAACTTGATATGGTAGGTTCTGAGAAGAACTAATAATGCCTGCCAATCCATAGAGTTCACAACTGCGAAAAATGGCAACGCCCTGTGATGCAAACGTTAAATTTCTCAACAAAAATGACGACAATGTTGTCTTCGGCCGATTCCCCTGTTCTACAGAACTAGTATACAAGTGTTGAATATATAAATGGAGTAATTACCTGCAGAATACTGGGAGCGGATACTATAACATAACAACACTATATTTGTTGTTATTATAACAACAAGGGCATAACAGTAAAATGACAATAGAAATAATAAAACAAAAATTAAAAAATTTATCAAGAATACAGCTGGCGAGCTATCCCATCCTCTCTCCCATTCTCATTCCCATTCCCATTCCCATTCCCGATCCCCATCTCCATCGTCTCAACCCCTCCTCTCCCCGAAAATGCCCGCGGTGGCGGGAGCGCCTCCACCGCCGCTGCTCTGTCGCCGTTCAGGAATGATTCCATGGGGATCTCACTGCTCGCGTACTTCTTCGAGGAGATTGCGGATTTCGACGAGGAATCTAGAACGTTAATGGATTGCGATGCCGCCGCTTTCACTTCGTCGCGTGCTACGGCCAGTTGGTACTCCACGTTGCTTGTTGCCGGCCATGATAGAGAGAGTGAGAGAGCGTGGGAATTGGAGAGTTTCTTGTGATCGGGGTGAGAGATCTAGTGATGCTACTTCGCGTTTGTTTTGCATGTACACGGTTGAAGGGATTACGACCGTCAATGCCGCCCAAAGAGGGGTTTGGCTTAGATCGAGGATCGGACAAAAGCTGGTCTGGGTGGAAGCTTATGAAATTAAACTAACTATGAGAAGCTTGTAAGTTGACAGTGGTGGGGGACCAGTTCCGTAGCCACTTCATCTTCCTGGAATCTCTTCACATACAGTGGCTCTGCACTACCATGAAGCAAAGCGACCAATAGCAAAAGCTTGTTTGTGTAGTGGTAATTGAGTAATCTAATTGATTGGATGATTTTATTAGAATTAGGTTAATTGGATTCATGTCGGTTGTGTAGTGGTACCTGAGGGAACTGCATCTCCTTTTTTTTAGTTATACGGATGCAAGTATTAATTGGCAATTCATGTGATGATGCTACAATATAGCTATAGAGATTGGCTAAAATTTTTGGTGGTGTAATATGGCAAAAAAAACCTTTTAATGCATACTGGAAACCTCTTCATACAAGCCATAAAGACAGTAAAACAAACCACAAAAAGCTAACTAGAAACATCCTAAAGCAGAACACAAATCGCCTAAAACATACCAGAAAACTTACAAAGCAAACCACAAATATTTCTAATGCACACCAGAAACCTTCTAATGCAGACAATAAGTATGATAAAACAAACAACAAAAAACATACCAGAAACCTCTCAATGCATGCCACAAATTCTCTAAAACAAACCATAAATCTCACAAAGCAAACCATAAATATTTTGAAAACACACACCAAAAACCCTCTAATGCAAACCACAACCACGGTAAAGCAAACAAAAAACGTCCTAATGCATACAACAAATATATTTAAACAAACCAGAAACCTCGCAAAGCAAAACACAAATATATTAGAACAAACCAGAAATCTCGCAAAGCAAACCACAAACTTCTCAATGCAAACCACAAACACGATAAAGCAAACCATAAAAGGCATAAAAAATATATGAGAAACCAAACCATAAATCTCACAATGCTAACCATAACATCCGGTGATCGTTGACCGTTGACAGGTCAACAAAGTTCGTTGACCGAATTCCGGTGACCGTCAGTGAGCAGATTCCGACGCCGATAAGCATATTCCGGCCCCGATGACTAGATTCCGACGCCGGTAAGCATATTCCGACGCCGATAAGCATATTCCGGCGAAAAAAAGTATATTCCGGCGACCATTTTCCGGCGATCGGTGGCAGAATTCCGGCGACCAAATTTGTGGGCAGAAAATAAAAAAATATTTTTTTTATTTTTATTTAAATATATTTTTCATAATGACAATTATACCCCTGCTTTGATTTTACACTAGGTCAACTTATCTAATAAAAAGTCATCACAATCCTAACTTCCTATTGGTTGGGGACTAGTGTTGTTACAATAACAACACAATGAGTGTTGTTATAGTAACCGGTCCTCATAATACTTATTGGGGAGCGGATAGTATAACAACACTATGAATGTTGTTATACTAACAACAAGATTCATTAAGGGTAAAAGGGTAAACTAACACAAAATAACAAATTAAAATTAAAAAAATAAAATTTCAATCACAGCCACACGTGCGCCATCTCCCTGTACAGCACGCCGGAGAACTCCCTCTTGAGGTCGGGGGCCGAGTAGGTCTCGATGAAGTCGGCGCTGAAGTAGAACTTGTTGACGAAGAGCTTGAGCTGCTGGGTACCCTCGCCGGTCGGTGGCGTTGTGCTGGAGGAAGACGTGGTTGAGGACGAAGTCCGCGGCGGAGGACAGTTGGGAACGGGCGTAGTCGGCGCAGGTCCGGCAACCCACATCGCATCGTTTCGCGTCAGAGCTCCATCGCTGCCGCCGACTTTTACACGGGGTAGAAACAGGACAACGGAGTGGAATCCGAATCCCCGGGGACAACGCAGGAGATTTCTTCTTCTCCGATCTGCCTTGCATGTTCCTCGCGAGGCCGCCGCCGCTCTCTCCGCTTCGTCAATCCACCGTGGAATATAGCGCCTTCCGAAAGAAGTTTGTCCATTGCTCTGTCTTTTTCATAAATTTCTCGAGGAAGTTCCAGATTGTGAAGTTGCTTGCCCCGAATTTGATTATAAGCCTTCTTCTAGATCATAACAAGTTATATTGGTTAGGCTAAAAGAGGTTCTTGTTGGAGGTATTGATTGAACAAATTGCAGAGGAAGGAGGAAGAAGGTGGTTTGCAGAGCTGAGGAAGAATGAGAGCTCGTGGATATCATCAATTGGAAAATTACATCATTCAATTACATATTCGGACTATATAGCAAGGGTAAAATACTAATTCGTACACAAATTAAATAAACATTACAAAGCAATCTAACAACCATATAAAAGTTGCATCAAGGTCCACAAATCTTCACCCTCGGACAACAGTTATGCAGAAAAAGCACAAACATACATAGTTCTAAAGCACACTATAAACCTCCTAATACAAATCATAAATGTGATAAAACATACCAGAAATCTAACAAAGCAAACCATAAAATTTTCAAAAGCACACCAAAAAATACATAATGTAAACCACAAACACGACAAAGCAAACCACATAAAACAACCAGATTCTTCCGAATGCATAACACAAATCTGTTAAAACAAACCAGAAACCTCACAAACCAAATCACAGAATTTTCAAAACCAACCAGAAACCTTCTAATGCAAACCACAAAAGCAAACCAGAAACCTCCTAATGCATACCACAAATCTCCTAAAACAAACCAGAAACCTCGCAAAGCAAACCACAAAATTTTCGAAAGCACACCAGAAACTTCTTAATGCAAACCAGAAACGTCATAATGCAGACCAAAAATATATTAAAACAAACCAGAAACCTCACAAAGCAAACCACAGAATTTTCAAAAACACACCAAAAACCTCATAATGCAAACCACAAACACGTTAAAGCAAACTACAAAAACAAACCAGAAACGTCCTAATGCATACCACAAATCTCCTAAAACACACCAGAAACCCCTCAATGCAAACCACAAATTTTTTGAAAACAAACCAGAAACTTCTCAATACAAACCACAAACACGATAAAGCAAACCAGAAACTTCTTAATGCAAACCACAAACACGATAAAGCAAACCACAAAAGGCATACAAAAATATGAGAAACCAAACCATAAATCTCACAATCAGACTATAACATCCGGTGGTCGTTGGTTGTTGACCGGTCAACGAAGACCATTGACCGGTCAACGAAGTTCGTTGACCGAACTCCGGTGACCGGATTCCGGCGCCGATAAGCATATTCCGTCCCCGATGACTAGATTCCGATGCCGGTAAGCATATTCCGACGCCGGTAAGCATATTCCGGCGACGGTGAGCATATTCCGATGACAAAATAGCATATTCCGGTGACCGGCGACCAGATTCCGGCGACCGGTGGCCGAATTCCGGTGACCAAAAATTTGGGCAGAAAATAATAAATGTTTTTTATTTTTTTTATTTTTTATTTTTTTTATTTTTTTATTATTTAAACAGATTTTTCATAATGACAATTATACCCCTGCTTTGATTTTACACTAGGTCAACTCATCTAATAAAAAGTCATCATAATTCTAGCTTTCTATTGGTTGGAGGCTAGTGTTGTTACAATAACAACACAAAGGGTGATGTTATAGTATCTAGTCCCTACTTATTGCTGCACTTCGCCATGGCGGGCATCGCTAATTGTAACATTAACAATGGGGAAGGAGTAAGACTAGCGAGCAGCAGATCAATGGGGTCGACGTCATTGAGCCGCAGCGGAAGTTTTTGGTCGGACTCGGAGGCAGGGGAGGAAGCCAAGCGGCAGGGCATTTCGAGTTCAGAGAAGGACGAGCTGAAATGGGCGGCAATTGACTTGGTTTCTTGACTGGGGACTGGGGAGGAGAAGTTTGTAGAATAAGACTAGTTTTTTGGTTCTCTTGATATTCGTTGGCATGGCACCCTAGGCGAGCTTGCTGACAAGTGACAATGGTAGAAATCAACATTAGGATGGGAATGGGTCGGGTTTTGCCAAACCCATGAGTTTATTCGTGAAAAAAAAAAAATATATGGGATAAAATCCAACTGAGTTTGAAAAGCTCAAACCCAACCCAATTCACTGGGTATCTACGGGGTTTTGTCGTAAAAAATTTACAATAACAAGTTCCTATCAAAATTAAAGCGGATACCAGAGATAGTAGGGTTGGGGTTATTCTGGAAGAAATTATGCAGTGTTTCGATACTCACTCTGGGTTTAGTTTACGATTTGTAGGTCGGAATAGCAATAGGGTAGCCTATGCGGTGGCTAGAAAGGCCTTTACTTTGTACCCGTCTACGTGTCGTTCTTTTAATTTTCAGATCTGACTGAATTTCAGAATGTAACTATCTTCATATTTTGAATCAATATATATGATTATCTTTTGTAAAAAAAAAAAAAAATTTGAGCCACGCTAATGCCGGTCATGGACTTTAGAACCGCCTCCGAGCCTGATGTCATTGTTCCACAGAATTAGAATATAAGTGTTGAATGGATAGCTGGAGGTATTACCAGAATACTTAGGGCCCGTTTAGTATTGTTGCTTGTTTTTGTTTCCTGTTGTGTTTTAAGAAATTTGGAAAACCAAGAAAAAAAAACGTGTTTAGTTGGGTTTTTATTTTTTGTTGTGAATCAGAGTTGCACAACAAGGCCCAAATATGAGAAACAACAATTTATAGCTTTGGATCTGATTCTTAAACATGTTGCACACGGGATTCCTACTGGTAGGGCGCTTGATTTCATTAAAACAAACCAGTTTTCGAATCCCCACAGAAGCAAAAAAATTTCTTTTTTTTTTAAACACAGCCCCCCCCCACCAAAAAAACCCTACTTCGACAGCCGCCCCAACTCATTCCATTTTCTTTCTTCTTCTCGACAGAGACTCGCCCCTCACATCTGCCGCCTCGCCTCCTCCCGCCTCTTTCTTCTTTTGATATGCTATTTACTTATGTAATAGCAGGATGGGAAGGCACTGCGAATGATGCTAGACTACTAATGGAGACAATCGCAAAATCCAAATAATGATTTTCCAATGCCACCAAAAGGTATGATATCTACATTTCATTCATTTATTAATACAATATGAGTGATAGTGAGATCTTATTAGTTTATTTTCAACATATTCATTTAGGTAAATATTATCTTGTGGACTCTAGATTTCAAAATATCCCTGGATTTCTAGCACCATTTCGAGGAGCTACCCGTCATTTTCAAGAGATGAGGCGTAGAGGCGGACCAAGAGGGCGTAAAGAATTATTCAACTTCCGGCATTCAAGTCTGTGTAATGTGATTGAGCGTTGCTTCGGAGTTTTAAAGGCAAGGTTTCCGATTCTAAAGTTCATGCGGTCGTATAGCTTGAGGAAGCAAACAAGTATTGTCATTGCTTATTGCGCCTTACATAATTTCATCAAGATTCATGCCGAAGATGATAAACTATTTCATGAATATGAAAATTATGAAGATGAAGAAGGTTCGACTTTTGGGGTTGAATTACCACTCACTGAGTTCAACGTCAGCTATGCAGCAACACGTGAGATGACCGAGAAGCGTGATGCCATTGCTAACCAGTTATGGAGTGATAATCATGTTTAGTATTATTTTTTATGTAAGGAACATGAAAGATGTTAGGCAAATTGAATTTTGTGACTTTGCTTAATATTGAGGACATGTCTTTTTTTTTTTTAGTTCTTACAGTAGTAACTAAACGCGTTTTTGTTTCTTGTTTTCAGCTTTCATGATTTTTCATATTTATCAACTAAACAGGTTTGTGTTTTCTGTTTTTTTCCTGTTGTGGTTGTACATCTGTTTACACAACACCACTGCAACCACAACAACAACAAAATGATACTAAACGGGCCCTTAGATAATTGAATTATGTTTCAAAGAGAGAGGGAGAATCATAGGGTTATTAATGAGTCGAGCCGAATCGAGTTTTGCTTGTTCATGTTTGGTTTGTTTATAAACAAGTCGAATTTGATCTCGACTTGTTAATAAACGAGTTGAGTCGAGTCGAATACGAGACAACTCATTTATTAAATCTTGACTCATCATTAAGATCGAAAGTTTGACTTGCGCTCTAACTCTAAGATAATTTATAAAATACATACTCCAATATTTAAATGTCATATGTGATACATGTGATTCCATGATCTAATGTCATATATGAGACGTATTTTCACATCTACTAAATGTATTAAACATCATATGAGGTGATATATACAATTTAATAATTCTATGCATCATTAACAAACCAACCCATAAAACATAGATCGATTTCTCATAAGTTGTAGTCGAGTTGGCTAACTAGTCACAATGTTGGGACATTTCATAAGCTCAAAACGAGACAGTTTATAAGTTGTACTCAACAAGCCACCTAATCAAGTTAGTTCACGAGCCGAACAAGTAGTTAATAAACGAGCCGAACATATTTTAAATCGAACGAGCTTTTATCGAGTTAAATACCGAGCCGCTCACAAATAGTTTGGTTTATTAACAGTCATAGGGAGAGATAACGCCAAACCCTTGGGGCTTACACTCATTAATTTAGGAAGCACTAGCATAATGTCGCTGGCTACCATGACATTTAATTTTAAAGAGATAGTTTGAATGTTGACCTAAAAATGAAAGAGATCTTTTTCCAAAAACAAAAAAAATTGAAAGGGATATTGTAACATCACGAACCTTTTACCGATAAGATATTGTTTTCTTGGGCCTAGACCCTCATGAATTAAACCTAGGGATGGTATTCAGTAACCCGGTATTCGGTATGATCGGTTACCTAACTAGTTACTGACGGTATTCGGTAATACTGTTTAATTTCAGTATCGGTATTCAACAGTAAAAAATTGGAAATGGTAATGCCAAAACATAGTCGGTAACATACCCACGACTAGCCGGTATACCATAATACCAAATCAATTGCTCCTAGTTGAAAAACATCAGCAGATTGTCCCCAAATCCTACCCTAATTCCCTGCTTCGCCACCCCGTGTCTGCCTCCACACACCATATACCGGTATATCGACTAAGATCTGGTATCGGTATTCGGCAACCACAATACCAGAATCTGGTATACCGAATACCGGATAAACGGTAACCGATATACCAGATACCGACCGAATACCAACCCTAATTTTACCTTAGGATGCTTATCAATGTGACTTACCATAAGGTCACTCATCATTATTGTGCTACATTATGAGCACGTTTAACTTGGGAGTTCTTTCAAGAACTCCTCCATTTCATTCAAAAACACGTCTTGTTAGTTAAGTTCGGTTTCATACTTATGAACCGTGGATCTCTCCCCTGCTTTGTCGATGTGGGATTCGCCTAGGGTTTATTTCATTCTTAATCTTTCTTTCCATGAGTTTGTCCGCTACAACAACATGTAGTCGACGAAGCGATGAACTTGCATTAGAGAGAAGGGTCGTTGAGAAGATGATTTCTACGTTTAACCTTCTCTCATGACGCTATTGGTTCAGTTTGTAGGGCTAGTTGAACCTTCTATAGTTTTTGAAGAAGCAACTTTTGGCTTGAGATTTTAGAGAAATATTTAAATAAACAGTTGATTGTTTGACTGTATTTTTTAATTTTTAATATAAGAGGTCATGTAAAATGACTAAAGATGATTTCTATTTAAAAATATTAATAAAAATCTAAAAAATTTAAAAGCAGTCAAAATGAACTTTGTTAGGTATTTTTCATATTGAATAATATTATATCATAATTTATTTAATTTTTAAAATGATATAAAAATTATTTTTTCTAAAAAAATAAAATATGGCAAGTATAGTTTTGTATGTTCAAAACTTAGCTTTTCAAAAAAAAAAAAAAAAAAATTGGAACTTATACTTTTTTAAGTTATGAAAAACACTTTTAACCTCATTTAAAAGCCAAACTTTTAAAGATGTTTTGCTCGACTTCAACTTTTGAACCATAAAAAAAATATAGGCAAAACATAGTCGTACACTTTTTGCTTTGTATATGGCTCTTTTTTTAATGGATTTCGGGAATGACCACAGGTTTGAGGCGGTTCAACTCGCATTGACCGGGTCAAATTAGATTGGATACCCATGGATTTTGGTTCAATTGTCTTTTTCAACAAAACAAAAAGAACACTAAAACGGATAAAACTCGCTCCAGATTTAAAAATCGTCAAAACCAGGTTCAACTCGCTTTGACCTAGTTCAATCAAGTTATTAATAAATTCACACCTGACACAACCCGCCAATTAGAAAGCGAATAAAACTCGCACCTGTTTGAAAACTTGTAAACACCATATTCAAGTTGATTTGACCGGGTCAAATTGTGTTGGACACCCATGCGTTTGGGTTCAATTGTCATTCTCAACCAAAAGAAAAAAAGATAAATAAAGAAAACCTAAAGCGGATAGAACTCACCCTCGACCCAAAACTGTCAACACCGAAATCAACTCGCTTTGACCGGATTGAACCGAGTTTTTAACAAATTCACACTCGACCCAACTTGCAAATTACCAAAGTGGATAAAACTCATTCTCGATACAAAACTCGTCAACACCATATCTGGGTTCAAGTGTCACTCTACCAAAAGCAAAAGTAGAAATAAATAAAAAACATTAAAGCGGACGAGACTCGTTCTCGAACCAAAGCTCGTCAACACCGTGTTCAACTCACTTTGACTGAATTGTTAACAAATTCACTCTCGGCCCAACCTGCCAACTACAAAAGTGAATAAAACTCGCTCACGATATAAAACTTGTCAATACTATGGATTTGGGTTCAATTGTCATTCTCAACAAAAAAAATGAGAAATTTAAAAACACTAAAGCTAGGTTCAAGTCGTTTTGATCGGGTCAAGTTAGGTTGGATAACCATAGTGTTCAATTGTCATGCTCAACCAAAAGAAAATAGAAAAAAAAAAACTAAACCGGATGAAACTCGGCCACGAAACAAAACTCGTCAACACATAGCATATATGCCCTATGTTTGGCCCGACTTTTAGAAGCGCTTTTCGATTTCAAAAGCTGAAGCAGGGCCAAACGCCTTTAAAAGCTCGATTTTTGAAAAACCGAAAAGCGCTTTCGTATAACATAAAAGTAGAAGCTCCGATTTTGAGCTTCTGCAAAAAGTTGTTTTGAAAATACAAGATCATTCTTACCGTATTTTAACTTTATTTCATAAAATATAATTTTATTTCATTTATATTACTGTAAAAATAAAATAAAATATAAAATTATATTATTTAATATAAAAGAAATCTAACAAGATTCATTTTGACTACTTTCTATTGTTTAGAATTTTTATTCATATTTTATATTATAAGTCTTTTATAGTCATTTTACACAACCTCTCATATTAAACGCACTTCTAATAGTTTTTCAATCAAATACTCAACTGCTTTTTTGAAAAATACTTCTCTAAAAGCTCAAACCAAAAGCTGCTTCTGCAAAAGCTACGGCAGGGCCAAACTAGCCCATGGTATGAATATTCGGTACCGGGCTTGGAAAACTTAGTATTTCAAGAAAGGTTGTGAATTGGTGAGCGAATGCGATAATTAGACAAAGCATATCTGGTATGGATATTCGATAGCAGCCACCCAACTAACAATAACTAAACATAGAGGTTTTATAGAATACGAGAATGGAGTAAAAGAAAACACGTGTCACTTCCCCACTTGCGGCATGGAGTTTTTGGAGCCGGCAACGAAAAGATAATAATTCTGATTATAACAATAGGAGGTTGCGTCATAGACTACTATGGTGGAATATTATTGTTCGTCTTTTAGCGAAATGGCTGTTTCGGCGACTTGGTAAGTTGGTATATTCTGCGACCAACTAAAGGAAGAAAAAAAGAAAAGAAAAAAGAAACAGAGCTTTGGGATTAACAGGTAGTCACGCTAATTCGCTAAATCTAATGCCGGCCGTGGACTCTTTAAGAACGCCAAATACTATAATTCTCAACCGCTCCGAGCCTGAATATTAGAATACAAGTGTTGAATGTATTAGATCCGAGGCTGATTCCCCTGTTCAAGAGATTGGGACTAGAATACTTAGCGGCTAGCGCCCGGCCCTGCTGCACTTCGCCATGGCGGGCATCGCTTCTGATCATGCCACTCGTAACAGTAACAATGGGGAAGCAGTAGTAGCTCCCAGAAGATCAATGCGGTCGACGACGTCGTTGAGCCGCAGCGGGAGTTTTGGGTCCAAGAGTTCGCGGGACGCGGCGTTTGACGGCGGGTCTGGGAGCCAAGCGGCAGGGCATTTCGAGTTCCGGAGGAGGACGACGGAGGACGACGAGGACGAGCTGAAATGGGCGGCGATTGAGCGCCTCCCCACCTTCGACAGGCTGCGGAAGGGGGTTCTGAAGCATGTCGCCGACGGCGGTGCAGGGGAAGTTGAGCTGCAGGAAATTGACGTGGGGAAGCTCGGCGGAACAGAGAGGAAGCTGCTGATTGAAAGCCTTCTGAAAGTCGCGGAAGAGGACAACGAGAAGCTGCTGCGTCGGATCCGGCACAGGACCGATGCCGTCGGGATTAAGATTCCGACAGTGGAGATTCGGTTTGAGGGTCTCTCTGTTGAAGGCGATGGGTACGTCGGAACCAGCGCTCTCCCCACTCTGCTCAATTTCGTGGTGAACACTGTTCAGGTATGTGCTTAAATTCATCCCCTGCTCTATTCGCCGGCGAATTCCAAATTCAGATTATAACAATTGCCAAATAACTGGCAGAGGATTCTTGGGTTTTGTCGGGCTTTCTCGACCAAGAAAAGAGCGGTGAGGATTTTTCATAATATAAGCGGAATTGTAAAGCCATCAAGGTAGTAGTGTATACAGTTCCCCCACTTTATATATTCATCACTTTTTCAAACTTGAGATGAATACTTCCTTTGAGTTTGGCTTGTTTCAGAATGACTCTGCTCTTGGGGCCTCCGGGATCAGGCAAAACTACCCTCCTGAAGGCACTTTCCGGAAAATTGGATAAGAATTTGAGGGTCTCTATCCAGCTCTACTACCATCCCTCCACCTTTCTTGGACTGGAAATCCTGATGCTTATATATGTACGCAGGTGTCAGGAAGGGTGACATATTGCGGACATGAGTTCCACGAGTTCGTGCCTCAGAAAACTTGTGCTTATATCAGCCAGCATGAATGTCTACTTGGAGAGCTGACCGTCAGGGAGACGCTAGAATTCTCTAGTCGATGCTTGGGAGTTGGGACCAAGTATGACTTGTTGGCTGAGCTATCCAGAAGAGAGAAAGAAGCAGGAATCATGCCAGATCTGGAGGTTGATGCATTCATGAAAGCTACATCCATTTCTGGACAGGAAAACCAGTTCGTTGTAGATTATGTACTCAAGGTATTTAAGAATTTATGTTCATCTTCATTATTGTGCAGACTTTATTTGTACTTGGTAGCTGGAACCTCCTAACATAACGAGATATAATTATTGTCTTGCTGTGGAATTACTCCCTTTAATGAATAGTGAATTACCTTAAGCAATAGTAATTAACTGATTGGTTTGATGGCAGCTTCTTGGGTTGGACCTCTGTGCGAACATCATTGTCGGTAATGACATGAGAAGGGGGATATCTGGTGGACAAAAGAAGCGTGTCACTACAGGGGAGATGTTAGTTGGACCTGCTAAAGTGTTTCTGATGGACGAAATCTCAACCGGATTGGATAGTTCTACGACTTACCAAATTGTCAGGTTTATGAAACAAATGGTCCATATTATGGACGTCACCATGGTCATCTCCCTTCTACAGCCTGCACCGGAGACTTACGAACTCTTCGACGACATCATCCTCATCTCCGAGAACCATATTGTTTACCAAGGTCCAAGGGAAAACGTCTTAGAATTCTTCAAAAATGTTGGTTTCAAGTGTCCTGAAAGGAAAGGAGTAGCAGACTTCTTGCAAGAGGTTACTTCCAGGAACGATCAAGAGCAATATTGGTTCAGAATCAATGAACCTTATCGATACATCTCAGTAAGCGAATTTGTGATGTACTTCAAATCATTCACGATGGGAAGAAAGCTTGTCGAGGAGCTCATGATGCCTTACGATAGATCTAGTGTCCATCCTGCTGCACTAGTGAAAGAGAGATACGGAATCTCAAACAAGGAACTCATGAAAGCATGTTTTGGGAGGGAGTTGTTGTTGATAAAGAGGAATGCTTTTATATATATCTTCAAGAGTGTGCAGCTCACCATCATGTCAATAATTTGCATGACTATGTTCTTCAGGACTGAGATGAGGGTCGGGCACTTGATAGACGGGAACAAGTTCTACGGTGCTTTGTTTTACATTCTGATCAACATTATGTTCAATGGAATTTCGGAGATGATTTTGACCACACAAAGGCTTCCTGTGTTTTACAAGGAGAGGGATTCCTTGCTTTATCCAGCATGGGCATTTGCATTGCCGATCTGGATGTTGCGAGTTCCAATCTCATTTGGCGAGTCATTCATATGGATTGCCTTAACCTATTACACTATTGGGTTTGCTCCATCAATAGACAGGTTTTTCAAGCAGTTTCTTACACTCGTTTGTATAAATCAGATGGCTCAAGGTCTATTCCGCTCTATTGCGGCAGTAGCTAGATCAGTTGTGGCAGCACCAGTCGTTGGTATGTTCATGTTGCTAGTCATTTTTGTCTTCGGGGGGTTCATTATTGCCAAAGGTTGATTATTTCTCTAACATATTCCCTGTTTATTAATGATCACGCTCTTATAAACGTGACACTGATGATCTCTTTATGCTTGTAGATGACATCCAACCATGGCTGATTTGGGGCTACTACATTTCCCCAATGATGTATGCTCAGAATGCTATCATGATTAATGAATTTCTCGACGAAAGATGGAGTGGTGTAAGATCGATATCTTGAGATTACCTCTGAATTTGGTTCTTTTAACATTGACTGACTTATCCAAATTATTATCTTTTGGCACACCACTCATGTGGCTTTCCTTGTTGCAGCCCAATCCTGATTCTAGAATCACAGAGGCAACAGTTGGGAAGGCCCTCCTCAAAATGAGAGGCATGTTTGTAGAAAACAAGTGGTATTGGATATCAATTGGGGCACTCATAGGATTTACTATCATATATAACACATGCTTCATTCTCGCCTTAACGTACTTGGACTGTAAGCAACCAATCTCTTTTCATTCGGATAATAATTGTTATTTTATATGTCCGTCAATGATGCAACAATTGTAGCTCACCAGATGTTTGAACTATGTGCTTGTAGCTTTGGAAGATTCTAAAACCGTAATATTGGACGATAATCGAAATAAAAAATCATCCAACACTTCTAAACTAAACTCAAGTTCATTCAAGATGTCCACAACCACATCCTGTGCCTCGATGAAAGGTATGTCGGTTATAATAATTTGATAGATACAGATTCACATAATGTTTTGCACCTTCTGGTAACTTTAGAACATGTCTCTTTAAACTAACAAAGGTGAAACACTTGTTTCCAGGCCCGAATGAAGAATCTAGGCGAAGGGGAATGGTATTGCCCTTCAAACCTTTGTCATTGGCATTTAAGAATGTTAACTACTATGTTGATATGCCTGCGGTAAAGAAACACTCTCTGATTTCACTTATAAGTCTTTTCAAACATTATCAAAGTCCAATATCGAAGTGCATTTTTAAAGTTTTTTTACAACCATTTACTAGGAAATGAAGTCCCAAGGAGTAGAAGAGGAGAGACTGCAACTACTGCATGATGTTAGTGGCGCTTTTAGGCCAGGAATTTTGACAGCACTAGTTGGGGTTAGTGGTGCAGGGAAGACTACTTTGATGGATGTTTTAGCAGGAAGGAAAACTGGAGGGTACATTGATGGAAGCATCAACATTTCTGGTTATCCCAAGAATCAAAGGACGTTTGCTCGAATTAGCGGGTATTGTGAACAAAATGATATCCATAGTCCACGGATTACTGTATATGAGTCCCTTCTGCACTCTGCATGGCTGCGACTTCCCAAGAGTGTCAACAAGCAAGATAGAACGGTAGTCTTGCTTGATTGATAAAACTTGTGCCTAGTGTTAATTATTTTTCTAGGGAGACAGTTGTTTTCAAATTTACTGACCTCATTGCATGATGTAGATGTTCATTGAAGAAGTGATTGAGCTGGTTGAGCTAAGCCCGTTGAGGAACTCGATAGTTGGCCTTCCTGGATCAAATGGTTTGTCAACTGAGCAAAGAAAGAGACTCACCATAGCTGTTGAGCTAGTTGCGAATCCTTCAATAATTTTCATGGATGAGCCAACATCTGGTCTTGATGCTCGAGCTGCTGCAATTGTTATACGGACCGTTAGAAACACAGTGGATACGGGAAGAACTGTTGTCTGCACCATACATCAACCAAGCATCGACATCTTTGAATCTTTTGATGAGGTATAAATCATGCCTTTTTTATTCAGCGCACATCACATTTGTATTTGCTTGGCATCTCCATCATATTTTTGGCAAATGTGAATGCTTTGGCCAAAATCTTCGCCTTTCACTTCTTCTGTAGCTGTTGTTGATGAAGAGAGGAGGGCATGTTATATATGCGGGCTCTCTTGGATGTAATTCTCAGAAGCTTATAGAATATTTTGAGGTAAGATTAAAATTATATTGCATTTCATTATTGATCCAACTATAATGGAAGACAAACCATATGACCACTTTAAGTTCATGTTTGTATCTAATTTTTTACTGTGATTAGGCTGTCCAAATGGTTCCTAAGATCCAAGAGGGTACCAATCCTGCTACATGGATGCTTGATATTAGCTCCACGGCCGTAGAATCCCAGCTGAATGTAGACTTTGCTAAACTTTATTATCTTTCTAAACTATACAAGTGAGTGTCAAACTAGTTTATCTTTGCTTATGATCCTTCTAAATCTAACTTATACTCTTTACTTAGCTAAAAAATCTCATCTTTTGGTTTCAGAAAGAACCAGGAGCTGATTAAAGAGCTAAGTACTCCAACACCAGGGTCAAAGGACCTATATTTCCCTACACAATATGCACAAGATTTTTTAACGCAGTACAGAGCTTGCTTTATGAAGTTGCATCGATCATATTGGCAAAACCCATCATACAATGTCACAAGATTTTTCCTCACAACAGTTTTTGGTGTTCTCTTTGGAATTATATTCTGGAACAAGGGACAACAGACGTAAGCATGTGAAAATCAATAAATCAAAATCATAACTTAGAATCACCATGAGCACCATTTCCATTATTAAAACTCATGACTTTTTCTATTGTATGTTTTATCAACTCTGATCATACAGGGCAACACAACAAGACGTGTTCAACTTGCTTGGAGCTACTTATAGTGCCATAATGTTCCTTGGAGGAAGTACATGTTCTGCTGTGATGCCTATTGTTTCGATAGAAAGAACAATCTTATACCGTGAAAGAGCAGCAGGGATGTACTCAGAAGTGGCTTTTGCAATTGCTCAGGTCTCCATTGAAGCAGTCTATGTGGCAGTCCAGACCTTCTTCTACTGTACGATATTGTTCTTCATGATTGGCTTCCCGTGGCACCTGGGGAACTTCCTTTGGTACTATTTCTTCATGTCCATGAGTTTCCTCTACTTCACTCTCTATGGGATGATGCTTCTTGCCCTCACTCCAGGCTACCAAATAGCTACAATCGCCATGTCGTTCTTCCTGGCCACATGGAATCTCTTCTCGGGCTTCCTAATTCTCCGAACGGTAAACCCTAAACAAATGAATCTATTCTCGGGCTTCCTAATAACATACATGTCATTCTAAGGATAACAATTTTATGTTTATGTTTGGCAGGAAATCCCAATATGGTGGAGATGGTACTACTGGGCATCCCCAATGGCATGGACAATCTATGGGTTGTTCGCTTCCCAACTGGGAAACGTAGAGAGTCTCGTGGAAGTAGCAGGGCATGGCAGCATGCCGGTAAAGCAGTTCTTGAAACAATCATTTGGGTTTGATTATGAATTCCTTGGAATTGTTGCAGCTGCCCACGTTTGTTTTGTGCTCTTCTTCTTGTTTGTGTTTGCTTATGGGATAAAGTTTCTGAATTTCCAGAGGAGATAAAGTAAAGATGGATGATAAAGAGATAAAACGTCATTTT
The DNA here is from genome assembly GCA_946122785.1 of Linum tenue. Taxonomy (NCBI): domain Eukaryota; kingdom Viridiplantae; phylum Streptophyta; class Magnoliopsida; order Malpighiales; family Linaceae; genus Linum; species Linum tenue. The sequence continues at coordinate 5,949,268 of CAMGYJ010000005.1, read as the reverse complement.
AGAATTTGTATCTAGGAAAATGAACAATTTTGGGGCTCATTCGTCCTTCTTGTGAAGCTATACCGAGCCAAAATTGTTTAGTATGAGAGATCTCATTCATGTTCTTTATATATGAAAGTTGGATATGCTTTATTGATACAAACAATTTTGTAATGTTCTAGCGGATGGAGAAAAAGAGTCTGCCAGCTCTGTTTCTATGTCCTCTCACCCGAGGTGGTTAAACCTCTACTGATCGGTCGGTTGAACCCAGCCCGACCAAAGTCAGTCTCCAAAATGGTCTCTAGAAAGTCAGTGGTCCTGCCGTTAGATAGAGAGAAGAGAGGAGGGGGATAGAGGAAAGGTGGATGGCTATATATATATGGTGGCGTCTTTAGTGCACTCACTTTTTTGGGTGCATTCAGTGCACTCGCTTCATAACCGTCATTTTAAACATGCGATTTATGTCAAAATGATGTCAATCATTATTTATGGTGTGATGAACAATAACGCACATGAATTTGCACAAAAATCATTAAAGATTTACTTTAATTTGAAGGATTTAGAGTATAGAGATTTAGGGTTAGGGTTTACAATTTGGGGTTTAGAGATAGAACTCAAAATTTGAGGTCTAGGGCTTACGGTAATCCGCTAATTAGTTGTTATCATATGTTATATCATCATATTACACAAATTCCACAAATAAAAATTTAAAATCCGACATCTTAAGACTAGTTTTTGAGTTGGGTGCATTGAACGCACTCATTTTTGTGAGTGCACCGAAGTAGTCACCATATATATATATATACAAATTGCCATGCGGGTTAGGTCGGATAATATCCCACAGGTTGGGTTCAAATTGGCATCATTACTCACTTAACGAAAGTGGAAAAACAGTAATCAAAAGAATATAAAATGGTACAGTTTTGTGAGAGTTTTCACCTATGTTTTTAGAACAAGACCAGATGTTGAACTAATTTTTTTTTGTGGTTTATAGTTCAGCGGCTAACCATTATAGATTGTTGGTCAATTGTTGATAGATATGTTCGTGTATAATAAAATAAAAGAGATATATATAAAATACATTAATTTAGAACTGAATTTATCACTAATCATAAATAATTTCAAACCTATATAATCCATCATCAAAATTTCTAACAAACCATTCTAACTACCTCACAAAAGAAATCAATTTTTTTAAGTGAAAGGTAGTAATTAGGATGGCAATACGTAATGTACCACATAGAATCGACAAGGAAGCTGAGAAACGAGGAATAGAAAGTAGAAATAAAATTATTAATTCAGGTTGGATAATTTTTGTTTATATTTAACTTTTTTTAATGGTTACTGTTGACCAGCCAAATAGGGGTGGTTCATTCATCTGGTTTCAAATCGTTAAAAATCGTTCGGTTCATCCCTATTTATCCAAGCACATGAACTGAATCGTTATTATAATCGATTTGATGGTTATACCAATCCAATTGATAATCCGGTTCGGTTCATATAACAATGGTTATAACATTCAAAATTCCATGACATTAGCTAACTTTTTTTAGGGGTGTATCAGCTCTGTATACTTATAAACTGCGCAAATAGCCAAATATATTTATGCTTGGACTTTTTTCCTTCAATGTGGGCCATACATTTTACTTGATTGGCTTCAACCCACCATTCACGGACTAAGATCATGTGACTAATGGGGGTCCCTTTAGTCATGTGACTAAGTGCATTTCAATCATACAACCTCATTTAAATCTAATAGCTCTAAATAATTTAATTTAATGAAGGATAGAGTAGTAATTTTACATTTTATTTATTTAACAATTAAAATATAATTGGAGCTTCCCACCCCCCTTCCGCTCTGTCCCGCCAGTCACCGGTTCCTCCCGACAGCCAGCAATTCCTCCGCCTTCCGCCGGCCTCCCATCTTCCTTCTGTGGGAAATATTGTCTCGGAGAAAGAGAGAAGTGGCTTGGGAATCTAGAGAGAGATAGAGAGAGATGACATCGATGGTTTTTTGGTGGTGGAGTGAATTGTCCGGCGGACCTGCAGTTTTGTAATGTTTGTCGATCTATTTTGTAATGTTCATAAGTCTGGTTTGTAATGTTAATTTTTATCATTCTAGTTTGTTAATTTTGTCTATTGTGTTTGTGATGTTTATATGACTTATTTGTATATTTTGATTTGTAATATTTGTTAATCTAGTTTGTATACTATGATTTGTATACTTCGTATTCATTGATTTGCAATACAAGTTTATCGATTTGTATTGTAAGTAGTGTTATTTTGTACTGTTAGTATACTTTGTAATGTTTGTCGGTTTATTCTGTAATGTTTGTAAGCTTTGTTATTTTTGTAATGTTTGTCGGTTTCTTTTGTAATGTTTGTAAACTTTGCTATTTTTGTGCACCATGTTTGTCATTTTTTTTCAATGTTTGTAATGTTTTTTTATGTCTAAAAAACAACCTGGTTGACTTTTAGATGAAACTCCTCTATATAGAGATGGAGCCTCCAAAGTCAACCCGGGTGTTTTTTCATTTTGTATGGTTTGTCGGTCTAGTTTGTCATTTTTGTCCATCATGTTTGTATGTCTAAAAAACAACGGCTTGACTTTGGGAAGAAGCCCCTCTATATAGGGATTGAGCCTACAAAGTAAACCCGGTTATATTTTTATTTTATATGGTTTGTATTGTTAGTCGGTCTTGTTTGTACAGTTCGTACGTTTGTATGTTTTGTTGTTATAGTTTGTAATGTTTGTACTGTTTTTAAGTATGATTTGTATACTTCGTAATTTTTCATAATACCCAAAATACCCCTATCACTAATTAAAAATCTCTTCCCACTTTCATGTGATCCGCCCTCACCATTCACAGAAACTCCAAAAATTGCTGCCATTATAAAAAAAAATATCACAAATGTCAATGTAAGTGTATCTACACAATAAATAAAAGCCAAATGAGAAAACTTGAAGCCCCATTTCAAATTTCCTGCATCCAGAGTGAAAGTAGGAATTGAAGGACATTTTGGTCTTCACAATTACTTTTTTTTATTCATTAAAAAGACACTTACTATGATTCGAACCATGACCACTTTAAAGAAAAGTAAAGATCATAACCAATCACACTAAGTACATTTGTTGTATTTTTTTAAATTAAAAACATATAATCGCAGAGAGGAAAAAACCATTCCCCCATTTCAAATTCCTTGCTCCAGGAGCGTTTGTAGGAATGGTAGAATAGGGAGTGTCAATTTTTTTCTTTTTCCTCGGTGGAACGGGCCAACTTATCGTACACATGCGAATTTAAACGGGTCCAGGAGTGTCAATTTTTTTCTTTCAGTCCTTTTATTTCTCCGTGGTTGTAAAATATATATATGAAAAGACAAAAAAATACTCCTTTTTATTGCTAAAAAGAAAAAAATTTAATAATAAACTAATGCATGAATTCTAATGGGCTAACCGCTAATCATAAAATAAAAGAGTTGAATGAGTCTGACCTACACGGGATTTGCCCATCAAGTACAACAAATGAACATCATGGTTTTGTCATTCTAAAAAAACTATTTTCTCTAGCATAATATATAGTATGCAATTATTTTATATCTTACTAGCTAAAATATAATGTATTTTAAAGTTATTCAATAGTTCAACCTCGACCAACCCAATTAGTCCAATTTTTATCATTTCAAATATATATTATGTAATTATTTGATATCATAATGATTAAATTATAGTGTATATTATAGGGAATCGTTTGGTATTTGTTAGTAAAAAACTAAATAGAAAGATCTATTTGGTTATTTTTAACATTAAAACGATCCTAAACATTTTTCAGTTTTCTTTCGAAATTCTATAGTTTTATTCCCGAATCAGTGATGTGCAAATGGCGAATTGCAGTCATCTCTTTTCTTTCATTATTTTTTATTTTCAAATAGAAAGTTTTAAAGTAAAGAATAATTACAGTTTGGCATGGGTCGGTCAAACATGCTGAATTTCAAGTTTTGGCCCGTTTTGATCAAGTCTAATTTATAATCACATGGTTCCCTGATACCCGATAAAAATCTCAATCCAAACCAGTTTGGCAGGTGAGTCCGTGTTTACCACCCTTTTCTAGGGATACAGGAACGGTAGTTCATATCCCAAATCGTGTTGTTCATTCTTGATTTCTTTAGATTTTATCATGGCTTGGCAAAAAACCAAAAAGCACAATGATGACAAGATGAAAGGTTTATAAAGCAAATTAATTGGCCAACAGGCCGAGTAAAAGCTAGCAACGATTGTGAGATGCTCATTTCCCGAAAACCGGCGGGATAGGCGATTTTTTATTCGATTTTCTGGAATTCGGTTTCTATAAAACTTACTCTACCTCATCATATTACCAGAAACAATATTGTTTCACAAGGGAACAAGTACTTGATTTTGGTTCATAAGGCTAATTTTTGATTCGTTGCATCATTCATATCTTTTTCCTACTAAAATTCACTATTTTTATCACGTGTTTCCCACAAAAAAAAACTATGCAACAATAAGCTATACAGCCTAGGGGTGGCTATACGGTCAGGTCCGGTTAAATTGGCCCAAATTGATCCGGTCCAGTCCGGTTTTTTTGAAAATATAAGGACCGAAGATTGGATTGGATACAGTCCGGTCTTGATCCGGTCGGGTCCCAATTCGGTCTTGATTTTATATTGAGATTGTGGGAATTTGAGTGGCCTAAGGCCTAAAAGGGTGAGGAGTTGGTTAAGTTTTGTACTAAGTGCAAATGTTTGTGACCGTTTATGCAAATTACCCTTAAGTTTTGGGTGTTGAGCTCTCTTATCCGGTTTTTTACCTCAAATCTAAGCCCAAAGATTGGATTGAATTGTTTACTATCCGGTCCAGTCTCGGTCTGGGTTATACGGTCCGGGTTATACGGTCCGGTTTCCGGTTTTTCATCCGGTCCCGGTCCAAATAGCCAGCCTTAATACAACCTATTACATTATCAAATTTCATACCTCACCTTCCTTTGGTCAAATGGCCGGGCCCACGCTAGTTTTGTCTATTTGTTACGAGAAACAAGCAGAAAATAACTAACTACACATGTTCATCCTCTCTTGAGATTATTTTTGACGAAATGTTAGTAGTTAGATTGAAAACTGAAATGTTCAACTACAAATTAAAGTCTGTACGTGCACTACGCCCGAAAGTTGAATTCCTTTTCAATTTTTTTGGAAAGCAATTGTGTGTTGCAAGGATTGAAATACCGTATCGGAAAAGTCAATGATAGAGTATATTATGCTGAAATTGTGATTTAATCCTAGTTCAACCGTTTTATTTTCAATAAAAAAAAAAAAAAAATTGGTCGAACCATTGATACGGTACAATTTTTCAATCCTTGTGTTAGGGTTCTACAAAGACCGGCAAGTAATGGGAGGGAAACAAGTGGGTTCTTTTCCTTGGGTGTCTTGTTTGTCTGGCGTTCATTTTCAACCCACTTGTTGAAATTGTTCTGTTTCCCTTGTCCTTCAGGGAAGAGGTTGCCGGCCGGCTAAGGAAAAGAATCGAAGGGGGAAAAAACAAAGGAGTAGAGCTTGGAACAAGAACAACAAGACACTTGGAGGAGGGCTGGAAATAGTGACAGACTGCCTACTCTATAATAATAACAACTAGTATTTATTTTTCCTTTCCCAGACAAAGAAAGAAAGAAAGAAAGAATCAAGTCGTCTCGTTGCAGACCAATGGTCATTCTTTTACTTAACTAATAATGAAGGCATCATCGTGGGTTACCTAATCTTGCCATCAAGAGACTGCAGCCGGCCAGCCCTTCTGTTTAATTTATATGTACGTACATTAATTACTACATAAGGCAGCTTCTAGCTAATCTCTACCTTGAAAAGATCAGTAGTAATAAGAAGAAGAAGAAGAAGAAGAAGAAGAAGAAGAAGAAGAAGAAGAAGAAGAAGAAGAAGAAGAAGAAGAAGAAGAAGAAGAGTTTCGCTTAGAAATGGTGGGATTGGAACGGAAGTTTGGAGGGTCTCTGGCTGTTCCCAATGTTCAACAACTCGCTTTGAGCTCGAATGATATCGTACCCATCAGGTACATACACCCCGAACTCGATCTTGAACGAGTTTCTAATGACGAGTACTCTGGCTATCTCCCGGTAATCGATATAGGAAAGCTCGTTGGTGGTGGCTGTGATGTTGATGGCGAGTTAGCTAAGCTTCATTCTGCATGCAGAGAGTGGGGATTCTTCCAGGTATACAAGCAGCAACAACTAAATGATCCCTAGCTAGTAGTTTCACTTCTCCTGTGCAAATTGTCATGCATGTTTCGATCTTGGGTTTCAACAAGTTTCTTGAGCAAGAATTGTGTCAGGTTCCACAACCTATATAATATATATATATATATATAGATTCACTTTAGATTCCATGAATCGCATGTCATTTTCACAATTCAAAGATTCGAACCACCCCTAAGCTAAGCTCGTGACTAATACCAAGCTGCACAGGTGATAAATCATGGAATTGTTGAGGAGGTGATCCTGAATATGAAAGCTGATGTCCAGCAGTTCTTCAAACAAACATTGCAAGAGAAAATGAAATGTGCACAGCTGCCAAATGACCTTGAAGGATATGGCCAAGCATTTGTTCTGTCTGAAGAGCAAAAACTTGATTGGAGCGACATGCTTTATATTCTTGCACAACCTATGGAGAGAAGGAACATGAGGGTTTGGCCAACCGTTCCCTCTTCTTTCAGGTTTGTTCCCTCAACTATTAATAATTAGTAGTGTAGTTTGTAGACACCACATTTTGTTCAGGTTAAGATATCTTCATTTCACATTTCGGTTTTGACCCTAAGATTAAAACTAGACAAAATAATGTTCGATCGACAACAAGTAAAATCGATGGCAACTCCGAGAGATACGCAAGTGGCCCCTAATTTCGATGGACGGTTGTGACCTTTAGTACACCGAATGGAATTTTGGTGTTCATAAATTGTTAATTCTAACAATAATAAACAAATTTTGGGTGCATTCAATGCACTCGTCTCATAGTTGTCATTCCAAACATGCGATTCATTCCAAAATGGTATCGATCGTCAGTTGTGATATGACGAACAAGAAACACATGAGTTTGAAAAAAAATCATTCAAGATTTACTTTAATATGAAGGATTAAGGGTTTAGGGATTTAGGATTAGGGTTAGGGTTAGTGTTTGTAATTTGGGGGTTTGAGTTTGGATTCAAAATTGAAGGTTTAGGGATTAGGGTAATGGATTGATTAGTTATGATCATATGTTATATTATCATATCATACTAATGCTACCAATTAATTTCAAAATTTGATGTCTGATGATTTCTTTTAGAGTTGGGTGTATTGTATGCACTCATTTTTGTGGGTGCACCGAAGTAGCCACCATGTATATAATTCAGGCTAGCGTAGGCTCGTTGAGTTTTGTTATTTAGATCATCAATTAACCGGAGTTTGATGCATGATACTATACCCTAACATGTAATGGGTGAACTCCAGTCCCTAATTTTCTAACGCAAACCTTGAGATTCGTTTAGTTTTAAAATGAAAATCAAATATAATTTCGACGAATCAGAATCGTTGATTTTCATTACGATTAATAAACTACGCTTTGAGTTAGTGAATTGAGTACTGGAGTTCACCCATTAAAAGTTAGGGTATAGCATCATGCCTCAAACTCCTGCTAATTCAATATCTAAATAGCAAAACGCGACGGACATACGATAAGTTAAGCATACACCCGATGTACGCTAGCTTTTATTATACAGATACATATATAATCTGCGAGTAACGATTCGAACTAGACATGCATGCTTGCATATCTCACCCATTATTCAAATTGATCACATTTCTCTCTCCCAATTCATGTATAACTCACATCATGTAATGGCCCAACCGTATTTAATTAATTGGGTCTAGAATGAATCGGACCTTGCCTTTGTCATACTTCTATATATATGGTCTGATTAGTGATTACGGAGCACTTCTACTATGCTATATAACATTGGTGCTTTAATGTATTATTTGAAGTTGTACTATAATATTAAATGTATAGTTTAGGTTGTACCATAAAAAAATTTGTACCATTATGTTATGGTACAACTTTACAACTTGAAGTTGTACAATCACATAGAGGTACAAGTTCAAGTTGTCTCATTAAAGAATTTATACAAAAAGTATAGGTACGATATGAAGTAGGGATGGCAATCAAACCCCTGACCGCGGGTACCCGACTGTCTCCGACCCAGTCAACGCGGGGAATCCCCGTACGTTTTGACCGGGTATGGGGCGGGTACGGGTAAAACCCGCAAAAAGTTTGATGGTTATGGGGCGGGTATGGTTTTAGCCTCCCCCGCCCCATACCCATACCCATACCCGCCCCACCAAGAGAATTTCTTCACATATAAAAAAATATGTGGATTAAATTGTAATCTATCAATGACGATGATGATAACTCGAGAAAATAAATAGTAGAAATGCAATTGAGTAACCACCTTAATCAAAACCTAATTCATTTTCCTCAATTCTCCTTCACTCTTTCACTTTCCCCCTTGCCAACAAGATTATGTTTGTTAATTATTACTTAGTAAATGTATCAAGAGTTAGAGCATAATAATTTTAAAAATATTGTAGTCTATATTATGTATTAATGAATATTTTAGGATCATATTCTTTGAACCGTATTTGTAAGTTTTAGGTATAATAATGTTGGATGTACGGGGACGGGTATTACCCATGGGTACCCGAAACCCACGGGTACGGGGATGGGTTTGCAAAACATTCCCCCGCATGGGTATGGGGCGGGTATGGGTTTGAGTATTTGAAGATGGGGATGGTTTAGGCAAACCCGCCCCATTGCCATCCTTAATATGAAGTTGTACCATAACATTAAATGTACAATTTTAAGTTGTACCACAAAGACAAAAACCTAATTGCCACCCACTTGTAACTAATCAAGTGCTTGCCTTCTTCACAGGACAACTCTGGACGAGTATTCATCAGAAGTTGGAAAGTTGTCAATCATCCTACTAGGTTTTGTGGCCAGGAACCTAGGACTCGATCCAGAAAAGCTTATCTCGTCGTTCAGAGAAGGTCCTCAAGGTATAAGAATGAACTACATTCCATCATGCAAGCAAGCGAGCAAGGTCATTGGTCTCCACCCACATTCCGACGTCGATGGATTGACATTGTTGACTCAAGTGAATGAAGTTCAAGGATTACAAATCAAGAGAGATGGGAAATGGGTCCCCATTGCTCCCATACCAGGTGCCTTCGTAGTCAATGTCGGCGACATCATTGAGGTACGTAGGTAATTTGAGTAGCTAGCTAGGATTGGCACTCTAATTAATTAAGGTCAGTTTGAACTTTGAACAAATTAAAGAACTTGCATAGATAGATAGATAATGTCGTACGTGTGTTCGCCCGGCCGTGACAGATAATGAGCAATGGAGAATACAAGAGCGTAGAGCACAGAGTGGTTGTGAACCCCGAAAAGGAGAGGCTGTCGATTGCAGCATTCCACAACACAAACTCCAATGCCGTGATCGGCCCATTGCCGGACCTCATCAATAGGGGGGATCAGAAGCAAGCACCGAAATATAAAACCGTGTCTACCACGGATTACATCAAGCTTGTTATGAGGTCTACACTCGACGGAAAATGCCTCATTGACGAGATGAAGATACGAACAGAAGCAGCAGCAGCTAGCAGTGAAGAAAAGCCCATGATCAAACCTAGCTAGATAGCTAGCTGCAAATTAGTCCAAGCTATATATATGACATGCATGAGTTAAATGTTTGAGATGCATAATTTCTGCGTACACTTTGTACGTAGATGAGATGAGATTCATATGTGCATCCCTATATGTAATCCTGGACCATGAGCAAGATAGCGCGGATGCATGGGACCGTTTCTTCCAGTACTTGTGACTAATTAGAATTTTTTTTTTTTTGTGTGTGGTTTTTCTAACAACTTTTCATTGAGTGGATGTATGGAACCTGCGGGCTGTCAATTTTATTTGGTTTCGTTGACCAAACCATTAAGAATGAAACCAAACAACCTGCCTTATGAGTGTTCAGTTACTAAAAAACCGATAAGACTCTTAACGATTTTGGTTTCAGTTTGAATAAACTTTAAAAACAAATTATACATAAAAATAAATTAACTATGATTTACAAAATGTTATCCATTTGACATATTTTGGTTAAATTTTTTTCCTAATAATGTATACAGCCACCATGATTTATTTTCCATACCACCATGGTATTTGTATAAGACACCACAAATGATGTTTTTTATTCTAAAATATATCACAGTAATTATCATTTTGTACTCTAAAAAAAAGTGGTATATTATCATTTTGAACAAATCAACACCGTCGATTATTATTATATAATTAAATCGATCTTTACGTTTAGGTTTCGAGAAACGAAAGATAGTGGTTATCCATAAGAGTTTAAGACATAGTGTCATACCCAAAATATAAATACAGAAAGTATATATGATAAACTTCACAAGTAAACCGATGGACACTCATGTCATGTGAATGTGATACATTAATGAGAATACATAACAACTCATATTTATAAACACGAGTATACAAAACAAGTTGTTATATAATGGACGATGCAATTGGTTGAAGATAATTATAGACTTGAAAAACATTTATTTAATAACGGACTGCACCATATATGGTCCAGTCGCCGGTCTCAATCCGCTGGCAAGGTAGTAATTAAATGGAAGGAAGAGGGTTATAGCGGACAACAGGAATTAGTTCCAAATGGTTTTCCCTCCTCAGTGTGACGCCAAACTTTTCATCCATATTGAAGCTTGTGGGCTCAACTCCACGGGGAAGTTCCCAATCAAAATGGAACAACAGACTTGCTAGAGGAAGTTCCGCAGCTGCCAATCCGAAAGTCATCCCAGGACACATTCTTCTTCCCGCTCCAAAAGGGAGGAACTCAAAATCACCTCCCCTGAAACTGACTTTATTATTCAGGAACCTCTCGGGCATGAACTTCTCGGCTTCTTCGCCCCAGTAGCGAGGATCCCTTGCAATGGCCCACGCATTCACAAGTATTCTCGTCTTAAGGGGAATATCGTACCCGCTGATCCGACACTCTTCTCTGCACTCCCTGGGAAGCACCAACGGGGCGGGAGTGTGCAATCTCAGCGTCTCTTTGATCACCAGTTTCAGATAGGCGAGCTCACAGATCCCCGCTTCTTCGACCCTTCCTTTCCCACCAAACACTCTTCTCACCTCGGATTGCGCCTTGTACATCACTTCTGGGTTTTTTATCAGTTCCGACATTGTCCATTCTATCAGTGCGGCTGGAGTCTCGCTCCCGGCAAGAAAAATGTCCTGGAAACCCAATCAATTAAATAATGGCATGACGCGTGGTCAACAATCTATGTCATGCGTTTAATATAGAATGAGAGCGGACAAAAGGAAACATATAGATCTTTTGGTCAACATTGGACGACATAAATTCCATTAGAGTCAGACAACGTACGTAACGCACGCACGTTTGATTGAATGTTAGTTACACGCGCGTACGTACCAGGAGGAAACCCTTGACAGCATCGGTTGACAAGCGGAAACCAAGCGTGGTGTCGTTTTCCTGAAGATTCAAGAGGACGTCGAGAAGATCCTCTTCCTCTTCCTCCGCCCTCGACTTCCCCTCCTGCGCTGCTCTCCTGGCCTGATGTTGCTCGATCATGCTCTCCGCCAGCCCGTCGACGACCTTCTGTATCCCGTCCAGAAACTCCTCCGTCCCCGACAGCATCTGCACCAGGGCGTTCGACGGGAACAGGTAGGCGACCTTGAACCCTCCCGCATACTCCACCAGCTTCTCCGCAACCTTTATGAACTCCTCCTGGCCCCTCGACACGTCCCCGAACGTCGACATCGATATTATCCTGTACATTACATATGTAGTGGTGACAATTTGTGATCCAATCCAATCTATCCAGTTAAATATTTAACTAATCCAATCCATCAATGCATTTGTCAGTACCTGTACGTAAAGCTGAACAACATCCTGGTCAGGTCGATCGTGGCCCCAGGGGACGAAGCCGCAATGGACGCGACGAGGGTCCTAACCTCCGCCTCCCTGACCCGGCGGAGGGACCTGACGCGCTTGGCGGTGAGGAGCTCGAGCGTGGCGATGCGGCGCAGCTGGCGCCAGTAGTCGCCGTAGGGAGCCTGGATGAGGTCCATCCCGCCGTACACCACCTTCTCGTAGTGCGGGTGCGGCGGCCGCTGCGCGAACTTGACGTCGTGGGTCCGCATCACCTCCATGGCAGCCTCCGCCGACGAGATCAGCACGTGCGAGATCTCTCCCAGCTCCAGCCGTATCACGTCGCCGTGTTTCCGTGACAGCTCGCGGAGGAGCCGGTGCGGCGGCTGGCGGCTCGTTAGGAAGTGGTGGAGGTGTCCGATCACGGGGAGCCTCCAGCCGGGAGCCGGAGCCAGCTGGCGTCCGGGTTTTTTTCTTCCTTGCGCCCATCTTTTGGGTGAAAATATAATTATGATGATGATGGAGATAATTAAGAGGAGGAAGATGGGAATTATTTGCAGGAGGAGCTCCATATCTGATTATTTGTGGTGATCTACGTGAGCTCGATCTCTATATAACGGGCGTCGGTCTCAGAGATGGGTTACAAATATCTTATTGTCGGTGAAGTGTCCAGATCATTCCGTTCCTCATCGTCCGTCCACTATTTATTTGTTTTTTTTTTTTTTTTTTTGTGTGTGGACTGAACAGTACTTTTAATACAAATTAGTGTCGATAATTAACCAAGTTGTTCATTAATTAGTTATTGATGGATGTCATCAGCGATCAATACAAGACAGTGTAGAGCATTGGGCCACATTTAGAAAAAGACGAAGAGGATTAGATCACTAATCGAAAATTTACAAAAAAGAAGATAGTACTGGGAGGGAAAATTGAACTTTAATTTTTTCATAAAACCCCCTAATTCACATACAGACAAGAAATCCAAGTCACATTCCACAAAGAATATCCTGTTTTTAAGCGAGAGTTGTTGCCTTGTTGGCCCAATTTTATCGGCGATAGAACACACAATTCAACCAGTCAACCTATCTTTCAGAATATTCCCTCTCCGCCTACCATTTTCCTCCCCGACATTTAGCAAACTTTTTACAGTTTTGTCTTTTGTGTCTCGGGATCATCTGCGGTCCACTTTCCTTATTTTTATATACTAGCAAAAGCCAACTTGCTATCGCTTCGGAGGAATTTTACAATGCTATATAGCATTGGTGCTATAGGTTTTTGCTGTTATGGTACAACTTGAAATTGTACCTTTAACATTATGGTACAATTTCATATTGTACCTATACTTTTTGTACAAATTCTTTTATGGTATAACTTAAACTTGTACCTTATGTGATGGTACAACTTCAAGTTGTAAAGTTGTACCATAACATAATGATACAAATTCCTTTATGGTACAACCTAAACTTATACATTTAATGTTATGGTACAACTTCAAGTTGTACATTAAAGCACCAATGCTATATAGCATAGTAGAAGTGCTCATCGCTTCGTCTATAAAAAAATAAATATTTTAAATAGTAATAATTTTAATGTTGATCAAAAGTGAAAGTAAACTTATTTCATTTTTAATCATACTTTTCATAGTTTTGTTATTTACAATAGCATATGATCGATGAACTTGCATAAGTTAGAAGAGTCGTCAAATAGATTATGTATGTTTAAACTTTTTTCATGACGCCAATGTATCAATTTGTATGAGTAGTAGTTGATCCTGCTATAACTTTTGCAGAATGAAGTAGTTTTTTCTGGATCTTTTTTCTAATTAGGTTGGATACCCAGAAAAAGCAAAATGAAAAACACTAAACCTAAAACTTGCTACCGACTCAAAACTCGTCAACATCAGGTTTAACTCACTTTGATCTGGTTGGATCAAGTTTGGACAAATTCACACCTGACACAACACACCAATTACAAAAACAGATAAAACTCGCTCCCGCCGAAAACCTGTAAAATCGGGTTCAAATCGCTTTAGTCGGGTCGAATTAGGTTGTATACCCATGCGTTTGGACTCAATTGTCATTCTCAGCCAAAAGGGAAAGGATAAAAAAAATACTAAAGCGGATAAAACTCGCTAATGACCCCAACAAAAAGGAAAAAGTGAAAGAAAAAAACACTAAAGCGAACGAAACTCGATCCTGATACTAAACTCGCCAACATTGCGTAGATATGGTATGGATTTTCGGTAGCTGCATTGGGTTCAATTGTGATCATGCTCAACAAAAAGGAAAAAGAGAAAGAAAAAAACACTAAAGAGAATGAAACTCGGTCCCAATACAAAACTCGTGGTAGCGGCCTTGGGAAACGTTGGTGGGGAACAACTTAGGATTCCGCCGACATTATTTCGAGATAGGCTCAGAATGGTGGACAAAGGCGATGATTTGTATTCAAGTTAGAATACCCATGTGTTTGGGTTCAATTGTGATCATACTCAACAAAAAGGAAAAAAGAAAAAAACACTAAAGAGGATAAAACTCGATCCCGATACAAAATTCGTGGTAGCGGCCTTGGCAAACGGTGGTGGGGAAAACTTAGGATTCTGCCCGACAGTATTTCGATATGAGCTGCAAAATGGTGGGCAAAGGCGTTGATTTGTGCAAAAAGCCATAGACGAAAACCTAGCGAACAATAACTAAACATAAAGCGATGATTAGTGCAAAAAGACATAGACGAAAACCTAGCGAACAATAACTAAACACAAAGGTTGTAGAATGGAGAGTGGGGTAAAAGAAGGGTTTGAAACTTCCCCACTTGCACTTGGAAGAGTGTGAGAGCCACTAATGGATAGTTACTCACAACCTAGACATTATTTCGAGATGGGCTGCAAAGTGGTGGACAAAGGCGATGATTTGTATTCAAGTTAGAATACCCATGTGTTGGGCTTCAATTGTGATCATACTCAACAAAAAGGGGGAAAAAAAGAAGAAAAAACACTAAAGAGGATAAAACTCGGTCCCGATACAAAACTCGTGCTAGCGGCCTTGGGAAACGGTGGTGGGGAAAACTTAGGATTCCGTCGATAGTATTTCGAGATGAGCTGCAAAATGGTGGGCAAATGCGATGATTTGTGAAAAAAGTCCTAGACGAAAACCTATCGAACAATAATTAAACACGAAGGCGATGATTAGTGCAAAAAAACTTAGACGAAAACCTAGCGAACAATAACTAAACACAAAGGTTGTAGAATGGAGAGTGAGGTAAAAAAAAGGCTTAGAACTTTCCTACTTGCACTTGGAGGAGTGTGAGAGCTACTAATGAATAGTAACTCACAACCTAAACTTTTATATATTAATTAATTAATAATTAATGTAAACCTTAAGAGGACTTGAAGCGCGTTGTCTACTCGAACTAGCCACCGGTATATGGTGTTAGATTATTCTTAAGATTATAAGAGTATGGTGTCGTTTCTTTCTTGTGCGTTAGGTTTTGAATCATATATGAGATTGACGTAATTAATGGAGTTAGTTGGATATTAATTAACTATATAATTTCGCATCTGCTTTGAACGCTTGTCTCTTTGTCCACTCTTTATTCCAATAACCGAACCAAAGAACCTACCCTAGTACTGTTGACAAGGAATTCTTTGTCCTACATCCAATTTTGCTGTAAACACATTGTTATGTAATTATGAACTAAAACTCCTTTGTTTTTACTGTTTATTGCTAAAGTTTGTTGTTTTCGCTGTTTATTACTAACACTATAGAAACAATATTAAATTTTCCCTTTATTTTTAACTGAAATTTCATTATTAATAGCCAAAACTCTGTTATTTTTACTGTTTACTACTAAATAATATGAATAATTTTAAATTATTCATTTATTCTAACTGAAATTCCATCAATGTTTACTAAAATATTTAACATGTCATTAATTTGCATTATGCGAAAGTTTCGCAAGGTTAGTAAAATTTGACATAACATCAATAAGAGAAAATCGAAAGCTCCTTGTGCAATGGTCTCGCTCTCACGATTGGGAAAACCACGTGAACGCCTGTATTCTTTTCTTTCCCGCTTACATTATTTTTTATTATTATTAATTAGTATATCTATCCATTCATGCAATTGGAGGATGAACTTGTGGATTTGGTTATTAAATGTGTTATTTGGTTCAACGGAAGCAGTTAGATGGGTTATTTGGCACGTAGGAACTTGTTGTATACATAGGCAGCTGGAATCAAGACCTGTCTTTTGTTTCTGCTTGTCACACTCCCATCCTTGATGATTTTTTTCGTTTTTTGTTTTTATCCTTGATGATTCTTGTAAGCTATAACAACCAAAATCTCTAGTACGTGCACTGATCAGTCGATTCCAGTCAAGATTGGTACGCGAGGATGAAAGCTGGAGGAAAAAAACAAAGCATATGCTCCAGCCTCAGCCTGCAATGAGGTGATATATTCGTCTCTGCCGGCCAATCAGCCATGCCGTGTCACTCGTGACCGGTTATTGTCGTCGATCGGGTCTCATTTTAGTTTTGTTGCCGGCCGGTTACTTTTTACTATTTAAGTAAAGGCAATTTTTCACAACCGACATTTATATTTCGTCAAATAGTTGTTGTCTATTTGCAGCAAAACCTACAACTTATCGGTAAAGATAATAATAATTCTCTCACTACATCCATTTACTCCAGGACAGATTGTTGTTCAAATTCTCTATAAGTGGACTTTCTAGATAAATTAGCAACATCCCTTATTTTATTGTTGGTTTTAGAAGAAAATTATTGTGTCGTGTAATGCTTATTTTTAGAAGTTAGAATGGGTATATATATATATGGTTCAGGCTAGCGTACATTGTACGTCCGTCGAGTTTTACTATTTAGAGCACGAATTAATCGGAGTTTGAGACATGATACTATATTCTAACCTCTAATGACCCACGCATTCACAAGTATCCTCGTCTTCAAGGGAATATCGTCCGTTGATCCGGCACTCGTCTCTGTACTCCCCGGAAGCACAAGCGGGACGAGAGTGTGCAATCTCAGCGTCTCTTTGATCACCAGTTTGAGATAGGCGAGCTTACAAATCCCAGCCTCTTCCACGTACCCTTCCTCTCCCACCGAACACTCTTCTCTCATTTCAGATTGCGCCTTGTACATTACTTCTGGATTTTGTTATCATTTGCGACATTGTCCATTCTATCAGTGCAGCTGAGTCTCACTCCCGACAAGGAGAATGTCTTGGAAACCCAATTAATTAAATAATGCATGACCCGTGCGAATTCAGGGGGTGGCGACCCCGGGTCACGGCCCAACCCTCTTCTTGACCAGGGCCCCAACCTCGGGATCCCTGACCCGTCCGAGCGACCTCACGCACTTGGCGGTGAGGAGCTCGAGCGTTGGGACGCGGCGCAGCTAGCGCCAGTAGTCGTCGTAGGGAGCCTGGATGAGGTCCATCCTGCCATACACCACCTTCTCAAAGTGCGAGTGCGGGGGCCGCTACGCGAACTTGACGTCGTGGGTCCTCATCACCTACATGGCGGCTTCCGCCGACGAGATCAGCACGTGCGAGATCTCTCCCAACTCCAGCCGTATCACGTTCCCATGTTTCCGCGACAGCTCGCGGAGGAGCCGGTGTGGCGGCAGGTGGCTCGTTAGGAAGTGGTGGAGGTTCCCGATAATGGGACCCTCCAGCCGGGAGCCGGAGCTAGCTGGCGTCCGGTTTTTCTTCCTTGCACCCCTGAAAATAGGGAGCGGATATGGTGACAACATCCCTTGTGTTGTTATTGTAACAACACTAGTCTGATGACTTTTTATTAGCTTAGTTGACCTAGTGTAAAATCAAAGCAGGGGTATAATTGTCATTATGAAAAATATGTAAAAAAATAAAAAAAAAAATTATTTTCTGCCCAAAATGTTGGTCGCCGGAATTCGGCCACCGATCACCGGAATATGCCTTTTGTCGCCGGAATATGCTATTTTTTCGTCGGAATATGCTCACGGTGGTCGGAATATGCTTACCGGCATCAGAATCTAGTTATCGGGGCCAGAATATGCCTAACGGCACCGGAATCTACTCACTGCTGGTCATCAAAGTTTGGTCAACGATTTTCATTAACCGGTCAACGACCACCGAATATAATGTTTGCATTGTGAATTTTAATGGTTTGGTTTCTCGTGTTTTTTTATGCTATTTGTGGTTTGCTTTATCGTGTTACTGGTTTGCATTAAGAAGTTTCTGGTGTGCTTTAAAAAAATTTGTGATTTGCTTTGCGGGGTTTCTGGTTTGTTTTAATAGATTTGTGGTATGCATCAGGACGTTTCTGGTTTGTTTTTGTGGTTTGCTTTACCGTGTTTGTGTTTTGCATTAGAAGGTTTCTGGTGTGCTTTCGCAAATGTTGTGGTTTGCATTGTGGGGTTTCTGGTTTGTTTTAGGGGATTTGTAGTATGCATTAGGAGGTTTCTGGTTTGCATTAAGAAGCTTCTGGTGTGCTTTCGAAACTTTTGTGGTTTGCTTTGCGGGGTTTCTAGTTTGTTTTAATATATTTGTTGTTTGCTTTGCGAGGTTTCTGGTTTGCTTTTTTGTGGTTTGCTTTACGGCGTTTGTGGTTTGCATTAGGAGGCTTCTGGTGTGATTTCTCAATATTTTTGGTTTGCTTTGTGAGGTTTGTGGTTTGTTTTAGGGGATTTGTGGTATGCATATGAAGGTTTTTGGTACTTTTTTTTAGTTTGGTTTACCGTATTTGTGGACTGCATTAAAAGGACACAGATCTAAGACGGCAAATAGAGATATGGAATTGGCGTAAACTGAATCAAAACCGAGGTAACCTCGGGGGATCAGACAGATCGATGTATGGCCTAAATCGGAACCCTAAATCACATGCAAGTGGGATTTCAAAATCAATACGGCATAGATTGCATCGATCTAGCTAGATTGCAGATGCGCTAAGACCAGAGAAATGTGTTGAGCAATCGAGTAGAGCCATAAACAGATTCAGTGATTCGTAAGCACTATCAGCTGAATCTGTCGTCCGGCCACCACCACCATCGTCTTCTGCTTCTTTTACTACGACTCCTATTGTCGGCGGCGGCGACTGAGTTGGGAGGAGGGGTGGGTGGACCGCTGCTTTGCATTGGCGATTTGCTGAGCGATCTTGCAGAGAAACACGACGACCATCAACCTCCTCCTCCTTCTTCGTCTTCGTCTTCTCCTCGTGCGGAGGATCCATATTCCATCCACTCTCCGCCGCTTCATTTACCACCAGCGGACCTCCCCAAGCTTTTCCAGGTTCACTCCTCTTTCCCTCTCCCCTTTCCGTGCCAAGAACTCCTGCTCTGGGGAACGATTCTCAATTTACGAATCCCCTTTCAGCGCATTGAATCTTCTTCCTGTTCATGTGGTCTCCGTCGCCGAATTCACCCTTCTCAGGACGCGGCTCGTTAATAGACCCACTCTAAGAAATCACGATGTGGGTTGTGAAGAGGAAGGGGAGGAGAAGTTGATGGTGGCGGAAGAGAAGCTTATGGCGGTGGAGGAGATCGAGGTCTGGTAGGGGAAGAGATCTGTTATTGCAACTCCTCGGAAGAAATGTCGCCTGTGAGATCTTGTTTTATTAGTTTTCTTGTAAGTTTACCCTTATACCCTTGTTGTTACAGTAACAACATAATGGGTGTTGTTATTCTATCTAGTCCCGTGAAAATATAATTATGATGATGATGGAGATAATTAAGAGGAAGATGGGACTTCTTTGCAGGAGGAGCTCATATATCTAATTATTTGTGATGATCTTCGTATCGCATCTAACTTTAGCTCTGTATATAACGGGCCTTGGACTCGGAGATGGAAAAAAAAGTCGGTTGGATCCGGTCTTAAGGAGGATCTTAAATCTATTCTAGTCAATAGTAGAACGAGAGAGATATGAAATAGTAATGGTTAATTTAACTACCCAAAAGGACAGGGAAAGAAAGAATAAAAAAAAATTGACAATAAATTTATGGGTGCGCCTACGGTGACATGCATGTCACGGTGACTTGCACTTTTCGGTCGACCTCGGTTAGGATTAGGTCGACCTAATATGTTGTTTTAGTGTAAAAGCAGTTTCATGGTGCCTACTTTGGATATTCATATCATACAATTGGCTAGATGGAAATTGAAGATTAATGACTTGTTTTGCAGTTGGAGTGTCCCTTTACATATTGAAGTGATTGAGAGCGCGATAGGAATTCCACAAGACCATTTTTGAACCTGATCAAAAGGCTATGCCAAAACTGGGAAACTGCCTGAAAATGGCTAAGTTTGGAAACGTGTTTGTGAAGCCTACTTTGGAACTCAATTCAATAAGCATGAATGCGAGTCGAGTCCAGGGGTTTCTACCACGTTAAATTAGGTACGTTTTTATACAAATTCAAGGCATCGGATTAAAGATTGGATATCTGTAAGGCTTCAAACAAAAGGGTCGAAGTTGCTACGAAGGCTGTTTTTCTGGCAGACTTCAAGCACAAGCAAGCTGCCAAAAAAAGCACCGTAGCAACTTCGAGCCTTTTGTTTTAAGCCTTAAAGATATCCAATCTTTCATCCAATACCTTGCCTTTGTAGAAAAACATACCTAATTTAAAGTGGTAGAGGCCTCCTGGACTCGACTCGCATCCATGCTTCTCAAATTGAGCTACAAAATAGGCTTCACAGACAATCTTCCCAGACTTGGCCATTTTCAGGCAGTTTCCCAGTTTTGGCATAGCCTTTTCATCAGGTTCAAAAATGGTCTTCTGAAATTTCTATTGAGCTCCCAAGTACTTTAGTGTGTAGAGGGACACTTCAGCTTAAAAAAAAAACCCCATTAATCTCCAATTTCTATCTAGCCAATTGTAAGATATGAATCTCCAAAGTAGGCATCATGAAAGTGTTTTTACACTGAAACAACATATTAGGTCGACTTAATCCTATATGAGATCGACCGAAAAGTGCATGTCACCGTAGCAAAGTCCTAAATTTAATAGGTTAAAAAGAAAAACCCAACTTTTTCTCTTAAATTCGGCAGCTAATTAATTAATTCAAAAATTAAAAATAGAAATCCAAAATTAATATTTAATATTTTAATTAACCCTCTCTTTAGCGACTTGCAATAGCATTATTAATGTTTTCACTGATATTATTAACGTTTATAAAATAAATAATTAATAATATAGCTATTATTATTAACAATTTCAACAAACTTATCAATGTTTTAAGATTACATTGTTAACCATTTGAATCAATTGTGACCGATTTGCATTTTTGTCGCCAATGTTGACGATCAAATTATTAACGTTGTACCACATCGTTATTAATGATTAATATATTATTATAATTGATTTACAATATATTTATTAACAATTCAAATTTCCATGTCATGCTCATAACTAGCAAATCATGACCAGTTACGATGACTTCTAATGGCATTATTAACTTTTTGCGATCAATTGATATCGTTTTACATTATAGTTCTCAGTGATCATAAAGCACAATGCTTATTTTTGCCATCTTCTGTACTTGTGACATAGTGCATCTATGGTTCAATATTCGATAATGAGAGATCAAATCATTGATAACGAAATTATATTTCATTGAAAACAAGCACAAATATGTTTGAAATAATGTTGTATTTCATTTGAAACTAAAACAAAAACTTTTTGTGGAATTGCACAAAACTAATCAATGTTTTAAGATTATTAAAAAATTTAGATCGATTTGTTAGTGATTTATATTTTCATCATCAACACTTATAAAAAAATTATTAAATTTATATAACATCATCATTAATGATTTGAATAACACTATCATGAACTTACGACATATTTATTAATGATTTACGTTATCATGTTCATAACTAGTCACTTTATCAAAAAGTATTATGCGATAACAAACACTATTTGACACTCTTCTCTTATGTTATGTCTTCAACTTTTCTATTGCTTAGGTTCCTCTTCTCTTTAATTTTGTAACATTTTATCATGACGTAGTCGTGTTAAAAAGATTGCATGTTCAAAGCCTCCAATATCAAAACTAGCCTTGTGCCCGGCCGTTGGCCGAGATTGATATTGACGGGATTGTGGAATTGTCACTTTGTTCGTGTAAAACTGAAATTCCTCTTATAGTAATAATTTTTTATAAAACTCAACTTCAATACCTGAATATACACCATTTCTAGTAGATAATTTGGATATATAAGGTGTTTTTCATATAGACCATCTAATTGTGTATTTTGGAATCACAATTTGTACCCTGCCATTGGTTGGATAGTTTAAAATCATTAAATAATTACTATTATATTAAACTATTTTTTATAGCTAATATCTTATGATGATATAATTTATGTTTTGATTTTGACCATAAGTTTTGTGTTTCTAACATGAACTCACTCTAGGTTCTTTTGACCAAATATCAGTTCCCATAAAAAAAATATTAACCCCTAATGGAAAAACCTTGTACGCATTCATTACCCTTTTTTCTAAACTTTCAGTGAAAATCACTGTTAAGTATTAACTCTAAAACATGTTGATTAACTTAATCTAAAATATATCTTACAAAAAAATTCACTTTACTTTTAAACACACTATTCACCATCTCATTGACAAACTTTATGTTTATAATAAAAGTACACATTTTTCATAAATTTTATTTTTTTCTAAACTCTTATCAAACATAATTTTTAACAAACTTTATGAAAATTTCTACAAATTATAGTTAGTAAATACCCGATTAGATATGC
Organism: Linum tenue; assembly: GCA_946122785.1. Taxonomy (NCBI): domain Eukaryota; kingdom Viridiplantae; phylum Streptophyta; class Magnoliopsida; order Malpighiales; family Linaceae; genus Linum; species Linum tenue. The sequence continues at coordinate 5,926,531 of CAMGYJ010000005.1, read as the reverse complement.
ATATAGATGAACGTACATATTTTATCCGTTTAAAACTTTCGTTTCCGTATTACTATCAAACGACTCCACTTTTTCTTGTCCTTTTGATGACTCTCGTACTAAACACGTATAAAATTCGTATAACACGTTTAATATCCATATTAAATGAATTGAATTAATAACTTGAATATTATTTATACATCTATCTATCAATAAAGTAGATTGAAGAGTTGCAAAATAAGTAATTTGTCGCATCAACATTTAGAGTTTTATGAAAAATCATTTTAATAATAAATTGGAACTCCCAGATTATTCAAAATAATATTTGAAAACTCAGTATTAGAATAAATATTTTTTGTTATTATTTTTTATTCTACATTTTTTGTTTTGACTATAAAATGAGAGTAATTTGAAGGAAACACATCCAAAGTGGAGACAGGAAAATGATAAAAAAAAATTAATTAACTGGCTACTACTGAATTTAATTGGTAATTACTTGTAGCCAAAAAAGGAAGAAAATATTCATAAGGGGGTGGGGGGATCATAGTTGCAATTTTTTAGGAGATTTTTTCGTGCACCACATGATAGAATAATAGGTAAATAAAATAAAATATGATTAATGGTCTGAAACGGGAAACCACCGCAGAGAAGTTTTTTTTTTACTGCACTATGATTGGCTAGAGGAGGCGCTGACGTGGAAGGCTAAGGAGTAAGCAAATTTGAATCCGTGAAGCTCTAAATTGGAAAACTCTTATTATATTCTTTAGATGTGGACATAAGATTTACCATCTCATCGGGTATGTAAAGTACATGATATTTATCATTGATAATTAAACTAGAATTCCTTTCTATTTAACCTATTAACCATCTTGTCAATTTGCATTACACAAATTTTTTGCAAGATATTTTATTTTTTACACAATAATTTAATTAAAGGGTTAATATATTTGTATGGTCTGAACTTTTCACATAATAAACATCCTGACCAATCTTTTTGATCTATAACATCATGGCCTGAACTATACACCAAAATAACGAAATTGGTCAAACCGGAAAATTGACCATTATCTTGGACGGTCAAACGCGTTGACTATCGGTCAACGCGCCACATCACTGGCAAATCAGCACAATAAATATTAAAAAATACAAAAAAATCCACATAATATGCAATTTTGATTATTAAAATTATTTTAAAATTAAAATATTCAGCACAATATTAACATATACAATTAAAATATTCAGCACAAAATTATCACAATTTTAACTTAGGTGGAAAATATTAAAAAAATTAAGTGAAATGTGCTGACTTGACGGTGATGTGGCTCGTTGACCGTTAGTCAGCCCGTTAAGATAACAGTCAATTTTTGGGTTTGGCCATATCGTTACTTTAATGTATAGTTCAGGGCATGATTTTATAGATAAAAAGATTGACCAGAATATTTATTTGGTGAAAAGTTCAGTTCATACAAACATATTAAGTAGCACTTTTTCGTAACTTAATTCTTTTATTATGAATTCAAATACCTTTCTCTATCTGGTATATTGGGTTGCCCTCAATTAACTTGGGGAGGAGTTTGTAGAGTACACTATGTTTCTAGGTTCTCTTGATATTCTTTGACATCCCAATTCGAGAGGTAAGCTTGCTGACAAGTGACAATGGTAGAAACATCTTTCTCTAAAAATTCTCTTGACCTTTATGTGACTTAGCTGAATAGTTCTCATGATCCGGATTCAGTTCAAATGAATAAATCCAAAAGCTAACTTCATTCCATCTTTAGTGAGGCCAAAATTCCATAAATTTGGCCCCAACCCACTTTAGTGAGGTTCCAAAAATGTATAAAATTGGTCTGGACCAGAATTTGAGTCCAAATTTGGACCACAAGCAGCCAAGAAAATCCAAACCGTGCGGGATCACCGGGTTGTGGACAGGCGACGCACCAAAAGGGGGAGGAGGAGTCAGATGCGCGTGTTAGAAACAAGTTTCTAAAGGGTCTCTAGATCAGATCTAGAGATTGAGAATTTAGAGTTTATAGAACAGAATTGGGGATTTAGGGATTTGAGAAGATAATTTGGGGAAGAACAGAAGAGAATCGGCCTAAACCTTTGGAGGGATTGAGGTCAAGAATTGAGAGGATTGGGATAGGAATTTAGGGAGATAATTCTTTATTAACTTCTGCTTAATATGACGAATGACCCAAAATACATATATATATATATATATATATATATATATATATATATATATATATATATATGGTGGCTACTTCGGCGCACTCACTTTTTTGGGTGCACTCAGTGCACCCACTCTAAAAGTGTCCATATTACATCAAATTTTGAACTTTAATTAGTACTCTCAATCTAATATGATGATAAGACATAGAATCATAACAAATCAATCAATTACCCTAACCCCTTAACCTTCAATTTTGAATCCCAATCCAAAATCCCAAATTGTAAACCTAAACCCTAACCCTAAATCCCTAAATCCTAAATCCTTCAAATTAAAGTCAATTTTGAATAAATTTTTTTCAAATTCATGTGCTTCTTGTTCATAATATCATAAGCAACAATTGATACCGTTTTGACATGAATCGCATGGTTAGAATGACAATTATGAGGCGGGTGCACTAAGTGCACCCAAAAAAGTGGGTGCACCGAATATGCCACCATATATATATATATATATATATATGGAAATACTAGAAAACTCTAAGAATAAACCTAATTCTACTAGAAGACTACTAACCATAATAAGAATTACCCTAATAATGATTATAATAATATATATAGAAATCCGATATAATTCAGTTTCTAACATCTCCTCCCCCTTCAGACCAACCTTGCCCTCAAGGTTGACCCACTTGACCCACTCCTCCTTCCTTCTCACTCAATGTGCACGCTGACTACTCCATTTCTTGCGCTTCCGTTTCTTCCAATCGTGCTCCAACTTCGATATTGGGCTTCTTCCACCAACCTTCTTGGGCTGGTCCTTTTCTTCGACCGTCACTTGCATGGGCCCAATATTCGCTTCCTTGACACATTCGAACTTCGCCAGCTCCGCTTTGGTTGACCTCATAATTCCAAAACTCAAGGATCCCAACGATTCGTTCATGTCCAAGAACTCATCCTTGAGTACCATTTCACCAAGACCTTCATACATTGTTCTTGGAACAAGCCCATAACTTTGAATTATTGCTTCTTCTATTAATTTTGGGCTTTGCTCTCTTGAAAGCTCACCAAATAAGTCTTCAAACCCATCTTCATTTGCCTCCAATTCCACCCCACACAAAAGAGCTCTAGTCGGCCCAATGTTTCCTTGAGCCCAATTTACACACTCCTCCTTAGCTGCTGCTAGCAAATCATAATTGAGCCCGTGAGGGGCCCTTCTCAACCCAAACTTTGGCTTGTTCTGCTTAACCAAATGGCCCAAGTCGAGTCCAAGCTTTGGCCCAACAACCTTCATCACTCCTGCTAACTTGTGGCCCAAACCGCAGCAGCCCTCCTCCAACACAGGCGACGCGCGCGGAAGCCTGCCGCCATTCTTCCTCTTCGTCATGCCTTTCTTCTTCTCTGGCGACACAACCCCGCCTGTTGCCGCCTCCTCCCTCCTTGCACCATTCTTCGACAACAACTCCGTATCCGGCAGGGAATATCCCACCAGGCGGCATGACTGCCAGCTCGCCTCTGTCGGCGCCTTTTCCTCCTCCGCGTTGTTTGCTGCTTCGGACTCCTCGACATCGTCGTCTGCCGCAGCTCTAGTCGCAGTCGGATCTTCGTCGGCCTGGCCGGCCTCTACGGTTGGCGGCTGCCTCGCCTTCACGTCGTCACCTCCATCCTTCAAGTCTACCATCCCGCGACTCAACTCGTAGGCCTTCCAATATTCCACGATATTCCATAGTTTTTCCTGCTTTTGAGCCCACGACAACTCCGAAGGTTTTGGTGACCATGTTGTCTCGGGTCGCCGCTCCCCACCCTTCGCGTCGCGCTCGCCCACCTGCGGAGGTAGTTCTCCGTCAGTCCCCTTGGGCATCACTTCCTCCTGCGCGATCGGTAGCTCCTCGGGGATCCAACGACGTCCGATGCGGCGGGCCTGTTCCCGCAGTTCCGCCCATGACAGATCCGAGAGCCTTGAAAAGCTCATCGTTGAACCAGTTGTAGAACTCGTCCCCGGTTGAGAGTTGTAAAAAACTCAATTCTCAAAACCGGGCTCTGATACCAAATGTTAGAACAAGTTTCTAACGGGTCTCTAGATCAGATCTAGAGATTGAGAATTTAGAGTTTATAGAACATAATTGGGGATTTAGGAATTTGTGAAGATAATTTGAGGAAGAACAGAAGAGAATCGGCCTAAACCTTTGGACGGATTGAGGTCAAGAATTGAGAGGATTGGGATAGGAATTTAGGGAGATAATTCTTTATTAACTTCTGCTTAATATGACGAATGACCCAAAATATATATATATATAGGGAAATACTAGAAAACCCTAAGAATAAACTTAATTCTACTAGAAGACTACTAACCATAATAAGAATTACCCTAATAATGATTATAATAATAAATATAGAAACCCGATTTAATTCGGTTTCTAACAGCGCGCTTCATTCATATTATTTTCTGCGAGTGGGAGTCATCTCCCCCCATGCAGCGCTTCTCCTGTTTTGGCTTGGTTGACCGATTCGTGGAGCGGGAGCGAGAGTGTGAAAGCGTTTATTCATAAAGAATTATAAGTTTAGAGTGTCGGGAAATCGCTAATATTATATTGTTTTAATTAAATATTATTTAAAATAAATCAGATTTTGACAAATTACTCTCACGAGTCATCAGAAAAATGAGACTAAAACAAGAAGCATAAGAGTTTAATGACCAATTTTTTCGGCTCAAGTTAGGGTGCATAACCATGGGTTATGCACCTATCAATAACCAAATCTGGACCCTTCATTTAGAAAATCCAGATCTAAGGATGGAGAATTAAAGCCTATTTTTATTTTCACTAGCTTTCTTAATTGACTCATATCTTTTTCGTTTTAACTCGGATTTTAGTTTTTTTTGCACAGATGGAACGAGTTCATCGTGCTCTATAAAATGAGATCAATTTTCAATATTTTTTGAGGAAAAAAAATTCCGGCCTCTCGGTACCAACTGCATACCATATGGTATCTTCTTCGTTTTTAATTCGTTTTTGAAAACGTTTGCACAGTAGGGACGAGTTCATCATGATCTATTGGATCTACAAATTTCTGGGTGAACAAATTACAAGACAAAAAAATACCACACAATAGCATATAATACCACCCTGGTACGGGGTGGTATTTTATGGTATCTTATGGTATACAATGTTAAAAATCGTAAATGACAATTAATATACTTCTACTATAATGTATTCAACCATCCTATAGTTTTGGTTTGTGTCATACCATCATGGTACGCTTTTCAAACCATAAGTATGCTCTTATTTCAATACCAGTCAATACCATATGGTATAGACTAGTATAAAATGACTCGATTTTTTTTGTTCGAAAAATATATCAAAGTGGATATCATTTTGAAGAGCACAATTAATCTGATCTAACTGTGCGAAAAAAAATTAAATTTCGACTTAAAACGAGTGAGAAATCATCCGTCAAAGATTAAGGAGGGGAAAATTAAAGGCATTCCAGGAGAGAGAAGATGCTGATGTCATGCTGATGTGGGCGGGTTACTCATAGTTACTCACCATAAGGTTACTGACCTGATCTATTCCCAATTTTTTCAATTACCTAAAACTAAAAGGTGAAACCAAATTAAATAGCCAGAATCAAAATTCTAAAATTTACAGACTTTATATGCACAACACAAGCCCACCCAATTAAGCATAGTCCATAGAAACTAGCGGATAAATAATGAAGTCTTCTTATGGCCCAACTAAGTATATCAATTGAGCCCAAACTTGTTGTCAAAACCCTAAACAAGTTGCTGCAACCTACACCCAGCCGCCGATGTCAACTGTAATTGTTGTCCAGAAGAAGAAGTAGAAGAAGGATGAATCCTGAAGATGCAAGGATTGTTGTAAGAAGACAAGGCGTTTCTGTATGAGAAACGTTTCTTTCTGTATTTCCTTTAACCATCAAACTATGTCGTTTTACTTACAGATGGTTAGCCGTGTCTAAATATTGTTTAAGGTTGTAATCTACACATAATATAATACACCGAAGGGAAAAACAAGGAAAACAAGGATTTGAACCATGACCATAATCTACACATAATCTACTGGGATTTGAACCATGACCATTTCAAAGGAAAACAAGGATCATAACCAATCACACTAAGCACTTTTGTTGTATATTTTTAAATTAAAAGCATATAATAGCAGGGAGGAAAAAACCATTCCCTCATTTCAAATTCTCTGCTCCAGGAGCGTTTGTAGGAAGGGTAGAATAGGGAGTGTCCATTTTTTTCTTTTTCCTCTGTGGAACGGGCCAACTTACCGTACACATGCGAATTTAAACGGGTACAAGAGTGTCAATTTTTTTTCTTTAAGCGCCCTTATTTCTCCGTGGTGATAAAATATATATGAAAAGGAAAAAATAATACTCCTTTTTATTACTAAAAATGAAAAATTTAACAATAAACTAATGCATGGTATCTAATGGGCTAACCGCTAACCATAAAATAAAAGAGTTCAATGGGTCTGACCTACACGAGATTTGGCCATCAAGTAAAACAAATGAACATCATTGGTTTGTCATTCTAAAACAAGCTATTTTCTCTGGCATAATATATATTATGCTATTATTTTATATCTTAGTGGCGAGCAAATAATGTATTTTAAAGTTATTCAATGGTTTAACCTCGATCACAATTAGTCCAATTTTTATCATTTCAAATATATATTATATAATTATTTGATATCATAATGATCAAATTATAGTGTATTTTATAGGGAATCGTTTGGTATTTGTTAGTAAAAAACTAAACAGAACGATCTATTTGGTTATTTTAAACATTAAAACGATCCTAAACATTTCCAGTTCCTTTTGAATTTTTATGGTTTTATTCCCGAATAAGTGATGTGCAAATGGCGAATTGCAGTCATCTCTTTTCTTTCACTATTTTTTATTTTCAAATAGAAAGTTTAAAAGTAAAGAATAATTAGAATTTGGCATGGGTCGGTCAAACAGGCTGAATTTCAAGTTTTGGCCCGTTTTGCTCAAGTCTAATTTATAATCACATGGTTCCCTGATACCTGATAAAAATCTCAATCCAAACCAGTTTGGCAGGTGAGTCCGTGTTTACCACCATTTTCTAAGGATACGACAACGACGGTTCCTATCCCAAATCGTGTTGTTCGTTCTTGATTTCCTTAGATTTTATCATGGCCTAACAAAAACCAGAAAGCACAATGACGACAAGATTAAAGTTTTATAAAGCAAATTAATCGACCAACGGGCCGAGTAAAAGCTAGCAACGATTGTGAGATGCTCATTTCCCGAAAACCGACGGGATAGGCGATTTTTATTCAATTTTCTGGAATTCGGTTTCTATAAAACTTACTCCACCTCATCATATTACCAGAAACAATATTGTTTCACAAGGTAACAGGTACTTGATTTTGGTTCATAAGGCCGATTTTTGATTCATTGCATCATTCATGTCTCTTTCCAGCTAAAATTCACTATTTTTATCACGTGTTTCCCAAAAAAATTATACAACAATAAGGCTATACACCCCATTACATTATCAAATTTCCTACCTCACATTCCTCCGGCCAACTGGCCGGGGCACACACTAGTAGCCTATGAGGCTAAGACAAGTGGACTAGTGGGCTAATTCAAATTTTGGGCTTTTATTGCTCGTTCTTTAGCGGTATTTGCTGCTTCCGCAACTTGGTAGGTTCTTAGAATGAACTAATAATGCCTACCATGGAGTTCATAACTGCCAAAAATGGCTGAGAAGAACTAATAATGCCTGCCATGGAGTTCATAACTGCCAAAAATGGCAACGCAGTCATGCAAATGTTAAATTTCTCATAAAAAATGACGACAATGTTCTCTCCGACCAATTCCCCTGTTCTACAGAATTAGTATACAAGTGTTGAATATATAAATGGACTAATTACCACAATACTTATTGCTGCACTTCGCCATGGCGGACATCGCTAATTGTAACAGTAACAATGGAGAAGCAGTAAGGCTAGCGAGCAGCAGATCAATGGGGTCGACGTCATTGAGCCGCAACGGAAGTTTTGGGTCGGCGTTTGAAGGCAGGGGAGGGAGCCAAGCGGCAGGACATTTCGAGTTCCAGAGGAGCACGACGGAGGACGACGAGGACGAGCTGAAATGGGCAGCAATTGAGCGCCTCCCCACCTACGACAGGCTACGGAAGTGGGTTCTGAAGCATGTCGCCACCGTCGGCGCCACCGTCGCCGACGGTGGCGGTGTTAGTGTTGTGGTATATGATCCATGATTGAGCTTCTCCCAACAACTCGAGTTATTGGAATCAACTAGTTCTTGACATGGTATCAGAGCCTTCTGTAATCGAGAGGTCTTGTGTTCGATTCCCGGTGACCCCCATTTGTTAAGCACATGGTATTCTTGTCTTCAGACCTGTTGATAAAGCACCAGGGGGTGTTTTTGATCAGAATACGCAGCAAACCAAACTTCTTGAACGATAACTGATGGATAGGTAGAATTTCGCCACAATCAAGGTGATTAATTGATTGATAAAAAACTTGTAAAACGAATCTGGAATCCTCACAGAAAAGCCTCACAAAACTTTTCTGGAATTAGCAATGGAATCCTCACAAAACTAACTCAAGGATTTGATTCTTGAGAAACAACTCAAAGAACTCGAAACTCACGTAGGAGTAATTTGTATTCAACTCAACTCTGCTTTACAACGTGAATTGGAAAGGTATTTAAAGACAATAAACCCTAATACAACCCTACATGAACCAGGAAACTAATTAGAACAGGAATAGGCTAAAGAATTCGAGTAAAACAAGGTAACTTGCTGGCCAAGAAACTGACTTAAAACGCAAGCAAGTCTGCCTAGGAAAACAGGCTTCATAGCATCTTTGAGCCCTTCGAAAATGATCTTCTAGGTTGATTCGAACTCAACCAATTCCTTGCCTTTGTAGAAAAAAACTTCCTCTTTCACCTCCAACTTGAATCAGATTCAGATCATGCTCCAAACTCCAGATATAGGCCTTCAAAGTTGGTATCACAACACAGTTTTCTGCCTTAGCCATTTTCTGGCAGTTTTCCAGTTTTTAGGTAGCAACTTTGAGGCCTTGGACAACAACCTTAATGACATCTTCTGGACCCAAAATGTATACCATTGGAAACATGAAAACATTATCTGTAAAACAAGCTCTTGATCTCCAATTTCCATTGAGCCATTTGTGAGATACAAGCTTCCAAAGTAGGCTACTTGAAACTGTTTCAACACAGCCAAAAAACAGAATTCTTCAAGTGAGGTGAGATAGCTTCTTTGACAAGTAATTTAAACGTGTATAATGGACCATTTGGGATCATATCACCTGTGCAAACTTCAAGCCCTTGTGAGTGGCTTTCGTTTGAGGGGGCGTGTTAGTGTTGTGGTATATGATCCACGATTGAACTTCTCCCAACAACTCGAGTTATTGGGATCAACTGGTTCTTGACAGGCGGAGGGGAAGCTAGCTTGCAAGAAATTGATGTGGGGAAGCTCGACGGAACAGAGAGGAAGCTGCTGATTGAAAGGTTTCTTAAAGTCGCGGAAGAGGACAACGAGAAGCTGCTGAGTCGGATCCGGCACAGGACCGATGTCGTCGGGATTAAGATTCCGACGGTGGAGATTCGGTTTGAGAGCCTTTCTGTTGAAGGCAATGCGTACGTCGGAACCAGAGCTCTCCCCACTCTGCCCAATTTCGTGGTGAACTCTATTCAGGTACGTGCTTCAATTTGGCCCTTGCTCTGTCCACCGACAATTATGAATTCAGGTTGTAACAATTGCCAAATAAATGTCAGGGGATTCTTGGGTTCTGTCGGGTTTTTCCAACCAAGAAAAGGGTTGTGAAGATTCTTCATAATATAAGCGGAATTGTAAAACCATCAAAGTAGTGTTTATCGTTTTTAAATTTTTCATCAGCCCCCCCCCCCTCCCCCGATTTCTGATGAATACTTTCTATGGTTTCTCTGGTTTCAGAATGACTCTGCCTTTGGGGCCTCAGGGATCAGGCAAAACTACTCTCCTGAAATCACTCTCTGGGAGACTGGACAAGAATTTGAGGGTTTGTATCTAGCTTTATGACCCACGTTTCTTGGATTGCAAATCCTGATGCTTATCTATGTACGCAGGTGTCAGGAAGAGTGACATATTGCGGGCATGAGTTCCAGGAGTTCGTGCCTCAGAGAACTTGTGCTTATATCAGCCAGCAGGAATGTCACTTTGGAGAAATGACCATCAGGAAGACGCTGGAATTCTCTGGTCGTTGTTTGGGAGTTGGGACCAAGTATGACTTGTTGGCTGAGTTGTTCAGAAGAGAGAAAGAAGCAGGAATCAAGCCGGATCTAGAAGTTGATGCATTCATGAAAGCTACATCCATGTCTGGACAGGATAACCACATCGTTGTAGATTATGTCCTCAAGGTACGTAGGAATTCCCTACCTTCAGCAACAATAATTTAAAACGAAATTATAATTTGATTATGCAATTAATCCTAACAAAGTTGTTTGCTTTGCTGCCAGCTTCTTGGATTGGACATCTGCGTAGATATCATTGTCGGCAATGAGATGAGAAGAGGGATATCTAGAGGGTAGAAGAAGCGTGTCACCACGGGGGAGATGTTGGTTGGACCGGCTAAAGTGTTTATGATGGACGAAATCTCAACCGGGTTGGATAGTTCTACGACTTACCAAATTGTCAGGTTTATGGAGCAAATGGTCCATATTATGGACATTACCATGATCATCTCCCTTCTCCAGCCTGCACCCGAGACTTATGAACTCTTTGATGACATCATCCTCATCTCTGAGAACCATATTGTTTACCAAGGTCCTAGGTACAATGTTCTCGACTTCTTCGAATATGTTGGTTTCAAGTGTCCTGAAAGGAAAGGAGTCGCAGACTTCTTACAAGAGGTTACTTCTAGAAATGATCAGGAGTAGTATTGGTCAAAACTCGACGAACCTTATCAATACATCTCAATACCTAAGTTCTTGATGTTTTTTCAACTTGTTCTCTAAGGGAATAAAGTTAGACGAGGAGCTTGGAGTGCCTTACGACAGATCTAGTGTTCATCATGATGCATTGGTGAAAGAGAGATACATAATCTCCAACAAGGAACTCCTGAAGGCGTGTTTTCTGAGAGAGCTATTATTGATAAAGAGAAATGCTTTTCTTTATATCTTCAAGACCATGCAACTCACCATCATGTCAATAATTTGCATGACAGTATTCTTCAGGACTGAGATGAATGTTGGTCACTTGGAAGACGGGAACAAGTTCTATGGTGCTCTGTTTTGTAGCCTCCTTAACATTATGTTTAATGGAGTCTCTGAATTGATGCTGACCACACAAAGACTTCCTATGTTTTACAAGGAGAGAGATTCTTTGCTTTATCTGACATGGGCATTTGCCTTGCCTATATGGGTTCTCCGAATTCCCATCTCATTTGGTGAGTCATTCATTTGGATTTCCTTGACTTATTACACTGTTGGGTTTGCTCCATCATCTGACAGGTTTTTCAAGCAGTTTCTTGCGTTCGTTTGTATAAATCAGATGGCTCAAGGTTTGTTCCAGTTCACCGCGGTAGTAGCTAGATCAATTGTGGTAGCGCCAGTCATTGGTATGTTCACATTGCTAGTTGTGTTTGTCCTTGGAGGATTCATTATTGCTAAAGGTGATTTAGTTCTCTTGTCGATTTTTGGTTTATTAAAGTAACTCGTATAAACGTGACACTAATGATATCTTTCTGCTTTTAGATTACATCCAACCATGGTTGATATGGGGCTGCTACATTTCTCCAATGATGTATGGACAAAATGCAATCATGATTATTGAATTTCTGGACAAACGATGGAATGGTGTAAGATCGATATCTTGAATTGTCTATCTTATGTAAGTTATGTTCATTTTGGCACTTCATTACTAATGTGACTTTTCTTGTTACAGCCCAATCCTGGCCCTAGGATCACAGAGGCAACAGTTGGGATGGCTCTTCTCAGAGTAATAGGCATGTTTGTAGAGAACAAGTGGTATTGGATATCAATCGGGGCACTCATAGGATTTACTATGATTTATAATATATGTTTCGTTCTTGCCTTAATGTACTTGGACCGTAAGCTATCAAACTCTTTTATTTCCAACAATAAATGTTACTTGGATATGTATAACAATGATGCATCAGTTGTAGCTCAATAGATGTTTGGAACTTTGTGCATGTAGCTTTGGAAAATCCTAAATCCACAATCTTGGACGATGATCAGAATCAAAATTTATCCAACACCTCAAAAATGAACTCAAGTTCCATTGAAATGATCATAGGCACATCATGTACGCCGATGAAAGGTATGTGGATAAGGGCCATTTTGATAGTTAAACTCAGATTCATCATGTTTTAACACCTTGTGGTAGCTTTATGTCATGTATCTTTAAACTAAGTGTAGGTAAAAACACTTGTTTTCAGGTCCTAAGGAAGAATTTAGGAGAAGGGGAATGATTTTGCGCTTCCAGCATTTGTCATTGACATTTAAAAATATGAACTACTATGTTGATATGCCTATGGTAAGGAAACTCTTCCCGACTTCACTTATCTGTCTTTTCAAACATTATCTCAATCCAATATTGAAATGCCTCTTTGCTAAAGGTTTTTACAAGTCGCTTACTAGGAAATGAAGTCCCAAGGAGTAAAAGAGAAGAAACTACAATTGTTACACGATGTTAGTGGCGCTTTTAGGCCAGGAGTTCTGATAGCCCTAGTTGGGGTTAGTGGTGCAGGAAAGACCACTTTGATGAATGTTTTAGCTGGAAGGAAAACAGGAGGGTACACTAATGGAAGCATCAACATTTCTGGTTATCCCAGGAATCAAAGGACATTTGCTCGAATCAGTGGGTACTGTGAACAAAATGATATCCATAGTCCGCGAATTACTGTGTACGAGTCCCTCTTGCACTCTGCATGGTTGTGTCTTCCCAAGAATATCAACAAACAAGATAGAATGGTAGTATTTCTTGATGTGATGAAACTTAATCCTAACTCAGTTTTTATCAAATTTAGTGACCTCATTGCATGGTGTACACGTTCATTGAAGAAGTAATGGAGTTATTTGAGCTAGTGAGCTTGAGGAACTTGATAGTAGGCCTTCCAGGAGTGAATGGTTTGTCAACTGAGCAACGAAAGAGACTCACCGTAGCTGTTGAGCTAGTTGCGAATCCCTCTATAATATTCATGGACGAGCTAACATCCGGCCTTGATGCTCGAGTTGCTGCAATCGTCATGCGAACTGTCAGAAACACAGTGGATACGGGAAGAACTATTGTATGCACCATACATCAACCAAGCATCGACATCTTTGAATCTTTCGATGAGGTATCAAATCATGCATTTTTTATTCATCACAAGAAATACTTCTTAATTTGCCAATTTTTTCAAACATCGATACTTTGGTCAACATCTTCATGTTTTGCTTCTTTTGCAGCTACTGCTGATGAAAAGAGGAGGGAGGGTAATATATGCAGGCACCCTTGGATGCCATTCTCACAAGCTTGTAGAATATTTTGAGGTGAGTTCGACATTACATATCCTTTCACTGTTGATTCAAATAAAATGGAAAACAAACCATGTGACGGTTTCTGCTCATGCTTTTATCTAATTTTGTACTATGATTAGGATGTCCCGGGGGTTCCCAAGATCCAAGAAGGTACAAATCCTGCTGCATGGATGCTTGACATTAGCTCCGACGCTGTAGAATCTCAATTGGATTTGGACTTTGCTGAAATTTATTCTCATTCTGAACTATACAAGTGAGCACTAAACTAGATGATCTTTGCTTGCCCTCATCCTAGATCCAACTTCTCCTCTTCATTTAGCTCATGAAGTTTCATCATTTGTTTCCAGGAGGAACCGAGAGTTAATTGAAGAGCTAAGTACTCCAATACCAGGGTCAAAGGACCTATATTTCCATACACAATGTGCACAAGATTTCTTAACCTAGTGCAAAGCTTGCTTCATGAAACTGCATCGATCTTACTGGCAGAACCCACCATACAATATTTGAAGATTCTTCCTCACAATAGTTTTTGGTATTTTCTTTGGACTTATCTTCTCGAAGAAAGGACAAAAGACGTAAGCACGAGAAAAAGAATGAATCAATGAATCAATCATAACTTAGGATTAAGATTAACATAATCTTCATTAGTAAAAATCATAAACTTACTCCATTATGTGTGTTTTTTACATGTGATTATATAGGGAAACGCAACAAGATGTGTTCAACTTGTTTGGAGCTACTTATTCTATCATAATGTTCCTCGGAATAAGTACATGTTCTACTGTGATGCCTGTTGTTTCCATCGAAAGAACAATCTTGTACCGGGAAAGAGCTGCAGGGGTGTACTTGGAAATGGCTTTTTCAATTGCCCAGGTCTCCATTGAAGCGGTTTATGGGGCAATCCAAACTTTCGTATATTGTGTGATATTATTCCTCGTGATTGGCTACCCATGGCATCTGGTAAACTTCTTGTGGTACTATTTCTTCATATGCATGAGTTTACTCTACTTCAGTCTCTATGGGATGATGCTTTTCTCCCTCACTCCATGCTACCAAATAGCTGCCATTGCGATGTCATTCTTCCTCACCACATGGAATATCTTCTCCGGCTTCCTTATTCCGAGAACAGTAATACTAAGCAAATAAAACCATGACTGAAACACCCAATGCATACTTGCTTACCACTCTAGGGGGTGACATATTTGTGTTTGCATGTTGTGTTTTGCAGGAAATCTCAATATGGTGGAGATGGTACTACTGGGCATCCTCAGTGGCATGGACAATCTATGGATTGTTCGCTTCTCATCTAGGAAATGTAGAGAGTCTCGTGGAAGTAGCAGGGTTAGGCAGCATGCCAGTGAAGCAGTTCTTGAAAAAATCGTTTGGGTTTGATTATGACTTCCTTGCAGTTGTTGCAGCTGCTCATATTGGATTTGTGCTCCTCTTCTTGTTTGTCTTTACGTATGGGATCAAGTTTCTAAATTTTCAGAGGCGATATACGGGAGATGGATAGAGAAGGATGTAATAGGGGAAAAAACATCAATACCTGGGCCTCTATGGTTTTATAATTGTATCTATGAAGGATATTTATAATTGTATCTATGAAGGATATTAGGCAGTTGTGGGGTAATTCATCCTTCTTGTATTAAACTTGTCAACAATGAAATTGGTGTTAGGAAATGCTAAGAAATGGGTGGTAATGAACATAGGACCATAGTCTAATTTATAAATGTTGGTCATTGAGTTGTTGGTACAACACATTTTGAAAATTAGGGTTGTTTGGATAATTTGAGTGCAAATCTATAGATTCTAAAAAATCCAAAAATCTTAACTATTGGATTGTTGATACTTTTTTAGAAGGTTTGTTATCTGGTTACTGCAATTGTAAACATTTAACGAAAAATAGTAATTCTAATTTTGAATAAAATGCATATTTCCTTTTAATCAAAATAATCAGAGTGGCTTGAGAATCATTAGTAAATTTATTGATAAGTGCATTTGATGGGATAAAAAAGAGATAATGTGGAGAGAAAAAAATCTCATAAATAAAAAAATGTAGATTATGTGAGATTTAATATCTATAGATATTAAAATTTCGTGAATTTAGTGTATTTGATGGGATAAAAATGGGATAAGTTGGATAATTTATTGCTTGTTCATGAACTTGTACATATAAGTATTCAAGACAAAATATCTAATCTAGATTCGCATTAAAATAGATTTGATGAAGAGTGAAGACTTTTTTATTCAATAAATCGGGATTTTCTATTATTGCTCTCGCTAAGGGTCATCATTTCAAACTTCAAAGTTCCCTTAGCGAGAGCAATAATAGAAAATCCCTCTTATAAATTTATCAATCTAGTGCAATGTTAAAACTATAAGGAATTGATTGGTTTGGTAGGAAATAACGACGACTCATGTCACAATCTCATCCATACGGCTAATAGCTCAAGATCATATTTCATGCTACTCTTAGCTAATGATGAACATATTTTCTGGTTGCGGCTAATTTTAATAGTCGCATTATTAGGTTTCATACAACTCTTAGCAAATGCATATTATATAAGACACTTTTAAGATAATCAGATTGGATGAAACTTCAAATAAACATTAATACTTTATAACCGCGATTTCAAAATAAAAAAACTTTGTAACCCTCCATCACGTGCATGAGTTACGATTAGATAAGAGAATCATCACAAGTGGGATATCAAACATTGAACTCTTTTAACATAGTTATGCTATAGATTCAATCTAGAGTTATTTTTCGATTAATAGTTGAATGTCTTGAATTATAAGTATGTATTACTTACATCAATTACTACACATCATTCATAAAGTACTTAGTATATATTAGAGAAATTAGTTTCATAACTAATACTAATTAGTTAATATAAATATCGCGTGTTTATAATAGGTATGTCACGTTTAAATACCTACGTAAAATCTCTAATTGTAGATCAATTAATTAAATAATTAAATACAAAATTTAACATCCCAACAGATTGGGTATAGATTAAAAGGAATTCAATCTTTCTAAAACCTAAAAGGAAAAACATATAGGATTAGGATTAGCAAAGTATATATTAAGTCTGCGATGTGGATGGTCAGACCGAGACTGTATTTGGTTGGTTGGTTGGGGCCAGGCCAAACCAGTCGATTGCTCGACTTACGGTCGGAGCCATTCCTTTCGGCTTCCGGTTCGGGTAAACGGCTCTCTCTCCCTCCGTCCCTCGTCTCTCGCTGTACAAAGGAAAGGAAGAAGCTTTTTCCTTCGCCGGTTCGCCCCCTTTTTACCTTGTCCTCCACTTCAACACTTTCCCCTTCTTCTTCGCCACCAGATTCCTCCAACCCCCCTTTTCCCCTCTGATTCTCTCTCTGTTCCTCAATTGTGATTTTGGGCTTGCGCGGTCTGTCTCAAAATCCAATTCCCATTCCACTTTCAGGACTTCTTTTGCCTCGATCTCGCATTCTTGCCTGACAATCGCTTGTTGCGGTTTCTGAATACTACGATACTTTTGGGTAGAAGGTTGCTTGCTGTGCTGAGCTGGCCTTTTCTCTTCAAGTTCAAACCTTGGTACGTGTCTTGTTTGCTGGCACTGAATACAATCCCCCGAGTGATTTCAATCCATGGAGTCTTTTCCTTGTCTGAATTACCTTGGAACGTTCCATTTCTAGTTAGTTGGAACGGTTTCGGAGTGCTGTAGACACGAAATTTGCAACCTTTTTTTGGGCCATTGCCGCTATGGCTTTCTTCTTACAGTTCCATTGCCCTGCACTTGCTGCATTGTTACTACTGCTTTTGAAGTCGTTGGTTTAGGCTGTAGAATTGTGTACTTTCCTCTCTGCCAGTGCACCTGGAATTAACACATGTGGTATAGAGAATATATAACCAGTTGATGTTTTGCCCCATATACTCCACATTGGTGAAATTTTGTGATTCTGCAATTGACAAGAGGCAGAAATCAACAATATAGTTCTTTTGCTTGCTCTTTACAAGCCTCACTGACCTAGTTTGACTGTTCGGTATACAGAACCACTAAGCTCTAGTTGGCAAATTTTCTGACTTGAAATTGAAATGAAATAAATGATCAAACCTACTTTCCTGATTGGGTCCTCTCTTTTGTGAGCTTAACTCTATTGTTCTTCAGTTTTCGTATTTACCTTAGGTTTGTGTTGATGGACATCGGACATCTCTTTATCCCTTCGCTTAATTTAGTCACAGGATTGCTTGCAGATGTTATAACTTCTTGTTCTCGTAAGTGATTCTAATGTTTAGGTTGTTTTAGGGTTGCTTCTGTCCTTGTGGTATAGCATATGTTTTCCCCTGGTATGCATAAGTGGATTAATTTTATGAATTATTTAACCTTCAGGATGGCTTCTTTCTGGAAGATGTTTTTGTGAGTTTGAGGAAATCGTTCGGAAACAGACTCTTGCCTGAGATGGGAACATCATTCATTCTGGTGGATTGGTAATTGAATTTCTTCTTGCATAGAGGTGACATGCAACCACTCAGTTAGAATATAGAGAAGTTTTGAGGAACTAGAAGATACTTGGAATATGGAGTGCAATAGGGATGAGGCAGCTAGAGCGAAGGAGATTGCCGAGAAGAAATTTATCGAGAAGGATCTTGTTGGGGCAAGAAAATTTGCACTCAAGGCCCGGAACTTGTATCCTGAGCTTGAGGGCATTTCTCAAATGGTAGCAACTCTTGATGTCTACATTTCTTCGGAGAACAAAGTAAATGGAGAAGAAGATTGGTATGGGATACTTGGCATTAACCCACTAGCTGATGATGACATGGTTCGTAAACAGTACCGGAAATTGGCCTTGGTCCTTCACCCTGACAAAAATAAGTCAGTTGGAGCTGATGGTGCGTTTAAACTTATATCTATGGCATGGAGTTTATTGTCTGACAAAACAAAGAGGACAACTTACGACCAGAATAGAAAGACCAACATTTTTCGGAAGGTCTCAAATTCGGTTAAGGCTCCATCTACGATGCCTTCCTCCAGTGGATTCAACACTTCCACCAAAGCAACTGCAAAGGCTAATAAGAGTGTTCCGAAAGCAGGTTATTCTTCTCCAGTTTCATCTAAGAAGTCAAAACAATCTAGGACTTTTTGGACTGTTTGCCATCAGTGCAGGATGCAGTATGAGTATCTTAGAGTTTATCTGAATCATAATCTACTTTGTCCCAATTGTCACGAGCCATTTATAGCTACCGAAACGGCTCCACCATCATCAACTAGTTTTAAATCAACTGCAGAGTGGAACTTTTCCCAGCAATCACATCAACAAGCTTCCGACAAAAACACTACGAAAGCTAGTAATGCCAGTAGTTCATTTTCAAATGGAGGGATCAACTACCAGTGGACTCCATTCTCCTCCAAATCAGGTACTACATCTAGTGCCGCTCAAGCTGCAAGTGTTGTTCAGCAGGCTTATGAAAAGGTGAGGAGGGAGCGAGAAGCGGCGCAGGCTGCCACAAGAAAAGAAGAGAGTCTTAAGAGGAAACATGTTGGCAAAAGAATGGGTGGTGGGCATGCTGGGAAAAGAAGGAGAAACACAGAAGATGGTAGTTTCAACAATGACAAAGGTTCTGTTACTAATCAAATGGTTTCAACTTCTAGAAGAAGTGGGTCAACTGGTGTTGTTGGTATCACAAGGTGTTCTAACCTGAGGGATGCCACTGAGGTTGAGATTGAGTCACTTCTGGTGGATAAGGCCAGGAATGCCATCAGTAAGAAACTCTATGATTTGAATTCAGCTACCGTGAGTGAATTGTTCATGGAAACGGGAAATGACAGTCGAAAAAATGATACTGGATCTGAAAATTCTGTGGTAAATGGTGATGCAAATGAACCTTGCGCCCCCTGCGATCCACCCAATCCAGAAGTGGGGTTTGAGATTGCTACTTCTGATTCAAAAATAAACAGGGAAATGTTGGATTCAATGTTTATCGATGTCCCAGATGCAGACTTCTACAATTTTGACAATAATAGAACTGAAACATGTTTTGGCAAGAACCAAGTATGGGCGGCCTATGATTACAATGAAGGGTTCCCTCGATATTATGCCATGATCCATGCTGTGATTTCCTTGGATCCACTAAAGTTGCGGATTAGTTGGCTGAATTCAAGAACCACAAGTGAATTTGGTCCCATGAATTGGGTTTGTTCTGGCTTCTCAAAAACTTGTGGGGAATTTCAAGTAGGGAGACGTGAGATTTATAGCTCTCTCTATTGTTTTTCTCACAAGGTTAGGTGGACAAGAGGCATTCATGGGTCGATACATATATATCCCAGGAAGGGCGATGTTTGGGCTCTGTACAGAAACTGGTCCCCACGTTGGAATGAGCTGACGGAAAATGAGGTCATACAGAAGTATGATGTGGTGGAGGTTCTTGAGGACTATGATAAAGAACTAGGGATTGTTGTAGTTCCCCTGGTAAAAGTAGCTGGTTTTAAAACCGTGTTTCGCCAACATTTAGATGTTGGAGAAATCAGAAGAATTCCGAGAGAAGAAATGTTCAGATTTTCGCACTTTGTTCCCTCTTATTTACTAACTAGTCAAGAAGGTCCAGATTGTCCCAAAGGTTGTAGAGAACTGGACCCAGCCGCTACACCAATTGAACTTCTTCATGTAGTTATAGATGTGAAAAGAGAAGATTTTTTAGAGAAATGAGAACATTGAATACTGAATAGTGAAGTGATACTATGTAGACTTGGAGGAGGTTAATGATCTAGATACTGAGTAAAAGATGCAGTAGAACAGAAGAGGAAGAAAAGGTATGCTGCCTCGCCAGTTACTTGTATTGCTGCATGTTAATCTTACATCAAGATATCTTCTATTGTATGTAGTACTACATATCTTCATTGAAAAAAATCACAGTATGACATGATTTCGTCTGACCCTCATTCTAGTCCCATCTTTAGTATATTCATATGATCTGAAAACTTGTAGAGGTTCAGCCACTTGTCAGCATGGTTAACCTTTTTCAACATTGTTTGACATCAGGCTTTGTTCTAGTTTGCTGAAAGTTGAAATGTTCTTTCCACTTTCCCTCATGTTTCGTCTAGTAATTTCACTTGCTTTACTGGGTTGGTTGTTTGTGATAGGACTTGGTTCAAATATTACTATCAGACTTTTTCCCCAACTGAAGGTTTAAGCCAAAAGTGCAACAAACACTCTTCTAAATAAGCCTCTACTTCAAACTGACATTTAATGTTTTATCTTTTCCAAAGTTTAACTTCTATCTTAAACTCATATCAACTGCTCCACTCTTGTTCTACTATCTTCAGCTGTTTAAACTTTAAACTGAAGTTTCAAACCCTTGAGTTTTAGGCGAACCAACACAAACTTAGCTTTGTAGTTGTTCCGTCGTTGTGTCTCATGCAAGAGCAAGAGCAAGAGCAGTGCAGCCACCATCTGGTTGTAGACTGATATGCCTACAGCACGCAGATCGTGTGTGAGTTTCTTTTCTTGCCTGTAAGATGAAATGTTCTTATTTGATCCGGCTATTGTCTTCACGTTTCAGTTCAGTTATTGATTCCTGTTATTATTTTGTATATGCACCTAAGTAAATCGTTTCTTCATTGTGTCTGGACATGTTGACCTGTACCATATATGATGTTGGGATGATGGCATACTGCTTACAGTTGCTTTTTCTAGGTTCTACTTGTAGCCTTTTGCAAAGTACCATTCTGCCTGCCGTAATGCAGAAACATTGTTAGGTTTAGTTCTTGGGCATCCATAGTACATCTCTGCTATTGCTTCACTGAGTGGATCACTATCTTGGAGACAAGATATTGGTACTGAAGTATGGCAATAAAAGTCTCTTTCGAACATGGCAGGAGAATGCATGGTCCAGCCAGGATCAGGTTATTTGGATTTAATATATAACCAAACCGAAATATATGAGTCGAATAGCTAGAAAGGGTCGAACCCAATCCGCCCAACCGGTGTGCACACCACTGGTAAAAGGTGGAAGCATGTCAGCACAAGAGTGGGGAGGGGGTGATTTTCCCCCCCTCCGATCTTCCCCCTCACCTTTCTCTCTTCTTCTTCGATCATCAATTTCCAATAATAAGAAGAAACAAATCGGAAGAACTAATTATATCTTGTTCTCCATGCAAAAACTCATCTGATCTGGGTTTTTGTATTCCCGCCCCCTTTGTTCGTCCTTTTTTATTTGCACTGCATGCATCCATGTCGGAGAATGTGGCGATTGATATGCAAATAAAGGGCGCGAAGGGTTCTGCCGTCGCCAAAAGAGCAGTGGGACGCGGACGAGGACGAGGAGCTGCCACCGCCGACGATGATCCTTCTCGTTCTTCGTCTTCGTCTTCGTCTTCCTCCTCCACCACTTCTTCCGCCAAGAAGCATTCTCCGGGACCTGCATGTATGTCTTATTCCTTCTTCTGAATCGATTTTTGATATGTTATGATCTCTTATCTGGAAAAAAGAAAATGTGGGTTAGTTCGAAATTCTTCCCTATCCCATTTCTAATTGCTTTGCTGGTAAATTGAAGATTCGAAGTTCTCGCAACAAGAGCTTTCTGCTTGCAAACCCATTTTAACTCCAGGATTGGTGAGCCTTGTTCTTTCTGTAAATGGGGAATTGATTGATAGCTTTGATCCTCGTATCAACCCTTCTTTTAGGATTTGTGTTAACCCTAATTTATATATGTAATTTTCCAGGTTATTGCAACTTTCACTTTTGTTGGGTTCATCTTCATTCCAATTGGGCTTGCCTCCCTCTCTGCTTCTGAAAACGTAATTCTTTGTTCATTGTTGTGATCTTTCCTCCTATGATCTTCTGAAAAATGTAATCGTATTCCCTAGTTAGTTACACTCTTTATTTTTGTAAATTGCTATGTCCTGTAGGTGATAGAGATTGTGGACCGCTATGATGCAGATTGCATTCCAAACAGCTTTAGTGCCAATGCTGTCAATTACATTCAAAATACTCAAACCAACAAAACCTGCAGCAGGACATTAATGGTATTTGATTGATGAAGTAGTACTCTTCTTGATTGATCTTTTTCCATTCATGTTGTAAAGTATTCTGGTTATAAACATGTTGATTCATCTTTGTCTCATGTAGATACCAAAACCAATGAAGCAGCCCATTTATGTATATTATCAGCTCGACAATTTTTACCAAAACCACCGCAGGTGAGTCTCTCAAGTTCAATCGATGTGTTGTGATATGGAACAAGTAATCCAGAAAGAGGCTGGCGCAGCTTTGAGATGGTTACAAAGAGGTTCTTGATGAGTATTAGATGTCAGTATATATCTTTGTGTATTGTTTCCCTGCTCTAGCTTGCTGGTTTTTCGACCCATTGCATCATGCGAGCTCGGCTCCGTCTTGATCTGGATCCTGGATTGAAAGATCCAACTCCGTCTACTCCACATTTCAGGTACGTGAGGAGTCGAAGTAACATACAATTATTGAGCAAAGCACACGAAGATGCGGTGGCGCCATGCAAACCAGAAGATAGTGTGGATGGGAAGCCGATTGTTCCATGTGGCCTCATCGCGTGGAGTCTGTTCAACGACACTTACAGCTTCACCATCTCCACCAAGAAAAAGGTGTTGAGCGTCAACAAGAAGGACATTGCATGGGCAAGTGACAGAGAACACAAATTTGGTTCTGATGTCTACCCTAAGAACTTCCAGAATAGTGGGTTGATTGGAGGTGCAAAGCTCAATTCCAGCATCCCTGTAAGAACTTCCGCTCCTTAATCACTCATAACCGGAACTGTGAAGATCTCTGTCTCTCTTTTATCGTCTTCTAATAGATGTCGTGAACTTGAAACTTTAGTTGAGCGAGCAAGAAAATCTGTTAGTGTGGATGCGAACAGCAGCACTACCAACGTTTAGGAAATTGTATGGAAGAATAGAGGAGGATTTGGAGGCGAACGATCAGATAGAAGTTGCGATAGAGAACAACTATAACTCATATGGTTATGGAGGGAAGAAGCTGTTGATCCTCTCCACGTCCACTTGGATTGGTGGCAGAAACGATTTTCTTGGGGCTGCATACCTCGCCGTCGGTGGAATCTGCTTCCTCTTGGCCATCTCCTTCATCCTCATTTATTTGCTCAAGTCAAGGTGAGTTGGAACTTAGAACACATAAACTGATAAACACGTATGTATAGCTTTCAGAAAGGAACTCTGCATATGAGTTTCCTCTTTCGCATCTTCTTGTATATGTCTCTACGTTGTTGGAGACAACCTTATTAGAATCTATCCAGCTATAGATGTTGTGTGGTGTGTTCTATTAATTTTGTGACACACTTCTGATTTGTTTTTTCTGTGTTTTTGCAGGCCATTAGGTGATCCATCTTATTTGTCTTGGAACAAAACTTAAGGAGGATCCACTAATTAAGGGGTGTAATCAATGTCTTCTATATTTCAAGTGTTGTCAATTTTAGTATCCAGTTATCGGTTCAAATTGATGAGATTGGATTGAATAGATCAAGAATTGATTCATTGTATTCTTCATAAATCTAACCTTTAAAAAACACATTTTGCATTGAGAAGAAGGGATACGAAGTGACATTTTCGTTTAAAAGTGACTTGACCTCTTAATTATTAACAGCAAGAACAATACATGTATTATTCACAATACAACTATTTAACATTCGGAAAAACCAAACAACCCTATGCACCTAAAGAAAAAAGTTGTGCTTTAACTTGAACTGTTAGTCGTTGGACCACTTGACATCGTTCAAATATATATTAGTTACTTACCATTAAATAGCTGTATGTTTAGTACCATATGAGATGATCATGTTGATCACAAATCAATAGCAACAATTGTCAAAGTAAAGGACAATTTCCTTGCGAAGATGTCAAACGAGTTAGACGAATTTGAGAGTTTGAAAAAATGAAATCTCAATAGATAATGCACTTAATCCGCCACCAAATAAAATTACTCCATTTATAGAAAACCCTATAACTATTTGGCTTTATGCAAAAAAAAATTATTTCATTCTCGTTGATAGCTCAAATATCAATATTGTTTGGACACTAAATTGAGGCCAATACATTGTCCAACTTTCTCGTGTGAAATGAGTCGGCCCATAACCTAGTTAAAAAAGAGTACTACTTACAAAAAGAGGAGTATGCAGCATCACTAAAACAAAATGAGTGACAACAAAGCGGAAGAAACGAAAAGAAGTGAGACGACGATGCCGTGATGGGAAGAGAGCAAGAGATGAGTTTGTGAGGTCTCCGATGAGGATGCTCTGCTGATGTGACGACCCCATCATCGGCCCCTCCAAACCGGTGTCCACGTTGAAAGAAAATAGAAAAGAGAACCTTCCTTCTCTTCTTCCTCTTTCCCGATGCCATCTCTCTCTCTCTCTCTCTAAAGGTTGCCACCACTAGGGTTCTTTCTCCCTCGACTCCCAGGAATGATCAGTTCTTCGCTTTTCTACTGAAAAGGTACTAAATGCACCTCTGCTTTTCCTTTGCCCTTTTTGCTTTCTCAGCTCTGATGGATCGCGTTCAACTTCTCTGTTTGATCCTAGTTGCTTGTGGATTTTACAGGAAATGCTCCGCCTTGAGTTGGGTTCTTCTGGGTTATAGATAAATTTCCTGTCTTTGAGCTTAGTTACTTGACGTGATGAGATATGCCTAGTCAAGGGAAACAAGATCAGAGGTATGATTCTACTTGGTACTGCTGCTACTTCTTAGACCTTCCCGTTTGAGTATATCAAGCTCCCGGCATTTCTGGGTATTCTACGGTTTGTTTCATGGAGTTTTCTTCTTCTTTGTGGTTGATCGTCTTTGTTAGGCGGAATTTCGTGGCCAAATCAACTTTTGTAGTGTAGAAGTAGCTGATTCTCGAATGAATTCCTGGGCAAGCATATTGTGCATAATTTGCTTCATTCCCTGAATTGATGAGTAGAGATAGGATATGGTGGCGTCATGGGGGGTCTTCGGTCTTATTTTCTTCCCTGTGCTGAATAGAATTTCTTCCAAAATCGTTACTTCTAATCTGCACATATCAGTGGTCCTCTTGTTATTTTATTCTGGATGTGTTAAGTAGAAACTTGTGAATGAGTGAAGCGGGGGAGAGGATGCGGATGGGAACTATCTGACCTCTTCTGAAAAGCTGTCTCAAATCTGGCAGTGATTCATCAGTAAATATCGGAAACACATCATTTAGCAGGTGGAGGAATAAGCAGCAAGTGAACAATGAACTAAATTGAAAGAGGTCTATTGTAGACCAATTTGAAGTTAACACTGCCAAAAAAAACAAATCTCTTGCCAATGAACTTCATCCTTGTGTTCACTTCAGGGAGTTAGATCCCCATTTAACAGTATCATGATGTTGCTATCTTCCAAAACTGATGAACAGGTTATGGAGCTTGAAACGTTGGTTCTAGATAATTACAGAAACAATTACATCTACTTTTTGTGCGACTTCAGAACACAAGGCTCCTAAGTCTCGTTAGCATTCTGAATGTTGATTGTGCACTGTATTAGGATTTTCAACAGAGCTTAATATTTTGCAACAGCCACCATGAAGGATTTTATGCTTAAATTTCCATAACATATTCAGGCCCTAATACTGTGTGTTACTTCACATAATTAGACTATTGTTGTTGTGAGTATTAGAATTCCTTTTCCAGTTGCAGCGTGGTAGAGAAATGAAGTAGTCATTGATTTTAGCTTGTAAATAGATGTGTGCTAGTGAAGTGTTGAAGCAGTGAGAAAGACGTTGGCTGGGCCATAGCTGTGTGATAGCTTATTAGGGCGTGTGTCATGTGAGAGAGACACAATTATATAGAACTGCTTTACCCTAGTTATTCCGTATACGTTCTTATTTCCTGTTGTATTGTTTGTCCTGAAATTGGAGTATATGACATTGCACATTAATGATGTTGTAATCCCTGTGATTGAGTAATGGTTTGTCACCTTTGTCTTCTCTGCTGGTTTTGTCCATCTGATATGCCATTATTGGTCTATGTGGTTTCCTTTCCTTGTATCCTTTGTTTACTGGGATCCATTTGTTTATAATTATTTCTGCTTGGTTTCTATCCATCTGTGCTCTCTATTATTTGCTCCATACTATTCTTGTTGCTGTACTGATTGCTCGTTAATCAAACTTGTACTTTGGCAGCAACAATTGTGCCATGGAGGATTCTACTATGACTATAGAGTTCCTCCGTGCACGCCTGTTGTCTGAAAGATCTGTCTCCAAGTCTGCAAGAGCGAGAGCTGATGAACTTGCACAAAGGGTATGTCTTTTTTTTTTTTAATTTGTCTTCCCTTTCCCTGCCGATTTTTGCTACTTTCTAGTATGTCCGTGGGTGAAAATTGGTTATGTGGGTAAGGGTTTTTGTATTCTATAACTGTTATACTTAACTTTTGGATGGTTTGTTTTGCTTGCTGGGTAGGTTGCAGAACTTGAAGAACAGTTGAGAATTGTCTCAGTTCAAAGAATGAAGGCTGAAAAGGCAACGGTGAATGTTCTTGCAATTCTGGAGAGCAATGGATTGAGTGACGCTTCTGGGCCATTTGATTCAAGCTCTGACCAGGATGATGAAAGTGAATTCGGCTTGGTTAATGGGTCTTCTAAAGAAGTGCAAAGTTCTGTCAATTCAAAAGCTAAAAACAGCGAGTCTGATGAGCGCTCAGGTTCCGACGAGTTCATCCCTTCTACTGCCAGAAGCTTGTCCTGGAAAAGTGGCAAGGATGGAACGGGATCTATGAAAAGGTGCAAGGACCCAGCTCTGAGAAGTTCTAACACCTTTACTTCTGCTTCGTCTTCTTCAAGACGCCAACCAGGAAAATCATGCCGCCAAACACGACGTAAAGACACAAGGTTTGTCATAATTCCTTAATGCTAGTAAGTAGTGACAATTATACCGTATGTCTGATGCTTTTTCTATTTCATCACATCTTAGTGAGTGACTGTGTGTTGCTAATCTCAGGTTTTTAATGTTGCCCCCTAAACTGTTTGTATTTGTTAATGCTCAACCCATAAACCTATATACTACTTTCGGACAGCCATCCTGGCAGGGATTGAATGTGAGGACTTACTTGGAGGAAATGGAGCACTAATTTGGTTGTCACTGACTCACTAGAGATGAGAAAGCAAGCTTTTCCCTGCGGGACAAAGAAATTGAAATGAAAGTTCTCGTTGTTAAAATTATCTTAGGTTGTGGCTCTTGTTTTGCACAAATGCTAGTGGATACTTTCTTTTAATGTGGAGTTTTTTCCTTTGGCTTACGAGTGTAATTCTTATAATGGGTTTTCTGTAACTATAGCTTATTCAACTGTTGAAGCTTCTCCACTTTGCTTCAATATCAGGATAACAAAGGTCACCTGTAGGTTGCTTCATAATGCTTGTACTGACCTTGAGAATCATTGTGTGCAGAGCTGGTGACATGGAAAAGGCCATTGAACAGCAAGCACAACTCATTGAAAGATATGAAGAGATGGAAAAGGCTCAACGAGAATGGGAAGAGAAGTTCAGAGAAACTTCCAGCAGTGCACCGGTATGTCTGCTTGAACCTCATAGTACAAAGAACTAAGTTTCCTGCTAGCACATTCGGTCACTTGGGGTTTGTGTATGCAAGGATTAGGGTGCCTCATCTTTTTTGTTTGAAGAGTAAAAATCTTTGCTTTTGATAGGAATTGCAGTGTGACTATAGACTTATTTAGTAGACCAACTGAAAACTGATTCTTCCTGGATTCGATCCATAATATGGCAATGAGAAAAGAGAAAGGCACATGCACAGACTCTCCAACTCAGTTTCAGCTTTGCTAATAACTATTTTTTTTTTCTCCTCTCATCCAAATTAACTCTATGCATCTCTGGTGAAAATGCTTGGTGAAGAGTTTGAAACTATGAAGCACCACAATTAACTGGGTGTTGTTAGAGTATGGTCATGGGTTTATCGGTTAAATTATTAAACTAAAGAGAGGGAAATGTCTAGGTGAATCTGGTGTAGTATAGAGGGAACATGGGATCCACAGGTAGTAGATGAATGGGGAGAACGCCCTGAGAGGGAAATGTCTAGGTGAATCTGGTGTAGTATAGAGGGAACATGGGATCCACAGGTAGTAGATGAATGGGGAGAACGCCCTGATTCACCTTGAATGGAAGATACAGCTTGAATGTAAAGCCAAATTTATGGGTGTGAAGTAAGAGGTCGTTTGGAAGTTGCGATAGTTTTGTTGAGATTGTCATTATGCATGTATTGTTTACAATGCATCGTTTTTTTGTTTTTTTAGCAAAAACAATACATGGATTGTTTCTGTGATGTGACAGAAACTATCACTCATTTTGAGTGATTGTTATATCTCAACTTTTCGTTGTGATTGTTGAGATAGTTGAGTTGAGATTATTTTGTCTCGGCTTTTAGCTGATGCGACATACACAATCACACATACCAAACGTTGTATTCTACAATGCATCAAATTCGACAATACATGTATAATATTATACATGCATTCTCAACAATACATCTATTTAACAATCGCAACTTCCAAACGACTTCTAAATTACAAGCTTGCATGTGCAACAGTACATAACTGTTGGAATGTGCTTAATTTTGTGTTATTAATAGTCTTTAAATTATTGCTTGTATCCACTGTTCTTGTCCATTGAAAATGGTGAAATAAGCTGAATTGAATTTCTTTCTGATTGGTTGACGACGTGCAGTTTTTTGAAAATTTATTGTCATACCATCTTTATTTGCCACCCCCTCCTTACGTTGATGATATATCTCATATATATATTTTCTAGTAAGCTCACTTGGCTGGGAAAACCATTTTGCTGCTACTGCTTGGTTTCTTCTTTTTATTCATCTAGGATCTTGATAAGTTAGTCCTCCTGACATCCTATGCTTTGTGAAATGAGTAATTGTAGGATTCTTGTGACCCTGGGAACCGCTCAGATGTTACTGAGGAAGCTCCATATGAGATTAACGAACATCCACCACATGCTGCTAGGACTATCGTGTCCACCAACCACGTGGAAAAATCTGAAGCTGGAGATTTTCCAAAATTCCATCCTAATGGCAGTCTACAGCAGACTGTTAACAAGGAGCACCTGAAGGTGCAAAAAAATAGCATTGCACCTACTTCGGGATCCCGCTGTCACGATTTTGCCTGCTCTTCAATAGAAAGTAAGCATAATGAAGCTCAGCTTGCAAACATCCGGAGTTCACCCTCTAGTAGCTCCCATGAGCATCAACAGACACATGGTACAAATGATGCTCCTGGCAGCCAATTGAATCTTGACTTCGAATCCAATAGAGCCAGTGATATCAACAAAGAGAGAGCTTCTCAAAGCCAAAGTGAAGTACACGCATTGGTTCCACACAAAGCACCAAAGGAGTTGGGGATTCTGGAGGCTCTTAAGAAAGCGAAGCAATCACTACAACAGCAAATTGACAACATTCCATCTGCTGTAAGTAGCAGTCCGGTTGGAACTTCTTATGCTCTTTCTTCTCTTCGGACAACAGCACCTGTGGACAATACACCTGAAATACCTGGAAGATATCCTGGACTTTTCAGACTACCAACTGATTTTCCAGCTCCGGGTAGAAGTGAAGGAAACAAATTCTCTTCTCTTAATACAAGATTGAGTCTGGATAGCGAACTCTTGGGTCCCAGTAGGGCCGACATCCTCAGCTCCAGTGCCAGATCAAGTTTTGAAAACCATCATTCTGGGAAAGAATCAAATAATCCAGAAGCAGCAGTGAGTAATCAACTTGTTGCTATGCCGCAGTACTCAGACCCCAAGATGAATTTTCCTACAGACAACCATTTGCTTACCAGCAAACAATATGGTGCTTCTATCCAGAGGCAACGGATCGATCCATCCATAGACATGGGTTTACCTTCAAGTATATACCCTGCATTCCCAGTTAGTCCTGTGTATGGTGATCTGATGTTCCGGATGCCTCCTTCAGAAGGTTTCTCAACATTTCCTGGAAGTAGAGCTGCTGATGGGATTCTCACATCCCCAACAGCCGGTCCTGGGTATGGCGATTTGATGTTGCGGATGACTCCTTCCGAAGGCTTCTCGACAATTCCTTCAGGTAGAAGAACAACAGATGGGATTCCACCTTCCGCCGACCGTTTCTCATTTTCCAGTCCCTACTCTCCAGATATGTACAGATGATGGAATTCTTTGTTTGCCATTGAGTTTAGCAGTGTGTGGGCTGTGCATGACTGGTGAACAAGAACTTGTTTGTATTCGTGTACGCTATACGGCTGTAGTTAGACATACTTGTCTGGTGAGCTCTAGAGGCTCCAACTGTTGTACCTTAAACTGAGTGTAGAAGAGAAAAACACGATACCAGGTTTTGTATTCAGGAAACTAAAGGGATTGTCCCAACCAAGTCACACGATGATTTTGATTTATCTGTTTTAGGCTTGATGATGTGCTATAGCCAATAAACAGTCTGATCCTTTGTACAGTGCTTCCATTGGCAGTGTTAGTGTACCTGCAATAACATCATCTGTGGTGAACTCTTTACGCAGAATGAGAAATTGTGCCAAAATCCATCGTGAAATTCTTTGAACTCTTCCCACCACTGTTTCTTTATCTTATTCTTCCCAGTTTTTGTGGTGATTTTTTATATTCTTTGAAACTCAACAACCATATCCAAATCTGATTTTATTTATCTTTTCTTTCCTCTTGGCGGATGAAAATATAATTGTGTTTTCCTTGTTCCTAACAACCAGCAAGCAGCAACCATAAAAAAGGAATCCCAAAACCGCAAAATCTGTGGACCAACTATAAGAATCATGCGCAAAATCGCAATATCCCTCAAACGTCGTTGTCTCCTCCCACGATAATAGAAAGGAAAAGATTTGGGATTTGAGGTATGCAATGACACCGGAGACAGAGCTCACAAAAAAAGAGAGAACTTTTCTTTCTGAAAAGGAGGGGGGCAACGAGGGAAAAGGGAACTCCACAAATAGCCAATCGAATCCAATTCACTCATCTGTAATCACAACAACACTACTCTTCTATTGACTCTTCCTCCCTCAATGCTCTCTCTCTCTCCCTCTCTCTCTCTCTCTCTCTCCCCTCCACACTTGCAAAAAAGCAGAGCACCCATTTCTCCCGCGCCAGCAAAACAGAGAAGGAAATGTTGGGGTTTAGTCTCTGTTGAGAGAGGGGTTCTTCCTGATTCAGCCCAAACCAGTCTGATTGAGAAATGGTGATGGCAGTCTGTGTGTTAGAACGAACAGTTGTTTCCACCGCTGCTGCTTATTCAGTGAGGAACTGGGTTTTTGGGTTGCTGCAGAGGCATTGAGTGGCAATTGTGGGACTTACTGACTCACCCCTTTTTTGTTTTCTTCTTGTTTGGCGTTTTGATCTTTCAACAGTTGCCTTGTGGAGGGGAAAGGTCGCTTCTTTGCATTCTATATTATATTTCCTCTTCATTATTCTTTTCCCCCGGGGAAATAAAATAAAGGGAAATCCCAGAAGAAAAAGATGATTACTTCTGGGATGAATTTGGTGATGACAGTGATAGGATTTGCTATGAGCACCATGTTCATAGTTTTTGTTTGTACCCGTCTTGTCTGCGCTCGGATTCACTTGAACGCAGCTCGCCGCTCCTTCCCCGTAGCTTCCAGATCCGATCTTGGCATTGTAAGCATTCTTTTCTGGTTGTATGGAAAATGCACAATTCTCTTTCTTTATTTGTCTGTACCGGCCTGTGTATGTGTTTGAACTTTGTTTGCTCATTTAGAGCTATGAGGGACTAGAATGTTGCTTCCATTCGATGCTCAATTTGCTTCCTCTGCTTTGATGGACTAAACGTTGCTGCTCTCTAAAGGGGAAACTGGGATTGTTTCATTTTGATTCCAAAAACTGAGAACACCCACCCCCTTCTCTTTTTACCCATCTAATTATCATCTTCATTGTTCAAGATCTTTGATTTTATGTTATTGTTGTATCTGTTTTGCAGTTGGAGAGAGGGTATCATCATGGCCTCGACCCTGTAGTTGTGGCTAACTTCCCAACCAAGGAGTACAACAACGAGTTGTTCTCCACCACCGAAGACGCACAGTATGTTCTAATCCTTCTACACTTCACTGTTTAAGTTTGGAATACTGGGTTCTTATTGCCAAGTCCTTTCTCGAGTCATGTTGTTCCCTTGAGATATTTTTGGATTGGTGTTTGTTTATTTGAGATACTGGCATTTGCATAATGGGAAAGCCATAGTATATGAGGTGGGGTGCCCACGAAGGTTATTGCTTTTCCTTTTCTTGCTTACTGTCCATCCAACCGCCCCATTTTCCTTGGCTTTCTTTTTGTTGGAGGGCCATGGGGAGAACTCGGAGAAGTGGCTCACTTGTAGGTGTGGGGTTATGAAGAGCATTTTCCTAAATTAAAATGGAAAAGGCACTGTGATCTGTTGCACCTTTTTGGTTTGTCCTTATTTTAGTATGAACATGAGCTTATAGGATGGATGATGAGTCACTGATAATGCTGATAGATTGCTGTTAGTAAACGACTGAGTTTCAAGGGGTTGGAGGTCTTGTTTTGGAATACAGATAGAGATTAGAGATGGTATCTTTCTATTCATTAGCTTGTATTTTTCATTTTCAACTTGCAACAAGAATCTATTCATATGCAGGAACTGGATTCATTCCGGCGTTGTTGAGTCCTCTTCACTAATACACCGACTGTATACATTGTTTGATTGCTGAAGAAATCTATGTAGATAAGTTGGCAGCTGTTACTATTGAAGCATAATATTCTTCACTGCCACCTTTCTTTTGAGTTTTCAGAATACCATTTGATCTGTCTTGTGATCAATTGTTAAGTTGAGGAAAAAGCATGTCTATCTAGTAGGCATATTCGGATTCTTTCACTGTTCTCTATGGAATCATTAGTGGACTAGTTCATTGGAATCTTCCCCCTTTGAATCTGATATCATCTCCTGATATTTCTTTCCTTTTCATTTTGCTCTCCCAAAGTTAAAGTTTCTCATTTATACAGTTAATGAGAGATGCAAATTTTGTTGTCTGTGGGCAGATGCTCAATTTGTCTTGCAGAATATCGCCAGAGTGACATCCTGCGCATCCTTCCATACTGTGGACACTCTTTCCACGTCACCTGTATCGACATATGGCTGAAGCAGCATTCCACATGTCCTGTATGCCGAATACCACTGCACGAGTTCCTCGAGAGAAAACGAGCAATGCAGCAGCCATTGTTCAGCTCAGCCATCCGATCCCAGGACAGCAGGGCAGAGGTGGGTTTCGAAGTCCATCCTTACAGCTGTTTGTATATTGAACATGGGTTTTCATCGAGGCAGCACAATGACAGCAGTGAGACTGAGTCAAACACCAACAACAACAACGACGACGAGAGCCACCAGGCCTCTGACCGCGATGAAGCCAAAGCTGGGGAGATTCTGTCCCTATTGGTGGAGGGGAAATGTGAATCTGAAGACTTGGGAAGCAAGCATGCAGAGAGCCCATCAAATCCTTGACGACTTTGATGATTTGCTCCAACATTGGAGTGGAGTTGCATACAGTTACAGGCTTACAGCAGAGCCAAAACCTCCAGGAAGAGGAGCTACCGGTTTAAAGCAGGAGCTCAAAGGAACAAAAAATTGCCATGAAATCTTGTGAGGGAGTTGCGAATGTTTGATGAACTTTGTATATATGTAAAGGTAAGAAGAGGATGCTCAAGCAAACACAAATTCTGTTTAGGGTGTTCCCTATGATTTTGAGAATATATGGTTTTTCATGATTCTTCAGAAAAATTCATATATTTCAGCTAAGCAGTTGTTCCCTGTGATATTGAGAATATACTTAGATATTGCACGCGATGAGTGGAAGATAGCATTGTAAACGTGTCATATGAAAGAATTAATAAAATTTAACTCATACAACATAACTCCAAGAACGACGAGAAAATTATTAAGCTGTTATACGAGAAGTTCGTAGTAATTTACGAATTTACTGCTTTAGAAATGGAAAAGAAGAAAGACAAAGTATTTTGTCTATTATTCTTACGCCACTTTCGTTATTTTAATGTCGAGCGAGAAAGAGATTAGTAAGAATGCATAACCAATATGAAATGAGGTCGATTTCAACACAACAAACAAAAAATAAGTTTAATGAATGGAACGCCATATTAGGAGATTTTCTATGGTTTTTCTATTTTCGCTCGAGCGTGAGAGATGTCTAAAGATGAAAAAAAAAACCGAATAAATAGATCAATTTCAACACATAAACAAAAAATACGTATAATGAATAGTAATACATATTAGGAGATATAAATAAAGAAAAGAAAAAAGAGGTAAGAGTAAAAAAAAAATGGAAAATAAAAGTAATTGCATGATTGAAAGGGCATATGATTATTGACATGAAAGTTTAAAAGTAAATGCATAATTGAAAGAGCCACAATATTAGTTTCTTCATCGTTCATCTTTAGTGTTAATATTTTTTTTCTTCATGCTTCATGTTTTGAGTACCATTGTCCATATTCGTTCCTTTATTGTTCATCTTATAAAATTGGAATCATAATCTTATATCAATATTCAAAATTAAGTTAAGCAATTGCAAATAAAAGGGATCAGATACAAAAAATTGACGTGAGGTCGACCACTGTATAGAAGCGGTAGACCACTTGAGCCATCAGGTCGACCTGTGCGTAGGGATTCAATCAAACCCAAAACCACGAGTACTCGATCGTCCCGTACCCAGTTAATGCGGGAAATCCCCGCATTAACCGGGTATGGGCGGGTATGGTAAAACCCGCAAAATGTTTGGCGGGTATAGTTTTAGCGTCCCCTTCGCATACCCATACCCGCCCCACCAATAACATTTCTTCACATATAAAAGTACACGGATCAAATTGTAACCTATCAGTCATAATGAGGGTAACTCAAGAAAATAAATATTAGAAATGTAATTGAGTGGCCAGTCAAATCAAAACCTGATTCATTTTCCTCAACTCTCCCTTCACTTTCTACTTTCTAGATTTCACTTATTATTATGTAAATGTACTCTAAAGAAGAAATAATTATACATCTTTAAATTAAAAACACACTAAACACTGAAATTAGAGTACTATAACAATCCTTCCCGCCACATTCAAAATAACCTTTCTAATATGCTCACACCCCTGAACCTTATCTTGATTGAGGCCTGGGCTTAACAATGGCCCTCAAACTATGCTTCATCACCACCGTAAACGCCATCCTCCCTTCAAAATCAATCTCCGCCGCCGGCGGAAACGCACTCCACTCGAACTCCTGGACCATCCTAGCCATCATCAGGTGGAGATGCACGCTCGCCAGTCCCAGCCCTGGACAAATCCGCCGGCCGCCCCCAAACGGCAACATCTTCACTCCGGTGACCCCTGTAATATCGGCCTCCTCCCGCCCCGAAGCGAACCGGCCCGGTTCGAACCGCCCCGGATCCGACCAAATCCTCGGGTCCTCCCCGATCGCCGGCAGAAACACCTCCACGCTGGCGTCCGTCGGAACATCGTATCCCCCCAACGTCGCCGGCTCCGTCACCGCGTGGCTCAGAGTAAAGTACGTCGGAGGGTGCTTCCGGAGAATCTCCTTCACGACGGCTTGAAGGTACGGCATACTCTCCACGTCCTCCTCCCCGATTTTCCGGCCGCTCCCTCCGACCACGGCGGCGACCTCGGCGTAAAGGTTCCCCTGCACCTCGGGGTTCGCAATTAGCTGCGCAATCCCCCACTCCACCGCCGTGGCGGTGGTGTCGGTTCCGCCGTTCACGAATTCCGATACTAGGGTTACCAATTCCGGGTCAGAGGGTCCGGAATCCCGCCCGTCGACCCGAAGTTCGAAGAGCGTGTCCAGGTACGAAAACGACATCGCTTTGGGATCTAAAACGTGGTCCTGCAGCATCCTACGACGCCGTTTGATGAGGGGAACGATGGCGTCGACCTGTTCTTTCCTCACCGCCGCCGCCCGATTCCTCTGCTTCAAGAAAAACGGTCTCAGAATCGGCAAGAAATCGTCGATTCGCGGGTCGAGAACCATTAGCACCGATTTCAAAACCCGATCCATCTCATCCACCGTATCATCATCCATCTCGAACCCGAAGCACATCGCCAGTAAGATACGAAAGAAGGCGAATCGGGCGTTCTGCAGCACCCAGACGGGTCCTTCGCCGTTCTCCCCTGCCTCGGCCCGAATCCGGGCTACAAGGGTATTCATGGAGGACTCGCGGAGGCGCCGGAACTCCTTGACCCGACCCGACCCGAGCATGTTCTGGACCATGTTCCGCCGCAGCGAGCGCCAGACGGGGCCGTAGAGGGCGGCGTTGACGGTGAACTTGTTGCAGCTGAAGATGGCGCGGGTCGGGTTTTCGGCGGGCCGGGTGGCGAAGGTGGCGCCCTTCTCGATGAAGGCCTCGTGGGCCAAGTCGGCGTCGGTGAGGACGATCAAGGTGCGGGCCCCCATTTTGAGGGTGAAGATTGGGCCGTAATTGGGCCGGAGGACCTCGTCGACGTACTGGAAGAAGGGCTTTCCGGAGCGGGAGACTTGGAAGAGGTTACCCACGATTGGCCAGCCCGGCGGGCCTGGGGGCAGGTTGGGCCGGCGTTTGCGTTTGGAGAAGGAGAGGAAGATGACGGCGGCGAGGAAAGGGAAGATGAGAGTGTAGTACGAGGAGATGAAGGAAGACGAAGAAGGCATAGCCATGATATGGTATGAAATTGAACAGTGTGGAGGAAGATGCATGGTATAAAAAGGGGAGAGCTTGAGGGATCATTTGCTTAATAGAGTCATTTCGAAATATTTCTCATTTATGAGTCGTTTTCAAATGTCTCAATATGTTAGCTCAAAATTTTCAATTATGTCTTTTGTTACTTTTTTTTATAAATATACTTTTGTCTTTGCATTTTTATTACTTATATCCCTTATCAGGAATTCGTCCATTCCCATTTCCCCCCTACAAGCAGCGAGAAGGACCATTCATCTTATAGTATCCATCATTTTCTCGTGACTTTAACTACTCGTGTCATTGGAGTTGCCGCCTTCAAGAATGAGTCGTAATTAACCTGAATGTGAGACCTCAAGAGTCATTACCTTTTACAAAGAAACTTAACATAAAAATATTATTTAAAATTAGAAATTATTATACATGAATCATGACCATATGTTTTGTTGGTTGGAAAGTGATTTTCTTACGCGTGGTTGATTTTATGAGGATAGGAAACAAGAGACTGAAATATTAAATGTAAGGGCAAAATTTTAACATTATACAAGCGACCCATTTGTGAATGGCTCATTACAACTGTTAAACAAACAATACATCTGCAAATGTGTACATTTGATCAAATGGTTCATTTTGTAAATGACTCATGCAAACGACCCCTGAAATTGTTGGTGGGATGGTATAAAAAATAGGGATGTACAATAGGCAAGTTAGGTGGATTTTGGTATCAAATTGGCTCATCAGCTTACTAGCGAATTTGTATAATTGTTATATATTATCCAATTATATTCTTCTTCGGGTTGGGTTAGATTGAGTAAATGGCAGATGGGCATGGTTGCCATAACATATTTTGAGTAAGACCATAGAATATTTTCGTATCAACATAATATAATTTGTGTTGACATCACCATATATAAGTATATAACATCTTGATTGACGTGTTTTTATCCTTGATTTTAATGAGGACATGGAGGTCCCACTTATACTTAAAAAAAAAATTGATTTTTTTTTCCATAAATGAAATATAGATTAATATAGAAAAGATATAATCTGTTAAAATTGAATTTGAAAATAGTAGAGATGTATATTCATCTGATCTGTTGACTTTAGTAGAGAAACCAAATATGACTGTGACTGCTTAGTAGCTGACTCTATTGTTCGTTACATCTTAATTTCGTTAAGTACATTTGTAGATAAAGTCTGGGGGACCAATTGTAGGGTTCGGTATGATCCTTAATACCCATTTTGGTTTTTCACTTAAGAACACATAGCACGCGTTAGGTTTCTTCTCACACACACATGCTCAACCTTAATAGGTGGAATGGGTTTTAGCTAGGGATTTATACGATTTTAATTTAATACTTTGAAATTATTATATAAGATGTACAAAATTATTCAAATTGTAAAAATCCTATCAAATAATTTAGGGTTAAGATAAGTGTGGATGTCACCAGCATTAAAAATTATTATTGATTAGCTATCAGTAATCTCTTAAGTGAACCCATTCATAATCTCATGAAAATAATTAGCATATTAAGAGGTGGAAAATGAATTGTATTGGGGTGCGTTTGGATAAGTGTATTTTAAATGTAAGGTATTTGAAATACTAGCATTTGAAATGGATGTATTTGAAGTATTAGCATTTGAAATACATGTAATTCAAATTCATTGTTTGGATACTCATTTGTAATTTGTTTGTATTTTTGTATTTATGATTTTCAATTTCAATTTTTAATTTTCTGGCCACTTACTACAAATTTTGGTAAATTACAGTTTGGTACCCAAAATTATTTTTTCTTACAATTTAGTACCTAAGCTTTTAAAATTTTACAAAAAGTTCCTGAAATTTTGATGGTAAAATTACATTTTGGTACCTTTATAAGTTTTGCCTCACACTATAGTACCTAAACTTTTCATATTTTACAAATAGGTCCATTCTTTTGTTAGGAGGTATTTCAAATCACTAGTTGTTGAAATGTATTTGAAGTTGACAAAAAATACACTAGATATGTATTTGGAAATCACCCCATGAATTTGACACAAATCCAAATACCAAATGTAATTAATATCCAAACACATGATTTGGTATTTGAAAATCCAAATCACAAATACCAAATCCAAATCCTTGTATCCAAACGCACCCTTGATGGATTCATAGATTGGAGGATTGGATTCATAGATTCAAGTAAATCCAAACAAACATTGGACCATTTGTAAAATTTGAAGAGTTTAGGTACTAAAATGTCATTATGAAATAATTAGGTAGAAAACATTATTTTTGAGTTTCATTAAAAATTGAACTTGAGGTATCATATTGCAAATATAAAACTATATGTACTAAAGTGTTATTTTCAAAATATCTATGAATTCACCAATCTAAGCTGTTTTTTTTTTTTTTGACAAGTTGGGGCAATTTTATTCCAAATCGAAACAGTCGAAGTACAGTTGATTATAACAGTGGTGACAAGAGATCGGAAATAACGATCAAATCTCGGGGGAGAGCATCTAATCTAGCATTACGAGCAACCCAGTCGACCAGTAGATTATGACGTCTAGGAACAAACATCACTTTCACCCACATAGCCGAAACGAGAATGGTCGAGACACGAGCAAGTAAAGCCCGATATTGCCAAGGCCACTAGTCTGGAACAAGCTTAAGAGCATTCACCAAAATCTGACAATCAGGTTTGACAAAAGCTGAGCACTGTTCCCCGAGCCGCCAAGATCACTGCATTGAGAATAGCATAAGCTTCCGCCTGCATCGAACTGGAACAAAAGAATCTCTCAACCTCAAAGTTTATACTGTGTGCACAAATTAAATTTTTCTCACAAGTCTATGACAAATATAATCTCAAACGTAAGACCCTCCCGGCTATGACTCATTATGTTCTATCCAAAAATCTTCACTCATTACTATCGTACTTAATAATTGCATAGTCTGAAGTCTGAATTCTAAAGACTAATTATTCCAATTTACTATTGCTCAATCTCCTATTTACATTCTCTGGATAGAACAGAATGAGTCATAGGCTGGGAGTATTTGATTTGTTATTAGAAAGAAATGTAAAACAATTATTATGGAATTGATCAGGACATCTTAACAAAATTAGAATGATGTTCAGCGGTTCAGTTTTAGAAATCTAGTTTCCGAAACAAATTACACTACCTAGTACCTACTACCACAACCAAAATAACGAGAGAAAAATCAGGCCAATCAAGTGCTGATAAATCGAATTACTTCCATCAAACAGCGATTTTCAAGTATTTAATTAAAATAAATTGACAAAAAGTTAACAAGACTGACCGCATAGCGCAGTGGATTAGCGCGTTTGACTTCGGATCAAAAGGTCGTGGGTTCGACTCCCACTGTGGTCGATTTTTTCATCTTTCTCGTCCTGCCTGCATGCCACTCCACAATACGCTTCGGATCAAAAGGTCGTGGGTTCGACTCCCACTGTGGTCGATTTTTTCATCTTTCTCGTCCTGCCTGCATGCCACTCCACAATATTACAATTCAATATCAATGTGGTCGATTTTTTCATCTTTCTCGTCCTGCCTGCATGCCATTTCACAATATTACAATTTTCATCTTTCTCGTCCTACCTGCATGTCACTCCACAATATTACAATTCAATATCCATATTTAACAAGGAATTTCAATATCCATATTTAATAATAATTCCTTGTACATTCTTTACGTTTAGTTTTGTTCTTGATCTTGTCCTGGAAGGATTTGCTAGTAATAATACGAAAAGAAGAACAAAAATTAATGATAACTCTCGTATTGCCTGCATGCCACTTCACAATATTACAATTCAGTATCCATACTTAACAATAATTCCTTATACATTCTTTAAGTTTAGTTTCATTCCCGATCTTGTCCTGAAAGGATTTGTTCTAGTGATAATACAAAAAGAAGAACAGAAGTCAATTGACAAACCTTGTTTCCATTTTTTTGACAAAATTCCTTTGTAAAATTTTGTTTTTGCAATGGTAGTATTTGAACTTAAGGCTATTTGACAATCCTTTGTAATTTATTTCATCGTTGAATACCCTTGATGTAATTCCTGGGTCCGCCACTGGTAACTGACGAGCGATAAAACGAAAAACTTGCACTTGAAAATGTGAAGAAACTTCAAACTGTCTTGATTTCAACATCACAACAACATAAAAATTACAACTAAAAATAAAAGAAGAACAGAAAATTGCAACGACAATATAGTCGTCCACTGCTACAGCGTTCATTTCTCTCTCACCCCTCCCTCTCAATTCTCCTCAATTCTCCTCCCCAAGGCTTGTATTCACTATTTATAGACAATCAGCAAAAAATTGCAACGACAATATAGTCGTTTTTAACAAGATATGGTCACAAAATAATTCGTCTCCA
Source organism: Linum tenue (assembly GCA_946122785.1). Lineage (NCBI taxonomy): Eukaryota > Viridiplantae > Streptophyta > Magnoliopsida > Malpighiales > Linaceae > Linum > Linum tenue. The sequence continues at coordinate 5,884,726 of CAMGYJ010000005.1, read as the reverse complement.
ATAGTATGGTCAAAGTTGCCAACCAACGCTGTGATTCGACGGGTGCATTCGTCACTAATTAGATAGTCACTAAAGGCTACTGCACTGTGATCCCGTCACTATAGGTTGCTGCACACTTAACGTCAGGCCACTTGTGCGGCTGCTGGTCAGTCCCCTTTGGCGGCTGGTCGACTCGGTTGGACGGTTGACAGTACTGTAGCATTTGAACTTTTTTTGGTTCGTATCTTCTTCGTTTGATCTCCGAATTAATCACTATTTGCGCCTATGCGTCCATATTGTCGCGTCCTCTACCGCTTCAGATCATCATTCATCAAATTTCAGTGTGTTTGACCAGAGTTGGATCATTTTTTTTCTCCTTTCAATTGTAAATACCCGAAACGCTAAAAACACACAAAATCAAACATAAAATGGCATGAAAATGTGGGTATAAAAATTTATAAATTTCGTGTGATCAAATACATAGAGTTCACATCCCTAAACAACTCGAGCTTAGCTAGACATACGAGAATAGAAAGATGTATAGAAACATTGATGGTGGAAACCTCCATCCATTCAACAGGACTTTTCTTTCTTATGACTCTCTAGAACAAAGTGTTGATGTGTGTTGTAAGATCTGTACTCAATTATTGCGGATCCCTGTTTCGGATTAATTATCCGGACACTTCACCGACTATAAGATTAGTAGTTAATCCATCTCCGAGACCGCCACAAATAATTAGATACATGGAGCTCCTCCTGCAAATATTCCTCTTAATTATCTCCATCATCATCATAATTATATTTTCACCCAAAAAATGGGCGCCGCGAGGAAGAAGAAAAACCGGACGCCACCTGGCTCCGGCTCCCGGCTGGAGGCTCCCCGTGATCGGCCACCTCCACCACTTCCTAACGAGCCGCCAGCCGCCGCACCGGCTCCTCCGCGAGCTGTCGCGGAAACACGGCGACGTGATACGGCTGGAGCTGGGAGAGATCTCGCACGTGCTGATCTCGTCGGCGGAGGCCGCCATGGAGGTGATGCGGACCCACGACGTCAAGTTCGCGCAGCGGCCGCCGCACCCGCACTACGAGAAGGTGGTGTACGGCGGGATGGACCTCATCCAGGCTCCCTACGGCGACTACTGGCGCCAGCTGCGCCGCGTCGCCACGCTCGAGCTCCTCACCGCCAAGCGCGTGAGGTCGCTCGGGCGGGTCAGGGAGGCGGAGGTTCGGGCCCTCGTCCGGTCGATCGCGGTGGCCTCGACCGCAACAGCAGGGGCCACGATCGATCTGACGAGGATGTTGTTCAGCTTGACGTACAGGTAGAGGTGACAAATGAATTGAATTAGTTTCATTGTTATAAGAACCGAACCGGATCAAACAGCTGGGCCAGTAGAATCGTCAAATCAGCTATGATAACGGTCTGATTCATATCTTAGACGGTTATTGATGGACCAAATAATTTTTCACGATTTTAAAATAAAACCAGATGAACCACCACGGTTTAACTGGTCCACAGGTTCATTATTTTAACCACGAAAGTTTTTTTTTCAAAAATACCTTAAGGTAAACTAAGAACCATCAAACCATAATTATTAATTTTGTTTCTGCTACCTCTTATCATTTTCCAACCTTGTTGTCGACTTTACGTGGTCCACAGTACCGACTGGTACCATGATTTTAACTTGAATTAAAAAAAAATATGATTTATTTTTGTGGGATGGTATGAATGATTTATTATATATTTTTTGGTCATAATATGAATTTTAAATTGTTATCTTATTAAATTAGTGTAATATACAATTATTGTATGTTGTATATGATGGAACGGTTCTATCAACGATTAACCAACGATTTTGTAATGGTTAACCACTGAATTCTAAACCATTAATTTTTTCCGGTTCAGCCTCGGATCCAATTCCCAAAAACAAAGTCAATTAGTTGAATATTTAAGTGGATGAATTGGATTGGATTACGAATTATCTCCTCTACATACAGGATAATCTCGATGTCGACATTTGGGGACGTGTCGAGGGGCCAGGAGGAGTTCATAAAGGTTGCGGAGGAGCTGGTGGAGTATGCGGGAGGGTTTAAGGTCGCCTACCTGTTCCCGTCGAATGCACTGGTGCAGAGGCTGTCGGGGACAGAGGAGTTTCTGGACGGGATACAGAAGGTCGTCGACAGGCTGGCGGAGAGCATGATCGGGCAACATCAGGCCAGGAGAGCAGCGCAAGGGGGGAAGTCGATGTCGGAGGAAGAGGAAGAGCATCTTCTCGATGTGCTCTTGAATCTTCAGGAAAACGGCGACACGCTTGGTTTCCACTTGTCAACCGATGCTGTCAAGGGTTTCCTCCTGGTACGCGTGTATGCAGTTAAAATCGTGATTTTATGTAGGTGTTTTGGAGATTTAGAAACGTGGATGTATAATTTTTTAACCTTTGAAGTGTGATTTTGACTACATTAATTAGAAAAAAAACGTGATTATAGGTAGACGTATTTTAGTAACTTATAGGGGCAAAAGCATATAGTTTGAAGAGTGGACAATAACAAACTGACATGTGGATGGTTGAAACTTCTGCATCCAACCAAAGTTGGAGCTAAGGATTTTTCATTTCCTTCTATCCGCTCTAATTTCTAAATTAAAGACATGATTCTTGACCACCTCGGGTCATGCATTACTTAATTGATTGGGTTTCCAGGACATTTTCCTAGCGGGAAGCGAGACTCCAGCTGCACTGATAGAATGGGCAATATCCGAAATGATAAAAAACCCAGAAGTGATGTACAAGGCGCAATCCGAGGTGAGAAGAGTGTTCAGTGAAAAAGGAAGGGTCGAAGAAGCTAGGATTTCCGAGCTCGCCTATTTGAAACTGGTGATCAAAGAGACGCTAAGATTGCACACTCCCGCCCCACTCGTGCTTCCCAGAGAGTGCAGAGAAGAGTGTCATATCAGCGGGTACCATATTCCCTTGAAGACGAGAATACTTGTGAATGTGTGGGCCATTGCAAGGGATCCTCGTTATTGGGGCGAAGAAGCTGAGAAATTCTTGCCCGAGAGGTTCCTAAATAATAAAGTCAGTTTTAGAGGAGGTGACTTTGAGTTCCTCCCTTTTGGAGCGGGAAGAAGAATGTGTCCTGGAATGACTTTCGGATTAGCAGCTGCTGAACTTACTCTGGCAAATCTGTTGTTCCATTTTGATTGGAAACTTCCCCGTGAAGTTGAGGCAACAAGCTTCAATATGGATGAAAAGTTTGGCGTCACCCTAAGGAGGGAAAACCATTTGGAACTGATTCCTGTTATCCGCTATAACCCTCTACCTTCCATTTAATTACTACCTACCGTGGATTACATGTTTGTAAGACTCTCCACAATGTAGTGTGGTTTAGGGGGGAAAGTGGGGAAATAACTCACAATGTGGGTGGTAATTGGTAAAGATGAAAAAAGTGGAGAAAGAGGAAATTTTGGGTGGGAAAACCCACCAGAAGAAGACAAAAGGTGGGGGGAAGGGGAAGGGGTGGGGCCCGCGTTAGTTTGTTTTTTGTTTTGTGTTTTTTAGTGTTTGTTTTTAGGGTTTAGTGTTTATTTGTTTGCTTTTATTTGTTCTTAATTATGTTTATGTTCAACTATCAATGTAACAATTTTCTTGTATAAATTATTTTGATTTCGTCATTAATGACGTTAATTAGTGATGACAAAAATTATGTCCAAATTAAAAAAAATTTATATAGAAATGTTCGTATTCATTAATTATCACTAACTATGTAAAAATAATGATCATTATATAAAAATAAAGTGTTGAAATCAACTATAAATTGAATTTACCAAAAAAAGTGTTCAACCAATTATCTCATTTTCCCACACTCACATTGTGACCAAACCCTCCCATTTTTCCTCTTTTCCTTCTTTTCCCACCTTTCCCACCCTCCCACATTGTGGATGGTCTAAGTGTAAAACATCTATAATAATCTTCAACAAGTGCTTTCATTATCCATTGTAACAACTTGGTTTGTATACTCGTATTTTAAATATGAGTTGTTATGTACTTTCATTAATGTACCACACGTCAGACTGGTCGATTTACTTGTCAAATTATCACACGAGAAACTAAAGAATACGATGATTTAACGTGGTTTTCCTTATTGTTAGGATCAGTCCACGAGAGAGATAGTACTCTCGAATGCAAACTTTGTTACTCTTGTTAGGGTTTACATACATACACGTTACATAACTATATAGTATATATACATAGGTAGTTGGCTCATTACATACAAGTACTCGTAGTTTAACAATTCAACACACTCTCAAATTGATGTTAGGTGCGTTACATCAATTTGGATGAGAGAAATCAATATCTAATCGAAGCCAGCAACTTATTTAGGATATCTGAAGTCTGATCCTCTGTAGATAAATATCCAACACTACAACAATTTTCGTCTATTGTGACAACAAATTTTATATCAAATATTGTCATAATAACTTTATAATAACAAAAGGTTGGCATAATGTTGGTCGAATAAAAAATAAATTTTTATTGTCTTGTCACAATATGATTTAACGACATGACACGACGACTAACTTTTGTCATTACAGACCCTTCTCTAGTCCCCTCTACTCCATTATACATTCTTCTGAATACAAGTACAAAACGGTTATTCAAATGCTTCTCGATTCAGTTACAGATGAATAGGAATGTGGGATTTAAGTATTTAACACAAAGTATCCATCTTTACCAACTCAATGACGCCAAGCACAAAGCACTTCTGTTTTGAGTTGACACATTGACGTACTTTTACATTTTATGTTAACAGCCAAGGCCTAAATTGACCCTTAAAAAACAGAGAGGGCTGATGAGCTTGCTTAGCTATATTGGGATTCAATCCCTCTCACACAAACTATTTGGATTCAACTCCTCTCACAAACTATATACCTTTGTTTTCACTTGATATATTATACCTATATATACAATTAACTAGCAGCTGCCACTGCTGCTGCTGACAAGAGAGAATTACACAAGTGTAATCATCCCTACTCAAAACTTCCCATGCTGCCTGCAAGATATGACTGCACTTCTTGAAGCATAATCTGCTACAGCAGACCATCCACTGCTCCGGTCTGCAAGAGCGCTCCCGGTCTTTATTGTTTAAGCTCCGGGAAAGTTCTTTGGATAGGGCACTTACTTCAAGCTGTGAACTATTCAGATTCTCGTAAATGAAGACTCTTTTGCCCTCAAAAGTGTCAAGCGACATGAACCCGGGGTGGTCGAGACATGGGGCTTCTGATCAGTTTCTGTAGAGCTTCTACTATGTACGAGAATGAAGGACGGTGAGAGGGGTCACTGCAGGAACAACCAGACTTGTCTTACTATAAGAAAAAGAATGGGATTGCATGTCCATGATCATATGAGATGGAAAAAGAATCACAGTCATCATCCACTTACTTGGCTAAGCAGGCTTCAATCAAAGCAGCGACACCAGGATTTATGTTATCTGGAATCTGGAGCTTTTGACCTTTGAACCCGACAGCTCCAATAACCTGAAACACGCGTAGGGACATTCAATTTTATGGTGAAGTAGGTTCCAGCACTAGCATGTTCAGGGGATTATGCGTCAGTTAGTCCTTTGTAGGTTAGGAGTTCCTTGATTTTTCTCTGTACTTTTGCCAGCAGCTTGAGTTGCAAACAAAAATTGTACTTTCCTTGAAATATTAAATGATACATGTAAGAGCCGACGTCTTCTATTTGGATGCAGAAACATGTGATATTCAACACATCGGCTATGTTGCAACAGATAACCAATCCATTTCAGTTACAGATTTACTTCATCATTCAGAACGGTAAATACTGCTAAACGAAATAGCAGAAGTATACCCTTTAATATTCATCATTTCTATATCTTGGTTCGTCATGAAAACGTCTGGTCTGTCACCTACTTTTTGCATGGCTAATTATTGATGACCAGCAGAAACCCAGTCCGTCATTGTACAGGTACAACTAAATGCGTAAATAAAATTTTAGGGAAAGCCAATAACCCACCTGGGCCTGTTTCAAATCTTTCCATGGCTGTTGAAGAGTTGCCAGTTCCCATAAGACCACCCCAAAGCTGTAAACATCTGATTTCTCGTTTGATTGCTCATTACGAAGAACTTCAGGTGCCATCCATTCAGGCTAAAAAGAGGGAATTAGATAGGGGAATTTCATGTTCTACATCAAGGATGCTTTTCTTCTTGCTGGTGGAAATATTAGACATACAAATCCTACAGGTCATAAAATGTTAATCATCTATAGGGTCTTTAGAACTTACTGTTCCCGCTGCTGTCTTGGAGGAAAGATATGTGTTAGCTTTGGGACGAGACAGACCAAAGTCACAGACCTGGATGACCAAGTATTGAAATTCCAAAAGATGAATTGTTAGCTTAACACATTATTCATGATTACTCCTCACTCACAAACTTTGATGAAAACTGCAATCATTTTCTTCTTCTAACTGGCAATTCCAACGTAATGACAAATGACCAGATCCAAAAGGATGGTAGTTTCACCTTTACGGTGTATGTACTGTCCACTAATAGATTTGGGGACTTCAAATCTCGATGGACAATGGGTGGCCGCAGCTGATGAAGGTAGTTCATACCTTTTGCCTGCGAACAAAGAGAGCAACAACCCTTCGGTTAAGATACCTCTGGCTTCACATGTCACAGTAGTGAGGTTAGTAACTTCTTTTAGTCATACCACAACAGTTCACGAAATTCGCCCAAGGAAAAGAAACAAACAACTCTAGATGAGTTCAGAAATGCCTACTTCCATATTTCACAGAATATTTAGTGGCGCGTTCGCAAATTCAAATAGTTCTTCCACAAATATATCAGTCACTAGCTCGACAAAAACAGTATTAGAACATGACAGGAACTGACCACATCAGAAGCCATGTTCAAACGCTGCCTTTCATCAAGCATTAATCTGGCTTCCGGTTTATGCAGCAGTTTATGCAAACTGCCCCTGCAGGTTCAGAGCAGATACTTCAATATCCAAAGTTCATCCTAGAAACTTTAACCATCTGGCATGTATCAAACTGACAGACATGAATACTGGAAAAATCTGCACTTGCACATGAATGAACCTTCAATACCTCGATAAGTATTCGGTAACTATAGACAAATGAGGGGGGTGAGTAACAGCCCCCATGAAAAGAACAATGTTTGGATGCCGCAGCCGTTTCATGATCGCAACCTAACCAACAAATATAATGGATCAACTACGTTGAAACCTATGTCAATATTAATTTATAAAATAAGCTTTATTTTATATTCATTTCAGTGGCATGTATTCTGAGAGGAGGATACCTCGGCAAGAAACTCTTTCAGGTGCTCTGGATGGAAATCTTGTTCCGCCAGAATCTTGACGGCAACCTCCTGATGTTCGCAGGCTCGATATTATTGAAGGTTGAGAAAATCAGCAATATTGAGAAACACAATAACATTTGACCATCGGTAAAGGCTGACAACTACGAGGGAAGAAACCTAGAATATTAGCAAAAAGCCTTCTCCTCTAGCAAAATCATTTACAGCCAAGATATTACTGTCTGGTTCTCTAATGAAGTAACAATAGCCAGGAGCATATCAAAGAGAGAACGAAAATGCAGAACAAAGGGAAGAAGAATTTTATGAAACATAAGAAAGAAAGAAAATACTTACAGAACCACGCCATTCAGCACGATGAACAGTTCCAAATGAACCTGACAAAGTTGTACCAGCAACCTTAATGCATGATGTCTAAAATTGAATATACAGGATACCAAAGCTGGTTTGATGACATCATACTAGAAAGGACATCCAGCAAAATGTAGAATAAAATTGGTCACAAGGACCTTGAATGTTTTAAACAACAATGCATAAGGTACCTTCACCAATCTTCTCCCTCACAACAAGTTCACTCCAACGAATGTCCAAATCTTCATCTTCAAGATGAAGATCATTGCTCGAATGTTTCATCTGTTTTGATTCCATGTACCACTTATGATCAGATGTACCAGGTATGTTATTGGAGAAGACAGAAACTGGATGCACATCTTGATGGCCAGTCATCAGCAAATGACTTGATTGAATGCCGCCTTTATCTACATTCCTTGAATTTATTACATATGGGAAAGGACTGCTGACATTTGGATCCTTGTGAAATACGGTACACTGGGAGGTAGTTTGCATTACAACTGACTGAGAAGCTTCATGGTTGTCGTTTGCAGCATGTGCAAGACTTTTGCTGGCTTTCGGGAGTCCTAAACCGCCTTCAATTATCACAGTACGTGTTACTAGAAAAGATCCAGTCTATTCCATTGCCAAACTCAAATGTTCAATTCAGCGATAATTCATCGTGGGCAGTTAGTTGACATGTCCAGAAAGAAAAAATGATACTTAAGGGATCACCTGAGTTAGTATTAGTGTCAAATGTAAGATTTAGAGCTTGACCATCAAAGAAATAAAGTTTTGCCATTGCCCTGACGTCTTCAACTGTTGGGACATGATTGAACCTAGGGTAAGACAATGGAGAAGCTGCGGAGATTGAGGATGTACAATTGAGTGAGGAATCGGGATGGCTTAAGGCTCCTGGCTTACTGAACAAATCAACCAAGTATTCCCTGTAAATACAAGCAAATAATTCAGACATCTGTCAGGGGCTCCAACATTCACACTACAGATATAGAAATGCATAAAACAATTTGGCAACACCATCAGGGGTGATAATTGTTACTCATTATGTCATTTGTTTGCTTCACATTTCGTAAGGACTATCACAATACATATTATCCACGTTCCATTTGGCCTTCTGTATTCACAAACTCAGAGCATCACTCATTAAATTGCACAGATTTCAAACTAAACATGATAGTGAGTGGTTTTGATAAGTTAAAAAATCAGAACTAATTTGCTGGCACGTATGAACACATTACTCCACTTCATACCTCTCATTACCAACTTGAACAAGACAGCAAGAAGCAAGATCCCTTGTACAATATTTGCAACCTTTAGCAATTCTACATGGTAAGTTAATTGAATCTGCCAACACCTAGAAAAATGAAAAATAAAATAGAGGTCAACGCTTTGTCCTGCAATAACCTGATTATAGATCTCCTGTAGAACCGTGATTATAGATCTATATTCTTCTGAATACGCTAGATAAAAAAAAGGGGGAAATTTAATGCCTACTTTAAACAGCAATGCCCGATGGATGCAGAGACCAACAGACAAGCTTCCGATAGGAATTATAACAGAACGTAGACGGTATCTCAGAATGTCGGCGCACTCCATCCAGTACTGGCAGAACTCTCCGTCTTCGATAAGAGCTTCGCCACTGAAAAATAAGGAAAGCTCCATCAGAATCCTAGGTGAGATAGTATATATATATATGTCACCTGAAAAAGAAGTGAGAAATCACCCCATGCGACTGCAGACAATATTTGCAATCTCAGATACCGCATCATTTGTGGAAAACCGATCACTGGAAAGACTAGCAACTCGATCAAATAGCTCTCTCAGAACATGATCCTTGAATCTGTCAACCAATACCACTTTCATTGCTGATTCGGCATGAGGATCCACAGCCTTCAATGCATCTATGGACGGAATCCAACCGAGCTCGCTCTGGTCTGTACTTATGGTCCAAACATACGGATCCATGCCATAGATTGCATAGAACCCATCAGGGATTCTATCGTAGTAAGATAGGCTGCCATTTACCTGATACCGATGGAACAAAACCAGCATTTTAGAGCTTCAGCTAGACGGTACAAGAGACTGAATGAGTTTATACAACAGTGAGTTCCAATAATTCATTGTGAAGCAGATGTTAAGGTTATCAGTTCTTCAAACTATCTACTGGGTAGTTCGACACCTGAATATGCATCCTGACGGACAGAGCTAGACGGGATTTTCAAAAAGCCTTCCACTTATATGGCAAGGCAAGGTTGTTCAATCCCGCTGATCAACAGAGAAAACAGCTAAGAATTTGTCACAAATGTGCCTAGTTTTTTGCAAAATTAAAAAACTTCCACTTGGGAAAAAGCAAACCCAGGAGAAGCAGCATGCAAACAACTTGAATCTTTTAATGAAACAGGGAGGAAAGTACGAAAATAAGCGCGTCCTACTTGGTACTTGTCAACGAAATACGACAGTACTAAAGGTAAAGTTTTGGCCTTTGGGAAACCCATTTCCCTAGCACCAGAAACAAAAACAAAAAAATCTGCAGAAGTAATAGCACGAAACAGAAAGAGGGATAAAGAGAAGGAAGGAGGCGAATAAAGCAAGACCCAGAAAGGGGGATAAGAGAAGGAAGGAGGAGACAGATACCCAGAAGCGACGGGAAATGGATTGAGCAGAATCAGGGGAGGAAGAAGAAGAAGAAGAAGAAGCAGAAGCGACGGGGAGGCGTTTGTGGACTAGGTCGTCCCATGCCGGAGAAGTTAAGGAATTGGGATCAGTAGCTAAAGCAGCTAAGGAAGACATCCGTAGGGCCAGGGCCAACTGGAGCTGGTAGCTCTCCTCCGTCTGCTGAGCCCAACTCTTGTTAAACGACGCCGCCGTTCCTCCGCCGCTGCAATTATACTCCATTTTTTCGCCTGCCTTGCCTCGCCCCGACCGGCGAATGAGCAGAGTGAATGATTGAGTTGGGAACCCGGGTCTGCCGAAAAATTGATTGATTGAGCGAGCGAGCGAGTTTCAGCTCTCCGAGCGGGATCGGTGGGAACTCGTCTAGTTCATGTGTTTAGGTGGTGCGACGGGACGAGGGAAGGAATGTGATTCGATGGAGGTGGTGTGGTGGGTCCCAGCCGGGACCCGCGGGAATTTAGCAGAATCCAAGCTCCGTTCAGTGTACCAAACAGGTGGGATCCGCTGCGGGATGCCTTATGCCAGGGATCAATACAACCCCCAACGACGTCGTGGTATACCTATACGGTGTCAAGAACCAGTTGAGAGAAGGTTCTGCTGGATCTTATACCACTCTCTAACACGCCCTCTCAAACGAAAGCCAACCCATGAGCTTGAAGTTTGCACAGGCCCACCATACCATGTGCTTGAAAGACAACGGTTAATATTGGGGGTCGTGGAGATTCGAACACATGACCTTTCGGTTCTAGGCTCTGATACCATGTCAAGAACCAGTTGGTCTCAATAACTCGAGTTGTTGGGAGAAGGTTCTGCTGGATCTTATACCACTCTCTAACATACTGTATACCTTATCGTCTATCAAGAACTCTAATATTTCATATTTGCAAATAAAAATTTTAAATTAAAAGTTAAATGAAGAAAATATGATTTTATTAAAAAAAAATTAATCTCAACTCTTAGATTGATCCCAAAGTTAAAGTTTTCTAAACCGAAAGAATGCAGTATCTCTGTGGATTTTATTAATCCATGGAATAACCCGAGTCAATACAGATTTGTGAAAGTAGGGAAATTTGAGGCATGTATTGCAAACACATCATGATCAACCCAAAGACACGTTGTAATGACCTATCACAATGTACCTAACACGTAAACTTCATAGCTAAAATCTACATACGCTACATACTAGACACAATAATTTAACCATCTTCTTAACTTATCTTAACTACATATATTAAGTAAATTATCATTGGGGTTGTGGAGACAAACTTTTTCCCCTGAGAAATGACCGTAAAAATTAGTATAATATTTATACAAAAAAAAAAAAAAAAACTAGTATAATACACAAGCCTCAAACCCCTTACACCCAACAAACCTGATCAAGTAGTCTACAAAGTCAAAAGATGCTAATATACAGAATATAGTATCAGGGTTTTATGCGCCATTTTATGGACAGCCCATTTACAATTGAAGAAATTGCTCTAAAGACCTAAACTCTAAAATGCCAAGAAATAAGGAAGATGACGGAAGAGTGGAGACAATCACGAAGAATAGGCCAACACGAAACATCTTAATGAACTCTTTGCTGAAGTTGGCAAACAACGACTTCATAATCTCTTTCGACCTTGAGAATCTTACGATTGGACAACAGATATGTTATCCCAAGCATATTCACTTGTCCATGATGTTAAACTAACTTCTAATCTAGTCGGACACATGTGTCCCTCAAATCGTACTTCTAAACTCTAATATATATGTTATGCTATTTACATCACCATACTTTAATTTGTATCCTAATTATAAACATAACATATCATGTATTGTAAAGCATATGCATAACCTATGTTCTCATAGAACATATTCATACAATCATAATCATGTAATAAATCACTTAACGCGTAACACATTATAAACATACAAATCATGTAATACGAAACATTGAAAGCAAACATAATAATAAAAATAAGGGTAATGTCTATTTTTTGTCTAAATCTTTTTCAAATTCTTTTATATTATTCAAACCTATTAAAATGCTATCAATTAGTCAAAAATTTCGTAATGCATCAAAATATTAGTCATTTTTACGTTATTGCTAATAATTTTGTAACTATTTTCTTAGTTAAAATACTAAAATTTTGGAATGTTGACCTTCATGTGTCTTTTCCAAGTCAGTATCATGTTGTCAAGTCAATATTATTAACAAAATTGCTAACTGAAGGTTAATATTTGACTAATTTTTAGTATTTTGATAGGTTTGGCTAATAAAAAAGAATTCGAAAAAGATTTGGTTAATAAATAGTCATTACCCTAAAAACTAAAAAAGATTTTAAGATTTAACTCTAATGTTGAGTGCGAAATTAGGCCTTAGGGGAAAACAGGGGGTGGTTTTATGTGAATTTGAATAGGTTTGGAATTATCTACCACATGATGGATAAGGAGAAAATCCAACTAAGTGTCATGTGGGTGGGTTGGGTGATTGCGAATGATGGAATGGTTGGCAGATTTTTTGGCTTTACAACATGCATTATAAATTATCACATAATTCAAATTATTTGAAGCTTGAAATGGAAGAAATCTTCAAACTAAATAACGTTTAATTCATAAATCATATGCATAAGTTAACTTACAATATTACAACCAGAAATTGCTCACAAATCACAAAAATATTCAACTGATAAACATGATTTGACCTTTATAATAACCAAAAGAACAAGTGATTTGATCTGATGATAATATCACTAACCTTGAACCTATAGGTACCAGGTTTGAGTTCCTTAAGTAGTACTTATACATAAACAACAAAAGCTAAAACTATAATATAACTCTTATTAAAAAAAAAAATTAACGAAGATGAAGGTTCATCGTAAATCCAGCAAACGGACCAAGTTTTCAACCCACAGTCACTCACTGAACACTCCTAAAACCAAACAACATAAGTCAAAGTAGTATACAAACAAGAAAAGTTTAAAAAAAAAAAATCCAACCACGAAAACAAATAAGAGTATAAGACTTTGCATTTATCAACCATAACCATAATCCATAACCATAATTTGAGAAAATATTGATTTCAAATTGGGTAGACAGGATGACCAGTGATTTTGACAAATCTTAGATCAAATTTGGAAGAATTGTTTCTGTAATTTGAGGATTTCATTTTAGATAAAAAAAAACATGTGAAAGATTCTCAATTTGAGGTTAAACACTTGGGTGGATCGCAGGGTCAACCACGATCTATCTACACTCATCCAATCTCTAGTGGATCACATATATTTTACAGCTCACGCCAACTCATAAGAATCATCCATAACATATTAGATGGATCCATTACGGGTGAATTTATAGATTCAACCACTCATTATTGACTACTAGGCTGATCTCCGAATAATGCCTAGTCAAAACAATTCACTCCTCATATGATGCGATTCCAGATATTGATCTATACGTCCATACTCACTTGCTTTTTGGCCTACAAACACATTTAGAGGCCCTTTAATACATTTTTTTGTCTTCAGTAATGACGATAAAAAATATATCGGCCAGCATCATAAGAACACAATAGAAACTTTAAAAGTACCGATGTTTATGAAGTGAAATTTATCCTTTCCGCCGGCATATGAACAAAATCGACAGCACTATCGGCCAACAGTACGCCATTGTCGGTTTATCATCAACAACACTCACTAAACATAAGTGTATCAGCCGAAACTAACACTTTCCTCTCAAGTTCCGCTTTTTTATTTTATTTTTTTAAAGCATGGTCCATAAAAACGTACCGTACCAGCGGTTCAACCACGAAATACCAGTATTGAGTACTAAATCGGTAGGCGGTATTTAACGGTTTAACGGTTGAACTAGGGTTAAACCACGATTTTAGTATAAAATACCCTACCGTTGATTTCCCCGGTACGGTTTTCATGGACCATGGTGGAAAGACAACGCCAAAAGCGTTGTAATTCATATAACTAATAAAACGTTCCTGGATATACCCATGACATCATGGTTATGATCCTCGTTCCTATTGCTCTTGATGTTACTAATGGCAGTGACCGAATCCGAAATCAAGCTAACTTTCCTGAATCCTCTGCTCCAAGTCATCTTAAGCCCTTCTTGGATGCCTTTTAGTTTTGCTCTCCTTTTTATTCTTCGTCCAATAGATATCAAGAGAAAATTAGAGATGATGGACCGAACTGATATTTGGACCTGACCGAATCGATTCAAATGGACCGAACGCAATAATGGTCCGGTCCATGATTCTAAGATGTCTTTCTCTAATGGATCACGGTTCTCATGAGTTTGCACACCCCATATAAATCATCACTCCAATAACCATCTCAATAGTGAGTCACTCTACAAAATAATATGAAAAACTAACTCTAAAGGAGACATTAACAGGGCTATAGTGACATTTTATGGGCACTTCATATTGCGGTTCGTGAAACCTTCCTAAAGACTATACAAAGAGAAGCAGAGAAGACCAGCTGACGACATTCTTGAAGCTGGGACTACTCTAGAGAATCCACCACTAAACCTAGACGAAGCTGATGAATCACCATCGTCGAATCACCTTCTAAAAAAAACGTGAGGAAGTCTTCAGGAAACAATGACTGATAGAGCATCTCTAGCTGCAAGTAGCTCAGTGACTTAGGGATCTAAGTTCCGCTCTAACCACACCTAATAAGTTCACAGAGGAGGGAAAATGTTCTATGGTGAAATTCTCTAAACTAGACTCTCATAGTCTTATCGAGTAAAAGGTAATACAATATTCGAAAGAGGAAGCTTGACCAGAAAAAGAAATTTAGTTTAAATTATACTACTTTTATAGAGATTCGTCGAGAGTTCTGTAAACTACAATCGTAGTTGCTTATGCAGAGGTTTTGTGAGAGTTTTCAAACTACAAGATACGACAAAGACTACATTGAAGATAAAGGGAAAAAAAGAAAACTTGACCTAAGATATAAATTATAGACTTCACATTGTCTCTTATTTTTCGGACAACCCCTCCTATGTATAGCCACGAGATGGATAATGTGATAAGGTAACAGTGTTGAGAAATTGCTCCCCCTTTCTTAAACATCGTTGACATGATGTGGCTTCGGCATACGATAAGTAGCAGTTGCTTCCTCAACCACCTAGACACTCCCCGTACTTCGGAATCGGAATCGATACGAAAATTGGATAAAGAAGTGGATATAAGAGCATCTCCATCGGCAACACACATTGCAATTGCATTTGACGTGGCAGAGTTTTGCAATTGATTTTTCCCATTGCACGGATGGGAGTAGTAATTGCAATAATGAAAGATTTCATTTGTTGCAAGTACTCAATGCAAGCCAGCGTGGAAAACTTAATCATTTGTGTTTTCTTTTTGTTTTTTCTTGTATAATTTAATTGCCAACGTGTGGCTTTGCTTGGCATAGATTTAAGTTTTATTGGAATTTTTTGAATAATTTCCACGGACAATGTGTTTAAATTAGCTTATTATTGTACCAATTGTACCAATGGGAGTAAATAGCATCATATAATGATTTTATTAATTATAATAAACTATCCATAATAATATAAATAGAAAAATTTATTTTTTATTACTTTAATTTCATACATACAAATAACGAAGTGCTTATATTGATTTTTTGAAAATATTAACTTATTATTTTATTTAATGTTCATTGCCATAGTACACTCCAAATTTAAAATGCAAAAAAATTAAACTACAAAATATAATAAGAAATGCTAGGTCGAAACAAAACAAATATCAAAATCATGAATATAAATCACTTGTCTTCGAGTAGCTGGTTAATTTTCCTTTCATATAGTATTCTTTGTGATTTAGTCTTCGTTGATAAATTCATTTCCATTAATTTCAGTATCAACTTTTTCTCTTTATATGCTTCTTTTTGCCTCAATCTTTTCTTCTCGTTTCCATTTTGCATAGATTTTGTTTAAATTAAATTAAATTAAAATTTTATTTACTTGCAATATGGATAAAAAGGTATTCATAAAAAAGTTTAATAATTAAAAAAATAAGGCCACATATGCAATTGCAAGTTAATTGCACCAATGTAGGTATAATGAAAGTAAAGTGAGTTGGCTTGCAAAAATAGTGTTGTTTAAAAAAAAACCACAAATGCAATTCCAAATGCAATTGCACCAATGTGGATGCTCTAAGTAGAAGGACTGTTTTGCAAAGTTGTCAAAAGATTTTGCAGTATATCAGGCAAGAAATTAATAAGAGACGTCAGTTCTTAGGTCTCTTTTTGACCCTTTTTTCCCTTTTCTCCTTCATCATCCAAACCGCTTCTTTTTCATTTAGAAGTCCCAGTCGTTTGCCGGCCTCTGCCTGTCTCTCTCCCTCTCTCCTCTGTATCTCTCACGCGTTCAACGGCAAAATATAAAAAAACGGCAATTGGCATATTCTTCCTCTCAGTCCCTCCCTACAATTCTGCTCTCAAGCTTTTTTGTTCTTCCTTTTGGCCCACACCCACGCACACATAAGATCCTGCTCCCAGAAAATCTCTTCACTCTGCCCATTCCACCAAACCAATCCGTAACGTTACATCCCCAGCTTTTCACTTTTTGTGTTTTCCCTTATACAAATTCAACAAACCCACTACTTTCTTTCTTCGATCGTTCTTTCCAAGCTTTCCTCTCTCTGTGATCGTTCCCCACGTCCAAATTTGAAAAGGGTTGTTTCAGAATCATCAAATCTCTTCTCCGCGAATAATTCTCTCTGCGCTGCAGAAAAGAAGGATCCACATCGTTGCAGTTTACTTGCCGTTTTTTTGGGTGCTACCCAGGTTGACTTTCTTCTTTTCTGTGGGGGAAAGATCAAATTTTTGGGGCAGGGTGAGAAGAGAAAATGGTGGTGAAGATGATGAGGTGGCCGCCGTGGCCGCCTGTTTCGTCGAGGAAGCTTGAGGCGAGAATCGTGGTGCAGAGGCTGGAAGGGCTGAAGCATGATGATGATGATGATCAATTGGAGAAGAAAACGAAGAGGTTGGTGGTTGAGGTGAAGTGGAAAGGGGAAAAGGGGATTGCTTTGAGGCCATTGAGAAGGAACAGGGCTGTGAAGAGGAATTTGACTCAGGAATGTGTGGGGTTTTGCGCTGATGATGGTGGTGTTGGTTGTTTCCAATGGAATGAGGAATTCACCAATGTTTGCAGCTTTTCAGGTCAAAAGGACGGCATGTTTCTCCCCTGGGAGGTTGCGCTTACTGTTTTCAATGTGAGTAATTTATATACTAATAATAGCAGCAAGTTTCTGAGATTTTTCTTTGCTGGATCATTCATGTTCTTCATTCTATGAACTCCCTGATCATCTAGATTTGGATTTTCTTTCTTTGATTGATTCATCTTGATGAAAGAGTCAATGGGTTCTTGCCATCGTTGACCTGACATATTGAGGAAATGGTTGATCCCCATCACCACAACTAAGAGTTGACTTGTAAATACATAGCAATTTTTTGAAGATCCTTTGTTTGTTCTTCTTTTATCTTTCTGTTTTGCTTTCCCTATTTTATTGCTTTAGTTTGTTCAACTTCTGTAGGCGCTTATCTCTGACATTTATGTTGGGCATGAAGCTTCCCGGTATGAGTGGCATGTCTGTCTGTCCATTTCCTGGGGGTCAACTTTCCTTTCTAAATGCAACTTTGGCCTGCATATCATGAATGAATTGCATTTATAATAGGCGGGGAACTGTACAATAAGGAGAAGGAGAAGAAGAAAAAAGAAAGGATAAGATCAAAAAAGAATATGAACATGGTGTGATAGGTATTCAATTCAATTGGGGTAAAATCTGGAAAAAGTTCAGGAACTTTTTGTTGTTGAATAGTAAGTGTGGAGTAATAAGCTTCACAGAATGTGAGTGTTGCTGTCAGCCTAAGTTTCTGTCACCCGCTCGTTTCACAGGTGACAATTACTGGCACATATTCTTAAGGGATCCATGGAATTCCTCTCTTCCTCTCTCTCTCTCTCTTCCATGGTCCCACAAATACAAAATTCCCTCACTCTAAACTTTTTTTTTTTGTCTGCTCGTGGTTAGCTGGGTGAATGAGTGGTTCCACCTTTTTATTTACTGCAATAATGAGATTAACAGTTCCTTGCCTTATAATGGGGCTGTTGATTCAGGTTACCAGTGAAGAAGGATCAGAGAACAAATTCCAGGTCACTGGGACTGCTGTGATAAACCTTGCAGAATTTGTTTCAACAGCCACTGATAAAGAGCTTCAAATTCATTTGCCTCTAACACCTCCTACTGCCAGTCCTCCTCAAGGGACTAGCAGTCTTTTGCTTCATGTGAGTTCTTGTTCTTCTGAAATGAGCTTGAGTTTATTTTAAAACCCAGTTTAGCATCTATTCTAGTTTCTACCCAGACTCAGGAATGATACTTACCTATGTTTCTGTTTGACTACAATGCAGATATCTCTTGGGTTGACAGAGTTAACAACCGTAGGGCCTCCATTGCAACAAGTTCAAAGCTCAATGGTGCCTCTTGAAAGGACAATCTCTTGTCTGCCATCCTTGGGACACACCAATGAGCTTACTGGTCTGAGAGCCCGCCTCAGAAATGTCAGGCTCTTGCAAGGTGGCAGTAAGAAGAGGCGTTCGTTAGGGGAAGAGACAGCCAATACTGATGCAGCAGCAGTGAATAACGTGTACTCCGATGGAGGAGAGTCATTCCGGAATGATGAAGCAGCTGCTGATGGTAGAGATTTGGAGACAAGGGCTGACAACGGTTCTCAGCCATCGCTGAATTATGCAGTAGCATTGGCCTACACAAATTTCGCTCAAGGGTCAGCACTGACAAACATGATGAGTGATGGAGAAGGTGAGGAATGGTCGGATTGGATATACTTCAACAACAGAAAGCTAGATTCCGGAGGTGGATCCTTCCAGTCCGAGCAATCATCAGCTGAATCAATCTTCCAAGAACAGCCTTTGAAGGAGAGGCTGAAGTCTAGACTCTTCTTGCCTTGGAGGAAAAGGAAACTTGGCTTTGGATCTTCCAAGGTCAAAGTTAAAGGAGAACCTCTTCTAAAGAAGCATTATGGGGAAGAAGGTGGCGATGACATTGATTTTGATCGCAGACAGTTGAGCTCCTCATCCTCTGATGGATCTAGTTTTGGGGTATGCCAATCTTCTTTTACTGTTGTTTTGAGTTTCATTTGAGGATGATTAAAATTCATTTCAAAGTAATGTGAGACTTCTCCTCTTTTTTTTTTTTCCTTCTTTTTTTGGCAGGGGAGTAAATCAGAAGAATGTTCCACCACAAGCAGATCATCATTCTCTGACTTTGGAGATAATGGCTGCTTCTCTGTAGGCAGCTGGGAAACAAAAGAAGTGGCGAGTCGAGATGGGAAAATGAAGCTCCAGGCACAGGTCTTCTTTGCATCAATTGATCAAAGACATGAACGGGCTGCAGGAGAGAGTGCTTGCACAGCTCTGGTTGCCATCATTGCCAATTGGTTGCAGTCCAACCAATATGAAGAAGTCCCAATCAAGTCGGAGTTTGATGACCTGATCAGGAGTGGATCACTGCAATGGAGAAACCTATGTGAGAATGAAGAGTACAGACAACGGTTTCCTGACAAGCACTTTGATCTAGAGACCGTACTTCGGGCGAACATATGTCCGCTTTCTGTAGTGCCTGAGAAGTCCTTCATAGGGTTTTTCCATCCAGAAGAGCTGGAAGGAGCAGCAGAGAATTTCAACTTCCTTCATGGCGCCATGTCCTTTGACAGCATCTGGGAGGAAATCAGCCGTAACAGCAGCTTACCTGCTTCTGGTGAGCCTTTTGTCTACATCGTGAGCTGGAATGACCATTTCTTCATCCTAAAGGTGGATCTGGATGCATACTACATCATAGACACTCTAGGGGAGCGGCTTTTTGAAGGATGCAATCAGGCATATGTCTTGAAGTTTGATAAGGACACGACAATTGAGCTTCTTCCAAAACCAACTAAAGCTTCTTTAGATGAAAAATCCACCACCAAGGACAAGGCACTATCAACAAATAGCAGCAACTCGCATGGAGAGAAAAGTGCAGCAGCTCGAGGGACCATTGCCTCTAACTTAAGTGACACAGAAAAGGCTGAGACGGACGAGAAAATTGTGTGGCGAGGAAAGGAGGCTTGCAAGGAGTATATTAAGAGCTTCCTTGCAGCCATTCCGATTAGGGAGTTGCAGGCAGATATCAAGAAAGGGTTGATGGCGTCTACCCCTCTCCATCACCGCCTGCAGGTGGAGTTCCACTACACTCAACTGACAACTACACAGGCTGCTGCGGTTGGATTAATGTCAACTGTTGGCCCAAAGGATGTCGAGCTTCCAGCATCATTAGCTCTCGCTGTCACTGTTGCTTAGAACATGGTCGGTACTCTGTGGAGCTCAAAGAGCTCTGCTAGTTTTAATCGCCTTTGTACTCTGGTTTCTTTTTTTGATGTGGTTGAGATGAATAAATCAGAAATGGTATAGCAATTTCGGATGAATGGATACTTTGTAAATAACTTCAACTACAAGCAACAAGTGCTGCTCAATAATATCACAAGACTTGTTACTAATACTAATACCAACCTACTGATGAAAAGTGCAAAGAAAAATGAGGATCTTTCATTTCAGTCATCCACTTTTGTCATATTTGACTCTTCATCTTCAGCCATCTTCAAGCCCACTCTGCGAAGATGAACTCCCTAATTGTGAGTTGGCCAGAGCTGAGAAACAAGGTTGACTACTCCCCACATTGGTGCATCATTCTGAAACATGCAAATTTTGAACTGCAATTAGCACTTCTGGAACACATTTTATTTACATCAACGGCCAGGGACAAGTCTACCGTGTTCATATCTCATTATCAACTCACCAGGTACAGAACATCAAATGCTTTACTGTATCCGGCAATATTGTTCTCTATGTTGTCATTCCTGAAACAGAATGAGATCAGCGAAACACACGTTCCCCATCATATAAAATGTGGTTAAATGTGAAATAAAGAGGATTCAAATACTAGTCTGCTACATAATTAATTCAAGTGAAAGCAAAACTAAGAATCAAGTGCAAGAAAAACAACTGCAAAGGTGACATGTAATAACTACTCTAACGGAATATAACTCAGGTGCTGGTTTATATAGAATACTACTATACAAGTAAGAAAGGTGACTAGTTTACAGTACTCACAGGAATCCAACAGAAATTCGAGTGCTGTAGTCCAAGCCATCAGACATTCTTAGGTCTCCCAAGTGATCACCAAGAAGGAGCACGTTGGTTCTATCTTTAACCGATCCACCTAGATTGTTTAACCCATTGGAGTCCCCAAGATGCTCATGAAGAGGGCCCGCCATATCAAGAGCATGCTCGTTTTTATTTAGACTATGAATTAACTTCCCTGCAAACATGCTCTAAAAGCCAAAATCAAAATGACTATCATATAGTAGCCAGAGAGCATTGATGTGACCTAAATCAATAATTTTGCATGACTTCAACATCCAAATAGGGGAAAGAGACCACTGACATGCAGCTGAGAATATGACAACAGGCCGGTCTATGCAGTCAGAAAAAGAAATGAACTGCATGGAGTTAATAAACACGGAGCTATTGAATTCCTATAAGCATTCTATGCCTCTTTGATTGACTTATTTCACATTTTGAATGAGAGGAAGTGTACAAACATGAATAGTTCCTCCGTATGAGTTTTTTCTGTTATGGAAGTGTGCAAACAGAAGGGATCAATTGCAACTCAGTGATAAGAGCTTGAAACCAAGCATATCACGACAATTAAATTACACAAAATTTTAGCTAATCATAATAGTCTATGAAGACATTGAAGATACACTACCAAGGACAAAGTGAATATCCTGAAAGTCTAAGCCACAGGTGTCTTGCCAACACGACTTGAAATTAAATTCCATGAGAAGCAGAAAGGACGGAGATTACACCTTTGAACGAAATGAGCCGTCCATCTCTATTGAATTCCATTCTATTAGACACAATCCTAACATTTTTGAAAGATCGATGAATCTTCTGCCTCAGAACCTGAAACAATCAAAACAAGTATGGCAGTTAACTAAACACCGCGTCTATGATAAAAGCTGCATAACCAGTACTGTTGCAAGAAAGCAATTCAACTAACCTCTTCTATGATATCTGCAAGCCCTGCTGAAAATATGAGAACTGGAATGTCCCTTTCCTATATACAAGAGAGAGCAAAAAAACAGAGAAAAGTGAATAGCTTCAAGAAAAAGTCACAATCGAAGGAAGGTTCATGTCTTCGGCTCAACTTCACATGTCTACAAAATGCCTTACTCTATGCAAGCTACCATAACTCCTAAAGGCTGTCAAGGTTTGTTCTTGAGATGACTACAGTCAATCTCAATCAGTTGACAGTAATGTTCCATAATCACAGAGCTTTACCTCCAGAAACTCAAACAGTTCAACTACTCCCTCCCTGAAAGCAATTTCCGATGCAGCAACAGACTCTTTAATAGAATCATATGTAAGACCTCCCTCAATAAGAAGGTTATGCGTTTTCCCCCACCTGGATCATTGGAACAACTACTTCGTTAAAGTACTGTCAATGGGATCCACTTTAGCCTCCCTTCAAACTCAAGAACGAGAAGGGAATGCATACCACTCTTCCATGAGCTTTGTCTTCTCTTCTATGGGGATAGAAGGGGAGAATTCCAAGGGGTGATAGTACTGATATAAAGCAAGCCTCTTGGCGTCATACTCGGCATTCTCTTGACGCAAAAGGCCATGACTGCCTGCTCAAAAAGAACCATCAACAAAATTCTAGAAAAGGGCTGCATAAGTGAACTTACGAGCTTTAAGTTTAACTAACGTAACTGTCGCCTCTGCGGCCATTCACAATGTACTTGGTAAGCGTCGCGTCGAAATCTGCTATCACCTGCAGACTCCCCAGAAAACCCGAAATTTCAGCCAATTCTTCAAACCCTACAGAGTAACCAGGGGAAAAGAAGAAACAAAAGGGAATGCAGTAACCTGGAGTTTAGCAGGGCCAGCTAAACGAATTGCTGCAGCTTTCTCCTCCAGCAGCGCAGGGTCGTCCACCACCGTGACTTTGGAAACGTCAGGGACGACTCCATGGGAGTTCATTCCGCGCAGAGTTACACAGGAACTAACAGCGCCAGTGCCGGACCTGCGGAAGAGATGGGGAAACAGAAACAACGCTGCGTAAGTTGGAGCGGCGTGGAGGGAAGCGCGACGGCAGCAAAAGACAGATGGAGAAAAAGGAGGACCTGAAATTGGAGGAGGAGAAGCAGATGGTGGAAATGGGGGGCTTGAAGAAGGCCGGGAACCGAGTGACGGCGAAGAAGCAGAATCCTGGGACAGGTTACGGTGTTACTAAGGGTAAATTGGGTATGGAAAAATAAATTATATTAATTAATTTTTTAATAAATTACATTTAAGGTAGTTACAAAAATCTATTAATTAAAATTCTCTCTTTCTCTCACTTCCGTAATCTCCAGCGAGATTTCCTTTCCATATTTTTCTCAATCTTTCTGCCAAAAAAAAAACGAAATCAGTACCAATCCATTAGACAAACACTACCACTTTGAAAAATATCAATACCATTGCAGAAATAAATCTATACCATTACACGAAAACTACCATTGCATAAATAAATTTATACCATTACACGAAAACTACCATTCAAGAAATAAAAACACTACCATTTCATAAAACATCAATACCATTCAAGAAAGAAAAACACTACCATTTCACAAAACATCAATACCATTGCAGATTTAATCACTACCAATGCGACAAAATCAATACCATTGCAACAAAATCAATACCAATATGATAAAAATAATACCATTACGACAAAAATAATACCAATGCGACAAAATCAATATCAAAACAAAGCAATACCAAAAAAATATACCAATCCCCAAAAATACATACCAATCCCCAACTTGCACAAGCACGGAAGGTTGGCAGGAGAAAATATAGAGAGAGAGAGGGGATCAGGAGGTTTGGAGAGAGAGGGAGGGGGAAGGCTGGCCTAGGCCGGCATCACCATCTAACACCTCCACCGCCATCAGAGAGAGAGAGAGAGAGAGAGAGAGACCGCAAAGGTGGGCGAGGGTCGCCGGAGGGTGGGCAGCTGCCGGCAGTGGGAGGGCCGCAGGATAGGTGTTGACGAAGATATAAAATAGGGTTGGAGTAGGTTTAGGTATAATATATAGAATTAATTTTTTAAAGGATAGAAATCAGGTGTGGTATTTTTTTTATTCTCAAAATTACCCTTAATCTAATCTTCATCGTCAATTTAAAATTAGAGTAAAATATAGATAATTAAGGGTCTAGATTTTAGTAGCCACGGTGATTACTCAATTTTGAGTAATCATCCTAACGCGTTCCATTCTGCAGCTGCTCATTTGATTGAGAGCTAATCCTGCTACTGTTCTGTACCCGCATACCATAATCTCCCATTTTATGTTACTTTCATTCTCGGTTAGTTTGTTTTTCGATTGGTGCCTCGTTTGATCCCTCAACTTCCCATACTTCCCACTCTGAGCCTCTCTCAAGTCTCTTCTCTTATTGTCAACCTGCCAGGTTCAGCCCAACCCGTTGGACCGGTTTAGTACGATTTAGTCTGAATATATGAAAAAATCATTATATTCTAAATACAATTTTAAATTATATTAAGTATTATTAACATATCAGTAGAACATATATCATTACACCAAAATAACAATTCGTATTTGGACCCAACATATAGGAAAAATTCAAACATATATAACATCAATATTCAAATGTTCAATTTAGAATTCCAAAAATAAGGTTAGGTGAAGGGAAAAAGTGAAAAAGAGGCGCGAGCGTGTTGCACAAGTTTTTCTCACCGGGTCCGAGTCAACCCGCAGGTCACCCCATAGGTTGATGACCTTGCTCCTATGTGAGTAAGGATGAACAACAGTAGATTCAGTCCAAAACCATACCGAATCAAGATAGGATCGCTCTAAAATCAAATGAAATCAAGGATCAGAATAGGACCAAAAGTATATTTGGTTCGACACAGTTCAATCCAAATTTAGTATCGGTTTACTTTTTATTATTATTATTATACTTAACACTAATAAGATGGAAACAGAATCATAATATATTTAATCCGATCCGATTACTCAACGAAAAAGAAAGAAAGGAAATAAGCTGTTTGCGCTGGTTATGCCCTTTCTGCAGGTGGCAACTCCTAGTCTAAGCCCTAAGCACCCTTTGGCATGTTAAACTTGTCAAAACTAAAGATTGGAAGAGAGAACTGAGGCTGGCAAGATCAAGCATCTGAACTTGGACCAGATTAACTAGCCTCCCACTTGTATTCCAGGCATTAATGAAATTCTCAGGTGTTTCTGCCCAGGCAGTTCGAGCCGAGCGGTCCTGATCCACCAGGGCAAACCAGAAGTTCACTGTAACCCACCTGAAAACTCCATAAACCAAGAGTGATATGTATAGTAAGCTGGAAACCGTGACTTTTCTTTGCAGTAGCCTTCTAGTCCTATATTGACTGTTGAGATTTAAGAGTAACAATTCACTGGAAATAACTTCATTAAATATTCAGTTTAAGAACTATTCTAATCAACCAAGAACAGGTAGTTTGCTGACAGCCTAATGTTCGAAGTTCCATTTCGCATCATACAACTGTTCACGTGGTAGGCCTCAACGTTCGTTCTGTCTACTATCAAGTTGCAACCAACTAGTCTAAAAAATGTCAAACAAACCATCTTCCTTTGCTGAAACTGGATCCTCGTTCTTACCCAGCCTGCTCATCACCGCTATACCTGATAAGAGAAACAAAACAAGGGTTTGGATCAGATATGAACTTTCAGATGCACCATTCTGCGTTCTGACCCTAATGTTGTATGAGCAGAATACAATCTGTAACCTTCAACTATTCTGTAGAGCCGACCAGCATCTTTCTATGCAGACATCAGGCTGCCGGAGAGTGTCATCTAATCACTTGGCGATGCTTACCATGGAGGCTGCAGAACTCCCTGAAGGGTAAAGACAGCATCCGTTGCTCTCCTGAGAACGCCGTTGCCACTTCCAAGAACCGAACTTTGAAGATAATTGGTGGAAGAAGTGGAAACTAACAGCTAATGCAAACTGAACAGCAGTTATCCATCTCGGGGAAGTAAACCATTTCCTCTGCCCATCAAGGTTCTTAGGTCTTTTTATTCCCCCCTTAACCTTGCTCTCTTTGGTCGTCAAACACCAAGTTGAGCAAGTATTGAGCATTTGCTGATCCAGTACTCTGGACCATCTTGTAGAATGCACTTTCTTCATTTGACAGCAGCTCTTGCGGACTAGCATGCTCTTTTACCTAAAAAAATAGACAAAGTCGAAGCTCGTTATACTAATCTAGATTTCCTTACAACCTGTTTGAATACGAATTGATAAGAAATGAAAATGAAAAATCATTTGCAATTCAATATTCTGATTCTTGTATACAGAATAATTCTCACAATTATGAAAACAACTTGTATTTTTTATAATAGAACAATAATTAAATAAGGTTCTTATGTAGGGAAAAACAATGTGAGAGAAAGAAGATAACTTGAAAGATAAAAAACATTATAATTTTTAGTGGTATCTACAAATTCCATTTCCATAATCCGCAAATCCCGTAGGAACCCTAATTCCAAGTTCTTAAGCCAAACAGAATTGCATATCCCTGACTCTTCCTCATTCAAAACAGAAAAGTTGAATTTGTTCTAACAACTTGGTTTGAGAGAGCTTACCCGACCATCATCAAGCACGAGAATGCGGTCACAATCTATTATCGTATTAAGTCTGTGAGCAATCACAAGCATTGTGCGAGACTTGAACTCTTCTCTGATTGTTTTCTGTATGAGAGCATCAGTTCTCACATCAACAGCAGCAGTTGCTTCATCAAGTACAAGTATCTTAGACCTTCGCAGCAATGCTCGAGCAAGACTCAATAGTTGTCTCTGTCCAACACTGAAGTTCTCTCCTCCCTCCAGAACCTTTACACAACAGATATTCTAATGTCAGTAATCAGTATACAGTTCATTAGCTTATAGCAGAACCCAATTTTGTAAATGTTTCTGTATTTCCGGATTTAAAGATATAACCTTGTGGTTTTACTAATACCTAATATATACTATCTGACATGTTTTTTGAATCAATAAAGGCACATGCCCATTTGCCGTGTTGATTTTATGTTGTACATACCTCAGCATCCAGACCAAGAGGATTGCTCCTTATGACATTCCTTAGATGTGCCCTTCCCAGTGCCTCCCAGAGGTCCGCATCATTATGTTCACTAAATGGATCCAGATTGAGTCTCACAGTTCCTGTACCCAGACAAGATTTAGATCTTCGGATCCAATTATGAATCCTGGTCAAACTAGGAATGGGATTCGGCTATGGACCATTTCTTTGCGCTCTTTACACCGTATTTTTAAGTGTAACACATAAGTTTCTTCACGTTGGTTAATGACTATAAGGTCATAAAAAAATGGTTAACGTGTAGGAATAAATCTTCGCCATCCATAAAAAACACAGAAGAAAAAGCTGGAGGTTAGAACTTAAGGATCAACAAGCTTATATAAATGTGGTGCAGACTTATCAGAGAAAAGGGCAGTTTGGGCTGTCGAGGTTGCTTACCAGAAAAAAGGACAGGTGCTTGTGGTATGATAGTAAGAACTTCCCTTAGATTCATGAGTCCAATTTTCCCAACATCACACCCATCAATCATGATCTGTCCCCTCTCAACCTCCACAATTCTGAACAAAGCATTCAACATACTGGATTTCCCTGCTCCAGTTCTTCCAACCACGCCCAGCTTCTCATTCGGAGCAACCACGAACGACAATCCATGCAACACCGGCGGAAGTTCTGGTCTGTAACGCAGGACAACATCCAAGAACTCGACTGAACCTGAAGAAGGCCAGCCAGGTGGCGGACGATTGCTCTCGATAACTGCCGGAGCCTCTGAAGGCAACTCCATGTACACGCCCACGCGCTCGACAGCATTGAAGCTACTCTCAGCTCTACTCGCCTGTCTCAGAACTCCGCTCAACACACTGCTGATGTTCAGGGTGTAGGTCAGCAATAGACCCATGGTAGAAGCGAATGCTACCCTGTTCTCAGCCTTTTGATTCCCCAAGACTGTGAATGTGGCTATCAACCAGACCATGACTCCCCCAAGTATTTCCAGTCTTATGGCGAGCCAGCCATTAGAGCTGATGCTCACGAGGGTGAATCTGATATTGTTGTCCATCATTTTGTCGTTGATGGCCACGATCCGGTCGTAGGCCTTGTACGCACGAATGCTGGACAGCCCATTTAATGCTTCTCCGAATTGTGCATATACTGGCGATCTGGTGATGGAATCCAGGCGTTTCACTTCACGGGATGTGGTCTGTAATATATGAATACAGATGCAGTTATTCACATTTCTCTAGCAGGTCGTTTGGCTGGGTGTAAGTGATGTTTGTGGTAGCATGCAGAAAATACCTGGTAGTATAGACAGGCTAAACAAAACAAGATAAGTAGCGGCATTATGGCCCACAACGAGAGAGTGCTCAGGATGCCTATTAAGGCAAATGTGGAAAGGAGCTGCCAGACTTGTTTCAGAAACATGTTGGCAACACCGGCAACAAAGCGATCGATTTCCCCAAGATCCTTTGCAAACCTGTTAATCACTCTTCCTAGTGGATTGGTGTGGAAGAACAGCATTGGAGCTCGTAAGAGGCTATCTAGCATGGAATCATGGAGTCTTTTTGCTGCATGTAGGCTTGAAGTGATCACCCAATAAGAGTTTCCCAGTGTAACACTTACCTGATACCAAAAACAGAACACGAGGAACAGTCAGAATGGTAATAACAATTCTCCCCTTTTCGTTTTTACGACAAGCAAATAGATAATTTTGGACTTCTCATATGTTTGTATTGGAAAAGAAGAAAGTACATCGTCCGACAAACCTGACCCAGTGACAGGAGCGCATAAATGGAGAGGAAGAATGGGAGATTATAACTTCCAGAACTGCTGTGATTCGTCCAAATGCTTAACCATTGACTGCTTGAAATCCGAAGAACTTCAGTCAATGTGTAGCAAGTGAACAGTACCATGATCACCAGTGTGCCTCCTAATGCATTTATGTACCTGTAAGCAAAAACAAACATCAACATACAGGACTTGACTTACTTTTTGGTTCATACTTTTAAAGGTCATTTGATTTGGTTGGGTTTACTTGGGAGAATGATATTTGCAATAACATGCAATTGGTCACACGAATAGAGTTTTTGCTGCGCGTGCAATTGGAAATGCACTTTAAGAAAAGTGGGTATGTTTGTCTTCACTGATTCCAACACAAATGCACTGAACCAACCGGTATTTTGCAAATACACCTCAAATAATAATAGCATGCGAAAATGAATAACATGCAATAAAGACATTACAATTTACCCAAAGCATTCAACTTTTACCTGTTCAAGACTTTCCAACTGACAATGCCTGTCTCCCTTTCCTCTTGCTTGATGAGCATGGACTCCCCTCTTTTCTTTCTCTTATTATTATGGCCTGCTGTATTTTGTGTCAACTTGTGCACTCCATTGGTCGTGGGTTTCGACCTTCCATGCTCAGCATTTGAGCTATCCCATTCTTCTTCCTCCACCTCCTTTTCTTGCATTCCTTCCGTCTTCCCAGCATTTTCCAACAGCTTTTGGAATAACGTGCCACTTCTAGAGAGCTCCTCAAAGGTCCCTTCCTCCTTCACAGTTCCTTCGCTTACAACAATGATCTTATCCACTTGAGGAAGGAAATGTAGCTGGTTCGTCACAAGAACCCTAGTTTTGCCTTGCAACTCTTCCTTGATGCATCTGTTGAATACCTATGAAAAAATATCTCAAGAAATAAATCATCAAGCTTGAATACTATCCAACAGAATGAAAGAAATCATGATGTTAAATCCCTACCTGGTGACCAACATGAGCATCTAGGGCACTCAAAGGGTCATCAAATATGTATACATCTGAATTGGAGTAGATGGCTCTTGCCATTGATACCCTTTGCTTTTGACCACCACTGATATTCACTCCTCTTTCTCCTATCTCTGTGAGATCGTGGCCCTGAGGAACTAACAAGAGGAGGATGTTAGTGTAGGCCATCCATTTTAAAGGGCATTTGCCAAATAGGAGAAAAGAAAAGGTTTACGAAATTCACTTAACAGGAAGTATGTCGAGATCATGGTGTAATGCAGTCACATCAATTGTTCTCCAGTATCGTTTAGGTTCATATGCAGATCCGAACAATATGTTGTCACGCAACTGGAACAATGAACAGATCAATGTAAGTGCATGTAACAAATAGATGATGATAAAAGTAAAATAGAGAAGAAAGGAGGGAAGAACTCACAGTAGCATTGAAAATCCAAGAAACTTGAGGGACATAAGCAACAGTTCCTCTAATTGCAACACTAGTATCTGCTACAGCAGGCAGTTCTCCAATCATTGCTGAGACAAGTGAAGTCTTTCCTTCTCCAGTCCCACCAACAATCGCTACTAAGCTTCCAGCTGATACATCTAGATTGATATTCGACAATGTAGGCTTCACTGCCTGAGAGGCACAAGTTTAAGGGTGAAACCCGAAAGCCACACAGAAGCTTTGACAACAGTAAGGGCAGATTCAGAACTAACTAAAGAAATCAAAGCTACAACATTGTGCCATCTGCCACGAAATTTAATTTATGTTGTATCATTATACCATTGAAAACTGCATAAGCTACCAGATGGGAAAGAATAAATAACTCAAAACTAGCTTGTATGTTGCTGACAACGACCAAAATTTAGCATGGTTGGTAGAAAACAAAGAGATCGACCTTTGACTCCCACGAAAAGTATCCATCTCTGATAGAGATGGCTGGAAGTCCTGGTTCAAGTGGTGGATTCAACGCCAGAGTTCTCTCCTCAGCCATAAATAGTTCCTCCAGACGTTGGATGGAAACATTTGCAGTTACAGCCTTCAAAAAGATTAGATAGTGCAAATCTGGTCATGACAGGAAACAAGCATGCTATATGGTACCCAGCAGAAGTTACATATACTTCTCATACTTCCATTTAACATGCGAGAAACAACGGCTTTTAGTGAACAAGATTCTAAATGTTAATAGTAAAACATATGGCCTGGTGATTTTTATTAGCAATTCGGCTAAAAGCCACAGTGAAGAGAAAATGACCGACCTGGCTTAATAAGTTAGGAAGCATGTTCAAAGGAGACCGTAGCAATTGAAACAGAGAGAGTGATGTAAATGCCCTCGCAGGTGTCAAATCTCCACCGAGTAAAGTGAAAGTTCCAAATGAAACCAATGTCACAACAACTGGTATGCTGTTGAGCAGAAAAGTATTGAACTGCAATAGAAGGCAACGAATCAATAAACCATACAGTTTCTGTACAATATATCAGAACAGCAAATTCCAAATTCGGGTTTATGATGGAAATGCAAGCAAGCATAGAGCGGTAAGAGAGTGTGTGGGCCATACAGCAGCAAGCAACTGGGCGCCACGAAACCATAACAGCTCATCATTCCGTACGCCTTGAACTCTATTCTGAAAGCTTCTCTCCCAAGCATAACATCTGAAAAATGTTAGAGCAAGTCATCAAACTGTCTTCGATCCAATGATGCATTGACAAGATTAATTAATCACAAATTACTTCACAGTCTCCATTGCTGCAAGGATTTCATTCATGAGGCTGACTCTCCTATCTGTCCTTTGCAACCCTTCCTTGGTTAGTTTTCTCATTTTGCTGATCACAACTGTCTATTGGTATTCCCTGATAGCGTTGTTAGGCATTTCAACCGGAGAAGGTACCAATTGGGGGAAAAGGATATTTAAAGGATACATTCAAAGTTCTGGATTAGAATAAATTCACACGATTACCTGTACAGGAATCATGAGAACGAGGAGTAACGATCCAAGGAGAGAAGCAACACCCAATTGCTGGTAGAGAAGGACCATAGACAAGGTGATTGTGAATGGCGCCGACCACAGATTATGAAGTTGTTGGCATATTAGCTGAAATGTAATAATCAAAACATAGGTTCCAACCACGTTGATTGCTTGATGATTCGGCATTTCATTATTCATGTCCCTTAGTTCAAAAAAATTAAGTATCAGATTATACATACCTGGATTGCGTTGGCATCTGTAGTGATCATATTTGTGATCTTCCCGCTCGGAAAGTTCTTGCGGGCCTCGTGAGTTAGTCTCAAGGATTTTCGGAATATGGCAGCCACCTGCATGACAAAGGATGAGCTCCATCAGGCAATACTCCATATCCATCAGAAAAGGAAAAACCCATACTATATGACAAAACAGAAACCTTACCAATGTTGATCTCAGGCGAAAACCAACCCGCATCACATTCTGAA
The DNA here is from genome assembly GCA_946122785.1 of Linum tenue. Lineage (NCBI taxonomy): Eukaryota > Viridiplantae > Streptophyta > Magnoliopsida > Malpighiales > Linaceae > Linum > Linum tenue. The sequence goes on along the minus strand of CAMGYJ010000005.1, from coordinate 5,851,970 downwards.
AGTATTGGGATTCAGAGAGCACCCCGAACGACTGAATGAATAAACAAAAGAAAAATTAAGCAACACAAAAGACATATGGGTGAGCCACACATTCAATGCTATAATCATTTAAAAATTCCATATTAGAGAGAAACAATTACCAAACTGATATGAAGGCAACATAAACTGGATGAGCCAACGATAAAAAAAATAAAGAAAAATTATAGTAATATATAATGGTAGTATGGTACTGCAATCCTAACCAATGATACATAAGCATAATGTAGCAAACACAGAGACAGCTGATCAAATTAGACGTCAAAATCTGAGTTGGCTTGGCTTGGCTTGGGATGGATAGGATTAGTTGGTTTTAAGATCTCAGAGAAGCATTTATTGGTTTTTCGTGACATGACTTGACCCACAATGAGAGCCAGCAATTCATGCAGTTATTTCAGGCTCCAAGCAGTTCAGTCGTCTTCCTACCTGCTCCACTTATGTCGGGCTGGTTGTCATCTTACTCCTTGCCAACTTTTTCTAAAATCAGTTGTTGAATTCATGACAAAAGGACTAGATAGATTATAACACATGAGGGTAACGTTAAAAGACTCCCCAACAGCACAAGACGCCAACCAAATGGAGATTTATAAAGCAATGAAGATTGATATGGCAAACATAGTTTCGCCCTTCCATGTAATGTCTTTGTCAGCAAGACAGCAACAAAATGTTTCTCCTACACTTGCACTAACTATATTAAGCCAACTTATATATGTTCAATGGAAGTACGGAACATGAGATAGAATCATCCATACCACACCAACAAAAATCGAGAAAGCATATGCATAACCAATCCAAGCAGGATCCCCACGTTGCATTGACTGCAGAAAGGAACATAAGAACTTAAAAACGTGCAATAACATCAAAAGGAAGAAGATGATAGAATCAGAATGATGTCAGAGCTCAATAATTAATCAGACATTTGTACCCTAAGTCTTAAAGAAAACTTTTATGGTCCAAAAAAGTAAAGGTCTCATTAGTTATTCCAATAACAGAAAACACCTATATTTTGCAGTTTTTTCCATACATATTCTTTCAGTGACTTGAAACATACTAGTAGTTGGGCTGTTTTAACCACCTGATTTTGTAGGATCACCTAACAATCCACATCATAGTTATTTTCATGAATAGCACAAACATAGAGATTCTGTATTAAAATCTAGGCTATGATAAGAGAAAGCAAACCTGTAAAAGATGGTTCATGATAACAGGACCCACAAATTGAGAAAGATCATTGCCGATCTACATTAAGTTCAGAATGGTCATAGCCACCATATCAATTATGCAATTAGTGAAACCTCGAAGCAACTGCTCCATCAGACTTTAGTGCCGAACATCATATTCATATTTAATTATTTATACAAGTATGAGCTTATTACCTTAAAGAGTCCCGCCAGCCAAAACCTACAGAAAGAATGTGTATAGATTAAATTCATACCAAGAAGGCCCTAGTTTAAAATGACACAAGATAGTGAACTAGCTATTTGCCTCGGAAGAAAAACATGGAAAGGAGGAGATCAAAGCAGGTAACTTTATACCTTCCACCAAGGCTATTATTTAGAGCTCTTAACAACCATGGGTTCTGCTTTTTAGATTCTTCACCCCAGCACTTCAGGAACCTGTCAACGTTAGACAGGTACACAACATTATGCAAGTGGCAGACGTTTGGCACACTAAACTGGAGAGAAGCAAACAAACCACAAACTTAATAATCAGCGTTTCAGTCTGATCCCATGCATCTAACTTCCAGACATCCTTTTCATTGATGGGTTTCTTGAAGCCTTGCCGCATAAGTGGGGTCATCCATCCAAAATACATCCCTAACACACATCAGTGAAGTCAGTAGCTATCAGTGAGTAACTGTGAAGTCCATGACTTCTATTTATTTAAGAGAAAACCAGCCAAACAAGGGGACACTTACAGGAAAAGATATTCACGTGCCTCTCAGGACATATTTTCTCTTCCCCAGGGAGGGCCTCATACCCAACATTGTCATGGGGCTTGGGTTCCAACATGACATAAGCAGGATATGGATCCATTGTGGGCACATGAATGAAAAGAAGAATTCCAAATAAAACCTGATACAACAGAGCATGGTTACAAACCAAACCAAGATTGTTTACAGAGGTGAGAAAGGAATTATATGGCAGAACCATAAAGGAAAAGATTCCTGCGAAAAGAGCATAAGCCTTGTTGTGTATCAAATGGCTTGACCTAAGTCCACTGCTGCTATAACTAGGGCCCACAATATGTTCCAAGTCAGAAGAAACCGTGTTTCTGTTTACAGCCTATCTTCACCACGATTTTTCTCTGCTACCCAGTACAAGCGAACCACCAATAACAAGCTACTATATTCATGCTGCAAATGAACTATAATAACTTGTTTGGTTCACAATCAGACAGCATGAGGTCAAGTTAGTACCAAGCTGCATATAGAGGGCACAAGAATCTCGAATAGGCTACAAAAGAAAATAAAAAAGAACTAGCTGAAAGGCGACACTTGTGCAAAGGAGGGCACAAACCTTGCAGATAAATGTGCCCACATATATGTAGAAGGCCAATCTGCATGAAAATCAACAGTCATTGTGGTTCACCTTCAAATATATATATCTTTAACTGTTTAAATTAGAAAAAAGAACAGAGCAGACTAACACAAAGAACAGTGTAGAAGCTTACCTGGTGATGTAATCACTCGCTGCCAGAATGAGATTGAGCACTACACATTCCGCTGTCAACACATAAATGGCTCCAAATCTCACGTACCATCGGAATTCAAAGATATATATTTTAATTTCCAAGCTGATCATAAAAAGCATGGAGCACCAGGAGAGGGCCACAGTGACCAAAGAAAACATCTGAAGGCCACAAAGAACAAAGTCCAAAATAACAAAACATTATTTGGTAGGACATTTTAGTAAAAAAGATTATATGCATGTGCTGCTCTCTTATGCGAAGTACTGATTTCCATGTATGGTCAGCACCAACATTATCACATAACTAAAGGCAGCAAAGTACACTTTTTGAAGGGATATAGGATTGTCATTTAGAGGTGCTGGATAATCATATCTTCTCTGACCATACTCAAATGCCAACAGTTCAATGGCACATATATACATTTAAACTTGGAAAGCATACATAAAACTCAAAGAAACTTTTTTAACAAAGACAAGTCTTACCTCAAAGGGAGCCAGACCAGTCTCTCCCTCCATTTTAAAGGTTGAAATATCCATCACCAGCCTGAATATAGGTTCAGCTGTACAATAAGCAGCAAACGACCCCAGTATGTAGTTGTAGTACTTTGTCCTTAGACAGTACTTCTGAATTTTCGTATCCTTAATCAACCACATTCGGTAGATGCATAGACCGAACAGTGTCAAATATGATGTACAAATCACTAGAGAATCAATCGCACAAGGGGTGTAAGCTCCAAAGGCAGTGTCCAGTTCTTTTGCCCATAATCCATTGGCCACTGGTTTACAAAACCAAACCAGCGGCTGCCAGGAAGCCATCTTAGCAAATAACCCTACAGGAGTGAAAAAAATAGATGAGTACACACGACATCCAACTTCATAAGAACGATGAAAAACTGTGAACCCACTCCCCCATATTGATTTCCAAGGACAGTACACGACAATGTGATACTGATACATATATTTCAAGGATTAGAATTTCAGATACCCAAGTAACTCAAGGACACATTAATAAGTTAGCAGAACGATAAGAAAAGCACCAGAATTCTAATGCCAAAGAACGGTGGACGTTTCAGTTCACAAAATGATCCAGCAAGTACACTCCAACGCCCCTCTTTAACAATCCTCAGGAACTCCAACTCGTCCAAAGTGCGATTCCACTGTTAACATGAAACTGAGGAGAAAAGCACAAGTAAAACGAGAGAACAAATATGACAGGACAACAGCCGTCTTGCTTACTGAAAATATAAACTTTTTAGCATTGATAAAGATACACAGACTACATACCACAATTAAATTCTTGGCACGACCAAACACAGGAAAATGGCTGGCAACAGGAACATTCTGCAACTAACAATAACCATGGAAGTGAAGAAAGGAGACCAAGGAAATCAAGATCAAAAACTTTCCGAAATCCTGAAAAGTTTTCAGAACGCTTCAGAGGGTGTCTGAAAGCAGTGGCAGAGAGTGTGAAGTTATGCAGTTCTTAGCATGATGGCTGGCTCCACAGGTATATATACGTCTTATCTTTGAAAGGACATTCAGATCTGAACTCCTGCCACATCAGCCTTCCCTTAAATCCACATCATCCACGTCAGACCTCAAATAACCCTCTTCGACTTCTCTAAAACCCCTGGGCTTTCACTTCCCCCAACTTCCCACCATCAATCTTCTCCTGCTTTCATCCAGGAACTCTGGTGATTACGCTTCGTGAACCACACACAGTCTACTGCCAGCAATTTCCACCATCTCCGCTGTCAATTTTGGCGTTCGCAGGGCCGTAAACTCCACCGCTACAACTGCAGCTCGGAGACTACGACCGCTGCTCTCCTGCGTCAATATTAATCCCCGCTTAGGCCGGTACAATAAGAGCAGCTAATAAGACGAAGGATAGTTTCATGTGGGCAGTAGCATTCAGAATCAGCTGTCGGCTTAGGCTTGCAAGCGTCAGCTGTGAGGTGGGTGGTTCCTATTTCCATTGCGGCTGCGCGGAATCGACAAGGGAAGAGGCAAAGAACAACAAAGGTGGAAGATTAAAGTATTTCTTAATTCTGCGAAAGAGAAAAACGCCATGATTAAAGTTTGTTTTGAAAGGGGAAAGGGACCGACCACCATTCACTGGTTCTAATGATCTAATCCCAGCAAGAAAGGCTGGAGAAGTGAAAAGGAGTCGTGGTTTGCAGCCTTTTTTTTTTTTTAATGAGTTTTATGGAATCAACGACGGACGGAATTGGAATTGGAATTAGGGCATGTAAAAAAGTTTGGAATTGGACGGCGAATAGGCGATGAATGATAATTTCCTTTGAGATATCTATTGCAAAACACCACAATTTAGTCAATTTTCTCGTTATATCAAATGAGTTATTTAAAACGAGTCAATTTGAATTTACTTGTTCCTCAAAACGAGTCAATTCATAATTCTCCAGCCCAAATGACTTCATTGAAATCATTTGCGGACAAACGAGTCAATCTGACTCAAATGTCTCAAAACGAGACAATTATTTCAGATTGATCCATTAGAATTTCTCATCCAAACATCCCCATACTATTCTTGTCACACCCTGAATATAGGTTGGCCGATAATAAATGGATAGATTCAGTTGATGATTAAGTAAGAAAACTGGAATTAATCGAACAAGGTTCAAGATCCAATTAATGAAGGGTAAATTGCAAAGTTGGCCACTGAAATTACTAAAAATTTCATGTTTGGTTATATCCGTTTGGATGGAATATTTGTATGAGTTATTTGGGTTCAAATAACTCACGATGAGTTATTTGGACACAAATAACTCGTTTGACAGCGTTTTACTGAAATGAGTTATTTGACAGTGAGTTATTCTCATGTGTTATTTCAAAATAACTCGTTTTACCACTCTGCTTTTATCAAATATCACATTTGCATAGTCAACCAAACGAGATACTTATTTAAATTACCACTGTAATAACACTGAAATACCACATGAACAATAAAATGATTTATTTGACTCTACAAATATCACATTGAAAATTAACCCAACAAATAAACCAATGAAGAACCTCAATTTTCATTGGAAATCGCAGGTTTAATTTGTTTCTACGAAACGACATCCATTATGACAACCCACTGTTCACTGACATTATTAGTTAAAAACTTCCAGGGGTCGTTTGGATGGGTTAATTGGTAATGTGGTATTTGTAGAGTCAAAGAACTCATTTATTGTTCATGTGGTATTTCAGTGTTATTTCAGTGGTAATTGACATGTGGTATTTGGTAAAAGCAGAGTGATAAAACGAGTTATTTCGAAATAACACATGGGTATAAGTTATTTCAAATAACTCGTTTTGAGTTATTTGTAAATAACTCACTGTCCAAATAACCCGTTTCAGTAAAACGCTGCCAAACGAGTTATTTGCGTCCAAATAACTTATTGTGAGTTATTTGAACGCAAATAACCCATACAAATACTCCATCCAAACCACCCAAGGTAATCTGTACGAAGATCAATTTGGGAATTGAGAGCGAGGTCAAGTCTTTTTTATTTTTTTAAGTTTAAGTCTAAGTCTTTTTTTTTAGTTGTATATTATAACATGCGATTCATGCTGCGCATTAGATACAAATTACAAATAATGACTAAAGATTCCAAAAACTATGACTTGATTGGTCCTAGTCTTTTTATAATCCACCTTCCAACCACCAACATGCAAATTGCTAATTGACTTCACAAGTATTTGGTGATCATCCATGTAATTCGGTGTATATTCATATTAAGAGTATTCATGCAAATAGAATTTCGATTTTTTCTTTTTATCTCTTGTCATTTATATTTTTCATATTTTATAAAATTAAATTATATTTTCAATTTTTATGTAAAAATGAGTTGCGTTGATTATAACCTACACAATAACATCAATTTTTATATATTTCAAAATTGATTTTACAACCGCGTGAATAAACACCAGGTTGCGTGAATAATAGGGATGGTAATGGGGCGGGTTTGCCTAAGCCATCTCCATCCCCGCTTTCAAATATCCAAACTCATACTTGCCCCATACCTATGCGGGGGAACGTACATCCAACATCGTTATACCTTAAATGTTATATGTAAATATTCAATTATAACGCTAAACAAACCTACTATATCATGAAGTTTACAAAGATACAATCATTCTTAATACATTTTAAATCATATGATCTTAAAACATCCGTTAATCAATAAAATAGAGTATAATATTTTCCAAATTATTAGTTTATGACTCTGATACATCTACTAGGTAATAATTAACTAACATAATTATCTTGTTAACAAAAGGAAAAAGTGAAAGAATGAAGAATTGAAAGAAAATGAACTAGGTTTGAATTTGGATGGTCACCCAATTGCATATAAACTACTTATTTTCTCGAGTTACCTTCACTAATCACTATCATTGATAGCTTACGATTTGATTCATGTATTTTTTATTTGTGAAGAAATGTTCTTTGTGAGAGATGGGTTTATGGATATGAGACGGGGGAAGCTAAAACCATACCCATCAGATTTTTTGCAGAGCTTTACCCATGCGTACCCAATCAACGCAGCAATTAACTTGCCAACTGAGCTCAAAATTACGGATTCTCTCAGTTGACTGGGTCGAGAATGATCGAGTACCCGCGATCACGAGTTTGATTGTCGTTCGTCGCCGGCGGATCCAAATTAATAACAATCACACTATTGCGTGAAATGGTATGGCTCGTGCATGCCAAACCTTTTCATATAGCCTTTTTGTTAACAAAAAGGGGAAACGGAAGCCTGCTGGCGTATGGTCTCAACTTGTCAGTGACATCATCGAACACGATGTAGCATGTTTATGAGCTCCGGCGGCCGCCTTTGCTCCTTCAACTTGCAATATCAAACTATATCAATCGTCGTTGACATTGAGGAGGTCACTATATATAGAAGAAACTAAAATGGCAGAATCTGCAATCTCCATATATAAACTAGCTAGACAGATTTATCATATATGATATGAATCTCGATCCGTCATGACAGCTCCTTCTTCATCATCACTAGGAGAGGCCTTCCGGGTTGGTTTCGGGGTTACCGTCGGTGTCCTTTTCCTCGTCGCCATCTTCATCGCCGTTTGGTACCTACGCACCCGCCACCTTCCCACCACCGCAAACTACTCCGACGACGAGGAGGACGAGGAGGAATCCCATGTCTCCGACGTCGTCGTTGATGTGGAGGGAATCGATGCCGACGCCGTCCTCAGCCGGTTCCCTAAAATAGTCTACAGGGCCAACGACAGTCGTACCACTACTACTGACAATGTTACAAATATAATTAATAACGACCACGACGAGAGTAATTCTACGCCGACGGTGGTCGGGTCCAGCAGCAGCTGCGCGGTCTGCCTGGCGGAGTACGCCGACGGCGACGTCATGCGTCTGCTCCCAGATTGCGGCCACGCGTTTCACGCATCGTGCGTGGACCCGTGGCTGATTAATCAGCGGCGATCCACTTGTCCCATCTGCCGCCGCCAGTCGGAGTTCAAGAGTGATGGTGATGTTTCGGCGGTGGTGGGTAATAATAAGGGATCGTAACTTGTTGCCTCGTGCCGTTTGAAAAAAAACAAAACATTGGCGACGGGAAAATAAATTCTTTGATAAATATAGATTATAGATGTGTGAATTGTGTCATTTATATCTGGTGCTGCCATTTTGTTCTCAAGTCTCATTTAATAAAAGTTATCAGTCACTAGCGTGTTCTTTACTTCATTAAATAGAGAATCGATTTAATTACTTTGAAAGTTATTGAGAATGTAAGACAAAAATAAAATAAAATTATACCCATTTGAAAGTTCAGGAGAAACATAAAAATAAAATTTAGCAAATATGAGGACCTTTTAATCGTGATGCTAGGGAAGAATATGTTTGAAAAATGTAAGACAAAAAATAAGGTAAAATAAGAAATTGAGGGGTTAGGGTGCTAACACTTTTTTTTGTTAGTATGGTACTACCGTACTAACACTAGTTCCATCCAATCAGAACATTTCGTTTAGATGACATTTCTATTTAAATGAGTTGATCACAATTGATGATAAGGGAGGGAAAGGAGGGGCACACGATATTATGAAAAATTGGGGAAGGGGAGGAAGGAAAAGAGGGGAACACGAACCAGACCACAACCTCTTCCAAGCATGTCACAAACCCCATACCACAACCTCTGCCAAGCATGCCACAAACCTCAAAGCAGGTCATAACCTTATCAAATCATGCAACAACCTCAAAGTATGCCACAACTTCCCCAAGCATGTCACAAATCCACAAAGCATGCTACAAGTTTATAAAGCATGCCACAAGTAATTGACCCGTTTATAAATTTTAAAAGTTTAGGTACCAAAATGTAAAGAAAAAATTTCAGATACGAAAATATAAATTTTCATCGATATTTTTAGTACTCAAATAAAAAAAAATTAGGTACTAAATATTAATACCTATTAAGTTCATGTATCAAAACTGTAATTTGCAAATAAAACATGAAAATATAACGTGAATAGAAGAGAAGAGAAAGGGAAATAGAGAAGGGTTAAAATACTATGATACCATTAATGAATATGTTAGTATGATGCTAACACTTAAGGGTATTAGCACGCTATTCACTCTCGATATGAAATAACTGCATTTACACACCCATCAATTTTTATTTTTCATATTAATTTGTAAATTGACTAATGAGGCCACATGACTAGTTTCACTTTTTTTAGCAAACGAATGTCCGATTCTAAAGCGTGCCCGTACCATGCCGGCCCAAACACGGCCCAACGCCTATGTACAGGTCCGAATCAAGATCCACATACAAGAGATCGCACAAATGCAAGCGAGGACAATCAACCCAAACGAAATGGTGGTCCGAGCCCGTATCAAAATGGGCCTAACTCTGCAGGCCACGTTGTCCGCATTACATAGAGCAAAAGCCCAACCCAAATGACCTGGCGGAGCAGCTATGTACATTAGGTCATCTCATCTGCTTCCTTCTTCAGTTTGTTGGCTGAAGGCCGGCCGGGTCTCCGACTTTTCTCATTCCACCATTAACAACCAATCCAGAGCTCCATTGACCCCATCAGAATCGCAATACCTCCCGGCCCCTCTCCCTCCGGCTCCTTGTGAAACCCAACATAAAAAAATTCCCAGTCGGCCGTCGCTGTCTCCTCCCACTCCAATTCTATCATTTCCCAAAGGTACCAGCATCAGTACAGTACTGCTGAACTTCCCACAACAGCCTGTCGATCTATTATTAACAAATAACAACCCATCCACCCCAACTTGCGAATGGCCACTTAACTGTCTACTTGACTTCACAACACTATATCTTATTTCCCCAAAAGTAGCCGAACAATTGTTAAAAGCGTTTATGATCTTTTGTCTCTGACATCATTGTACACGACATGTCCGCATATGCTATGAGAGTTGCAGCAACGGCCCCAATTCGCTCCTTCAACAGCACCAATGGTTGACAAAAAAAAAAAAAAAAAAGTGCATAAATTGACCAGCAATACAGAGTAATGAAAGTAAAATTCAATCCAACTCCTCCTTTTCATCTGCAACCTCTCCCACTCTCTCCCATGACGGAAACAGATCCTGCTTCCTCTGCTTCTTCATCGTTAGGCGAACCCGACGGCCCCTTTAGGATTGGTTTCGGGGTCTCAATCGGAGCCCTTACCCTCGTCGCCATCTTGATCGTCGTTTGGTACCTCTGCACCCGCCGTCCCCCCACGGGAAACAACTTCGTCAACGACGCCGAAGAGGACGACGAGGAGGAGTCCTCTGTTTCCGACGTTGTCGTTGACGTGGAGGGGATCGACGTCGACGCCGTCCTCAGCCGCTTCCCCAAGTTCGTCTACACGGCCGCCGACAGTACTGAGAGTTCCACGTCGGCAGTGGTGGGGTCCAGCTGCAGCTGCGCGGTCTGCCTGGCGGACTACGCCGACGGCGACGTCCTCCGTCTACTCCCGGATTGCGGCCACACCTTCCACGCGTCATGCGTCGATCCCTGGCTGATCAATCACCGCCGGTCCACGTGTCCCATCTGCCGCCGCCGGTCGGCGGCCAAGGCGGATGATGGTTCGGCGGCAGCGGGTGCGAATAAGGAGCCCAGGACCAGGGCGCCGGATGATGTGGCCAGGCCGGTGTCGGCGGCGGTGGCAATGGAGCCGCAGAGGCAGACGGCGTCGTTTTGGGCCAGCTGGTTTGCGTTGCGCTAGCCGGTTGCTGCCTAAAATGTTAAGTAATTGTTTTTTTTTTATTTATTTTTTCCGTTTCTGTTTTTTTTGTTTTGTTTTTTCTCTATATAGTTTATATATATTGTTTTTTTAAAAAGTAGTTGTAGTACAGATTTGGTAAGCGGCGACATTTTCCGTGCCTGCCCCCTTCCTACTCCAGAGTCCAGCCGCCGGTTCGGCGAACGAGTCCGTTCCTTCCTCAACCATGGTGGCTCAACGTCTAAGCAGCTCCTCTTCCTCGCGCCCGTCGGTCCTTCCGACGCCGAATTCTGCCGCTGCTTATTCGAGTTCCAATCGGGTGCCCTTCAATTTCAACTTCCTCCCTCATCCTATCCATCCGATTCGTCTCTGCATCGGTTCCACCAACCACCGCCGCCTCTCCGTCAGTCGTCTGACGGCGTCGGCTCTCCCCTCCATTGATTCTGATGACTCTGCCGGTGCTTCGGGGAAGAAGCCGTTGCTGGAAGTCAAAGATTTGAAGGCCGTGATTGCCGAGACGGGACAGGAGATCCTCAAGGGCGTAAACCTAGTGGTGAATGAGGGGGAGGTATATTGACTTAGAAGTTTAATACGGTTTTTCTATCTGTTTCTGGAATTTGGTTTACCTTGTTGCATTCAACTGATAAATTTTTCATCTTTTGCTGCGATGATTGACAGGTCCATGCTATAATGGGCAAAAATGGTTCTGGGAAAAGCACATTCTCCAAGGTTAGTAGTCTGTCTTCTCACTTGATACTGTTGGCTGTTGATAACCTTGGTTTTGCCTAGGGAGCGGACCTGATGATAGCCATGCTGGTTTAAATTGGCGCCGATTGTGGGTGGGAATGTTGGTGAAATTATATATGATTGCTTTTGGTATTGAGTTGCCTGGAATTTGTTTTTTGGATCCGATGTTCTCAAGATCGTGTGTTGGTTGGCTTGATTGATGGGTGACCGATTGGATTTGTGGGTGGTGTTTTGTTCGTGAGTCTTAAATCTTAATACACTTTTGCTTTTAGGTTCTTGTTGGCCATCCACACTATGAAGTTACTGGTGGAAGCGTTATCTTTAAAGGCGAGAACTTGCTTGACATGGAACCTGAGGATAGGTCTCTTGCAGGGCTTTTTATGAGCTTTCAGTCACCAGTTGAAATCCCTGGTGTCAGCAATAGTGACTTCCTAAATATGGCTTACAATGCTCGAAGAAGAAAACTTGGTCTTCCTGAACTTGGACCAATTGAGGTATCCTTCCTATTTTCATTTGCTTGCCCAAGTGTCTTCCCTTTGAATTTTGTTGTGTTCATTTTCTCCACCAGTATCTACGGCACATGATTTTGGATGTTTTATTGTTAATATGTCATAGCTTCCAAAAACATGGAACTCCGATTGATTTGATAGAGGTGCAGACAAGCAATCCATTCAGTAACCAATTCTGTTTCCCCTTTTTATGCAATGGCCCCATAGGTCCTGTTAATCTTTGCAGCCCATTAGTTTCTTTCTGCAGACTATGTCTGTGCACAAGCACAAGTGAAAGCCATCTCTAGCTATACTTATTAGCTTAAACTAACTGTTGACTTGTCTTTTTTATTGGCAGTTCTATGCGTACCTGTTTCCCAAGCTTGAGCTTGTGAACATGAAGAGTGATTTTCTTAATAGAAATGTTAACGAAGGGTTCAGTGGTGGTGAAAGGAAGCGGAACGAGATTTTACAGCTTGCGGTAATGCTTCATATCTGAATCTGTGGTCTGCTGAACTAAGTTCTATATTATGGAGTTGCTTTGATAAAAGTCCGCATGGTTAGGCTTCCTTTTCCTAATGAATCAAATGGTTAGATACTTCAGTCAGACTTTTTTTTGTTGTGAACTTGATATTTGGCATCAGAAAGCACTTTTATGCAAGGTGGTCTTGGCGCGCTGTGGTGCATGCGTAAACATAGCCTAGTATATTTGTGGATTGATTAGAACTGTAGTACAATTGCATCTCCTTCGATGTTTGTTTACATGATTGAAGTATTAGCTAGCAGCGTAATTCCATGTTCATAAACATTTCGATGTCATTGTATTCGATGGGGTACGGATCTGCATTGTCACATATATTGGACACGCATGCACAGTTATATATTGGCTCTGCTTGTGTTTCTCTTATTTTTCATCGAATCATATTTGTCTAGTATGCCAATGCTATTCTGCCTATTTCAGGTTTTGGAAGCAGATTTATCTGTCTTAGATGAGATTGATTCTGGTCTGGATGTTGATGCTCTCCAAGATGTCGCAAAAGCAGTAAATGGACTCTTGACGCCTAAGAAGTCTGTTTTGATGGTTACACATTATCGACGGCTTTTGGAATTCATCAAGCCTGCCTTCGTCCATATCATGGTATCCCAATCATAAAACTCCATTCAGTAGTGGTTTTCTTACAATGTCACTTGCATCCTATGGACCAGTTTCTTTGTCATGTCAATGTCTTGCTGTGCTTCGAGCTAATTGTGTGCCCTGGTATGGTATTTGTAGGAGGATGGAAGGATTATTAAGACTGGGGATATTGAGATAGTAAGTCTTCTTGAGAAGGAAGGTTATAAAGCAATGTCTACATCCTGAACAATTTGGTGAAGCATCTATCATCCGCTTACAAGACTGGGGATATCAAATTTTGAGTCAAACCCACCCTTTAAGAAAAGGGGGGGACTCATATTCTCCAAGATTGGGTGAAGCACGAAGAATCCGTCGTCCGGTATCATTCCTTTCTGTGTGTGTATTGAGGTACAGTTCCTTCCATGTATAAGTGGCCACCCACTGTAGGCTTGTCGCTCGCTCTGCTCTCTCTTGAACTTCTCTGTTGAGCCATTGTTTTGTATAGAACGACAAAGCTTGTACTGTTTGCCCTTCTCACCTTAAAGCCACCCTTTTATAACTCCTGTGATGGAAATTATTTCACACATCCATGGTGGATGGCAATCTAAGTGAGCGAGAAGACGAAAGCCTATTCTAACTACGGCTGCTGAAGCATACACACTCTATAATTGTAGCACCTGGTCGGTGGAGATATAGAATACAGATAGCTCTGCAACTGTCAACGACTAACAAAAAGCTGGTCATCAATGGACAAAACAACCATTTTTTGCTTGTTCATCAGCAAAACCACGAGTCCATCACTTACTCCATTCTATACAATTTAGAAAACAAAGCTCATCGAAAAGGCATCAAATTTGCCAAGTTGAATCAACAGGAGATCACTCAAGGAATGAAACACCACTGAAACCAGGCACAGGGATTACATACTCTAAACCAAAATTTCCATAGCCGCATTTGATTTTCTCAAGGAAGAAACAACCGGTGGAGATGAAGCTGCAGGGAGCATATCAATACCACAATCATGGATTTTGGAGGCTACCATGTTGTGTCTAGTTGCCGAGAAGTATGTCATGTTTTCTCTACTCTTTTTACTCGTCTGTCACACAGCCTCTAGCAGCGGACTGGACGTTCTTGATGTACTGGGAAACATGAAAAGAAAAGTGATGCAGTTCTTAGTAAAAGCATGCGGATGAAAGAGCATACAGTGTTTCCTTTATTTCGGCTTTTCGGTTACTTTACCTTATAGAGCACCCCAGAGGTAGCCTTGTATGGGGGTGGAGACCAAGTTTTTCTCCTCTGTTCCATCTCCTCGTCGGCTACTTCAACATCTATTCTCCTTTCTTTCACATCGATTGTGATGACGTCTCCGTTTCTAACAAGACCAATGGGACCTCCTTCCTGTATATCATGTTGACAGAATGTGTTAGCTCCCACTGTATCACTATGCATTGGATAAGTAAATACTGGACTCAAAGTTTAAATTTTAAGATAATTCTGAATATTTTTCATGACCTATTAGACTACCCTCTTTTTAGTATCTACCAAGTGGTGTTCAGAGATGCATTCATCATGCTTCATGGTTGAGAAGAGGTGCCAAGCTCTTCATGCAAGCATTTAGCAAGAAAATTCAGGGAGAGACAGAAATTTTTTGTTGTTTGATTAATCATGCTTGCAATTGAATTGGATTGAACAATGAATATGAAAAAATCTATTGAAAAGACAAGTAATGTCAGCAATCAGAAGGAAAGAATATGAGCAGAGATTCGCAGACCTGTGCTTCGGGGCATATGTGGCCGACGACAAATCCATGTGAACCACCCGAAAATCTCCCGTCAGTCAATAATGCACATTCCTGTGTTATCCAAACAGAAATAATATATTAGAGTTTATCTGGAGGCTGCTAATCAAGAACAATAAAACATTTCACAGCAGCAAACCTTCCCAAGACCAGCTCCCATTATTGCACTAGTTGGTGTTAGCATTTCCGGCATGCCAGGACCGCCCTTGGGTCCCTCTCCTCTAATGACCACCACTTTGCCCTGGAAAACAATGGAGATGGCAGTGTTAGGATCGGTTCAGCACTTCAGCTGTGGGTAGAATTTGCTATTACTTGTAACAAAACTTAAGCTCCTAAGAGAATCCCTAGTTTGACTTAGCTACTTAATTATATGATTAACAAGACAGCACCAATCATTTCCTAAAACAGTTAAGTACGGAAATCAGAAAGAGCTCTGTAGTGTAGAACCTTCGCATCTCAAATGTCACTGCATGAAAACCTAAAGTTAAGGGGGGAAACAAGAGTAACATACTTACCTTAAAGCTCATAGGATCCTCAGCGATAGCCTTCATCATAGATTCTTCCCCTTCAAACACGAGCGCCGGACCTGGAAAACATTTACTTCAGTATAGTCCTTGAAATGTGCCATCCAATAACAAAACATTGTAGCATGGGAGCTGAATTGAAAAATCACCAGAGAAATAAAGCCCTTCTTTTCCTGTAATTTTTGCTACAGAACCATCAGGTGCAAGGTTTCCACGTAATACTTGGAGGTGACCTGTCTTCTTGATGGGGTTGTCAAACGGTCTTATGATTTCCTACACCATTACATAAAAAAAATTAAATTTCATTTCACCATCTATCCAGCTGCCTCAAATAGCATAGCCACATAAATATTAAAGGAAAGAAAACGAAAACCTCACCTGACCCTCGGACAAAGGAGGACAGGATTTCAGATTTTCAGCCAACGTCTTCCCAGTCACTGAAGGAAAAGTTCAGCATGTTACATAGCATTAGTAGAACTCCTCCATTGAATCAGTACTATTGTAGAAATCACCGCATAAACAATGTTCAACTTACCAGTCAAACAATCTGCATCTAAAAAGCCCAGTTCCAAGAGATAGCGGAGTACCGCAGGTGTTCCTCCAATCTGTCCAAGTAATATCCATTTGCACATCAAGGTGAAAAAATGGTCAGAAGATGAAGTAAAGCAACAATAGGCAATGCAATGGGACAGAACTGATATATTGGTAAAAGAATTTGATAAATGCACAATCCTATATATAGTAATACCTTGTGAAGATCTTCCATAACATATTTCCCACTGGGTTTCAGATCAGCAAGGAATGGAACCTCATCACTAACCTTCTGGAAGTCATCAAGTGTCAGGTTCAAACCAACAGACCTGCCAAGATTATGTGAGCAACCAACAGTTCCTAATAAAATAAAGTTACCAAAATTCTGATTTTGCGAGACCGAAAAAAATTTCTAACCTTGCAATAGCAATCAAGTGCAACACAGCATTGGTAGATCCACCAAGTGCCATGACGGTGACCATTGCATTTCGTAGTGATGTAGGAGTAATGATGTCTCGTGGTTTCAAGTCCATCTTTAGTAACTCCAAAAGGTATTTTCCAGCCAACCGACATTCATCCAGCTTCAAATCACTTTCGGCAGGTAGAGAGGAGCTGAACCAGGAAAAAGAAAGAACATATAAGATACAAAAGTACTAACACCAGTGAAATAAACAATTTTAGTCTACATAGCATGAACGAACCTGTATGGAAGAGACATTCCCAT
The DNA here is from genome assembly GCA_946122785.1 of Linum tenue. NCBI lineage: Eukaryota > Viridiplantae > Streptophyta > Magnoliopsida > Malpighiales > Linaceae > Linum > Linum tenue. The sequence continues at coordinate 5,835,107 of CAMGYJ010000005.1, read as the reverse complement.
GGCTTCAATAGCCGAAGCCATTGTATTGGCCGTATACATTCCACCACAGGCACCTGCCCCCGGACATGAATTCCGTAGTACTTCTTTCCTTTGTTCGTCACTTATAGCTCCACTGACATATTCCCCATAAACCTACAACAGAAACAATGATAGAAATATATAAATAAATAAAAAGAAACAGAAGACATAAGAACCTGGAACAAAATACTAATATACCAACCCATATTCTTCCTAAACGTTGCATAAATATACATTAACGAGCAAAGATCATGCGAGATTCATACCTGAAATGCAGATACTATGTCGTAGGTATGGCCATTGACATGGCCAGGCTGCAAAATACTTGCTGTTAGCAAATGTTAGTAAAAGTTCATTAACGTATGAAACTAAGACCCAGAACCCCTGACTCTGCTTTTGAGCATAAACGAATTGAACTCCATTACTAAAACTGAAAGCTTTTACAAAGGATGTAAAATTTCATAAGGGAAAATCTATCAACTGGAAACCGAAATGGACAGAAAGAGAAAAACATGTCTAACCTTTATAGATCCACCGTACACCATAATACTAGGCCTATTAAGCCTTCCCATTGCAATAATTGTACCTGGCATCTGTCGAACATGTGCAGGATCAAAATAAGTAAGTTTTCAAGAACGGTCAAATACCATAACAGGAGCAGCAAACTTCACCCTGCATACATCACTTAATCACCTAGTGAGACACTACCCACTAAATTAGAACACAGAAAGGAAGGCAAAGCTTCAATCTGAACAAAAGCTTCTGTTCATATTTGGTTCGATAAACAGCACAGAAACAACCAGCTCGATTCAATCAAAACCCAGAAAATCAACCACCAATAGACACCGAAATCAACAAGAAACGAAAAAAATCAGACTCACATTCTTGTCACAGCCGGGAATGGAGATATTCCCATCATACCACTGAGCACTCATGACAGTCTCGATGCTATCCGCGATCAAGTCCCTGCTCTGCAAGCTGTAACACATCCCTCTCGTCCCCATAGAGATAGCATCGCTCACCCCAATAGTATTGAACCTGAACCCAACCATTCCAGCCTCCTGAACCCCTTGCTTGACGGCCTCGGAGAGCTTCAACAAGTGCATATTACATGTATTCCCTTCATACCAAACCGACGAGATACCCACCTGAGGCTTGGTCAAGTCTTCGTCCGAGAGCCCCACTCCGTAGAGGATGGCCTGAGACCCGCCCTGCGACTTGGGCTCCGTCACCTGGGCGCTGTACTTGTTGAGCTTCAGAGTCACGGCGGCCGGTGACTGCGGCGGCGGCGTGGCGACTGCGGGCGGGGATTGGGCAGCGACCCGGAGGGCAGCGGGACGGCGGGGCCGTGTAGCGGGCGCCGGGTGATGGCATGGGAGGGAGACGAAGGTCGATTGCATAGTGGAAGCCTGCGAGGGGAAGCGGCGGCGGCGGCGTGTGGCGGAGGGAGGAGAAATGTGAGGGGAAGGTTACAACAAGCGAAGAAGTGGAAACGGAAGTGTTAAAAAGAAACGCCAAGTAGGTGGGCTGATAAGATGCGTCGAGGTGCACGTGAATGTAGACGAGAACAGTGGTTTTTTGGTTGGTGTCTTGGGGATGACAAAAATATCCGTAACCGTGGATATCCATCCGAATCCGGCATAATCGGGTAGGGTAAAATCCGAACCCGAAAGACATATAGTGGGTATGGGTAAAGCCCGAACTCGAATATTGCGGGTAATGGGTGGGCATGGGTTTCTAACTATCCAACCCGAACCTGCCCGATTATACGCATGAATGTGTATTTTCTCTAGAAATAATTATTATTTTTCTCTAACATATTTTATATTTAGCATATAAATATAACATTTTTATGAAATTGTGTTGTTTTAGTTAATTTTCTTCATTCTAGTGAACTATTGTCGTACTTTTCCTCTTACTAATGTGAGAATACGTGTGAATGTTAACATATTGGTTGGAGTTATGAAGAGAAATTATTATCCATGGATAACCGTGGATACCCGAAACCCGAACGGGTATGGGCATGGTTTTAATTTTCTACCCGTTTCACATGTGGGTATGGGTATGGGTAAAACCCGAACTGCTTTGGGTAGGGTAACGGATATGCACTATCCGTCCCCGACCAGACCCATTGCCATCCCTTGTCTCGTCTCTTTTTTTCTGTTTTTACTTGACTACTGGGTTTAAGGGTTCTATTATAAGACTCAATTAGAAGATTGATTGCAATCAAATGCCTTAGTTCGTATGCAATTGAATTACTGATGAAAAAATCTGTTTTGTTATTACATGCACAATTTTGTTGAAATTCCGAGAAGCAAAATGATATTATATAAACTCAATTAAAAGAAAATTTTAAATAAGTGAATTTCCTCCCGACTTGTTCTTGTGGGAAGCTTGTTCTGAATTAGCGTGTCAGATGACTAATTGATAGTTGCATATGCATGTCGAATGCAATCATATCATTAACCAAAAACAAAGGAATTTTATCCATCGTATGGAATCTGATTGTGTCTCCCTTACTGACCTTTATGTCCCCATCAAATTGCACAAAGATGTAATTTATATGATAGAGAACACCCCAAACCACTTATTTGAAGACCTTGGGGGTATGGAAGTGTGTGTTGAAGATCCTTATGCTAGTGTAGTTCTTCGAGCATTATGTTCCTCTGTTGTTTGTCATTCTTCTGCGTAGATTGTTAGTTGACGGGATAATACTTGAGCTTGGAGTACATAGAGCATATGAAGCAAAGGCCAAGACATTTTTGCATATTTTCTAACACACATGAAAATCGTGTATGCTACATCCACTTTGGATATTCGAGAGCGAATAACAAGGTTTTCCCTCCAAATCGGGGGGAAACACTCGCCGCATCAATTGGGCGAGTTGAGAACACATTACATATCATTTTATTCATTTAACGGTAATAAGTATTCAATCAATACAATACGTTATGTTTACTTGTCTCATAAATCACAAATGAGACATAATTAGCCACAAAATCTAACCATCTCGTTTGTAGATCATCAATAAGTAGTTCACACATGATATATCAATTGACTCACAAACCGCTAATCGAGTCACCCTGCGAGCAAATTTTCGAACCAGTGTGTGAGAAAAGCTCGTTAGGCATTTCGTTTGTTATGTAATAATGACTTATGAGATAACTTGTTTACTAAATTAGTCTAAATGTTATTAAAATTTCATTTTACTCGTAAAATTTGCAAATTGAATTGTTGAATTTACGATCCCCCTCACACACTGCACAGTGCAGATCTGACTCATCAACCGAAGAGAACAACCGAAACGACCCAATCGAAAAAGAAAATAAAAATAGTTGGTTGAGCGCGTGTTTTCCTGAACTGGCACCCGCACCCAGTCCACCATCTTTCCTCCCTTTCTCGTCATTTCGGCCCAAAAACAGCACAAAGAAAAAAGTCAGAAAAAGAGCAACCAACCTTTCAATCATAATTCCAAAAAACGCATCCTCTTCCTCCTGGATTCTCTCTGTCGCTGCTAACCTCCAGCCGCTGCTGCCAGCTTAAGCTACAGAAACAAGGAAGGAAGGAGACACAGTTCCAGCACCACCAGCCAAACGCGATTGTATAGCCAATTCGTTTCGGAGAAACAATGGCAGTTGCAGCAATGGCAGGGGGAGTCGATTCGCTGAGCGACCGAGCCGCCAAGATGAAAGAAGCTCTTCTCAAGAGCCAAACCATCACCGAGAACGTCGTCTCCATTCTCGGTTCCTTCGACAGCCGCCTCTCCGTCCTCGAGACCGCCATGCGTCCCACTCAGGTACCTACCTACCCTCCTTTTAGATCGATTGCCTTCTTTAGGAGCTGGAACTTGATGGCTGACTGCCTAGCTGGTGGATTCAATCTGTTTTCTGCTGGTGCGATTTGATTGAGGATTCGGTTTTTGATTTATCTGTTCCCCGGAGGCGGCATCGGATCCCTTCTTGATCTAGTCGGTGCTTTGACTTCTTGATGTTTTTGTTGTTGGATTGGATTGACTACATCTAGCATCGAGGAACTTGGTTTCTGAGATTTCAAAGTGAATAATCAGTTCATCCGTAGGCAGATAATGCTCACTGTAGCTTTCAGTATTGTGATTGATCTGCGAGGTTGCAGAATTCCCGCTGTATAGAACTGTTCACACCAACAAGAACCTGTAATGCATTGGAATAATTTGTTCCTTCTCTGAATCGTTTGATTGATTTGGTTTGCGTTTTGTTCGTTTTTGTTTCTGTTATAGATTAGGACGCATGCTATACGAAAGGCTCATGAGAACATAGACAAGACTCTCAAGGCTGCTGAGGTTCTGTTGGCTGAATTTGACGTCTCTCGACAGGTTGGTTCCTCTGACCTCTGGAAATTTCCAATTTCGTGTGCATTTACGGTATGTTTGTAAGGCATACTTCCCTGTTATCAACATATTTGGTGCTCTGTAATACGGAACAATGTTCGGATCTCATAGATTTGAGAGAACTCTTTTTTTGCTCTGTCGAAATTTGATGAATTCAGTGCATGAGTTTTGGCTTAATTTAGTCAGTTATTGTTTCTCAGAGTCACTGTTATAGCCGAAGTATGGTTGTTGCAGTCCAACAGAAAGTCCAATGGAAGTCTGAACATGGGCACTCTAGTTAGCTTATGCAGTGTCTTGTTTTACCAAGATATTTCTGTTTTCGTATGCCCCATGCAGCTCATAGCTTCTTGTGGAGGCTTTCTGCCGTTCCCAAACGCTGAACTCTTCTTCATTCTGTTACTATTTTTGTCAAATTCTAAAGAAGACATCTATGTTTCCTTTCAGAGTTTGGACACCAAGAATAACTTATATCATGACTTTGTAGTTTTGCATTTTCCCGCCGTTTACTGTTCAAAAATCATATTTGAATAAGGTTTCCATCGTACTTTTGCTTATAAAATCTAGTCTCCTACTTGGCCGTTTTAACCATCAAGTTTGGTAGGTTTCACCGCACATACTTTCTTTCGTGCCATTCTTCAAATCATTCAAAAGATTTATCTGTCATTTTTAGGCTTCAAAATGGGCGTTCTAGTTGTTGGTATATGCCACTGATATCTCTCTCTTCTCTGTGCATTTCTGTTTCCTGCTGTGGTGCTTCTAATACATTAGGCAGAGGCACAAATATTGAGGGGACCGCATGAGGACCTTGAAAGTTATCTGGAAGCTATTGAACAGCTGAGGAAAAATATTCGTTTCTTCAGCAGTAACAAAAGCTTCAAGAGTGGGGATGCAGTGCTCACTAATGCAAATAACTTACTAGCTAAGGCCATATCAAAGCTAGAGGATGAATTTAAGCAGCTACTAGCGTCTTACAGGTATGTGTTACTACAAAGTCTGGCATTGGTTATCTGGAGACTGTGTGTATATAATACCAAATTGCAAATATGAAGACTGATTTTTTCTTTTTGTTTAACTCTTGGTCATCACTGTACGAGGCAGTCTGTTTATGGTGTGATAAATTGCTTGCTGTCATCCTCCATATTGAACATGTTTGTTCCTCTGATCCTTTCATGCTGGCTTTACTGTCTTCCATATATATCTGGAAAAGCCGTAGGTATCAATGATTACTTTCTGTTATCTCAACCTTTATTCTTAGAAACAATTCACTGATAGTTCTGATCAATGATCATCGGTAATATGAATTTTTTCCCTTTGCATCATTTGCATCATCAGAGCTTATACTTCTGTGCAATTTTACATGAATTGTTCTCTATGATATCTATGATGTGCTCTATGCACTAATCCACCAAAAATGTTCTCTTGTCTTCCTATTTCAGCAAACCCGTCGAGCCTGATCGTCTTTTTGAGTGCCTTCCAGAATCAATGCGACCTTCTGCTGGATCCCCTGCAAACCACGGCGACCCTAATGGCTTAGGTCCTCATTCCCATAACCATTCTGAGCAGCAGAACAGTAATGCGGAGGCTGCAAGTTTTAAACCCCTTGTCCTGATACCCCCAAGAACTGTTCCTTTGCTACATGATCTTGCCGTACATATGGTTCAAGCTGGGCACCAGCAGCAATTGTTGAAGACTTACAGGTAAAGAGCTTATAGACAGTCTCCTAATTTATATCCTTTTAGTTATGATCAATGCATGTAATTTTCTTGACTTCTGAAGGCAGTTTGATTGATTTAGTTCATAGGACATTTTGTGTGAACGTTGTATCGTGCTAATGAGTTGGGCCTTCTCCAGAAATTCTACTCTGTAGGATATCTGGGGATGAAAAAAATCGGCTATTAAGAATAAGCTCTTTATACATGATTTATATTTTAAAGAAAGGAAAAGAATAAACTTCATGTAAGCCATAAAAGTTAACTTCTCCTTTTATAAGAATGACTGAGTTAGGAATTTGAAACTTCAACATTCTCTAATGCTCCGTGATGGGTAAATTTCTGTTGGTCCCTTATTGAAAATCATAAACCCACTTTCTAGCAAATTGAAGGGGGGTTCACTTGCTCATACTAACCATTTATGGCTGTCCCTTCCCTAGATCTCGTTATATTCATATGATGTTATTGCTTTTGTGAACTGCAAAGTGAGATTGAGCAACTTGATTTCTTCTTCCATCCATAGAGTAACGATTTCTGATACAGTGATACTAAATTGAATTAAAATTCACTAGTTCTTTGTAAGGATGACACTTGTTAGCGTGGTGATTGTTGAAATCTATTTCTGAAATGTTAGGCAGATTCAACTTGATCTGAACACTTCGAGCCTCTTCATTTTATCCTCCTATTTTGGTTTTCAGGGATACACGATCCTCAGTTTTGGAAGAAAGCCTTAGGAAACTGGGGGTTGAGAGACTGAGTAAGGAAGATGTTCAAAAGATGCAATGGGAGGTCTTGGAAGCAAAGATTGGAAATTGGATTCACTTCATGCGGATAGCAGTAAGGACTGAATCCTATATACTCTCACTTCTGTTGTTTTGCTTGTTGGTTGCTTATCATACTTTGAGCAGGTCAAGGTCTTGTTTGCTGGTGAAAGGAGACTTTGCGATCAAATCTTCGATGGCTTTGATTCTCTTCGAGATCAATGTTTTGCCGAAAGCACAGGCAATAATGTGTCAATGCTTCTCAGTTTTGGAGAAGCCATAACCAAAAGCAAGAGATCACCAGAGAAATTGTTCGTGCTTCTAGACATGTATGAGATTATGCGAGAACTTCACTCGGAGGTATGTTTGGTCACAGCAACTCACTAAGACTGTTGTTGGTTGCTCTCGTAGTCGATGCAGTATATGGCAGGGATTACATAGTCAGTGCTCATGATTCATGAGCCCATTTTCGCTGCAGTCTTATTTTGTTATTTTTTTACATAGTCAGTTCTGAAGTTACATCTCTGTTCTAACATTTTATTGTCGCTCTTACACCCTACATTTTTTTTATTGGTGATTCAGAAACATTAATTATGGTCTCATCTTTTACTAATTTGATATGTTCAAACTTCTGACTAATTTGATTTGTTCAAGCTTCTGACTAGTTGTCTGAACCGTTTGACATATATCAATTCTCTCTTTGATAGCAGGGCGTGCGTGGGTTCTTGATATTTGTTTTCTAACCATTTACTATTGTCAGCATTTTCCCCCTAGGTGTCTGTCATTCATAATGCATAAACCGATGTGGCAATTTCACAATTTCAGTAGTTGCTCTTAGAATTGGACGGTGATGCCATTAAAAACTTTATTGCCATTTCCTGTGCAGATTGAGTCAGTTTTCGGCGGTAAAGTTTGTGCTGAAATTAGGGAATCTACATTTGGTTTGACAAAGAGGCTTGCCCAGACAGCTCAAGAAACTTTTGGCGATTTTGAAGAAGCTGTTGAGAAGGATGCAACTAAAACAGCTGTACTGGATGGAACTGTTCATCCCCTGACTAGCTATGTTATTAACTATGTAAAATTCCTTTTCGAGTAAGTTCATCCGACCTTGACTTATAACCAACCAAACATCGACTATTCATATTTCCCAACCTATTGTGCTTCATAACTGGGTACTAATTGTGCATACATAAACTGGTACAGCTACCAATCGACGTTAAATCAACTCTTCCAAGAATTTGAAACTGGGGGAGAGACAGTGTCACAGTTAGCTACAGTGACCATGCGGATAATGCAGGCTCTTCAAACCAATTTGGATGGAAAGTCTAGGCAGTATAAGGATCAAGCTTTGACGCACCTGTTTCTGATGAACAATATTCACTATATGGTCAGATCTGTCCGCAGGTTTGTTATGAATGTGTTTCCTGGACATTTAACATGTTCGTAGCCTTGCCTGGTAGTTTATAATGATTGATTGACTTTCAGATCCGAAGCCAAGGACTTGTTGGGAGACGATTGGGTTCAACGACACAGAAGAGTTGTGCAGCAGCATGCAAATCAATACAAAAGAACTGGTTGGGGAAAGGTGCTCTTCTCTCTTCTCCAGTAAATGTCATCTGATGCTAATCAAATCTCTAACTGCAATTTTTTTCTTCTAATCTTGAAATTGTGGAACATTTTACTTGCCAAGGTATTCAATATTTGAAAGTAATGATGCATCTCCTTAACTAAGTCTAGGTCTCGCACGAATTGCCAAACAGAAGATAGCATATAGACATCGAATACGGTACCCAAATTGAAAATGATGCAAGAAAGTGAAATTACTGATCTTCAAGCTTTACTAAGAATGCTTGGGTGTATACACATATCCGATTAGTTTGTTTTGCTGTTTAATTAGTTCTATGTTTTGCTCAGTTGTTTGTTGCTATCTAGGTCATCATCTACTTTCTAGGAAAATCGAAAGGCACCTTGAATTTGTTGTTGCGTTGTAGGGTCATTCCTCTTAATGTTATCAAGTTTGAGTGCCTTTTCATTATAAGGATAATTAAATGCGTTGAGGAGAATCTGGCTCATGGAGTAGTGAACCTTTTCCAGATTCTTCAATGTCTCTCTGCTCAAGGTCTAACTTCATCTGGAGGAAGTTCTTCAGCACCTGGTGAGAGTGGAAGTGGCAGTGGTGCTTCAAGGGGATTGGTTAAAGAGAGGTCATATTGAGTTCCTGGACCATTTCTAAGAATCCCGATTTTTGCATATCTCGCCCTGGCCTCATTAATTTCATGTTTACCATGTTTTGCAGGTTCAAGGTCTTCAATACACAGTTTGAGGAACTCCACCAAAAACAATCTCAGTGGACGGTACCTGACACCGAGCTGCGAGAATCTCTGAGGCTTGCAGTCGCTGAAGTCTTGTTACCTGCCTACAGATCTTTTGTAAAACGTTTTGGGTATGTAGCTATTTGGATTTGTTTTAGGAAGCCTGCTACTACTTCCACTTTTTGAGTATGCAGTACTTCTAATCATATATTTATATCCAACGATCACCTAACAGGCCACTAGTCGAGAGCGGGAAGAACCCACAGAAGTACATCAAGTACTCAGCCGAGGACCTGGAGAGAATGCTGGGTGAGTTTTTTGAGGGCAAGACGCTGAATGAGCCGCGGCGGTAGACGCTCAAGACACTCAGACCACCACACCGGTTTCCCTTTCCTATTATACCTTTTGCTGTTGTAAATTGATGGAAAGACTGGGACTCTGGGTACTCTAGCTGCTATAGTGTCCGCTATCTCCTCCTCGTTGGCCCTCGTTTCCTAATTCGGCTGCGGATTGGGGCTGGGTCTCGGGTATGTATCCATCCTGGTTATTGTTTGTTATGTAAAGGTAGAGGAATGCCAGAATGTTCGTTTATTCTTTGGGTGAGGATTGTGGAAGATAAAGCCAGACCAGGCCCCAGGCGACATCTCTGCTTGGGCTGTGAGAAATTGAGAAGCAGCACCCTAAAACGACTTCGGATCTTACGGTGTAGATTGTGAAGAGTATATCTTTCTTGTGTTTCCTGTACTCCTTATTGGTGTATGTACATTATGTAAGGACATGATTTGCATCTGGTTCCTTACATCTCCTTACTGCTGTTTCAAAAGGGTTATAGTGTCGGGAATGGTCTTATAACCATTGTTCATTTGTTTAGAGTTGCATCGGAGATCCTATCGATTAAGTTGATTGAATGATATTTAGTGATAAATACTATCAAATATGCTTCAGGATCCAAGCATATTTGGTGGCTAAAGAAATGACCCGAGGAAATCTCCACTGGGGTTGGGTTCAGATCCTCAATATTATCGCACCTATGCTTTAGAAGGTTGGCTTAGGCCACTCTTAATATTAATATACAGTAACTAATATAATATATATTTTTTGGCAAATGGAGAAATAAACAGGCTGGCCATGCCGGCGGCCGGCAGTTTGACCATTTTATCAACCGGACAAGTCTGCGTTGACACTTGTAAGCAGGCGGCGGGAAGTTAGAAGGGAGATGATAGGACAAGTTTCTGCCACGTAGCCACTAATAAAGCCATTCATAGCAGACAACAAACAACAAACTGCCGTTTCCTCTCCCCTCTTACCATATCCGTTCGTCTTTGCAATCCCCAGCCCCAGGCGACTTACCATTTGCGTCTTCTCCAGCCATGGCCGAGGCTTCTAACCCAGCAGGTCTCCAAATCCCCTGCTTGTTCATCCATCACTGCCAATTCTGCTTCCATGTTGTTGATCCCTTGTGTTAATTGTTTGTCTTGGGTTTTTTATGAAGCAGTCGACAGCAGCAGTCTGGGGCCGAAAGAAACAGGTGGTGACAAGAAGATGGGATCCTCCGGCGACCGTGTTTCTGATACCATCATTCCCCACCTTCTCAATTTGTAACTACTTCATTCCTTCCCCTCTCGTTCATATCCAGTGAGCAAATGAAGCTATACCCTCGTGCCAGGGTTTGAGAACCCTCATAATTTTGATCTGTTCTTACAGTAATGTATTATGATGTTTCTGAGGTAGGTATGCATCGCGTGCCACAGCTACGGACTTCGAAATCTATGCCCCAAATGCTTCCTTCGAAGATCCCCTCATGTCTGCTCAAGGGTAATTACTCTATCCTCCTCTCATCTGCTCTTCAATTGCTTGCTCTGTTATTGCCATAAGGGTCGATGATTTTGCAGAATCAGAATCAGCCAAAATTATCGTGCAGCATATGATCCGATCTGCGTATGTTTTTGCAGGGTGAAGCAGATCAAATCAGCATTCTACTCACTTCCTAAGGTAATAAGCAGTAATAATGTTACGAATTAACAACATACCTCGTATCACACGCCTCGATCATCATCATCATCCATCATCCTTGATCTCATTACTGTTGTTGCAGGTGTTCAAAGAGTCTGAAATCGTGGAGTACAGTGTGCACGAGAATCAATTGGAACCTGGAAAACAAGAGGTAATATACTACTACTACTAGTCTCGATCACAATGTGCACAAACTTTCGTTCTATGGTCTGTAGCGATAGCATTGTACTAATCATTTGCTGGAGTCAAATGATTTCTGATAATGGACTACACAATCAGATATTGATCGACAACAAACAACGTTACACTCTGTTGGGGAAAAGTATAGAGATGATCTCGCTTATCCGACTCCACGTCGAGAATGGCAAAATCGTTCGACACGAGGACTGGTAAATCTTTTCTGAATACACTCTTAAGACTCTTATGTCTATGGTATTTACTCTATGGAGACGTACTAGCTTCTTTGTTCTTGTTTTACTTGATACAAAACAATAAAGTGTCAAATTTTAACATGGTAATGATGCTCTGATTTTTGTGGTTTTTGGTTTGGGGGGAAACTTAATCAGGTGGGACAAGAAGCCGATTGAGAACAGAGAAACAGCGAAATTACGTGTGATTGGGCGGCTCAAGGAAATTGTTCGAAGAGGATCTATGTTTGCGACCCATGCGGCAATGGGCTTCGGAAAGGACCCATCAACCCGTTCCCAAGGCCCAAGTCCTAGCCAGACCACCAAATAGAAGCCAGAGTACTGGGCTTGGGCCCGTTCTTTGGGTGAATGAGCATATATATATATATATGTATGTGTATGCTGTAATTTGTTGGCCAGAAAGAAATATTTTGTTTCTTTTGTCAGAAATCATAATTAAGATGATTTTTCTTTGCGAGATGTGCTTACATTTTCTTCTCTCTTCTACTATTATCACATGTTTTCAAAACAATAACTTTAAGAATAGTTTAACTACATTATTTTGTGTGGTAACCAGATTGCAGTACCTATAAATATCATCAATTCATCAAAATAACGAGACAAATCATTGTGGCAAATGGCAATTCAACAATGTCTGGACTAGCATATTAATTAATATAATTTCTATATTATTATGTGATACATTTTGTTTTAGGGTGTTTTGACATAATTAGTAGTAATGCGTGTTTTAGTTGGATTAGGTATACGTTATTTATTGTTTATTGTTTCATTAAAGTTCGTGTAAGGGAAGGAAAAAGAATTCTAGTAGGAGAAGCTGAAGGAAAGAGGCTAAAGTCTAGGACGAGAAAGAAAAAATTTGGTTGTGTAGCTCTATAAATAGAAGCTATGAGAAGATTGAGATTCAATTTATGTTTCTTGAGACCACTCTAGTTTTTATATTTTGTTCCCCTTTAACACCAAACAACAATGTGTCAATTTTTGAATGGTTAATCAAAATTTTGTTGAAGCTCGTATCATATTCCTAAATTGAGAACCCAAACAAAAGTGGTTGTAAGATACAAGAACTTGCCAATAGCCTCTACAAATAAACTATATTACTAGTGACTTATTCCACACAAAACGCCCAATATTTACCAGTGACTTATTCCCTTCAAATTTTTGTACAGCGCAAGTACGGATCAAACCGACAAACCCTCCACAGTGCATTTGTATGAACTGTAGACAGCCCTGCAATACATACTTAGAGTATTAAAAATGAAAAAAAAAGCATATGGTCTCGAGATTCCGGGCCTACTCCACACAATATACAACTGTCAATTTGTCATTGATTTTTTTATCTCTAGTAAAGATTTTGTCTTTTAATCTTTTCTCTTCCAGATGTAAGAACAACAACTTCTTATAGAGAGTTCTCAGAAAGAGTGATCCTTAGCAATGCTAAGATTTTTGTAATTTTGATTGGGGGAAATTTATTTAGGCGGTGCAAGAAGCCAATTGATAATAGAGAAATGAGAAAGTTATCGGGTAGTTTGGCGGCTCAAAGAGATTTCTCAAAGAGGACCAATGCTTGTGACCCATGTCACAATGCTTGTGACCCAATCAACTCGTTCCCAAGGCCCAAACCCTAGCCAGACCATTAAATAGAAACCTAAGTATTGAGGTTGGGCCCGTCATTTGGGCGAATGAGTATATAATGTATGTGTTCTGTAATTTGTTGGTGATAAATAAATATTTGTAGGTCATAAATTGTATCTGGTTTATGGGGGAAGGAATGATCAGCACGAAGTTCGAAGCTGTCAGTAAATTATCGATGGGCATCATTCGAGGCTCGGGCAACAAAAAGCGTGATGGTTTCTTGGATATCCTGACCTTCGATAGGTGGGGGAGGGCAAGACACTTACGTTGAGCGACGGTTCCTCATCCGCGAAGATGGAGGCGCTGATCATACCAGCCCTTTGGCTCAAGAGGGACGAGTTGGAGGAACGACGGTTTAGGGTTGTCCAGACGATTGATTGATTTGATCAACATGGAGAAGCATGTTTTCAATACCAGTATAGGAGAATTATGGTTTCAATATCAGTTTATCATTGTATCTGTTGTTTGTTTGGTCATTGGTTGATTTGTTGAATAGCTAGCACTATATTCATCCGTAGCAGCAGTCAGCAGCGGTTGGGATGGAATTGGACGAAAGTGTGGTTGTGATTCCTTGTCATAGTTCAGCAATTGTGAATTCGTATTAGCAATCAAATAAAATGTGATGTTTGTTGCTCCATTGCTGTCCAATTTTATGATGTTTGTTTGCTTCAATCAAATTCAATTTCTAATTGGTTCATGTGCACGATGCGATGCCAAACCGGCTAGCATTCTTCCATACATTCAATTCACTTGCAAGAAGAGAGGCCAATAGACAACAACACTGAGTACGATTCCAAGATCGACTACTATAATTCTTAATTTTAATAAAGATTTATAGTTTCACTCACTCATAGTAAAGAATTACCGCAGGAAAGAATATCGTGAAATTGATGCAACCAGCTATCCAAAATCTCTCCATCTGCTTTGGTCTACCTCCCGAGTCCTGCCTGCTACCTTTCTTGTAGACCCAAAAAAGAAAGAAAGAAAAGGGATTATCGTAAAGGAAAAGGAAGGAATTCCTGAATTTCTTTAGCTCAAACTCTCCAGTTCGATTACCAAGTTGTTCGTTGCACAGTTCCTCTGTTACTGGGGTTCTTTTCTACTTCAGAAGATGGAGCTTTTTTTACTTCATTCTTCTTTAATTTTGAATCGGGAATTAGCTTTGCTGTGTTGTTGTCCATATTCTTTTTCGCCTTTTAACATCTACTGCTTTTCCTCACTTTCTTTCTATTTGATTTTGATTTATAAAGAAGGTAGCTCCAAAGTTGAAGTGGTTAAAGACAAAAGGATCGAACAATCATTGGAAGCACAATGATTACAGATTTTCATAAATCAATCTCGTCGTCATATATAAAAAAAAAAAAAAAAACATTCGTTACCCTGTTGCCTTTGTCTCGGCAGGCTGCAGCTTCCTCTTTTTGACCGGTCTCCCCATCTACATTGCCATACCTACTTTCTTATCCTTAATCTAGTCATTAATTATCACCTAATTAATTCTTATAACAATAATAGTTGCCTTAACTTATTATCTTGAACAATTTTGAGAACCCTCTTCAGAATAGTTGATTATATTTTGCGCTACATGGTAGTTAGTATTAAGGGAGGGTGTGTTTGGTATTTGTGAGATACTAAAACGGAAAGGTTAATGTGAGAGTTATTCTCCATTCTAATATGTCTTTCTCGTGGTCTAATGATTAATATTAATTATTAAGGGAGGGTATGTTCAGAAATAGTGAGATATTAAAAAGAAAAGATTGATGTGATAGCTCTTCTCCATTTTGATTCATCTTTCTCTCTTGTACACGAGAAAATGGATGTCGTCCCTTCTTCTTTTTCGATCCCAATTTCATTTTCTCCTCAGATTTCTTTTTCCTCATTCTTCTTTCATTAGATATCTTCCTAGACTCTCCTCTCTCTTCTATCTTGCTCTACCGATATCTTTCTCTGACTATAGATCTGTCCACCCGATCACACATTTCAATTGCAATGGTCTTCCGAACATAGATCCGTACACTATTGCCCTTACGAAAAAATTGCCCTCATATCTTGGGACAACAGTCAACAGTATTCACTTGCATCTATTGCGATTCAACAACGACAAATCTCGTCGATAAAAGTTTTCGAATTTCGTTAACATAGCGAAATCTCGTAGGTTGATTCATCCCCCATCTAATAAATTCCCCGATGATGTTGGGGAAGAATATGGATGGTTATGGATTTGGAATTGGATTGTAATTGGCCGAGATAGATTTGGTCGATCTTGGTATTGGTATCGGTTGATATTGGTAATTGTGTTGGTTGATACTTGATAGTGTTGTTGTTGTTGGTATTTAGATGGCCTTTGTGGTTCCCAGATTTCCCATCAAACAAAACATCTGTATGTTCACAATAAAAATGCAACTAATATGGTTTATGGTCCAAGTTTTATTTTTTCTTGACAAACACATTTAATATGATTTTAGAGTTTCAACGTTATAGTTGTGTAATTTTCCTTCATTGTCATATCCTGTTAGATTACGAGACTGAATAAAGGATTATGATCATGGTGATTACCCTGCCAACCCCTATATGGTTCGCACTATATCGTGGTTCATGTACTTGAGTAGCCGTTATTATACTGTACTTATTATCTAGTGACAGGAAAAACCGATATCCCCATACTCATATGATGGTTGCATACATATAAAGTACATAACTTGAGTATTAGCTAGCATTGAGCAAGAAGCTAAACATATATTATTACTTGGATGATGTTAAAGTAATGTTCTCATTAAAAGCAACAAAAGGACATCCCTAATCTTCCTTCCATTTTCATTTTGCGAATCTATGTAGGCGAATCTCCCTTTATATATTTAGCAACTTTCATCATTGTGGTATGTAAAAAAAAAACACATGCTGATCAGGATCAAAGATTACTGCCCTAAAAACTAATGATGATTAAGAACATCAATGAGCCCATTATGTAACATTTCTATTAGTCCAATTATCAAATGATGATTGAAGCATCCCAATACACTGACTTCATCTTTCTGCAGGTTGGTTGATCTATTCTCAGAAGCCTCAATATTTGTTTTTTTTTTTTTTGTTAACTCCAGCTTGTCTTTTTTCTTTTTAATTTCAATTATGGAGTTGTTTTTTTTTACAATAATTATGGAGTTGTTTTTTTTTTACAATGGATGTGCTTATATTGCAATCTGGAAATCACGGTTACAAGAGGCGGATTACATCAATGGAACAAAAGCAAAAAGGACACTCTAAAAAAAAGGCAGAACAATCAAAGACAAAAGCAAAGCTAGAGAACCAGCCACAAGAAAAAGCAGGCAAGATTGAACTACACAAAAATCAGAGAGCCATCACCAGAGCCAAGGAAGTGAACCCAAGAACCTCATGCTTCCACAACCAACAGATCAGCAACAAAGCAGGGTTTCAACTCTCCCAAAACAGACAAGACCATGGCACTTGAAAACACAACGCCATAAGCCGCCTCCTGGGGATCGTTCGAAGACGATCCATCACAGTGAATCACAAGGTTGCAATTACCTGGCGGTGGGCAGGGCTGAAACCGGGATGCTCAGAGCTGAAAAAAGGTCGAGGATGTCGAAGGCAAGATGGACCGAGAAATGGAGAGACAAAGAACTCCAGCCTAGTCTCAACCGAAACCCAGAACAGTTGCCAATGACAAACGGAAATGACACCGAAACCCACAACAGTCGAAAAGAGACGAGGCTGAGATGCTCACCAACAGTCGACGGCAGGGGAAAACGGCGAATGAGTTCTTCCGAATAGAAGAAACCACCAACAAGGAGGAGTCACTCAAGCACCAGATCTGCAAAAGAGACTCTCCCAGCTGCAAAATCCGAAACCCAAGCAGAGCAAAGCAAGACCAGAGAGGAAAAATCTAGATCCGAGAAGAAGAGCAGCCGCTCTGAAAACTGAAACGCCACATCGGCAGAGAAACCCTAAACAAAAGATCCGGGTGAAAATCGCCAAAGACAAAGGCTTGAACACAAGAGCAAAGGAAAGAACAGAAAAAGAGACTGAGCTGCCGCCGGTCACCAAAAGGAGCTGGCGGCAGCCATGGGAAATGTGAAAAGGAGCTTGCTCCTAGAGAGAGGGGAGAGCGATTTTTGAAAAGGAAAGTAAGAGAGAGTTGTCACTATACAATTATGGAGTTGTTATTGGGAAGGAAATGAGTGGCTTTCATCAGATCCAAGAAATCGGTTCCTTGCTTCCATGCAGAAATTTCCCAACTTTATCTGATATGATGATGATGGTCTTTGTTTTTCTTTTGTGATAATGTGCTTTATCTGACAATGGTTAGTGCAAAGGAGATGGATAAAAAAGCACCGCTTTTCCTCAAGAAGGGAAATAATTCATGGGAATTTCTATTTTCCATTAATATATTGTTTAAATGTTTAAAATGGAAAATACAAACATTTCTATTAAGAGTTTTAACATATTATTACCATTTTATTCTTTTTTGGGAAAGAATAGGGACTACAAGTATAAGTTAAAGTTATGTTATCAACTTATCATTCTTGTAAACTAGTTTGAACACATTTTATCTTATTGGTTTTAATCTGGGTTATCATTTCAAAGAATTAATTTTATCCGAGTATGAACCGGGAAGAGGTTTTTAGCAATATAAAACGGTCGAACCCTGATTTCAGCCCTAAATACTCTACCAGTAATTTCTCGGTACAAACTCCGGTACGATTTGACCATCATACATCCGGACATGGTATTAATCCAACATTTGAAATAATAGAGAAAAGGGAAAGTTGAGATATATCAAGCATATATGTATATATGATGAGTAGCAGCTGCCCAATGGCTGGATGGCTATAGCTAGCTTTGCATCTTTTCAAAGACTGCAAAAGTGTAAAGGGGAGTGGAAACTTGGTCTCCATTTCTACACAAACCTCTCTACCTTTGTAAAGAACACACTACTCCATATCACTCCGATCGATCCACTCACCACCAACGTAGTGGGAGGGAAGATTTTGGGTCTCTGCTTTTGGCTTTGAATTCTGTATTTGTTAGTGTGAAAAGAGAAAAAAAAAACACCACAAAAAGAAGACCTCCTCCTGCAAATGAACATATACAAGAATAATAATAAGTAAAAATAGATGTACATGTGATTATTAGCTATGAGATCCAGTCATCCAGATATGAGATATGGAGTTCTTTTGTGGATGTGGTTTTTTTGAGTACTTTTTAGCGCATTATAGTTAGTTAGTGACTCTTCCTAAAAAGAATACAGCAGCTGAGGAAAAGTGGAGTTGGGTTTCCTGCTTTTGCATCTCTCTTTTCCCACCCATTCCTTTTATCATTTGTTGATCAAATGTTTCCTCCTTTGAGATCTATCTGGATTTCGTTATGCGGCAATACAATTTATTAAGGCAAAATCACAAAAGAGATAATTAATTATGTGACTGATCGATCCATCGATCTCCTCCAATGACATAAAGCTAAGCCCACAACATCACCCAGCCAGAGGGTTGTCGCTCAAAAGGAAGTGGGCTATAATGGAGAGTGCTACAAATATAGAAAAAAAGTGTTAGATAAGATTTTCATTAATTTGTATGCTTTTCCATCCTAATATGATAAATGATAACTTTTTCAAAGACATTTAGTCACGCCCCGGGCGTTTTTAGGGTGCATAGCTCCTGTTCATGCATTTGTTATTAGATCTGGTCATTTATTTTTGAACAGGGTCAGACTGAAGGGGTGCGATAAAAAAAAGTCTTTTATTTTCTCTATTTTTAATTAATGTGTAACGTTGTTTCAAACTGATTTTTTTTTTCTAGAGATGGAACGAGTTCGTTAGGATCTGCAAAATTATATTTATTTTTTTATCTATTTTTAAGAAGAAAAAAAAATCGCATACCACCTTCGTTTTTAACTCAAAATATTGAAATTGTTTCACAGAAGGAACAAATTTATCATGAGATCTATAGACTTTGATGTATTTTTGGTAAGAATATTGCTACTATCCCTTATATTGCTATCATCGTGTATACAAGTATCATTCGGTAAGAAAATTACTCAACCCGTTTCGATGGAGGAGCCAGGGCGTTCTATTTTTCAATATATAAATAAATATTTCATACATATAATTTAAAATAAATAATATATAAATAATTTATTCATAGAAAAAAATAAAAATTAATACAAATTTTATTTTCATAAATAATTACGTATTTTCATATTTTGAAAGAAGCGTAAAATACACATTTGTTATTATAAGGAAATACAGAGTCAGAAGAAGAAGCGAGGCTGATTTATGATCGTTACTACAGTCACGTAACTCCCAGCAGCATGCAGCGGGCGCATTTGCTGGCCCGCAGCTAGCCGTTAATATGGACTTAACCTATATATGCATGGTCTTCATATCAAACATTTTCCACTATTTAAGTTATCTGAGCTAGTCAAAAGAAAACTAACTTGGAAAAGGAGTATATCCTATCCTGTTCTTGGCATGGAAACTTTTTAATATGGTATAATCCCCCCTTTTTTTTTCAAGCTCACTAGGACCAGAAAGATACAATGGTTTACCTACTTGATAGAAATCAATTAAGAAAATCAAAAGCTATCATATTCGCTGATAACAAATAGAGAGTCTTTTAGTCGCCATATGAGTTATCATATTGTTTACTTAATCTAAAAAGTAAGCTAAGATCACAACTCGAAAATCATACCTCACATGTGCTATTTTCTGAAAAATTACTCAATCCTTTTCATATAATCTTGACCTTATTAATGATCACCTTTCTTTCAAACCTGAAAACTCTTCCGAGAATAAAACTATTTAACATTACCAACTTCACACGAAACAAATCTTGAAAATTGCCATAGACAATGCATTGGATATATTAGCTCAATCTTAATTAACAAATACTTGACACCGGGTTAGACACTAAGATAATTACTAATTAGTAGTCCATATACAGAGCAGAAAAAACAACCAAGAAAGATATATTATGGAAAGCGAAAACGGTTTGTTTTATATGTTTATTTTGGGGAGACCAAAGTGGGATGGAAAATCAAAAATTACTGAAAGATGTTTTGCTTGTAGTTCACAAAATGAAGAAAAGTAGCAAAAAGATGTCTCCTTTAATGTTTTTCTTCTTCTTTGAACTCTCTTTAATGTTTCTTTCAAGACAAGAAATTCCATCTAAAAAGGACCAAAAAGGAAGATTCACCAAAAAAACATTTTGCCAATTACCTATAGAGTGCAATATCACAAGTTCGTAATATGTAATGGTAACATTGTTTTTGAGGAAACGTTTTCGTGGATCTTCCTTTTCGGCCAAAGCAACAGGGATGAAGAAAAGATTTTTTGAGGAAACGATATGTGAGCATATCGTCCATTGATACTCTTATGTTTCAAACATAACAAAGCGTATATTATCTTTTAATTATTGATTAATTCATTTTTGTGTTAAAAGTTACTGAAATCGAAGCAAAGAGGTATGAGACATTCAAAATAAGAGGCGATTTAAAAAGGAGTCATTGATGATTCAAGCCGCTGACATTCACTTGTGCTCCTCGAGTGTATGATACTCTCGATACTTTTGTCTTCTGGTGATATATCTTTATCTAGATAATGAATTAAATTGAGTTGTGTATGATATTATACCCTAACCTCTAATATATAAACCTAACGTCTCATTCCCTAAACCCAAACCCGAAGAGAGATATAATGATAATCGACGATTCTAATTCTCAGAAGTACATCCAACAACCATATAATTTGAAGTATGATATACTCCAGAAGTACGCCAGTAGTTATCCTTAACTATCCCTCGCGTCATACCAAATATGGTCTATCGACAATATTCGACATATGCTTGTTTTTAAGTGTTTGTATGCTGTATAACATCGATTACCAACCTTGAAACATTTGCCCATGAACAACACTAGAACTGAAACTTAAGTCACAATTAAGCACTGTAATTATACATTATATTAGAAAAATATACAGCCATGCACTCTCTATAGTCTATACTACTGCTAAGCCCTTGTATTTGTCAGTTCCCTTTTCCCCCCAAAATGTCACCACCAATCTTCTTCTGTTTGGTTCCCCAGAGCCTAATGAACAAATTTCAGGACTTCAAACACTACACTTAATGAAAAAACAGAGGACATAAACAACCAAACTACAACTCTTGATCACCATGAACTTTGAAAACAACCCTGACATCCACCAATTGCTCAATCCCATTGCTGCCCTGCTGATCATCATCATCATCCCCACGCTCGCTACTGTCGTCAATGCTCATATTCAAGTCCAGCGACAGAATAAGCCCATGATGATCATCTTCCCCATTGCTCTCACCCCCACGCTTCCTCTTTCTGCTGAGACATGGAGACGACGACTGATATTGGTCGAAGCTTTTGCAGCTCAAGATGACAATGGCGTCCTTCAGTGGCACGCTTTCTCCCCCGGAGAGCATCACCCTTCCCGTCCGTATGGCTTTCCTCATCCCCTTCTCAGCATTGCTCCAAGTTTGATCAATTTCTTCAATGAAGAACACCCTGTGAGGATTCTCATTCAGGGCCAGCCCAAGGTGTTCGACATATGCCTCACTGAGATCAAGATCATCATTACCACTGTTCTTAATCGCGACGAAACCTGCCTGGCTGCTACCGTACACGACTCGAGCTAGCTCCCTCGCCACGCTCTCTTTGCCTCTGCAATCTTCTCCTTCGAACATTAGCCAAGTTTCTTCTCTTCTCTCTGTTGCTCTGCTGCTCCTCTGTCTCTTCGTCCCCGACCTGCATTCCAAAACCGCGGTGGCGATCTCCGCGATGATCTCCCTCTGATGGGGGACTTTCTGCTCCAGAGCACGGCAGAGGATCTGCAAATTGATGCCATTGAACTCCTTGAAGCTCCTGTCGTCGTCTCCGCCATGGTCGCTGACCTCGCTCGACGAAGCAGAGTTGGGGCTGGAGTTTGGGTTGGATAGAAGATCTGGCTTTGTGGCAGTACAGCAATTACTAGTACTACTATCAGGACTCTGATTCCTGCTGCTGCTCCCCCACAAATTGTTGCTGCTACGGTGAGCGAATCTCTTGTTTTTGGCCGGTTCGAAGATGTCGAAGAATGTGAACACTCTGTTTTCATCATTCGCTGCAGCAGCACCAGCAGCGGTCTCTTCCTTGCACTGCTGGAGCCAAGAAGGCAAGCTGGAGTTGGGTTTGGTGGGCTCTTTACCTCCATAACCGCTTCGACATTCTTCACCGAAATTGATGGCAGCTGAAGATTCCATTGGCGGCCGATTCTCCCTTCCTTTGGGGGATTGGAGGTCGAAATTGAGGCAGAGGCTGAGCCCGTTCCCCACGGGGACAGTGAGCGAGGAAAGCTCCCACAGATCTTCCAGAGAAGGATGCCCTGCTCTGCACTTCATGTACGCCTGAAAAGAAGCAATCCCCACCACCACCAATTGCTTGCTGTAATCCCTAACCAGCCTCTTGATCTCCATGATCACATACTCCATTGAGCTGTAATACAAACTACTGCTGTTCATCAGGTACCTGCTCTGCTCCCCGTAACTAGACCAGAAATCAGCCACCCATTTGATGTCACCAACATACAGAACAATGAACCCTGACGACGACGTCTTCGTCGTCAGGAGGTAATTACACCTCAACTCCAAAATCTTCCGATCAATCTCCGCCCTCGACAGGCTGGACAGGGTGAATAGAGGAAGGCTAGCGAACCGCGCTGACCTCAACTCCGCAGCAGCAGCGCCTCTGTCCATCGCGGCTCGAACCACAGCCTCGCTTGTATCCACACACTCCCCTGTCACCACAATGTTCCTCCTCGATTTCCCCGCCATCATCGAATTCAAAACAGCAGTCACATCCTCCTCCCTCACATTGTAGTAATCCACGGGAGCCGATTTTGGTACCACTAGCTGATGATGTCCGAAATTCGGAACGGACATCATCCTCATTTGGTGAGGGGGCTTGTAATCGTTACTACGTACCACATCGAGAGCAGCAGAACTTGTTGCAACGTTTTTATTGTTGTGTTTGTTGGTCGTGGTGTTACTGTTGTTGTTGTTATGATTGATGGTCTTCTCGACTCTGGTTTTGACCTGTGGGCTGGAGAATCCGGCCTCCCTCATGACCCTGCTGACGCTGGGATCGTCGAGGATGGAGATGACGAGCTGCTCGGCCTCGATCTTGACAGCTAAGATGGGCTGCTGCTGGTTCTCGGCGGACCCGCGGCGCTGGTGGGCCTGGGCCCGCTTGAATGCGGCGACGAGGGCGTTGGAGAGGGAAGGGTAGTAGGTAGAGGAATGGTGGTGGTGGTGGTGTGGGCCGGCGGCGAGGAGGTGGGCGGTGGTGGAGGCAGGGAGGCGGTTGAGGGCGACGTTGAAGCAGAGCTCGAGGGCTTTGCACTGGAGAGGGTGGGAATGGGCCTGGAGGCAGGCCCGCCGGAAGAGCCCACCGGAGGAGGCCAGCATTGCGCTGGCGACGTGGAGGGGCGTGACCTGAGCGTGGCCGCGGCGCCTGGCGAGGCTGATGGCTTGTTTGACGGTGGCTGCTGCCTCTGGGGTTAGGCCCTGCTGTATGCTGCAGATTCCTGCTGCTCTCATGGTTTGGCAGCTAGGTTTTGTCGCCGTAATGTAGTTGTTTTCTGTGTTTTAGCAGTTGGGTTGCTGTTGTATTGAAGTGAGTAAGGTTCTATGGTGGAGAGAATGAGAATGGAGTGGGAGAGTTGGGGGTGATGTGGATTGTGGAGTGGGAAGAAGGTGGTTTTATGGAGGAGGGGGAAAGGAGGGAGTGTTGGTTTGCGGGGATTTGATGCTTTTCGTGTTAGGAAGAGAGAGTGTGAAAGTGGTTTGCATGTGAATTGTGAAGTGGCTTCTGTTCTGCAGGAAACCATTTTTTTCTCTTTAGAGAGAGAGAGAGAGAGATAGAGAGAGGAGGCTTTTGCTTTTCATTCTTGCTCTCTTCTTTTTTTGTCTTTTCTCTGTTGTGGAAAAGTTGAAGACCAAAAAGTGGCTGTGTCTCTATCTCTGGTGTGTCTACAAGGGAGAGCTATAACGACCATAATGTGGCAATTAGGATGGGGGGAAAAAAATGAGAATGTATTGAGGATGTATATACTTGTTTGTTGACCGTACAGTACTTGGTTGAAGCTTAGTCCAAGGTACAAACTTGTGTAGCATTGTAAGTGTATGTACTGATTCTTTGTCTTAAACATCTCTCATGTCCAGCGGCGGATCCAGGGGCGGTCACCATGCCGAGCCCCAGCCCTCCTCTGGATTTCGAGTTAGTATAGCACTTGTAATTTTCGATTTTTGGTATTTGTTTCGGTGTTTTTCACGTTACGGCCCAGCCCTCTCCACCTTTTTTCAAAGGTGGCTCCGTGCTCTACTCTATCCTTGATCTGCCGTTGTTCATGTCTATACAAAATACAGCATGAACTGGTAGCTTTCAAGTGTTTTGGTTACGGGTGTGTGTATGTTTGAAAATTGAGCGATGTTATGCGTTTAAAGTGCATGGTACTTATTGGGAGAAGCAGTTTTTTGAAGTGCATGGTACTCATTGGTATTTAAAGTCCAACAAATCAATCTAGGAGAAGCAGTTTTTTAAGAAATCAAGTTGTCTTCTATCATTGAGATCGTCTCTTCTTCTCCGGTTGTATCCTAGTCTCCTTTGTTGTTTGGAAGAGATGAACCCAATCTATTTATTTTTGCAATGCTTGGTGGGGGGTGGGGGGGGGGGGGGGGGGGCAACTTGGATTAGTGCCTGGCACCATTGATGTTTGTTTTCCTTCAATCTATCCTTGATTTATCTTGGGAGAATTCAATTGAAGTATGCCCATTGTTTAGTTGTATGTTTTGTGTGTATGGTGTCATGGCGTTGAGAATATCTCATTGCGTGATACAACACTTTATGAAACAAGAGATCGATTGTGTTGCTAGAACATAGAACCATGTAGGACCCTCGGAGTTGGGTGAAACTTATTACAAAAATTCACAAATCGATTTAATGTGTTGGGCTTTTGAGTTTTCAGAGCAATTGGTGAATCGTGTAGGATTGAGGTGGAAGAGAGTCGAGGGTCAACCTAGGGTTAGAGAGGGGGTGGGGGATCGTTTTCGGAGAGGATTGAAAGGTGGATGTGGTCACTTTGAGGCAGAGTCCATTACTAACCTTAAACGTTAACAACATGATTGTTATCGTTGATCGGACCAACACGCATTAAACCCTATTTACACCTACTCAAATGTATAGTGCTAAAAAATTCAAAGAAAATGAAATGAAACAAACACAAAAGGGAGAGAAAAGGGACAGTCCCATAACATTGAATCAAGCAACCAAATAACGAGGAGGGAATAAAAGGAAGGTGGGGGAGACGACTGGACTGGCTGTCTCTTTGAATTCAAGAACAGTGAAATACATACATGTTCGTTTCCTTTCCACTATGTATGTTTTTTTACCTTCATTTTTGCCTCTTTTTATTTTGGGGAATTGTGGATATTATATTTGTATTTCTTTTGCCCTTTACCTTTTGATTTCTTCTTTTTTCTGCTGCTTTGCTCTGCAATCGAGAAAGAGGAATAATCTTTTGATGATTGAGGGGAAAGATGATATCTGTGTCACCAAAAACAATTATTTTGACAAAAAAGCTTTTGTTCAATAAAGAACACAACGCAAAAAGGAAAAAGAAAAGACAAAGTGACGAGATGAAGTGATGCTCACTCACAGACAGATCGGCCTGAAATCTATGCTACAAACTCCAAACATTCCTCCTTTTGTCTCTTTCTTCATCCATTTCTTCACATAACAACAAAACCAACAAGATGAAAAATAAACAACCCAATAAGAAAAAATTGGCTTTGCTAGAATTGGATGTGATTTATCATTTATGAGAGTTACCACATTCATAATGTTATCTATGAGAACAATAAAATTATCACGGTATGCTTTTAACGAATACAGAGCGTTTAAATATGAATTTAGTGGATATGAACTTATGTAAATGTTCTCACAGTTGGTGACTTGACGCAACTAAGCATCTTAATTGGACTCGACAATGACTTTACAACAACAAAACAAACATGAGATTGGAAAACGGATAATAAATTTCGGAATAAATCAACGAGAAGAAGAAAAAAAAGCTTTCAAAGAGCTAAAGGGTTCACAATCATCCTCAATTCATCACCATTCCAAAACCCAAAAAAAAAAAAAAACTCATGTTATTATTGCTCGCTGAGAACTACAAGCCTATAATAACATGATGATTATTACTTTCATTCTCTTGCAAAAGGAAAAAAAGATGTAACAGAAACAATGATCCTCCCCCTCAGCTCACTTCAAACTTTACGATAATCATCATCATCACCACAATTGCTATTATTATATTGGACCGGCGGTGCAATATCATTCACGCCACGCAAATTCTCCATCACCGGGCCGGCGAAGGATCCGGGCCAACATTGAGCGAACAGGCCCGCGTGTCCAGCAACACCAACAACGGGCCGCTTGTGGATCATGGAAGACCGCGCGTTGAGGCCCAAGAAGCTTGGGCCATACTGCGGATAGTGATACTGGGCCTGGCTGCTGCCAAAGAAGGGCTCGCCGACAGGTGGGCCGCCGCAGAACAGCCCAAAGGGGATCAGTGATCCAACATCGCCATAATAATCAGCAGGTTTAGTCCCTTTCATTTTGAGAAGGGCTCGTTCTCGCTTGTGCGCGTTCTGGTGCCCGCCCAAGGCCTGGAAACTGCTGAACTCTCTGTCGCAGAATCTGCACTTCTTTGGTTGGCGGGTTTTCATGGTTTCTGGCCCAGCTTTGTTGAGCTCATCGAGGCGGCAGCCTGGTAGCAGGCTGAGCTCTAACAGGGCTGGCCTCAGCTGCTGGCGGTGGGCTTCTTCTTCTTCTTGGCCATGCATCATCCTTTTTCTCTTCACTGTACAGA
The DNA here is from genome assembly GCA_946122785.1 of Linum tenue. Lineage (NCBI taxonomy): Eukaryota > Viridiplantae > Streptophyta > Magnoliopsida > Malpighiales > Linaceae > Linum > Linum tenue. The sequence goes on along the minus strand of CAMGYJ010000005.1, from coordinate 5,807,926 downwards.
TACAGAGAAAAGTTGTTGTGATGAAATGAAACAATTATAATAGTGCACTTTGCTTGTTTTATAGTGTGATTTTGGCAGTGATATTTTTATGGAAAGATATCACAGATTGATGAATGACAATTATTATTATTTCCACTTATAAAAAAAATATATTTGAAGAAGAAGAATAAAGAAGGTCTTAGGAAATAAGGGAAGTTATCTCCAGATATTAAGTTTGGTTAGATCATTTGGTCAAATGTATAGCTTGACCAAACAGAAAAGGGATACAATTTATTAGGGGGAAATTAAATGAAATTGATGAATTATGGAAACTAAATCTATTGGCACTTGGTTAGACAATTGAATATTGACAACCTAACAGAATCCATAAACAAGAGAGTTCATTAACCACATTACATACATTGCCTCTCCCATAAACCAGTCAGCTAATTCTAGAGTTTTGATTGGTTCACCATCTACAGTGAAAAGCGATTCTGCCAGAGCCGTCATTATTTTTTATACAAAATATAATCAGGCCATAAAATTAAATAAACGACTCGTAGTCGGATACAATTGAAGGACCTTTCTAACCACCAAGTGGACTATCCTATAAGAACAATTGTTCTCGAATAACACCATCATCTTCTGCTTCCGCTTCAGCTTTCGTCGTCGGTTTGATAGCCTTTCCACCTCCGGTGGCCGAGTAAATATGCTAGCAACATCATCATGAACGTTGAGTTCTTCATTAATGTCTGATTCAGAAACGGAGATGGGAGTAGAGGTGGCAAATGGATTGATCCATTGATTGGTGGATTGGATTGGTGGATCCATGGATCAAATGGATTGGTAGATTCATGGATTGGATCAAGTGGATTGGTGGATTATTCATGAATCCAAATGACATCCTCATTCAAGGACCAATATGTAAAATGTGAAAAGTTTAGGTACTAAAATGTCATAATGAAAAATTTTAGGTACCAAAACTATCTTTGATCCGCCAAATCAAACGCGGACCTCTCTCGATCCGCCAAACCAGACGCAGATCTCAAATCCTGAGATCACCGAATGAGGGTCCACTCTGACGTCCACCGCCCTGCACCGAATCAGGCTTTGATACCACTTGTCATAACCGGGAGCTCAATTATTAGGATATTGTCCGCTTTGGGCCAAGCCCACACGAATTTACTTTTGGGTGTCCTCCCCAAAAGATCTCGTACTAATTGGGCTAGGTGGACACTTATATACAAGGGTTCCTTCCCTTGTATTTTCGATGTGGTACTTGGATTGTCTCAGTACAATCATTCCCTCAAGACAAGGACCACGAACTTCGTGTCCACACCTCAGCGATTATCTTGATCCGCCAGATGCCTTGTATCGATGGGCTTCTCGGTACAAGGACTTTACCAGACGCGGAACTCTCTTTGATCTGCTTCCCAAATGCGGAACTCTCTTTGATCCGCCAAACCCAAACGTGGATCTCTTCTGGATCCACCAAACCAGATGCAGAATCACCTTTGACCCTTCAGACAAACGCATATCTCAAACCCCGAGGTCACCGAATGAGGGTCCCACCAAGCTGACATCCACCGTCCCGAACCGAAGCAGGTTTTCGATTCTAATAATAACTTATATATTGAACAACAAATAATCCTACTTTAGCAACAGGATTCTTGTACACAAATAACAACAAAAAGGTCACCAAATAAGTATCATTAGTATTCATTGTTATTAGCAAAAAAGTTGATCTAATTGCAGTACTAAATGGTATCATTCATCACCTTACTTGTTTGAATCTTGTGGCATCCAATTTGGAATTTTATGAGAAACAGTGTCTGTTTGTTTCTACAATGGCCAGTGCACAACCAGCCGGATTCTTAAAATCAATACCAAACAATACATATTTATTCTCTTCACCATGTCAAACAAAGCACTCATTACAAAAATAAAAACGACCACTCATGATCAACACCGGTTCCATTGCCATACGTAACAGAATTCATAGACCAACAAAGAAGATACAGCTGTTCCATATTAACCTGGTACAAAACAACAAGAACAATATCCAAACACGACTCATTACTCGCACCTCAAAACCAACCATAATTGTTAATTATTTCAAATAACTCGAATTATTGAGAAAATATTAATTATGTATCATATTTCATTCTTTTTTATACACACTCAAACGAAATTTAACTCACAGGGTTCAAATTTATACATGTTCATATACCTTGTGATTTAATCAACCATTAATTAACATTGACAATCATAAGATTCGAACACACAATCATCTGGTCAAATCAGTTTTGATACCAATCAAATACCAATTCATTTTAATAACTCAGAATTATTGGTTGTGTTGATGTGACTTGAATCAGACTATCAGTCGCTACGACTGGAAGTCACGGGGGTCTTGCTACGACCCGATCCACGGTAGGTGTATGGATCGATACATGTTTGGGTTGTCAGTTTTGGGTCTGGTCTGTAACCGTTTCCTTTACAAGATTGGATTAGGTTTTAGACCCACATGGAGAAGTATAAATACTTCTCATCTCCTCTGTAATCTGTAATCTCCTCGAAGTAAATCAAACTGACTCTCTTGCCCGTGGACTAGCTAACACACATAGTTTTAGTTAACCACGTAAATCGCGTGTCGTGTGTCTGTTTTCGATTCTCGCTTTCGTATTCTTATTTTCTCGATTCCGACAATTTCCCGATCCGTAGCAGCGCAGTTATAAACCGATTAAATATTAGTTATGAATCATATACCAGACGTCCAAAAACTCTCCATGCCAGCTCCCTTGTCAATGTCATTGCCGGCCAAACACCACCACCACCACAATATATATACACCATCCTCTTAACTCCTCCAAACAATATACACCAACACAACATGGACCACCATCCACCTCCCGGCGACGAGAAACCACCGCCACCGCCGCCCTCCGCCGCCGACCTCGCCGCCCTCATCGACGACAACATAGACGCCATCTCCTTCGCATCCACCACCCCAACTCACCCCCAAGACAGCACCAGCAGCAGCACCACCGCCACACCGAGCCACGCGTCCTGGTCCTCGGCCTCCTCCCGGCCCCACCGCCCGCCGCCCTGCGACGTGTGCTGGCGGCGGATGGTGGAGTACTCCTCCGCCATGACGCTGTCGGAGCTGCGGTTCGTCCACCGGCTGGGGAGCGGGGACATCGGGTGCGTGTACCTGGTTGAAGTGAAGGGAGGCGACGGCTGCCTGTTCGCCGCCAAGGTCATGGACATGAAGGAGATGGCCAGTCGCAACAAGGAGTCGCGTGCGAGAGTGGAGAGGGAGATTCTCGAGGTGCTTGACCATCCTTTTTTGCCGGCGCTTTACGCTACCGTTGAGTCGCCGACGTGGTCGTGTTTGTTGACCGAGTTCTGCCCAGGCGGTGATCTCCACTCGCTGCGTCAGGACCAGCCGGAGCGTCGCTTCAACGAATTTGCCGTCCGGTGAGTTTATTTTTTTCTAATTTAATAATATTTGTTATTTCTTTTATAATATTAATGAGATATATGTGGCTTGTTATTTTCGTCCTCATATGCAAATTATGAATATTTCTCAAGGGCCAACAAACAATGGCCATTAGTTGAGGTTGATGCAGGGTAGATGAAGGGTTTTGAACAATGTTTAAGAAATTGTATCGGTGTCTGGTTGGATAAGAAATATCTGGTTGAATCGTACTTAATTAATCATGATTTTAAGACAAAATATTGTGCCATCGATTTTTTGTTTGGTATAACGTCTTATATGGTTTTACAATCCTTTGTTTTAAAAGCTGCCATTTTAGAATTTTATTCATTATTAAATTAATCCTTCTTTCGAGTATTTGAAATTTATAAATTCCATTACCGTACAGAACTGGCATTATAGTTGTGTCATATTAAACTCATTTGAACTTGTCAATACAAATTTAAAAGGTTTTCGAATTTACAAGAAAAAATTGCGCTAATATTATTGTCATATATATTACCACTTCAATCATCCAAATAAAAATTTCCGGTGAATGTTCGCGTAATAAAACAAAAATCCAAACAAATTTATAGGGCATGTTTACATTTCTTTACCTTACCTACATAGGATCCTAATAATATGTCTCTTTCATGCTCACATTCCAAAATTTCGGAACAAATCATTATGGTAAACATCCAGAGTGCCATTGTAGGGCCGTTTTTTCCCCCTTTCCTTTTCTCTATTCACCAACTAATTCGAGTACATGCGGTTATCTTTGAGTAGAAACACAAGGGAGTTTGTATATTATCATTCCTTCTGGATCATCTAAGGACGCGATCCAAGGACGATCATGTTCACGTTTATAAATCGTTGAATTATGGTGGAAACCATCAAATTATGAAGGAGAAAGATTATGATGAGCAATCATGGTAAAAATGAATTATTATTATTATTATTAGGGTTTGATCATATATAATGGAGTGCATATATGTGTTGTAGGGACGCATGCCGGTTTCCTTTTGCTTCATGCGCTTTCATTTCATGCATATCTACGCAAAAAAGAAAAGGGTGGAATTGGAAACAAGGGGGGAAAAAGGCACGATTGATTTGAGTGCTCCTCATCTTGCTGTTTAACTCCACTAGCTAGCTAGTTCCTTTGGGATATTCAACCACTTGATCATCTAGAGAGATCTCTTTGTCCGATCTCGTGCCTATGTGTATATACCCTCCTCCACCATTGCACTTGCAGTGTGGCAAATCGGTGCAGTCTCGGTGTTGATCCAGGATCTTCTCTCGTTTGCTTGTCAGTCGGTTATGTTTGATGCGCTAGTTAACGTGTTTATGTTACGTTGAAGTTGTTTTTAAAATAGAATGAACGGTCCTAGTTGATCACAATTATAAAAGTAGATTAGATAGTCTTTTTTAATTTGTATAATATGCTTAGTCTCTTGTGTGACTGGACGGACAAGATCGAAGTTGACGGGGTAGGTTTTTTTGCATGATCCAAAAGCATACATTTTTTTTTTTTTTTGTCAAGCAATCCTTGCGGATAACATAGGTAACATGTGAAGGGGCCACAACAATTACGGCAACACCTCACAAGGACTCAAAGACACAAGAGATAAGAAAAATCATGTAAAGTAGGGGATATGCCAGGATAACGTAAGGCATTTCGTGCCACCAAATGGGCTGCCCGATTCGCTTCTCGAGGCGTAAAAATAAACTTAACAGCAGTGACAATAGTACGACACTCTTGCCGAAGCGGATATGGTCAACTAGGCAATCAGATTCTCTTGTCGTCTTGCCGCTTGTCCAATTGGAAGTATATATATATAGCTCCACATTTCATGGTACTTAACACAACTAATCACTAATCATCGAAGTAGTAATACTAATAATACTAGGAGGCCGGCCCGGTGCAATTTAAGTATATATTCTTACAAAATTAATTACGTACCGATCCAGTCAAAACTGAAAGGGCGGATAATTTTAATTTAACACGTGTATTAATTATCTTCGAATTCTTTCGTCACAGATTTTACGCGTCGGAAGTGGTGGCGGCGTTCGAGTACCTCCACATGATGGGAATAATCTACCGCGACCTGAAGCCGGAAAACGTCCTCGTCCGCTCCGACGGCCACATCATGCTCACCGACTTCGATCTCTCCTTGAAAGACGACGCAACCTCCACCGCCGCACAGATCGTCTGCTCCCTCCCGACTCCTCCTCCCTCCCCACATCCCTCCAACGTCAAGGAATATTCCTCCTCCGCCACGTCATCATCGGGCTGCACCATCCCCAACTGCATCTCCCACGCCGCCACCGCCGCCTCCTGCTTCCACGCCAGCCGGAACCCGAAAAAGAAGAAGAAGAACAAGAGCAAGTACTTCCGGGCCGGCCACCACGGCGCCGCGCCGGAGATCGTGGCGGAGCCGGTGGACGTGCGGTCGATGTCGTTCGTGGGGACGCACGAGTATCTCGCCCCGGAGATCGTCGCCGGGGACGGGCACGGCAGCGAGGTGGACTGGTGGACGCTGGGGATCTTCGTGTACGAGATGTTCTACGGGGTGACGCCGTTTAAAGGGTGCGACCACGAGTCGACGCTGGCGAGCGTGGTGGCGCGTGCGCTGGAGTTTCCGAGAGAGCCGGCGGTGCCCGGGCCGGCGAAGGATCTGATTGCTCATCTGCTGATCAAGGATCCGGCGCGGCGGCTGGGGTCGACGCTGGGCGCGATGGCGATCAAGCACCATCCGTTTTTCGACGGGGTGAATTGGGCGCTGTTGAGGTGTAGGAAGCCGCCGTTTGTTCCTCGGCCGTTTGATTGGCGGAAGCTGGTCAACGTTGATGCGGATAAGCCCGTTGAATATTATTAGGGGGGAAAACGACAGGACGAGTAATCGTAAATTCAATTTTCGGCATTAATGCGCTTTCAATTTACGTCGTTGTTAATAATGTTAAGTCTTTTGTATGTCGAGACAGGATTGTACTTTGCGTCTTTGAAGGGAGAGTATAGTAGTAATAGTAGCAATAGGGATAGAGGTTTTGTTAGAGCTTGTGCATTGGTGGTTAAGGTTACTTGTTTAGCAAATGAATTTGAATTTATAATATATACATTGGTTGATAATAGATTCATGAATAATAAAGTAAATGAATTGGCGGATTAAATGACTTGGATTTTTGTCTGTGGTAAGATTACACGAATTGGATTTGTGTATTATCAAATTAATGCTTTACATTTGCCTTTCGAATGCCAATCACAGTTAGTAGATATTTCCTCTAATACATGTATTTGTATCGTATGTATTTTATCCATTTAGAAATTCTGTATTCGTATTATTGTCAAGCCGTTTATGTTTTTCCGTTCATTTGATGGCTCCCATGTTGATTTAAAACACGTATAAAACCCGTAAAAATACGTTTTATATAAGTATTTAATGAATTAAATTGTCAACTTTACTATTATTTATATATATTTAATTTTGCAATAATTAATTTTATATATTTATGACTACTATCAAACGTTACATTAGTTTAGACTTTAAAGATAAAGTAGACTATCTGTACGTATTTTATACCTAACTTTCCCGTGCTGCCTACATAGACCTGTATTGGCTGCAAGCCTGCAACCACTCTGTTTTCGGCCCATGGTGGTCCCTTATGTAACCATTTATATGTGTGGGGCTGTGGGCTGAATGCCCCAAGGCCCAAGCCCATTGTTGCCTGTCCTCGAGACCGATAAAGCTCTAATGAAATTTCGCGTGTCTCCGCCGGCCGCTAGCTAGTCTTCGGATCTCCCAAAACGCCGCCGACTCGTTGTCGACCTCGCCCTCGACCCCAACAGGTAACAGCTACTAGTTGTCCCGGCTATCCCCAAACGCCGCCGAGTACTTTCCGGGGATTTTCTTCAGCTTTCAATTGAGCGGTTCCTCCGCCTCACTGCTCTCGTCGACCCTGAATCTGCCGATTTCACTCCTCCTGACCTCTCAGGCAGATTGTCATTCGCCAGCAGGATTCACGCCGTCCAGTTACAATCCGCCAACTTTTGGGGAACTAGAGAGATTTTGCGGTTTCACGCTCTAAAGCACGAGCTGCAGCTGCAAGCACACGGGCTGGTTGATATTCGGGAGTCGATGGGGTTGCCTAGATCGGAGAGTCCTGGCAGCTTTGTAGAGACAGAAATTCGAAGATTAAGTTTGGTTCGCAATGGTGGTGATAGGGTTGCTGATGTCAAGTGCGAAGCAGAGATAGGGGAGAAGCAAATACTTGGCCCTGTGGCAGTGAAGATTGAGGCAACGGGTGATGAGGCCGAGGCTTGTGATGTTGGCAGCTTGGTCAACCGTGCGAGCTCTGCCCTTGATATTGGGATTGGTGACAATGGCGGTAGAGGTGATTCCGATTCTGATGGCCAAAGTAGCTCGTCAGATTCTAGTTCATTGTCGTCATCGTCATCTGATTCTAGTAGCAGCGATGATGAGGAGGAGGAGGAGGAGAAAAATGAAGTTGAGATTGCACAAGGTCTGATGGAAGAGGGTGAAATAAGAGATGGTGATGATGGAGATAATGTGGTAGGTCATAGTGAAGATGGTGATGGTGATGAGGAGGAGGATGCCGAAACAGAGACGGAGGCGGAGGTTGAGAAGATGGTGGAATGGAGTGATGCTGATGATGAAGATGATGGAGGTGTTGGTGTTGAGAAGGGTCCTATTAGATCAAAGAATGAGCTTCAGGTAAAATGATAGTATGATGTGAAATGTCCTCTTTAGAACTTTTCCTTTGTTGTCCTGAAATGGTGAAGTCTTAATATCACAAGAGAACAAAGTCTTATTGTGAAGTAAGGTTTTGTCTGTGTTTCTTTCTTTTGCTTGATATATATTATTAGGATGAATTGGGTGGTTAGTCAGTTTGTTATTGTGTGAAAGGCTGATCATGTAATTGAAACCTTTTTTCATCTGTGTTTTTCCTCTTCTCCTCAAATTTGTTAGTAATGGAGTTATTATAATCAACAATGTGGCCTTAACTTTCTGTCACAGGTTCTTCCACTTGTTCCTCCTGTCAATGCTGTGCTGCTACCGCATCATCAACCACAACCTGTCGGACTTATCTCATCTGTAAGAACTTGTCCATAGCTTTATTCTTTTAACTGCATATACTGTTGCTTTTGAGGTTTTCTGGTTCTAAGTGTAAGCCAGCGAGCCTCTGCAATTTCATTTTAAGGAAGATGATCAATTTGTGGCACCATATCAGGTTCTTGGCACACAAGTCATTGTAGAAGGGATTGAGAAGCACAACCCTCTAAATGAGGGCTCTATCCTTTGGTTAACCGAGAAACAATCTCCACTGGGGCTGATAGATGAAATATTTGGACCTGTGAAGAACCCATTCTATGTAGTGAGATTCAATTCTGAAAGTGAAGCTCCCGAGGGTATTTCCGAAGGCGCTCTGGTCTCCTTTGTTCCTGAGTTTGCCGGCTTTGTTCTGAGTGACCAGAACCTGTACAAAAAAGGATATGATGCATCGGGTGAGAATGATGAGGAGCTGTCTGATGAGGTTGAGTTTTCAGATGATGAGAAAGAGGCAGAATACAGGAGGATGCAAAAAATGGCAAAGAGGGTTATCAATGGCCAAACAGTTGGGAACAATAAGAAGAGGAATAAAAAGAAGGTTGACGAGAGACAAAGGGAGGGTTGGAAGAACAACAACAACAAACTTTCAGCTCAGCAAACTCGAGTGGATACTAATCAGAAACCACAGAACGGAAATCAGCATAATGGCCCTCCAACTCCAGGTAGTAATAATATTAATGATTTTGTTCCAACTTCCCCACCAATGTTGCAGCAGCTGAACCCTGGTCATTTCCCTGGGAATTGGCCGAATGGGGTATTTCCTCAGCATCAACATAATCCTCCAGCGGCCATGTTTGGTGGTTTCGCTCCTCCTCTTGGCAACATTCAGAATACCTTGCAGATGGTGATGCAGCATATTTTGCCATTTCAGCAGCAGTTCAACCCCGGCCAGGGGTCACTTCCTGGTAATGTAATGCTACCAGGGCCTCCACCCAATTTCTTCCCCAGCTCTGGTTTCATGCCTTGGTCAGCTGCAGCACCAGGAGTAGGAGTTGTGAACCAAGGTTGCTTCAACCAATCTTCATTTGGGATGGGCTTTCTGCCTCAACCAACCAACCCAACCATGAACATGGGAGACCAAAGAATGATGGCTGTTAATGGCAACATGCAATCATCGACAAACATTTCTGGCAACACTGGTCAGTCTCTTCGTCAGAATTTCAACTTCGGTGGAATGGGCTTTGTGCCTCAACCAACCAACCCAGTCATGAACATGGGATACCAAGCAACGACGGCAATTAATAGCAACGTGCAGTCATCGACAAACATTTCTGGTAGCAATGTTCAGTCTCCTCAGCAATCCGGAAATATTCTCCACGGCCAGCCACCTCATAATTTCAGCATGGACTCCGATCCTGGAAGGAAACCAGTTCATCGCAGAGGACGTGGCCGGTTTGGAGGCAGGGGGAGGTAGATAGTCTCACCTGACCGACTATTTTCATTGCTGTAAGATCATGGGTACTGTTAATTGTTTAACTTTATAACTCAGTTTTGAGTGCAAACCAACTCTAACCTGTCATGTAGCAGGGTAGCAATAGAAACTGGAAGTGAACGTTGCTAGCATGTTTGCATATGTTGTACCAACATCTATAAATCATTCGCTGGAGATTTACTTCCAAAGTGTTGCTCTTGTCTGATTAATGCAATTCCTTCTGGAACCAGTGATGCAGTGAAAAACATATCTTTCCTGCCAGGACAGTAATTAGTTGGTGTTAGTGACTCTCTCAGCCTCAGGTTCCAGAAGCAGCGGCTGCCTCCTTGTCCCGCTGTTGGTCACCCGCCGCTAGTCTCTTTCCTCCTCGATCAGGTGAGTATTGTTGGCGCCTTGTTTTTCTTTGCCAATTGTAATTAGTCCTCTGCAATAATACCGGATGTCTGCTGCTGAATCGTTGTTAGCTGTTAGTTAGCGTCTTTAACTGTAGCAATGGCTGGCCTCTCTCTGCAGTTTACTAATTCGTTGGTGTTAGCTAGCTAGCTTCTCTTTGCTATTTGGCATTTGCTATTTCCAAACTTCATATAACAAATTTGAAATTATAATTATTTTATAGTATCGAAACAATTTATAATACATAATTTCTTTTTAAAATTAAACAAGACATATTTGCTCGCATAATCTACGTGTTAAACTTCATATAGGGTGAGATAAATAATTTAACAATTCTATGAATTATCAAAATCAAACTCATATAGATCGATTCGCTCATAACCCGGTAATCGAGTAGGCTCTCTAACCACTATGTTGATAGTTGAGACATCTCATGAGCTCTAAACGAGCCAGCTTACGAGTTGAGCTCAACAAGCCACCGAGTCGAGCTCCGCGAGCTGCAGTTTCGCGTCAGAACACTGAGCCACTCGCGAGTCGCTCGGCTCATTTGCAATCCTATTTTATGACTCCTTGATCCTCTCCTCCAGTCTTCCACTACTCTGTTACATTCTTTTCTTTTATTACATTTGCATTTCAACGTGTGCTACAGTCGCGGAAGGAAACCGTTTCATGGCAGAGAAGGTGGCAGGTTTGGAGGTAGGTTGTTTCACTTGACCGACTATGTTCATTGCAGTAAGATTATGGCCCGTGAATGATGCATTTTTAATTTTTTTGCGTGGTGAAAACTACAGGTGTATTGTGTAAATATCTAACCTTTTTACGTGTATGTCGGCAGCACAATTTTTTTTAAAGAAAAACTTGTTCGAAATATATTATTTTGGTCTTGGTAGATTCAGAAAATAAATAAATTATAAAATTTGTTTAGAAATTAAAAAAAATTCCCTATCGAAATTTCGGTAACAAATAACATGAATTTCAACCTTAAACATGTAGTCAAAATCGTGTTTTGAAATTTATATAACTTGCATTTTTACGCTTTTACTTTACCAACGTGATTCTACGTAAATCACGCTTTTTTTCTTATTAATATAGTGGAAATCACGCTTAAAAATTTAAGCTTTTATGTTTCTAGTTCATCTAAGCACTTCTACGTAGTATCGTACTTTTGATTGGATTATGTGATTTTCTATTTGAAAGCAAACTCGAATTTTTTTTTCTTAACCGTTATAATTTTTAAATATTATTTCTTTACGAGTGAATATATTTATAATTTAATCAAATTTCACTCCAAAACAAAATGATAAACTCGGTTACGTACGAATCCTCCCTTAATTTTATATATATACTAGGCGCCTTCTTGTAAAACCCATGTCGACAAGGCAGCCAACAAGTCAACAACCCACACCCATCTTCTCCATCATCACCATCAATAATTTCCCACTTTCTTCCTTGGAGCATCATCATTCATCAACCTGTTTATTACTTTAATAACTTGGGGAAAAGTTAAAGCAGGTGATACAACACAGTTTCTTGCGTGCTTTGCTTCGCTTTACTCCATTGTTGCTTACCTTCTTTCCTAAGTCACCATTTCCATTTTCCCGGAAAGTTTTCTTCTTCTCTTCTCCAGAACATTTTCTATAAGAAGAAAAGAGGAGTAGTCTTGCGTCACTTCAATTTCACGCTCTTCTCCCTTCTTCCCTTCTTTTCCCAGAAGCCCATACTCGCATTTATATAGAGACAGTGACACACATCGATCTCGAAAATGCTGCAAGAAATCTCGGCGGTGGTGGCGGTCGGGATCCTGACATGGATGTTCCAGGCTTGCCTCCGGCCGCCTGCTCCCAAGATTTGCGGCAAGGCCGGCGGGCCGCCGGTAACGGCTCCTCGGGTAAAGCTCCGCGACGGCCGGTACCTTGCCTACAAGGAGCACGGAGTCCCCAAAGAGACCGCGAAGTTCAAGGTCGTCTTCATCCATGGATTCACCTCCAGCCGCCTCGATCCCATGATCGTCTCCAACCTAACTCCGGTACGAACTTCGAAATTGCTGCAATTAACTTCATAGATCTCGGTTCTCGCCCCCATCCATGTGCTGGGGTTTTTTTAATGGAAGGATTGTCGTATCTAAAGGTTGTAGCGGAATGGTATTTTAGCAAAATCGTAGTTTAATTGAGATTTATTCGTTACTGCTAAACTTCGATTTCGGTAGGAGGTTTTCTCGATCGGACCGCTAATACGATATGGTTTTACAACACGGATTTATTAAATTGTTTTCTGTGATTCGTTCCCCCAGGAAGCGATAGAGGAGCTAGGAGTGTATGTGCTGACCTTTGACCGGCCAGGTTACGGGGAAAGCGACCCGGACCCGACCCGGACGCCGAAGAGCTTGGCTCTGGACATTGAAGAGCTGGCGGATCAATTGGGTGTCGGACCCAAGTTCTATGTGATGGGGAAATCGATGGGCGGGCAGGTGGTTTGGGGCTGCCTCAAGTACATTCCTCACCGGCTGGCCGGAGCGGCGTTGGTGGCGCCGGTAATCAACCACTGGTGGCCGAGCTTCCCGGCGGAGCTGTCGAAGAAGGCGTTCAATTCGCAGCTGGCGCAGGACCAATGGGCGCTGCGGGTGGCTCACTACGCACCCTGGCTCACCTACTGGTGGAACACCCAGAAGCTCTTCCCTACCTCCGGCGTCATTGCCAGAAAGCGCGAGACCCTTTCTGCTCAGGATGTCGAGCTCGTCTCCAAGCACCGAGTCGAACCCGAACTCAAGGTAAAACGAAAGGACTAATTGAAATGGCTGATTGTATTGAGAAGTGTTGATGAAACAGAGGAATATTTGATGATGATATGGTTTGTGCAGAACGTGGCGACGCAGCAGGGAGTGTACGAGTCGCTGCACAGGGACCTGATGATCGGGTTCGGGAAGTGGGAATTCGACCCGATGGAGATCGAGAATCCGTTCCCGAACAATGAAGGCGCTGTTCATCTGTGGCAAGGGGATGAGGACATGAAGGTGCCCATCGAGCTGCAGCGCTACATTGCCAAGAAGCTGCCGTGGATTAAGTACCATGAGCTGCCTGGCGGAGGGCATATCCTGCATTTCGTTCCTGGGTTGATTGAAGGTGTTCTCAGAGATCTTTTTGCTGAACCCAACCAGAACTAGATTTATGTACATCGCTAGATGTATATAGCTCATATATATATATGTAGCAGCTAGTTTAAGCATGTAATGTGTTCTGTACAAGAAGAACAGGTGGAAGTGGAAATTTCACAAAGGAAAAAAAAGTGGATATCTGCCATTTTGTTTATGATATATGCAATCGAACACACGCAAGATATTAGAGATTATGTATTTGTACGAAGGAGAGTGACTGTGATATGTGTAGTATTTAATCGATTTGAGGTCTCGTACTTTGTTGGGTTTAAGGTATTTTATATTCTTGTATCCTACAGAATTATCAACCCACATGTAACATTTTAACCACAAAGAAAATTTTCTACAACTAAAAGAATCTCCAGACTAGAGCTTGAGCTATTAACATGAATCTTGGTGGATGATTACAAGTTTACAGCTGAGTAGTTGCTCTTCGATTGGATACATAGGACATATGTAAGCTCAAATACAATAGTAGATTAATGCGTATTAACTGTTAAGTATTAACCTTGACTCTATTACTTCCGATTTTGCTGTACACAAACATAACATTTGTATCGTAATTATTGAAATGACAATTAATAACCTACAAAAATTCCATATCCATGTTAATGATACTCTTTTTTTTTTTTTTTTTTTTTTGGAGAAATGTTAATTATATACTCTCCTTTACCTTTTATGTGCAACCAAAAATATGGTTTCCTATAAAAGTTTGAAGCCTCAATGTATCCAATTGTCTCAAAGGAAGGCTCGAGTATGATTTCCTATCAACCAGTATTAAACTTAAAATACTTAACCTGCACTGTCAATAAGAGGCAGGTAGCATAATATAGTTAAACTATACAAATGTGAAATTATGGAGGTATATCGATAATCATGCAACTGATAATATTAATGTCAAGATGGCCGAGTTGGTCTAAGGCGCCAGTTTCAGGTACTGGTCCGAAAGGGCGTGGGTTCAAATCCCACTCTTGACAAATTATTTTTTTTTCTACCCAATTTAGTATTTACCCAAATGGAAGTTATTGAACGGGTCTTTTTTTGTCATGGGTCGGAAGCTTTTTGTCATGGGTCGGAAGCTCGGCCCGGTTCAAGAGAAGTGATTAGGTCCGCTTTTTATTACGAAAAAGTAGGCTTGGGCCTGAGTCTTGACAACTCAGCCATGGTTCAGCCGAAGAGCGGGTTTTGGGCTTTTGGCGCCGTACAGATGGGAGAATCGGGAGTGTGAGCGGAAGCCGGAAAGTGGGATGAAGTTGTCGTCGTCGACGACCGGAGTTTTAACGAAAGAGAAAGAAAGATAATGGGATCCGACGCAGCAGCTACTCTTCCGCAATGGGCATCCACGCCTTGCATTATGGGGATCGACGAAGCTGGCCGTGGCCCTGTTCTCGGTAACTCCATTTTCCTCCATCTCTCCCGCTTCTTCTATGCTTTCTAACGCTCCCCATTTCCCCTTTTCTTATTGGCCTTCTGACTCCGGCTGCTCCTCGCTGCTCCAATGGTTTACGGATGCTTGTACTGCGCTCGCTCCTATGAACAAACCCTTTCCACCTTGAATTTCGCTGGTAAACCTCCGTATTCCTTTTCTCTTAATTCCAGATTTCCTTCACTTATGTTAGGAAAGTCCAGTTTTATTGCAATGCTGCATGTTCCTGAGTTGCCTCTCTTCAATTGCGAGCTCGAAATGAGTATGTGTTATTTTTATCTCTCGGAATTGACTTCAAGGTTGGGACTTTATGCTCATATATTGATATGCTGGTTGTTCTGTGTCATTAACTTGCAATTACATCGTTTACTGGTGTGTATCATTCATACCACAGCTAAATACCTTAACTGAAAACTGACATCCATGTCCAAGTGAGTGAGTGAGTGAGGGAGAGAGGAGGCAGGTTAGCCTGAAATTTCTTTTGCTTCACGACTGCAGATGTGGATATAATGAAGGGAGATATTAGTTTACTTCTCTTCCAAGTAGTTCATCGGTTTGTTCACTGTTTACAGATTCAAAGACCTTGAAGGAAGAGAAGAGGGAGGAACTGTTTGAAAGTCTCAAAGCTGACGAATCAATTGGATGGGCTGTTGATGTCATTGATCCAAGAGAGCTTTCCGCGAAAATGCTCAGGAAGTGGGTTGGTTCTGCAACAGTATTTCTTTGTTGGATAGTTGTTCTTCTATTTTACAGTTTTAGACATGTTTTCTGTTTTCGTGAAACAGGCATAACATAAACCTGAATGAAATATCACATGACTCTGCAAGTGGCCTTGTCAAGAGAGTACTTAACATGGGAGTCCTTTTAGCAGAGGTAAAACTGGCTCACCTGTATCTGTATGTTGTGTTTCCTCTTCTTAGAATTTGTTCTTCTTATAAGTTGCTCTTTTGTGCATTAGGTCTACGTTGATACGGTTGGAGATCCAGAGAAATATAGAGTGAAACTGTCTGAAAGATTTCCATCCATCAAATTCGTGGTGGCAAAGAAGGCTGATAGTCTCTACCCGGTTGCGAGTGGAGCCAGCATAGTTGCCAAGGTATGATTATGAACGACTACTGAGCTCTCCTCTTTTAACTCTTGGTCAAATATGGTTGCGATATCTTTGGTAATAAAATAGGTCACTAGAGATAGACCTGTCCGAGAATGAGTGCTTGACGAAACATACAAAGACATTGGCAGAAAATTCGGTTCTGGGTACCCTGGAGATCAGTAGCACATATCTTCCTTGATATTTATTTTGCTTTTCTATAACTTGTGATGGTTGAAGCTAATTGGTGATATTTTCTGTTAAGACCCGGATACCAAGGCATGGTTGGAGCAACACAAACACAGAGTGTTTGGCTTCCCAACATTAGTTCGTTTCAGTTGGGCCACATGTAATTCCTACTTCAAAGATGGTGTAGAAGTCTCGCGGTTAGTCCTTATTCTATTACCCTATTGCAGTTTCTGTGCATTTTGGTTTTGGTCGTTGCTTGCTGAGCCGGTAGCCTATATGGTCAAATCCTATTGCAATTTCTCATCGTTCACTGATGATAAATAGTAGCTGTTATACTTGAGCAAACTTTAGTTGACTTGGAAGAATATCATCTCTCATAACAACAAACACCTTAGTTTTTCAAGCAAGTCCAGGTCATCCTCTTCTTCTACAGAAAGAAGAATATTTTTGGAAATGGAAGTCGAAGTTTTGGTGCTTCTTTTCTAAGTACAGTATGCAAGTTACCTTTGGAGTTTCATGCTAATTGACGTGACGTTACAGACATGGGAAACTCAAGTTTGTGCGTTGGGGATATTTTCAAGGGTTACCTGCCCTTGAAATTGTAGTTCAGAGTAGAATAACAGACTGATACGTATAGTTACTTCTCGTCTTACACTTCATCACTGGAATTGTGATTCTTATTGTTCTAATAATCATGAAAACAGGGAGGCTGACAGGGATGAAGATGATATTGGCAGCAGCAACGGCAAACGACAATTGAAGTTGAGCAATTTTGGAGTGACAACCTCCAAAAAGAAGAAGGAAGAAAGAAGTTGAATCAAGTGGTAAAGGGAGTTGCAAATTTTTCGAGACTAGGCAACTTGAACAACTTGCTGATTTCTAACGTTAGTTTCTTTACTTTACTATCTTGAGTTATAATACTACAATTCTACATTCCGAACCCTTTGTCATTGTAAATAATATTGATGAACTTCCCAATTAGATTAGACAATCTTGGTGGCTAAATACAAGTCAAAATCTTGTGTGTTTTTTTATTTTTCTCTGGCAGCCTCATGCTTTGGAAATGAACACAGAATGCTTTAGAATTCGAGCCCTTTTCTCTACATAATTACCAGTCGAATTACAACAAAACAAGGAGAGAATTTGTGATCCTTATATGTACAACAACAGGAACTTCGATGTTACAGACAGATGGTGCTCCAAGATGGAGCAGCATATGGGGAAAGCCAGGACAAAGTCAACCAACAACACAATCAGCAAGCTCTTCTTCTCCAAGCACTTCCAGAGCTCACACAAAGACACTGAGAAATTTGTTTCCACATACACTGTCTAAGTGAACATGTACAGCTGCCGCAGAGAGACCAAGGTGACTGTAGTAACAAAGGTGATAATTCCTCTCCAGTAGATGTTGATGATGTTGCGAGTGGAAGCTCCTCGGCGCGTGTTCTGATGGTGATTGTTGTTTGCTGCACCAGCTATGATTACAGGCACCACTGCTCCTCCCGCAGGCACGTTTCCACCACCGCCGCTGTTGTCTGGTATACCACCTGACCCTCCACTTCCGGCTGTTCCACCATGGCCCCTCCCAAGTTTCTCAACATCTGCTGCTGCTTTCAAGCTGTTGAACCCACTGTGATCCAACAACGGATCTGTCATCATAATATTAAGTAGTCAGTCATGTTATATCTGCAGTATGGAAGAGGGCACTGTTTTCCTTGCAATTTAATCACCATGTTGCAATGGTTAACAGGATAGCTGCCAACATGGAGACTTGTGATAGAGGTTATCAGTCCTGGATTATTCTAATCCCTCGGTTTCTTCCACTACCTACGAGGATAGCGACCAAGGAAGGAAACCATAATCCGAAAAACAGGTAAGTTAGCTTAAAGCAAGAATCTTTTCTCGGACCAGGGTCCAAAGGGAGTGGCGTATCAGATTCCACTCCACCTATTTTTCTCTGGAAGTGAAAAAACTAGAATTACTGATGCATGCTCTGAACTCTTCACTAGCTTTGCTTATGCATGCTCTGAAGTCTTCAGTCTTCACTGCGGCATGCAGTTCACTCAACCAGACATAAATGAACCAGAAACTGCCTACGTAGGCTTTGGGGGAGGAACCAAGAACATATAGCAAGAGCTCCCGAGTTCTGCCAACTGCTCCTACAGAAGCCCTACTACAAGTTTATGTTCAGTGGGGAAATTGAGGGGGGGAAGGAGCCGTTACCTGATGACCAGTGCGTTGGAGAGGAAGAAGAGGATGGAAGCAGAAACATGGAGGTCAAAGATATGGCGAGGAGCACTGATCTCATCTTATTAGGAATTCCCTGTTTGTCTCTATCTCTCTTTTAACTCTGCTAATTTCTGCTACCCAGCAATTATGAAAGATCTAATAGTGGGTTGCTTAGTGGTCGAGAAACATATTTAAAATGGTTTAGTATGTTTGAATTACACTCCCGCACTCAAGTCCCATCATCATCATCCATTCATTTTCTGTAATATACTTTAGTGAGTGGAACCTCTAGGTATCCATATTAACTTGATAATTAAGAAAAGCATCCTCAAAATTTTATTAAAATAGTACTGCTTATGACTTGAGCTTTCTCTACACTGACCAAAATGTAATTAAGCCCAAATACTCTGACTTGTTTGTGAAAATCGTAGCTCCATTTCAGCCCAAACCCTACTCAGTAGATGAGTTTTAAGTTCGATTTTACATATGAGCAGAACAAGCTAAGTTATTAAAGATTTCAATCTTTGAGTGATTAAACAACACTTAGCTAAGTTTTCTTATAAACTGACTCACTAGTAGACAAATTTGTTTACGAACTTACTTATTTAGCTCCGAATCAAGTGTCAAATTCTTGTTAATCGAATATTTAACAGTTACAAACATGTTTGGTTCATTTGGTACTCATAATTTACACCGTAAGTGAAAATGGTGTAGTGTGGTGTAGATACAATACAAATTAATACTTCAGTGACTAAATGTGTTAAAATTATCCGAACGGATAAGACGACGCCGCTGCTCGAATCTGTCTTCTTTCAGTTTCCAAATTGTCGCTCTCTTACTCCATCTTCACTTGTCGCCTATTGCCTTCAGGGTCTCGAAGGACGAAGATCCATCTTTCGTTTTCCTCCCTTCTCGTCAACTTAAGAGAAAAGGTCAGAGGTCCTCTACCCGTTCAATTCGAATGGCAACCGGATCACCGCTCGCTCGACTCGGCGTCACTCGCTCCCTCCGCATCGGTTTAGCTCGTTCCATGGATTCAACTCGCGCCGCGGCTCGCTACTTCAGCAATGGCGACGTCGGCAAGGGCGGCCGAGTCCTCAGCGAAGAGGAGCGCGCCAAAGAGACCGTCTACGTCCAGGTAGTTTATTGGATTTGTATTCCTTGCCTCTGCTTTACTTTGATTATTCAGCCGTAGCGAAAATTGGTGTGACGGAGACGAGGAAAAACCGAAATGTTTGCCGGTGATCCGATACTTTTCTTTGTTGTTCGACTGAAGAATTATATCTTGTAGTACTCGAAATACAAAGACTTGATGAAATAACGCGCAGCGCGATCATTTCATGTGTATCTGCCTATTGTTCGTCGTCATTGAATTTCCTGAATCTGCTAGAGCTAGAATAGTGACGAGATCATCCCGAAGTTGAGGTTCGATAACTTGGGCATTTCTCTTGTCATTTGACATTCGCGAATCGGCATCGGCTAAGTAGTAATCATTCTGTTTTTTTTTTTTTTGGGTAGGTTCGTTTGGATTTCAGCAGTACCACGGTTGTTTGTCGACTTGACTTCTTTCTCTCTATTTGAAAGTTGTTTGAGCAATTTGAACAAAACGTTGCAGAAAATGGAGAGGGAAAAATTGGAGAAGCAGAAGCGGAAAGCTGAGAAAGAAAAGGCCGAGAAGGAGAAACAGAACACTGAAAAGGTGTGTGATTTCTGAGAATACAAATTATCTCTTGGTGAAATGATTATGGCTGTTGCTTATTTTGTTTGTCTGTCTGCTCTGCTGTGTGCGTGTGTGTTATTTTTCAGTACTTTCTCGATGTTCATGTCTTATCAGTATTTGCTACCATCTATGATTGGGTTCCTACTTCAATCACGACTCTTAATTTTACTCAGAAGATTAAGATAGTCATTATTTTCCTTCAAAATCATTGCAATTCTTTGGTTGTAGTTTGAACAACACAGTGCCATTGTAAAGCTGGTTCGTGTCTGGTTCCAAAGTTTCCTTCTACCATAATAGGTTGCATATTATTAGTTTTGAAATTAAGACTTTATAGAGAGAGATTTCTCATATCCCTGAGCTTGAAAGGGAAATGCTATGGTAGTTTGCAAGCTTGTCTCTAGATTCCATCTTCACAAGTGAGCAAGTATGTGATAAGAATCTTTTACTTGAATCTTGGAGTGCCAACTATATGGTGCTCGAATAACTCAGCGTGAACAATCTTTTCTGATTGTCTGACTGAACTTGTCGTTTCATATACTTTGTATATATATAGCGAAAGCATATGATAGACTGATGCTTAATTTTGGTAGACAAACGTTGGAGCACTTACATCAGTAGTACATCCTTTTCACTTTGGAAGTGCTGCTACTATATTGTCTCTCTAGCAGGGAGACTGTTTGTGGATAAACTGAACAGTGAAACTGATTCCGTTGACTGAAATGCAAATAAGAACATTTTCCCTATTACCAACATGACAGCGAGTTACTTCGTCAAATATATGAGCAAGTACAGACGTGGTTGATATTTAGATAATGTGGGAGCAGGAAGGGGTTAGGTTCTCCATGGCCATTTGCCATGCTTCAAGTTGTGAGACATCATCCTAATAAAGGAAGTATAGACTGTGTAGTGGGGATGTTCTGCATCCATCTTTTTCAGAAATTTTCCAAGAGCTCCTCAAAGCTTGGAAGGTTTTCAGGTACTAACTACTCCCTCGCTACAATATTTTTTGTTTGTTGCAGAAATGAAATCTGAAACTGTCAACCGGAGTTGATGAATGTCAGAGCTATGCTGCCGATGCAGAAATAAGTTGAATGGAGAATAAGAGCCGGAGCGTGCCAATCTCCGGTCTAGGGTTGTGATCTTTTTGTGTATGTAGTGCTTTGTTTTCGTCCTGTGGACCTTCTATTCTAATGTTGTAGTTGGTTTGCAACACCGGCAGTTCCGGTCAGCCTTGAGTTCTTCGAACTTACCGATGTATCTGAGAAATATCAACCCGGTTACCTTGTTATGAACTAAGCGTGTACTTGTTGCCCGATTCCTCTAAGTTCGATATATGTCAAATGATGTTGTTTCTCGATCACCACAGAATGAGATTATTTTAACGCACCAACCAAATCTATGGATCACGGCGGTAACTGGTTTTATTTGAACAGTACAACTCATACAATTGATAAATTAGTGGCTTTCTTGAGCAGCAAAAACCGGTGAGAATGTTATCGGAGGAGAAAGGGATCGCCGGTCGCAGCGCCTCTGACCCGAGAAATGGCATAATAACCTACCTCTGTTTCTCCCTAGTAAGAGTGACAAGAAAACAGAGGGAGCTAAATGATTCTAGTCCTTTGTGAATAAGGATTCCCATTACAGAAAAGAAAAGGACACATCTTTCTTTTGATGTATATAACCTTCACTCCAATCGACGGCGACCCACTTATCTGAGTACAGTTTTGCTGGGAGCAAACAAACTGCATAAGATGGCGACGGCGACGGCGGGGGTGGCTGCCGGATTCCCCAAAATTACAAAGCAGCGTATGGCTGCTTCGAAATACCCCTTCCTACTGCGATTCTGCAAGAGCCAAGACGAGTCATCCTCCATCTATCAACTCCACACTTCCCCCTCCAACGATTGGTACTTCGTGGATGCTCCGCCGGAGCTCGACGGCGTCCAAATTCACTGTGCCAACTACGGCTGGTTGCTCTTGTCCAGAAGCTATCGCGTCTACTTCTTCCATCCCTCCACCGGAAACACCATCGACTTGCCCGACATAGAATCCTGTTACAATCGGATGAGCTTCTCTGCTCCTCCTACTTCTCCAGACTGTGTGGTTTTCGGTCTTGTAGATACATTCGTACAGGAGGAGATTTTCAACGCCCACATCGCCATCCTTCGACGAGGAGACAGTACTTCTCTGGCGTGGGAAAAGCTTCCAAACAGAACAAGACTGAATTACCTCCATGGGGTTAGAAAGTTGCGAAAAGTTTCCAGGCAGGACGAGACTGAGCATCTTGTGGCCCGCGTTTCCAGAAATTGCTGCTGGAAAGGGATCAGAATCAGAAGGAATCGAATTGGGTTCAGCTCGATTCCTTGCAAGGGGATTTTCAACTGGTCTAAATCTGGTTCCGCCCCTGTCTTCCACAATGGAGCTTTCTACTGCCTTGACCAACACGGAAGATTGGGGGTTTTCAAACCTGATCGTGGCGAGAAGGGAAATTACAAGTGGAGACTGCTCAATGCGAAGCATCCTGCATTTATGAGCAACGAATCCAACGAAGGTTATCTAGTGAGATCGCATAGAGGAGAGTTGATCTCGATCGTGATCGGACCATGGGGGAAATCCGTGGCAGTACTAAAGTTGAATGACATTCGTAAAGCGTGGGAACGGATGCCTAGCCTGGAAGATCAAGTGGTTTTCTTGAGCCCCGCGTCTTGTCTAACCATGTCGTGCCACGAGCTAGGAGTCGAAGGGTTCGAGAACACCATTCACTTCGCGAGGTTTCGTGGAAGGCGCAACGTGTTCTACTCGCTTTCGACGAGGAAGTTCCACTCGCTGGGAGGCGGATATGCAGCATCAGAAGACCTGCTGGGGACCAACATTCCACTCAACTGTACTTGGATACCGAGTTTCGAACACTTTTCTGACGAACAACTTGACTGGTCGTTGTCGAACCCTGATGAAAGTAGCAGAACCGAAGAAGTGACAGATGAAGAAGGCGTCCTGGAGCAAGAAGCAGCAGCAGGTGGAAGTGGAAGTGGAAGGCCATGGATTATTATGTCCCATGGCGATAGAGGAGAAGAAGCAGTCACATTTGTGGACATGGCCAGCAACCTGCATTATTCAAGACCCATCGGTGATTTGGAAGAGAGATTGATAGGGAAGAAGGTATATGGTCACGTTGGCGGGCGGGTGTTGCTGATGAATCTCGAGGAGGCATGTGACTGTGTTTTACTGGACACCAAATCTATGGCTTTGGATGCACTGCCACCACTTTTGGAGAAGCCTAAACAGTTCTACTACCGGTGTTGTTTGCTCTATTTACCTGATGAGAGTTCCAAATTTATGGTCATGGTGTTTGGCATAGACCAAAGTAAAAAGATGGCTGATGGTAATGCTGTGGCAATGTTCTGTGGAGTTGGTGATAAAGAGTGGACAACAATTGAAGGAGGAGTTAGTGTAGATGGAGTTGTTGCCCACCAAGGTAAGGTCTATGCTATAGGGTCACTTCCAGCAGAGACATTCCAGTTCTTCGAGATAAAGATACAACCAAGGTACAACGTGAAATTAGTTGACAAGGTTGTGGTTCCGGTATCTCATCTCAGAGGATGTGTCGACATCAGGCGTTATCTTGTCGATTCGAGCGGCGAGCTTTTGCTTTTCTATCAGTCTTTTGCTGGAAATCCATGGACGAACGGTGTTTCGAATGTTGCAGTGGACGTAAAAGTGCTCAGGATGGATTTCAAGACAATGAGATTCGAAGAGGTCGAGGACCTCGGAGACAGGACCTTCTTTCTCAGCTGGTCGGATATGAATTTCTTCGGTTCGGGTGGGTTCGGATGTTGCGCTAGCAAATCGGGATTCAAGAGGAACACCATTTACATGGTGACCCCATTCGATAGCAGTTTATACATATACGATTATGGAGATCGAAGTGTTTCGATTACCTTGTCAAGTTCCAAAGTAGAAAGTTGTTCGATGCATGCGATTGTTTTGCATCATTAGTCAGGTAGGCTTAAGGATTTTGAAGTGAGTCTTGTTTCAGTTAATTCTTTAGTTTACACAATTCTTTTCAATTATTAAGATTAATTAAAAAAGCAATTTGATCAATTGACCAAATCGACCTGTTTCTTCTCTCTATTAGTTTGCTGGTTAGTTAATGACAACAATGGCTGGAACTTTTAGATAAGTACTTAAAAAGTTGAATGTTTGGCTGAAAAAATATTAGAAGTGTTTTTTAATATGAGAGGTTGTGTAAAACGATTATAAAAGACTTATAATATAAAATATGAATAAAATTTATAAACAATAAAAAATAGTCAAAATGGATCTTGTTAGATTTCTTTTATATTAAATAATATTATTTTATTTTTAAAATGGTATAAATAAAAGAAAATTATATTTTCTGAAAACAGCTTTACGCAGTAGTTTCAAATCGGAGCTTCTACTTTTATGTTATACAAAAACGTTTTTCAGCTTTTCAAAAGCAAGGCTTCTATAGATGTTTGGCTCTGCTTCAACTTTTGAAGCTGAAAAACACTTCTAAAAATCGAACCAAACATAGGTAATAGAGGGGTTGGCACTTAACCACTAACCAGTTAATCAATTGATGGTTAACCACTAATCGACCCGTTAACACCCTTAAGGTATTAGTAAGTAGAGAGTTGGAATCGAAACATCTGAACTAGCAATAAGACGCAATCCTGATATCCATAGCTGGCCCGGTCCTCGAACCAGTTATGTTTTAACTTTTTACAGACAGGGGAAAAACTGAAGGTACAAAGAAAAGAAACAGAGTAACAATGAAGTATCAGAGAAAGATTACAGTGAGAGTGAGTACATCTACAGTTTCGCTGGGTAACAACTAACATTTGAAACCACGGCAAGCGAGGAGCCACAGTATTACAACTAGGATGAGTATTCCACCCAAGATCATCAACTTCATTTGGAGATTCTGCAACCACATCTTCCGCCGCAACTGCCTTCCTTGTCTTTGGAAGCTGTCCGCCTATATATAGAACAATTCTTAGCATTTCTTGTATCTCAAAACTATTTCTTCTTCGCACATAACACAGCGTACCTGAAACTGCAGATTCTCTGTTTTATCAACCAGGAGCTCGATCCTCTCTCCACGATCCAACACCTGCCAAGTCAGCATGTCAAATTCTTAGCTACATGTTTTCGTTCAGTCACAGAATACTGCACATTTCTTCGGCTGCACAAGGTCAAAATGGAGCTGTCTGCAGCCTTGAAGGACAATCTAACTACATGGACACAGGATAGATACTACATATATGATTTACATTGAACACAGTTTGGCATCTAATTTTCTTCTAGGCCTTCTCCTTCGATTCTCTCACCTATTTCAGCATTGCTTATTCCTTCTTCACACCGCATGGCAGTTGATCAAGAACGTCAAAGCTCTTTTTAATCCTTGCCAATCATGGACCAGTAGACGTTCACGAGAATTATGACACTTGGATTGCTAAGCATAACTACTAGCTAAATTCATAACACTCTCATTTCCGATAACAACTTGAATCTTGGTCAATGGTTTGCAAGTTTCATTTTTTTGTGGGTTTCAGGGCATATATGCAGCAACAGCATGCTATAGTCTTCACCTAATTATCAGTTGTAATGTAACTACAGCAAACCAGTGCCACTTCAGGCAACATAAGGTTTAAATTCTGGAAGAGGAAACCAATTGAATTGCAGATACTATTCCAAGAAGGTATGATCAATCCATAACCTTACACCTTGTCTGCATACAGGCATCTCATCTGACACAAAAAAAAATGGCATATACACACACATACCAGTTCCGTCAAAAGAACATTAGTGAACTATAAAAAAAATAATCTGAAGCAAGTAATTCAAACATGAATGATTCAAGGTCACTACCCACAAACGAGCTAGATAGTTACCTTCTCAATGTTGTCCATCATAATTCCCTTGACCTCAGTGATTTGAGCTTTCAATTTGGACAGCTTACTGATCTCTTCAGGATGTTCTATGCAGTACTGCATGTGCTCTTTAAGCCTTGGCCTAATAGATGAAGCAAAAAAGAAAAGGTCATAAGAACTGGAGCATAAGTGAGAAAATGCAGATAAAAACAGAAGGATTCGCACCCAAAGTCTCTATCAAGATTGTAAGCAATGCTAAATCGATCTTCGAACAAGTCGTCGTCGTCATCATCAACGAGAGGGTGTTCCTCATTTTTTATATTTCCTGCATAGCGCTGCTTGAAATCGTCCTTCACACGGTCCAAAAACACAAAGGGCACTGCCCTGCCCACCGTCTCATCTGCAACCACCAGAAACACTGCATTGCCCAAAAGAAAATTCTTTAGCAGCAATTCTCACTTTCTTGAAAGAAACAAAACTCACACTGACCGAGAATTTGAAAATACCAAATGCATCGTCCTTGAGGAAATTAAAAGTGTGGCCGTCACATGAATAAGTGTACTTGCTGCTATTTGGAGGAAGTTTCTGTAAGCACTGAACAGCTATGGTGCTAAAGTTCCCGGAGTAAGATGTGTGCTCCGCCAACACAACAGTTCCCCTGGCCACAAAGCTATAGATCAAACCCCTACCACTCATTTTCAAATCCTTCCTTCAAGAAGCATCAATCCCCTGCCAAACCAACAAAAAGAACCCAACTTCACGAAGTGAAAATTGAGCCCTGAACAAAAACTAAAGAATTAACAAAATTAGCAAGAACCCAATTCAATTCAGGGACTTCTGCCAAACCCCGCAATCCAAACAAGCTCACCAGTGAGAACAGAGACCATCAGTCCAATCGATATCAGTGAGCATCCAAATTCAGGCAGTAAAACACACAGGAGCATGCTTCTGAGTGACGATACTTTCGAAGCTAATCAATTCTAGCAGAATCAAAATGTACGGACAAAACAAGGTAAGGTTCCAGGTAAGTTTGTTAGCCGATCTAAACCGGGCGCAGATCTCACAAGCTAGGACGCCGATGAAATTAAGCCGGGAAAAGGCACACCAAAACCTTGAAAAGAAATCGGGAGGAGGGGCTTTGGTATGTAGCAAAGACCCACAAAAAGAAGCGTCGAATAGCGATAGATGAGGACGAAACCAGCGTCGGAGGGTATCCGCTAAAATTCTCGCAAGTGAGGAAGTTGAAACAAGTGGATCGCACCGAAAAATTGGACTCGCGCGGAATCAAAATGAAGGAAGGAGAGAGATTGAACCTGTGAAGCTTCGTTTTTTGGTGTCTGGTGAGCTTTGGAGTGGGAGCTTTGGAAAATAATCGGACAAGGCCGCAACTGGAGGGATGGGTTAACTTAAGCCTCAAGTGACTGGAGTCTTGACGGATGATTGAAGAAGATGATAATGAATGAATGAAGAGGAAGACTGATTGTCGATTGATGATGGGAGATGAATAATTTTGATTTTTCACCCACTATTTTGTAGCTAATTTTAATTTTCCAAAAAAAATAAATCCTTGTAATACTGTTGTAAAAAACTAAAAATACAATAAAATAATAAGTTGATCAATATATAGATCAATCAATTGTTTTTTGGTTTCTACTTTGACCACGTTAAATTACGAACACAAACTTGTCATAATATTTATGTATTACATATCTATCTATTTGGTAACAATCTATACTATTTATTATGGTCGATAAGTATGTTATGATTAGATTGTCCATACAAATTTGGGGTCAAATATAAAAATCAAGCTAAATTAAAGCACCAAATGAAACTATCTAACACAGATTATATTGTTAACTTTTTCCTCCTTTTAAAATATTACTCGTTGTTATTGAACTAAATTATTTTGTTATCCAACTCTAAACTTTCAGTTGACTGGAATGAATTACAACTAGTTACAGTAAACTGCAGTTTAGCTATTCAAAAAATGACTTTTGTACCTTCCTAGTTGTAGAAAATTTCATTGAGCTCCTCATAAGATCATACAAGCTTGCTCAAAGTACCAAAAGATAACTTTAGTCTCCTTTATATGAGTGTATGGAGTATAAATACACACAATAAAGTCATTTGAACCATCTCCAACTCATGTGCGTCTCATACCGTTAAATGAGCTTTCTATCAAGTTCATCGACTGTGTCAAACGAGTTTTTCAACTTACCAACTAAAAAACTCAAGATATTTAAAATCTTGGCCTCCAGCGAGGGTGTTCATGTGTGAATAGGAGTTGAAAGACAGACTTAGGATATTGAGACCACGATTTCGATCGAGCTTCAAATTCAATTTTAGTGGCTTGATTTTTTTTGGGTAGAATCTTCACTTGGTTTTGAATATGTCTTACTTTCCAAATATTTTTTCAAATGATAGAAAATGAAGAGGTTGTGTGGCACACACATGGCAACCCTATCAGCACCGAACCTTGAGTCACAGGCGAAGAATATCGATACTTAACCCAACTATTAAGTTTCAAATTTATAATGACCTAAATTCATCATCAATCAAGTAATATAAAAACTAGTACAGTAAAATACAATGATAATATGATCAAGTAGGTAAATCGAGCAAAACTTATAATATTTTCTTATATCCAAGAATTTGATATGCTTCTTCATTTTTTCAAAAGACCTCTTATGATATGAACTTCATATGCTTCTTCATTTTTTTTAGATAGGTATGCTTCTTCATTTTTCAAAAGGACCTATTATGATATGAACTTCAACGTTTGGATAACTATGACCCAAATTATAAAAAACTGACAATTATTATGAACTTTCCAATTATTAAGACGAATTTGACAAAAATTTAGAAATAGTTGTCATTTTAATTTTTCGCCGTATTATCTCTTTTCCAAATCCAACTAATAAGTGGAAGTTTTTTTGTTTGTTTTGCGATCGGCTCTCTCGGCTCACGCGACACGCGCATATACGACAAGCCACGCGCACCCACCTCGGCCCTCGCGTCTATACCTCTATCCTTCTCCCCCTGCTCTCAATCGACATAGCTCGCACCTTAACTCGAAACCCTAACCCTGCGAATTATCCTCCCCGGAAAGAAGAAAAACCCTACGAATCATCTCTTCCGTGTGATATACGCCGTGGATTCCTCAGGCAAATCGCAATCTTCTACCATCCGACTCATATGACGATGGCCATCGTCAAATTGCTAGAGTCTCGCGAACCCTAGCGACCGTTGATTTGTCTTCCGGATTCTTCCTCCATCCTTTCATCGTTTCGTAACGCGCAATTTCCCGAAGTCCCCCTCTCTGTTCACTGCCGTCTTACCGTCGGGAAATTCATGGAGGGCTCTGTGGCAGATGATCTCGGAGCCCCGGAATCATGGGAGGTGGCCGATTTGGACGAGACGATGAGCCGTTTGATGCTCAGGGACTCGAAGCAGCGACCGGCTCAGCAGGAGCTCCCTGATGATTTCGCTCTGGGTCCAGGTGGCGTTGCTTCCGGCTCTACCGATTTGGGCGGAAGCAAAGTATCGGAAGATGCTATCAGCCAGGTCGATCAGTTCCTGAGGGATGCCTTGCAGAACCCTCGCGAGCGTCTCTCTGGTATGTAAATCCGTCATAATTCTCATGTAATGTTTGCTAGTTCAGTTTTGGGGTTGTGTACTTTTGCCAGCGCCTTTCCTAGAATCAATTCCCCGCACTGTGGGTTGGGCTGCAATTTAGTTTTTCATTTAATTAGGCCGGCAAATTCCCATGCTTGACCTGTCCTGCGTCAATGTCTTCTTTCTGGGATTAGGGTTTTCCTAATCGAGTTCTTTAGTACGAGTTGGATGGATGATAGTTGTTCTTGTAATGAATTGAACTCCCACGTTAGCTTTTGTGCCTCCCTCGATTTCCATAGAAAGCAGTTGGAGACTCCTAGATTTTAATTATACATGAAGGCTCTAGGTTTGTGTTGATTTGATAAGTAGAATTTCATGCTAGGACTTATGAGGAATTCTTCATCTGGACTCAGATATAGCTGCTAAATTCTTTCCTTCTGTTGACTCCACCCTGATGTCCTGTACTAGATTTCAGATAGATTTGTTGCTTGTACAAGTCTGCTCACTTTTCTGTACAATATGTAGTTGGTGTAATATTTTCTATTCACTATGGAAAACTCAATGTATTAATGGTTTTTTTATCAGTTCTGAGAATGGAGCAAGACATTGAGAAGTTTATACGCGATCCATCGCAGAAGCAATTGGAATTTCAGCAGCTGCCCACCTCATACTTGAGGTTGGCTGCACACCGGGTGGCACAGCATTATTCACTTCAATCAATGGTTTTGCTGGACAACAGTTTGCCTGATGGTTCTGGTTCAAGAATTATCGTACATAAGGCTGCTGGATGGAGGCTTCCTTTGATTCGCTTAGCTGATATCCCTGTGAATTTGCCATCTGAAGATTGTACTCCTGTGAAGGTTGCAATTAAGCAGAGGCCACAGAAACACTCTCACAATGGCAACAATCCGAACTCAAATTCATTAAAATCGAATAGTTCCAAGAGCATGGAAGAAAGGAAAGAGGAATACAACAAGGCACGAGCTCGGATATTCAGTTCCCCCAATCATAGTGGTAGTTCTACTATAAAGGCAGAAACTGAACAAAGGTCACAAGATAACCTGCACCAGGGTTCTTTTGGTTCAGAGAAGGCCCATGATAGATTGGCTTCAGGGATTTCTGATAGTAATTATGGAAGAGGTGTAATTGAACCTTCTACAAGCAACAGTAGATTGTCTAGACCGAGGATAGAAAAGGAGCCAATTGGTAGGCCTAGGCCAAATAATAGGGTGGCCATATTTCGGGATCGTGATATTGAAAGGAAGGATCCTGATTATGACAGGAGCTATGACAGGTTAGGTTATTCTGCAACTCCCCCTCTCCCTTTCAGAAGCATGAATGTTTTGGAATTTGGCAGATGTCTTAGCTCAATCTGTCTGAGGGGTATGGTCTATGTCATTGTTTAGATGTACTAGGACAAGTGAATTGCTGACTGACGTGGCTAAAATCTGTTTTCTACTGTGCGGCTTTTTTTGCATCATCCTATGCAGCCATAGTACTAGAATCTCATTTGCTTGTTCATCAGTTAGAAGTTCTGTTCTTCTTTTAATGTTTTACATCATTAAGAGTGCAGATTTCTCATTCCATGGATGATTTGCATTTTGCCATTAGCGAGCGAAACATCACATTTTCCGATGAATGAATAGAGGATAGATGTACAATTGCAAGGGCAATATTTAGTTGGTCGGTATAGAACTATCTATACAATTCGTACGTAGAGGCCCTCTGAATATGTGTAAGGCTTGGTTTCGTTCTAGTGTTTATTTAGTGATTAGAAAGAGATTGACGGTTAAAACTGTTTGTCAGGTACACACAGAGATTTGATACCGGATTCGGCTACAGCGGAGGGCCTTACACCATCCAACCTATGTACGCCCCTGCATTGAACTACAACACTGAATTTCCGCAACTTGGATCTGGTCATAGACCCCAGATGCCCATAGAGCACCAGCCACATCCTCTCCCACAACATATAGCTGGGCAATGGGCTGCCCCATCTGCCCCTGCTGGATTAGGGTATGGTCATCCAGACACAATGATGCCACCTTATAGTCCGCATCATGTTGGTATACAGTCCAATGGCGCTCTATATCTGCATTCTTCTCAATATCCTTGTCAGCGCCCAGGAATGCCTTTCATCGGCCATCATGACCATGTTCAACCCTTCGCACAGGTATTGGAATTCGATCTTCTCCTTACTGTAGCTACTGTTGGCGGTCTTGATTTGGACATGTTATCCCTAATGAGTAACATGCAGTTGACTGAATTGATTCTCATCTTGAGTTGTCTGTTCTACTACCTATTCATCGCATCAGCATGTTGTCATTGTGCAGTTTCATCAACAGCAATCTGATGCCAGTTTTGGTTTAGCCCGGCCCCGGTGAGGGGCTTGGGCCATGCCTGCCCCCTGCCACTTGGTGCTTGAGCTTGAAATTGTAATGGGCTTGATCAGACAGCCACATTTGGTGTGCCAAGTGGCGGGGGTGCAGGCAAAAACCCGAGGCCTGATCAGGACTGGACGTATCTTGTTATGAACATCCAATATTGGTCCTGTCAGCCAGCCTCGGGTTCGTGCGGGAGCTTCTTCTTGAAAGCAATGAAGGCTCCTTGTGAGTGGTAGGTGGCCTAATATTAGGCTCTCTGCGCTCTACGGATGATGATGACGAACAGTTCTCGGAGATGAAAACGTCTGCTTGTTCAGTTGTTTGGGTGCAGGTAGAATCTTCTACTTTGCCTTATCTGGTCCCTTTTCCCTTTACATTGAACCCCCTTTTACCGGTTTGGTCTTAGTTCTGGTATTGGATGAATATGTGGTGCTGCTGCTTCCTCATACCTTCTCTTTGCTAACAGAGGCACTACAGTTGGAAAGCGAAAAGGACTCCACCTTGTTTGCTTTCTCCTCCCATCTGAAATACTGGGCTGTCTGCCTTGGTGGTGGATCTCCATTCTCCTCCCCTGAGAATGATGGTCTCCACTCTCCCGCTTGCTTGCAATGCGCTTCCAAGGTTGTGCAAGTCCAGCAGTATTGAATCGCTTAAAACTGTTATCATATGAATGTATCTCTGCTTTAACTGTACCTGCTGCTTTATTTTCCTTGAGAACCAGGTGGCCGAAAAATGCTGCCTTCAACATGTTATATTTGCCTCCTGCCCTCTTCGAATGGAGTTTGATTGGTTTACCATCTTTCCCCCCTGGTTTCTGTTGTTCTTTTTCATGTGGCAACTAGCAAATGCCTAATGCACTCCAAAAATAGGATGGCGGGAATATTTTGATATTTGTGAAATTGGAATCGAATTAGAGATCGTGCGAGGCAAATTAGTTGTGGTTCAACTACAAAATATTAGTATTGGAAGTTAAATTGGTAGGTTGTATTTGATGGTATTAAGGGATGAACTATACAAAATATTCTAGCGCTAACTTTACTTTTCCGGTATGATATCTGGTATTATTTTATGGACCATGGTCGTGATTTGCAATAAGCAGTTTTTGTGATTCAACAACCCATACCAACAGTAGTACAGTACCATACATAAACCATGGTTAGATCCATGTCAAACATTGTAGAAACCCAATGGGCCCCAATAAAAGCCCATTTGCGCCTCTCGGAACACACAGGAAGAAACGAGGAAGAAGGAAGACAAAAAGAGAAAGGAGGAACACACGATTTGGGTGAGGAAAAGGGGGGCCAAAAAACGCAGTAAAGCAAGTTTAGATAGTAGAAGTTCTTCCTTGACGTGCACCGCTGGGCAAACCCAGGAAGGAACGCGGCCCAGCCCGCAAAGGCAGAGTTGTGTTGCGTCTGTTGTTTTGGTAGCATGTATACCTGCTCCTTCAGCGCGGCAGTTAAAGGAAAGCCACATGTATTGTTTCCTCCCTTTCATGCAATTTCTGCACTCAAAAAAGCCTCCGCCTTTCCCACATTTCCATCATATCTATCCCCCTCCTCGCCTTTTGCTGTCTGTCTGTCTGTCTGTCACTCTCTATATAATCATAATCATGTCCTCAGTCCTGGATCCATTCTACCCATCTCCACCACATCACATATGCTTGCTACTCAAGGTAAGGACTCGTGTGTGTAATCAATCGTCTATGACCGCGGCGACGTTGTAGGCTCAATCAGGTAATGAAAGATCATATGCTGTTGTTAATCACAGGTGGTGGAGCATGGAGAAGATAAACTCGCAGCTGTACCTGGAGAACTGCTACATACTGCAGCAGAACGAGAAGCTAAGGAGGAAAGCTCAGCAGCTGAATCAGGAGAACCAGGCCCTGCTTAACGAGCTCCAGAGCAAGCTCTCTTCCAGCAAGGGCCAGAATAACAATGAAGATCATGGATCAACTTCTTCAAGCTCCAAATCAGATGTAGTCAACTCCTCCAATAACCGTTGATTGTTAACTCTCTTCTTGTTGTACAACAGCTTGTCTCTGCCTTGAGGAACATATATATGGTCATGGATTCTCTGAGTTTTTCTGTTGTTACTGATCGATCTTCAAGTTGTAAATTGGAATGAAGACATCAACAGATGATTCCATTGGGATTTACCCTGTTCTTGCATTTAGGCAAAGACCTCAGTTCAGTTTCCCGAACTTGCCTTGCCTTGCACACACACACACAAGTCAAACCATTCATGACGTGCAATTTAGGCTCTTTGTATACGCTTGAAAAGCTTTCATGGAATATGTCTGCCTTGAAATGCTTGTAATCAAGCTATATCAATCAACCTCAGTTTAATTGCCGATCAAAACTTATTAGTGAAGATTAACAAATTCCTGTAAGAAAAAAATTAATGTTTTAGTGACGACATTGTTGTGGTCACTAATGTTGACATAGATTGTGAGCACTCTTAGATGTTGTATTGAAACAACCATTTGGTCTTTCTCTGTATCGTTCCAATTTTATCGGATGTTTCTGAAGGGAGCGTATTGAAACAGCCGTCGGTATTAATTCACGGTTCCCCGGAATCGGCATCATAATCATTTGTGACGACCCCTCCGCTTCGCTGATAAAGTTCAAAATCGGCAACAAAAATGTGGTCACAAAAGTTCGTGAGTTATCAATATCTTCAATGAAAATACTCCGCCGGTCATAAGTATACTCGTGATCAGTTTAATAACCGTTGGTAACGTTCGACAACACTGATCATAACAAAATGCACGTTACAACAAAAAAATCATACCTTTCGTGATGATATCTTTTCGATGTTGGAATTACTTCACCGTCGATTAGGATACTTGTGTGACCAGCCTACATACCATCGATAAAGATAGAAATACTCATTACCAATGTCCATATCTTGTGGGACAAATTCACCTCGTCATTATCTATGACAAATTGTGTCTCTTCCGGCAGCATTTTGTGGATTATTTCTTAAGCTTAGCATTAGACTTTTTGGTATATCCATAGCTTGTAAACAAGTATTGATAAATTTTATTGACTAGAAACTAGAAAGCTTCCTTGTCCTCGGGGATTCAATGAGTTAGTTCAACCCCACAATACATATGTCATTGCTGCTTGTGGCCTTCCTCTAATAATTAGGGATACTCGCTATGTTCAACATATTTTAGATTCGAGTAAAGGTGTATGTATACGTTATACAACTTAAGAAGTCGTGCATTCGACTACTTATTATGTATATACGTATGAATGAGCAAAGATTATCATTATTAAAATAATGTTAGTATTTGAACATATTGTTAGATTTTAATATAATCGGCTATAAATAGTGTTCATCACGAGATAAGGTGTCACTTCCAGCATGGTACTAGTGATGTCCCACGATATTGGAAATTGCAGGCATAGTAGTTAGGGCAGGCGGTTCGGTTTTGATTTCTCAATTTTCACCAACCGATAAGTCCTTAACCCCTTCAATTAAAACTGAAAATTGTTGATAAATTGATAAAAAACCATATAATCCTTAACGCAATCAAAGATTCATTTTTGGTTTTTTCGATTATTATGATCACAACCGAATCTATCAAGGACCTAACGGTTTTTGGTGAAACCGTAAATCTATAAGCTCTTAAAGATTCTGGTATCGATTTTGAGCAATTGGCTGATTCAAATTTCGACTTCTAATGATTTTCGGTTGGGTTAACCGAACCGCCACCCCCTAATGGTAGTTGATGAATAGTCTTGTAAGCTAAACCTAATTTAGGTTGAGGGAGACCATAGTACAACTTGTACAGTTTGATACCCAAATGTGGAATCCAACCTTAGTTATATACAACTTTCTCACCAGTTTATCCACGTGACATGCAGCCAATGAAGTGAAACATTAGTTGGTGTCCTAACTACTATTCATTTTATATTCTTAACAACTAAATTGAAATGTACTGAGTATTGATATTTTTAAGCAGATATCACATATATACACACTTCCATAACCACAAGTTGCACACCCACAGCAAGCAGTGAGGCACATCCTGCAGAAAAGGGAAAAAGGCATGGAAAAGTATCATCAAGCTTCTGCAACTCTACTTCTTCAATGTTTCCCCACTGTACTCTTCTGTTTCCTTGTTGCAGGTCTCCTATGCTTCCTTCCTGATGAACAGCTGTTTTAATCCTTTATTATGTATCATGTATGCTTTGCTCATTAATGACTTGATCTTGTTGATCAGGTATAGCGAAAGCTGATGCTGCTCCGAAGCTGTTTGTGTTCGGGGACTCGTATGCTGATACCGGCAACTCAGGGAAGTCAGCTAGCTCCTGGAAGGAACCCTATGGGATCACATTTCCTGGAAAACCAGCTGGTCGATTCTCTGATGGCAGAATCTTCACAGATTATATAGGTAGGTATAAACAAACAATATACTGTAATCATGTCTTGCAAACTTCTTGAACTATGATGATCTTCATCGCTGTTCATTGTACGTTTGCAGCTTCATATCTGGGAATAGAATCCCCAATACCCTACACGACAGCAATGGCGACTGCACAGGACTCTCGCAGTCGTCATCTTCAGTATGGGATGAACTTTGCTTATGGAGGAACAGGAGTGTTTGACACCTTCATCCCTGCACCAAACATGTCTGTCCAGATCAATCTGCTTGAGAAGATTATTGAGGAACGAAAAGTCTACACCAAACAAGACCTTCTCAACTCCTCCTTTGCCTTGGTGTCAATAGCAGGCAATGACTACTTGACCTATGCCAACAAAAAGGGCAATCCCCAGGTGAATAATTGTTATTGTTTTGGGTCACCCACCTGTCCCCCTTCCTTCCTAATAGTAATGTTTAGTTTGTGTCCATGAAAAAAAAAAAAAACAGGAATTACCAGGTCTGACTGAGAGAATCATCGCTCAGCTTTCTGAAAACCTGAACCTCATCCATGGCTTAGGAGTTTCAAAAGTGGCAATCACCACTCTGCCACCAATTGGTTGCTTGCCAGTGGTGGCTGCTGCAAACTCGTACCGGGACTGCAATGAAACCTGGAACTCTGCAGCCAAGTACCACAACCAGCTGCTGCAACAAGCAGTGGAATCGTTAAACAACAGGACCAACAAGAGTAATGTTTTCGGAATCCTGGACACATTCAGTGCATTCATGGCTGAGTTTAAGAAATCGAACGGTTCAGGTTCTGGTGACAACCCACTGAAGCCATGCTGCATCGGGGTGAGCAGTGATCACTCGTGTGGAGATGTCGACGAGAAGGGGGGCAATGGAGGAGCAAAGAAATATGTGGTTTGCAACAACCCAAGCCTGTCAATGTTCTGGGATATGCTTCATCCTGCCCAGAATGGCTGGCAAGCTGTTTATCAAACTCTCAAACCTTCTCTTCATGAGATGATGATATAGTTGAAATAGCCTAAAGCTAAATGCATACAGACAACAGAGGCAAGCAGAACAGCTAAGAAAACATACTGCACTTAAAAATAACGTAAGAAAGCCATTCTCGCTTTGCTCATTTTCAAGGAGTCTGTACATTATCTATGAATGTTCTGTCTTTTCTGTTACAACTAAGAAAATAACAACTAGGCGAGATTATCATTATGGCGTTCTCAAGCTAGCCTATAGAACAAATAGGCAACATTATTTGCAAAAGCACAAACCCAAACAAGTATATTTGAAATAGTCCACCACACATCGTTGCTTCACAACAAAAACCCAAACTTCAGACCGTAAAAAGATAGAACTGAGGCGATTATTGTCGGCCCTTACATTTCATCAACGGGTACCGCTTACATCTACCACTATAGAGCATTAGTAGTACAACACATTCATCATCAAACCGTACAGAACCCCGACTTCCATGGCAAGGTAAATAAACTCTACTGTATTATTAGTCAGACCAGCAATCTATGCAGCAGTAACAGTAGTCTCCGTCTTGGTCTCGGCAGGCTTTGTTTCTGCTGGAGCAGGAGCAGGAGCAGCAGGTGCAGCCTCGGTTA
Organism: Linum tenue; assembly: GCA_946122785.1. Lineage (NCBI taxonomy): Eukaryota > Viridiplantae > Streptophyta > Magnoliopsida > Malpighiales > Linaceae > Linum > Linum tenue. The sequence continues at coordinate 5,769,821 of CAMGYJ010000005.1, read as the reverse complement.
TCTCGGCGGGCTTTGTTTCTGCTTCTTCCCAGAATGCAGTCTTCTTCCCAGTTTTGGACACAGTCTGGAACACCGCATCCGGCTGCACATTTCCCTTCACGGTAACTTTCTGCTGCTCCATGTCAATGTCAAAAGACTCCACCCCTGAACGCATCGTAGTTCATAGCACTGGTTAAAAGCTGAATCTAAAGTCAAGAACAGCGTAGAAAGTTTCTAACCAAAAAGCAGACCCTCGCAATTTGGCAAACATCTTAATGTCATACAAGACAAGATCATCATACTGCAATACTGAGCACAGCAAATAAGCCATCGTCCCAGCTCAACATTTGGATTCATTGAGTTTCACTAACAGATCGGGATAAAGAGCAGTAGCTGCAGGTAAGTGAGAGGTCTAAAACCAACCTTCCATTTTGGTCAACACCCTTTTCACAGCCCCGGAGCATCCCCCGCAGGACATTCCAACCTTGAGCACAACGGTCTGCAAATGGAGCAAAATCAGACGTCAAACAAATAAAGTCGACTACTGCATCGTGCAGCAACGAGAAGACGCAAAATCAAGAACGCCATAGCTTCAGAACAGCTCAGGGTACACTAATAAGAAACCACAACTCTCAAGATCGGAACTTTATCCTTGCAACATCAAATTTCTCAAGCAGATCATGAATAAGATTGCCTGTGTGGGCAAAAATGACAGTGATGCACCAAGAACATCAAGTAAACCCACCACTGGGCTGACAACCTAACAAAATGCAGTTATTTCAAACCCCCAGTCGATTTTTCCAAGAACAAACCAAAAGCTCAAGTTCAGTAAAAAACAAACAAGGTCTCGAACAACTAATCACGGTATATGTAATCAAAGTAAGAATTCCGCCCAAATGTAACTTTCACCAAGACAAGATCATGACTTGCACCAGACCCCCTGGTTATCGAATGGAGTGAGGTACCCTTTTCCCCACAACTCACGCGATCAAATTGTGGAGCAGGGGATACAAAAAGATTTATCAGGAACCCAACAACCCAGAACATAATCCCTCCAGAAGAAACTCAATTTCCTAGGATTACAACAAACCAACCTCTAACTAAGCTTCGCCCATCAAATATCCAGACCCAAAAACCACAACAACAACATCAACAAGCGAATCGACTACGTGATACGCAACGATAAACACAACAACCCAATCGAATCAGGGGCACGGTGATGGGAGTTGATACCTGAGACATGGTTTCTGTAGAAGATATTCAACGGAAGGAGGAGAAACCGATGAGACGATCGCAACAAAGACTTGGTTCTCTTCTATTTCCTTTTCCCTCTGTCGTTGATTTTCAAAGGTTGCAGTTGGGGGATTTTATAGCAACGAGTTGGGGCTGGAAGGAGAACGGTATTTGGGTCCAACTCTCCTTCTCTCTCTCTCTCTATTGCGTAATTGCGTTTGCCAGAACGTGACGCAAACAACTCCCAATGGGAGAATATTAGTACGCGTTAGTACTCGCGATATTGATCAGTACATTGGTCCTTGGTGCACATCCGATATGGTCAGTAAAGATGCCGTCCATCGCTTGATCGACGGTCGAGCTTTTTCTCTATAAAGTATTGCCGGCGGTCACCGTCAAATATGGGCACGGAATCTTTTGCAATTTTTCGCGTGAAATCATTGGATTATTTAGTTTTTTGATAAATTGTTATACTTTATGTGCCTCCAATTAGGGTGGTGGTATGTGACTATCTATCTATGTGAAACCACTATCTATGAAAAAGAAAATTTTTGGGTGATATGTGACTAAGTGTGTTGGATTATACGTGTTTTCAATTGTTCAATTGAAAAATATAACAAAATTCATCAACAGAAAAGAAAACTACGAGTTGGTTTGGAACTTTGGATTCACATCATGTTCGTAATCTTAAGTTAAACAATTATATTTTTCATTAAAATATAACGAATTATAACTCATTCTTTTTATATATAATTAGTGGGTACGCTTTTTGTCCACACTTCTTACTACTGTTTCAATATTTGGCGTTTAGTGAAAGAGCTTCTCAGTTCCCAACTTCGGTCTTCCCCAATCCCGCACTAGCACTAAAAGAGCTAAAAAATACAAAACTCAAAATTAAAAAGAGATGAAAAATAGCCTGTCAGGCTGTCACCTCTTTTTCTGCTGCCCCCTCCCCTGCCAAATTCTTTTCTATACTCTTCCCTCTCCAATCACATCACTCCCAATTTTCTTCCAATTAAAATCATCTCTCAATCACTCAAGTCTGCACCAGCAGTTCTCCCTTTCCTTCTCCCATGCTTCTTTGTTCCTTCTTTACCTCCATCCAACGTCTCCTCTTCCCACAGAAAGCTTGAAACAGAACAGCCCCTTGCCTCTCATCCCTTTCTTATCTATTCCATAAAAAATCCAGCACCCACCTCCAATTGTCGCTCCCTCTTTTCATCCGGTTTAAGCTGTGGAAGAGGATGTCGGCGACGCTTTGGCGATGGGAAAAAGTCGTGTCTGCAGCAAAAGGAGAAGCTCCGACTCCAATGTGCACTGCAGGACTTCTATGGTAATTAAGCTTTATCTCCAGATTCCTTTATGGTACTTCTGAACTAGGTTGGCTGATTGATTTCTTATCTTTTACGGATGGCAAAATTCACAGGGGAGAGAGATCCATGTCATGTTCAGGGATTGGAGATCAGGAGTTAGAAGGCGGGTGTTAATGGCGGGGATCAGCTTGATGAACTGTCAGATGATGGGTCACAGGTAGGGCAGGGGAGAAGAGGAGGAGGTGAACATGGAACAAGTGAAGACATTGGAGAAGAACTTTGAGTTGGGGAACAAGCTTGAAACGGACGGGAAAATGCAGTTGGCTAGACCTTTTGATCTGCAGCCTAGGCAAATTGCTATTTGGTTCCAGAACAGGGGAGCCGGGTAGGAATCCAAGTCGCTTAGAACATTTCTTTTAGATATGTGCAGCTATGAAGTTTGCCTTTTATTTTTGTGGGGTTGTATATGTATTGTTTTTAGCTTATACTCAATTTTATTGGTTGGCTTCTTTGTGCCCTCTCTACTTTAGGATATAGTTTATGCTAGACTTTCACTTTTGATTTGCAGGTTTGAAAGGAAAGGCCATTTGGTACATACAAGAACTGCTTTGATCACTTACTTCTCGCTATTTCCATTGCGTATGTGCCTCTGGAGCTATATATTTATGTTAGATTCCTATTCAATCATCATTTTTATTCTTAAGTTGTCTTCATGATTTCTCTTTTGTTTACTGCAAGTACCATTTTTTGTGCTCATGGCGGAAATAAGTCCTCATTCTCAACTAAAAGACCGAGGTTAATGAACTTCAGTAGTGTTTTAATCTCATGCTTTAACTAACTTACATCAGGAATCTCTCTAACTTTGTTTTTAGTGCATTCCTTTGTTGGTATTGGTTGTTGTTTGTTTTCCTTCATGAATTCCTTTTCATTGTTCATCTGAATGCAATGTTCGTATTTGCTTTCATGGGTTTAAACTTTAAATTATTCCTTTGCTGATTTATGTGACCAGATCATATTTCACAGTTTGATGATGATGACAAATCGAGAACATCATCAAGATTGCAGGAGGTTTCTCTGATTCCGGTATCTGATAAGCGATTGGAAAATGACGATCCTCAGGTACCTCTTCACTGCGTTAGGTGCATTTCATGCGCAGAACTGTCAACTGAAAATAAAATGATCGATGACGGTCACTGCCTTTGTGTATTTCATTTTTAATGATTCACATTCAGGTTTTGGATTCTCGCCAAAAACACAACACCAGAACGTGAACCTGTTGTATTCAGGGCAGTAACAACCCGCAGAGACAATATGATGGATGAGCTCATCTCACTGCTTTGGCCTTCCTCTGCATATTCCTCTCGAGTTCTCCAAACTAGGTAAGCATTCAAGCCCACAGTTTGCCTCCAACTAACTTCGATGGGTTCCCTATAGAATCTAGCTGTTTTCCTTTACTTTTGGGTTTGCTTTTGTTGTTATTGTGTCATATTCATATTGGGTTACAGTAACAACTTTAGGATTAGGTTACATGATACAAGGAATCTAGAAATGGACCAAGTGCATTAAGAACTCATCCAGATGGCCCATCAGCCTATGCAGAGGATACTTTTGTTATAGAAGGCAATGGTATTGTTTCCGACAGACAGCAGGGTTAACTTGAATTTAGCAGCAGCAACATGATTCATTCTGAGGGAAATGCAGAGAAGTAGAGGAAGGTCAGAAGGATAATGATGCTTAAATTCAAGTTGTTTTCTAAGGTTTTCACGGTTTAAAACTAGAGGTGGCATACATGATTTTCTAAGAATTCAATATATTGTGTCTGTTATAGTGACATCAACTAAGGAGTTGATTTCATGCCACCTATTGTTTTACTTGCTTGACGTCTCCTATGCCATATATTGAATTCTTAGAAAACAACTTGCCCACTGCCACGTTGAGATGACTCAATTTCAACTGAGCTATTAAAAATAATCTTTTTACATTTCCCTTTCTCTCTATTAGTGTTCATTGTTTTTGTATGTGTGTTGTATATATATCATACCCTGGAAAACTTCTAAGGAAACATGAAAGTTATATTAAGATCTTACTTATCCTATTTTGTTTTCATTCTTTAAATCCATCATTACTCTATGTTGAGGTAAAACAGTAGGATTAGTTGCACTCAAAAGATCATGAAAGTTATTGTAAAAAAAAGATCATGAAAGAAAGATAACTTCAACTCCTTAAAATTGTCAATTAACCATTGTCATAGTTATACCAAGGTAAATTGGATCCAAATGCCAGATCAACTCCATTATGACTTATGAGTTGTTGAGTTCAGTGCTTCAATATTGTAATATTCTATCTGCTATGCCCTCCTGTATAAGCTTCATTTGTTATATGAGGCTACGTAGATGTTGGGTTATCTATCAAATCATTTGCTTTGCTCGCTCATTATGTTTGTTGTCTTCAACTGTGTCTCAGTTCTTTGTCTCTTGGGCCAACGAGACATTCTTCTTTGCATAGGCAACAATCGGGCTAATAGCCTCATTGTATGACGTCTTCACATTTGACAACAAATAGTAGCAGTTGACGTCAGAAGGGAAATGTAAGTGGTGGTGGTAATCCCATATGGAGAGGAATCATCAGGCGTTGTTGAGATTATGCAAGCCAAGGAGATTAGCATGAAGGTGAAGGTTGCGGATCATAGTTAGTAAATACTCCGTTTAATACACGTATATGTACCGTACGTACTTTATCCGTTTAAAACTTTCGTATCCGTATTATTGTCAAGCCGTTTCATTTTTTTCCGTTCATTGGATGGCTCCCGTATTAAACATGTATAAAACCTGTATAACACGTTTAATATCCGTATTTAATGAATTAAATTGTGAACTTTACTATTATTTATATATTTATTTATTTTTAAAATAATTTATTTTTAAATATTTATTACTATTAACGTGGTATTAAACGTACCTTTAACTTAGAGACGACGTAAAATACCCGTATGTATTTTTTACGTAACTTTCCCGTACCGTATTTTACTAACTATGTTGCGGATGGAAGGACAAACCAAAGAAAATAGGTGAAGAAATCCAATGTTGAACTTGGAGATGTAAATCTGCAAGTTTATGTTGCTGTAAATTTGGATAAAAAAAAAATGAAGACATGTTGAAACAAGAGATGCAAGTGCATAACTGAATAGAAGTTTGTAAGCTCTCGGCACCCTGAGTAGAACTATGTAAATAAGTCTAATTCGATAGGAGATTCTTAGAGTATGATTATTATTCGACTACTAACTGGATTAATAGGAAGATTGTTAATTAATGTTGCCTATATCATTTCATCACTTAATTATGATCTATTATAATGATGGTACACAACATTTCATAGGGGATTAAATTTCAACAGCTCTAGCCTCTCATCTTTCAAAACTTTTAAACACATTTTCTTGCCAGTAGCACAACGACCTCCAGTTTGCCTTCGTCTAAATCAGACACCATACAATCATGTTATTGTTGCTTTTGTTTTCACGGCGTTGCGTAGCCGCCGTGGGTATTCATTCTAGTTGTTTATAATAATTTGGGTTTCAATTTTTTTCATAGGAAAGTCAGAAGAAGACACTATCTAATAGATTTATATCATTGTCCAAGAATCAAACTTCTAGCTTAGCAAGAAATAATGCGAACTGGGCGTTGCGACAGAAGATTTTATTAGTGCACGCCACATTTCAGAGATTTGCAGTAGCACAAGATCTGGCTTATTAACAGAACGAAGTTGGCTTGAGCTTTTAGCAGCTTGTCCTGCCTACTACCAACTCTATTTGAAACACAATTACAATTTATTGCAATAATGAAACAATACTCAGAAAGACAGGCTTCTGGGCATTCCTGAAACATAAGATCGAGCCAGTGAACAGCATGTTTCCTTCTGCCTCTTGTATTCCTCGTATCGCACCGAAAAGTAGCCCAAGTAATCGAAATCGATCCGCGACATCTTCGCCTACAGTACCCACAAAAACAAGAACTGGTTCAGTTGTGCCCAGAATGTTCTACGGCTCTGTGTTAAAGATATGAAAGAGGTGAATAGGTGTGTTTTACCTGGATTAGCGCCCAGAGTGCCCAGAATATGTGCGACACCAACATGAAAGTGGTGGACTCTACATAGAGTGCTTCAAGCTCCTCTACGGGCACCTGCCGGTTCGAAACAATCAATGATTCATTTTTCATTGAGGAACTTTTAGAACTGTGCGTGGAGCTTTGCAAGGATCCCCCAATATAGTTTTCTACAATTACCTCGTGCGGATTCCCAGGTTGTAAGTAATGCCTGAAGAAGTGATACTGTTCTTCTAAATTGGGGTATCTGCATTCAACATCATATAGAAGAATCAGAGGCGAGCGAGCTACTTGGTCACGAACGCTACAGCAAGGAAGGAGGTATAAGGAAATTGATTGATTATAGAGGACATACAAGTTGTAGTCACAATCATAGCCTGCATACTCAATGAAGTGGTTTGCAATGTCGAAGCCTCTATAACCGTATGCCCCATATTCAAAATCTATCATGTAGAGTTTCTCTGGGAGTGTATAAAACAAACAGGAACCAAAAGATCAAAAGTGATCAACTACATATTTTGCGAAATGTTAGTTAACCTGATACTGAATAGATCTTGTAGAGAGGGATCCTAATTCATAACACAATAATAATCCATGTCAAGAACTCTTACCTTCTTCATCATTAAACATGAGATTCCCGAATACCAAGTCGTTGTGAGCAAACACCACTGGAGAGTTCACAAGTGCTGTCAATTCCTGTTTCATTCGATTATCAGGGAAAGAAATGTCAGAAAGTGGTTCAATAGTGCTGCAGCACAAATGACAGAAAAGAGTTATCCAAAGATGGAATCTCAATTTAATAATGAGCGAAACATCTTTGTCCCAGTACTTAAATGGATTGAAGGACAACGGTATATAAAGGTGGAAGTCATGTGTAAAGAGTCCTTAAAGGACAGCAGCACTAAGAGAGAGTTACCTTGATTTCGATGATTTCACCATAGAAGTCTTTCATGGAGATCGTCTCGTAGATTCTTTGTTTCTCGGCATCAGCAAATTGCAGAATGGATGCTGGAGAATGCAAGTAGCAGTAAATAAACTAAAGAAGCAATGCAAAGTGACAACAGAGAACCAAAGTGGAAAGTGCTGCTGCAAGTTGTGAGAAAAATAAAATGTTGCAGCTAGCTCAACAGGTTATATAGTACAAACAAACCATTCTCATATAACTTGAATATGTCATTCCACAACTGAGGCTCCTTGGATCCTGGGATTTCCACTGCATGAAACCGGCGGAGTTGGTTAGCAATAGCAGCAGCCAAATTTGGCACCCTCAGGTCTGCAGAAATATTAGACTTCTTCAGACACAACAATATATAAAGTCCATGCATGCATGTCGAAGGATCATGAGAGCCACTCGATAGCAATCAATCGTGCTCATATACCTGCTGGTTTTAGAGTGCGTGCAGTGATAAAAGACTGCACCATACCATTCCCAAACACTCCAAGCAATTTCGCACCAAATCCTGCAGCTGACAGGTGTTTAGTAGCCTGTGATTTATGAACATAGGAGAATGCCGTCAGAATCAGCAGAAGAAGAACTTATATACAGAATCCAACCTCGTGTCTAAGCGAAAGTGATTAATGAACCTGCAACTCGCGCTCACGGTCAATGACATAATCGGTGTTTGGTCCGTATAATCTAACCGTTACTCTGCTCTCGTCTCCACTGACATCCTTAACGGACACCTTTAGCACTACAGCATTACAATTCCTCATCACTAGCTACAGCATTACAAGTCTGTCAGCACGTAGCTAGGTCCAGGGGGAACGAGTACTCACATAGATTTGTTATACCGCCAGAAACTCTCTCAACAGTGAAGCAACAGTCATCAAGTTCAGACCATCCCTTGAATAGTTCTTTGCACAAGTCCCTGTCAGTCCAGACTCCAGAGTGAGTAATCACCAACACCACAAAAGGGTACTCACCCAACAAAACTGAGATATAAAAGCCAACTCTCTAGAAAATAATGAAGAAACAGAGGAAATACGGTTTTGCTCTAAAAGGAGAAACAGAGGCAAAAGAGAAGTAACAAGATAGTGGACATTATATTTCCTTCTAATTTGGGCAAATTCTCTTCTGGAAAGCAATATGGACAGACAAGACATTAATTCTGTGCTCTGTTCCCCGTGGATATGAGAATTACAGTACATCACCAAAAATAAAGGATAAGTGAATCAATTAAAACAGAGCAATCACTTAATCAGAGCAAAAATTTCTACAAAAACAAAAACAAGTGGATAAAGTACGTACATAACACGACGAGAAATATCGGGGAGGCTGAGTTTTGGGTCGACTGTGCGAGTCGAGTGCGGAATTCCGTCCCAACTGCAGACGCCATTGATGATGGCTCCACCCCCAATTTGCTCCAATGCTTCCATGGCGTCGCACATCATTCCTGATGCCCCCATTTCTTAGTTTGTTTGAGCGGAAAAGCAAGCTTTTTCCTCCTTTCTAACTACCTTCCAGAGCTGGAATTGACTTGTTCCTTTCAGGCAACACCAACTGCTTGAGGTTCTTATGGCGAGGACCAGAAAGAGAGAGGCGAACAGACGAATCTTCAGTATAATAACGAAGAAAAACGCCCCACCATTGATCTCCTTTCGAATCCCTTCCCAGAGATAAACATGTGGTCCAATTATTCGTTGCGTAAATAATGAGCGGTTGGATGCTGATTTGTTCGTCGCCAATATTCTCTGCATTAAACAAAACCAAAACCAAAACCAAAACGAGTTAGGTCCCAGTGATAAAATAATTCGTGAACGTAGCAGTCAGTTTGCTTTGATTGAAGGATGAGCTGGACGTTTTCCGGCCATATTATATAATACTGAAATTATTTCATCACAAATTTGTACATGAAATTCAGGTGCGGAGAGGAAAGAGATGGTTACTTAGTTGTATCACAAAGGACAAACCGTGGGTATGTGGCAGAGGATTGAACAGTGAAATGAAGTGATGAACTTCTTATCAATCCATGTAGGAACAGAGTGGACCAAGCAAACCCAATTCAGACTCATCTTCTTCACCGATCTCCGAAGAGATGAAACCCAGAAACGGCGACGGAATTGGGGTTCTAATGTTCCCATGGCTAGCTCACGGACACATCTATCCATTCCTCGAATTAGCCAAGAAGCTAGTCTCCCGGCAGCAACAACCAAGCTTCCACGTCTATCTCTGCTCATCTCCGGTCAATCTGGCCTCTATCTCAGATATCCAGCTAAAATACCCTGCCATCGAACTTGTAGAGCTCCATCTCCCATCCTTACCAGACCTTCCTCCTAACCGTCACACCACCAAGGGCCTCCAGACCAACCTCCTAACAACTCTCTACAAAGCTCTGGACATGGCCAGCTCCGAGTTCGCGGATATCCTGGCCAGATTGTCGCCGGACTTGCTCATCACCGACTTCTTCCAGCCCTGGGCTCCAGAACTCGCCCTCTCGACCCTCAAAATCCCCACCGTTCTGTTCATGACCAACGCTGCCTTCTCCACTGCTCTTCCCTTCACAGCCATGAAAAATTCCGGCAGATTCGACGGGGTTTTCCCTCTCCCGTCCAATTACATGTTCGATTACGATACCCACGAGACGCCGAGCTTCAAGGACCGCGTTTTCTGGTCCCTGGAGCGGTCCTCTGGGATGCTACTGGTCAAGAGTTTCAGAGAGATCGAAGCAGAGCACATTGACCGGGTTTCGGAGTTCATCGGAAAGGACGTCGTCCCCGTCGGCCCCCTCGTGCCGGATGATTCCGACGACGACGACGATCGTGAAGAATCAGTTGATAAAGTGATGAAATGGTTGAACGAAAAAGACCCCTCAACAGCCGTGGTGTACATTTCATTCGGGAGCGAGTCGTATCTATCGGGAGCGGAAAGGGAAGAACTAGGGCAGGCGCTGCTGATTCTGGCGACGAAAGGGCTGAATTTCATATGGGTTCTCAGGTTTCCGGAAGGGGAAGAGATGGGTCCGGCAGATGCGCTGCCGGAAGGGTTCCTGGAGGCGGTGGGGGAGAGGGGATACGTGGCGGTGGGTTGGGCTCCGCAGCGGAGGATATTGAGGCACCGGAGCGTGGCCGGGTTCGTCAGCCACTGCGGGTGGAGCTCGGTAACGGAAGGGATGAAGTACGGAGTGCCGATCGTGGCGATGCCGCTGCAGAATGACCAGGGGACGAATGCGAGGTTGGTTGAGGAAGTTGGGGTCGGGATGAAGGTTGATCGGATTGACAGGGGAGAGGTGGCGAGGGTGATTGAACAGGTTGTGACTGGGGAAAGTGGTAACGGGATTAGGGTTAAGGCAAGGCAGATTAGGGATTGTTTGGTGGAGAACGGGGATAGAGAGATTGATGAAGCAATCGATCGGTTGGTTCATTTTTGCAATACTTTCTCAGTTTGAGGGTTTAGCCATTGTTGCTCTTTTGGTTGAACTTCAGTTTGAATGCAGAGACGACGGAAGATAGCAATATTAGCAATCACTGATCACTGATACTGTTTCGGTATGGGCTTGGGCTTTTTCTTGGGCCTGGGCCGATCTGCCAGCCCATCTTTATTATCCATTTTCATTTTGTAGAAGTCGGCGATGGGAATGTATAAAGCTAAACCTAATTAAGCAGCCATGCCCGTACTAACAAGATCGATCGAAACAAAGCTCTATTAGCTCCTCTGTAACGCGATCCATCTCTTCCTCCCCTTTCCTCCTCATCACCTCACTCATCTCCTTCGCTTTCTTCCTCACCTTCTCCCCAGTCTCCTCCATCACCACTTCCCTAATCACCTTCGCGATTTCCCCTCTCTCAAGCTTCCCATCCCCATCTCTCTTCACCTCCACCCCAACTCCGACTTCTTCCACCACTCTCGCATTCACCGGCTGATCCAAATGCATCGGCACCGCGACGATCGGCACTCCATGCCACATGCTCTCCATCACGGAGCTCCACCCGCAGTGGCTCACGAACCCTCCCACGCTCCGGTGGGCGAGAATCGCAGGCTGCGGCGCCCATCCTTCAACCACCATTCCCCTGCCTCCAACCCTATCGAAAAACCCTTCCGGCAGACCGTCAGCCAAATCCACTCTCTTCCCCAACGGAAATCTGACGACCCAGATGAAATCGACCCTGCTGAGCTCCAATCCGTGTGCAATTTCCCGAATTAGGTCACCGGAAGGGAAGAATTCGGACCCGAAGGAGACGAATACGGCGGAGCAACTCTGTTTCCGGTCCAGCCATTCAACGACAGCGTCTCTGTTCTTCCCGTCTTGCTCTGTTTTATCATCCGCCACCAGTAAAGGACCCACGGGGACGAACTTCTTCCCGGTGAGATGATCTAAGTAGTCAAGGTATTTCCCTTCGATTTCTCGAAAAGTCTTGATGAGAACTATCTTGGACGATCGCTCGGTGCAGCGCTCGTAGCGAGTTATGTCCATCATCCCGTCGGCGGTGGCGGATTCCATCAACTCGGCGAACGCTTCCTGGTCCCGTTCCCGGAGTTGAATTGAAGAAAACGGGATTGGCGTTTTCTCCGCATTGAATCTGTAGAAATGGGAAGCCATGGAGGCCAGTGCAGCGCTGGTGGTGATGAATTCGACGGATGGGATGTGGAGAAGGGATGCGGCGAGGAGTGGAGCCCAGGGCTGGAGGAAGTCGTAGATGACGAGGTCTGGAGAAACGGAGACGAGTATGGAGGAGAAGGCTGACGTGGAGGCGTCGAAGGCGGACTTGAGTAAGGGCATGAGGTGAGAAGGAAGGCCGTTGGTGGTGTGGTAATGGGGAGGGAGCTGTGGGGAGGATGGGAGATGAAGCTCCACCAGTGTGATTGGTGATGAAGAGAGTTTGGGTTTTAAAGGGTGAAGATTGACCGGCGTTGAGCACAAGTAGACGATGAATTTGCGAGCGGCGAGGCGTTTCCCTAGTTCTAGGAAGGGGGAGATGTGGCCGTGAGCTAGCCATGGCAGGAGCAGGACTCGAGTAGTCTCACTGCAACTGCTCTTCCTCTGCTGCTGTTGCTGTTCACCTTCCATAATGTTGTGATTTTTGTGTATTAGAGAGTGTAAGTACTTATAAATAGATGGATCAATGAAGGAGAAGAAGAAGAACTGAAGAAGGGATGGGAATTGGACGTGGCTGAATGTGCATAGAAGGGGAGGACAGCTGGAAACAGGGGAGGGAAGGGAGGTGAGTGTTTTAGATTGAAACAACAGTGATGTGTGTTCGTTGACGTACATGGGCAGCTAGCCGGACAAGTAGAAGCGTTGGATGAGCAATGCCGCCGTCGACGTATTCTTTGACTTCCCGATTTTCCGGCCGGCTGACTTCATGCTTTCTTGTATTTTTCTCGTCAAACTATAACCCTGTTTCGGACCCATCTTCGTGGTCGATCCAGTGGCTTCGGCCTTCCCATCTCTTTCTCTGGGTTAAGCAAGCGGCCCAATACTGTGGCCCAGTTTTGTTATCTTCGAAGTTTGGTTCATGCCTCCTGGGGTTGATATGTGCAAAGCAACACTACCTCATAACATTAATACAAGTAGGCGTAAAGTTTTCCAAAGCGTTAATGCGTGATCCCGTAACAGATTTTAGGATCATGCTTAGGAGAGTGAGCGCCAAAGGAAATAGAGATCCCATACGAGCCAAACAATCGATTAAGAAATTGCCCTATTTGAAAACATGGTAGAAGCGAACCTCACACTCCATTGACACGAGCTGCCTGAGCTGGAGAGCTAAGCTCATGTGTTGATGACACGAGTTGTTCATTGCTTGCAGGAATCAGGATGGAAAGTGTCGATGTCGAGTCCATATGTAGGGCTACGTACCTTCCAATGTCCAAACCGCCAGATCAACTAGAGACCCTTAAATGCCCCTCTGAAGTCTGCACGAGTGATGGAACAACTGCCCAGGTGTATGGTGTATGTAAACGAGCACAAAGCTTGAGTTTGCTCTTATTGAGTGAATGCATTTATAGGTACATTTAGATGCTGAAATAAAGGAACTGAAAGCAGGAAACTGTGGGACTATAACAACCCACTAACAGCTAGCACAACAGCTATCTCAACAACTAACAGAGGTGGAGACAATCGTGGAACAGACTACTCTTCATCACGCCCCCGCAAGTTGAGGCTCCGTGAGGTGAAACTTGGTAGAAAACCGATGAAAGGTAACGCGAGGAAGTGGCTTAGTGAGCATATCTGCAAGCTGGTCGGCAGCAGGTATATAGTGGACATGTAACCGACCCTTGCTGACTTGATCCCGAACGAAGTGAAACTCAATCTCCATGTGTTTGGAACGGCTGTGAAACACCGGATTGTGGGCAAGAAAGGTGGCGCCAAGGTTGTCACACCAGAGAGCCGGTGCCGATGGAATCGGCTGTCCCAACTCCTCCAATAATGAGCGAAGCCACAACACCTCCGATGCTAACGTAGCAAGAGCGCGGTACTCACATTCAGTAGAAGAGCGAGCAACGGACTTCTGCTTGCGAGTAGACCAAGAAATGAGATTAGGACCACAGAAGACAGCAAAACCTGTGATTGATTTCCGATCCTTGGGACAGGATGCCCAAGATGCGTCAGAATACCCATGAATGTGAAGAGAGGACGAGCGAGTGAACACGAGCCCCCGAGTGACGGTGCCCTTTAGATAACGCAGAATGCGTTTGACAGCAGCCCAATGAACCTCCGTGGGGCTCTGCTGATACTGAGAGACGAGGTTCACAGCGTAGGAGAGATCAGGTCTGGTAAAGCTGAGATACTGCAAGCTGCCAACAATACTGCGATAGAGACCGGGATCGTGGAACAGTGGCGAAGAAGATGAAGCAGCCTGCTGAAGTATGTCTGCGGTGACAGGAGTAGAGATAGAGTTGGCAGACGCCATCTTCGCACGATCTAGGATGTCCAGAATGAATTTACGCTGACTGAGAATAATGCCAGTGTCAGTGCGATGAACCTCAATGCCCAGAAAGTAGGATAGGGGCCCCAATTCTCGAAGAGCAAAATTGTCGTGAAGGTAAGTCATTAGCCGTTGGATAAGAGCAGTGTCATTGCCCGTAATGACGATGTCGTCGACATATACAAGCATGTACAGACGCACAGAGGCAAACTTGTAGATAAAAAGGGAGGGGTCTGTGCGAGATACTACGAAGCCGAAGCGAAGCAGAGCATCAGCAAGACAATGAAACCATGTGCGAGGAGCCTGGCGGAGGCCATAAATGGATTTGCGCAACCTGCACACATGATCAGGTTTGTCGGGATCCACAAAGCCTGGGGGCTGCTGCATATAAACTGTTTCCTGTAATTCACCATGAAGAAAGGCGTTAGCAATATCAATCTGATGAAGAGGCCATGCTTGAGTCACGGCGAGACCCAGAACCAGTCGAAGCGTGGCCGGCTTGAGGACGGGACTGTAGGTCTGGTGAAAATCCAGGCCAGGGATCTGCTGAAATCCCCTAGCCACCAGACGCGCCCGATGCCGATCAAGAGAGCCATCGGGATGAATCTTTGTACGCCAAACCCATTTATTTGTGAGAATGTTGCAGTCTGGTGGGGGAGGAACTAATTCCCAGGTTTGATTGCGAAGTTGGGCGGAGACTTCCTCTGCCATCGCCGCACGCCAATGCGGAAGCTTGAGAGCTTGAGCTACCGAGGTGGGAGTGCCATCTGTGGGAAGGTGGGAGAGCAATGTTTTAGGCTTAAGATTTCCAGTTTTAATTCTAGTGACCATTGGATGAGAGGAGGAAGTGGGATTGGTAATTTGGAGAGGTCGAGGCGAAGTGGTAAAGGGGGGACGAGAGGGAAGCGGACGGCGAGGGGGCAAGGGGGTGGGGGGTTTTCTCGTTGATGGTGGCTGGGAAGGGGAAATAGGGACAGTAGATGAGGAAGGAATGGTGGTGGTAGTGGTGACTGGACGGCGGCGCTGATATTGGATTAAGGGCTTGGAAGGAGGGACGGCAGGTGAGGCTTGGTGCGGCAAGGGCAGCAGGGGATCGGGGGAAGGGGAGGAAGACGATGGGCCAGAGGGGGTGGAGGGCGTAGATGGGCCAGAGGGGGTTGGGCTGGGAATTGGGTTAGGGGAAGGTGGGTTAGAGGGATGGGGTGAATAAGTGGGCCGTATAGTGAGTGGGCCCGATGGAGGACATGAGACAGCAGAGAGCTGGGGGTTTGAGGTGGGTCGTGAAGAAGGGCTGGGGTGAGGAGGAATTGAGGGTAGGGTGGGCAGGATAGTGAGATCGCATGAATGAAGAGTGGACGGGTTAGGGGAGGGAGGAGAGACATGGGAAAGTGATAGTTCTGAAAAGGGAAATCGAGACTCATCAAATAATACATGGCGACTGATATATATACGACTAGTTTCAATATGTAGACAACGGTATCCCTTATGGAGCTTACTATAGCCCAAGAAAACACAAGGAACTGAACGAGGGTCGAGTTTGGAAGAGGCGTAAGGGCGAAGCCATGGGTAGCACAAACAACCAAAAACACGAAGATTGGCTAGATCAGGAGGACGATGAAATAAAGCATGAAAGGGGGAACGATTTTGGAGTAGTGGAGTAGGAGTGCGGTTGATAAGATAACACGCAGTATCAAACGCAAGAGACCAGTATTTTTGAGGAACATGAGAGTGGTGTAAAAGAGCAAGACCATTGTTCACGATATGACGATGCGTGCGTTCAGCACACCCATTTTGTTCTGGTGTATAGGGACAGGAAGAGCGATGAGCAATGCCATGTTTACTCAAGTAGGAAGAAAGAGCTTGATATTCACCGCCCCAATCGGACTGAAAAGTTTTAATTGGAGTGCCAAAATATTTTTCAACCAATTGCCGGAATTGAATGAAAACACTAAGCAATTGTGATTTATATCGAACAAAGTAAATCCAGGAAAATTTGTTGTAGTGATCATAGAAAAGAATGTAATACGATTGCTCATCATAGGACAGAACAGGAGCAGGGCCCCAAACATCACTGCAAACAAGTTCTAAAGGAGAAGAGGCTTGAAAGGTAGAAGAAACAAAGGGTAACTTGTGAATTTTGCTGACAGCACAACCATGACATAATGACGAGGAAGAGGGAAGAAATTTGATATGATGTTGACGAAGAGCTTGCTTGACTACACGATCATGCGCGTGCCCAAGGCGACGATGCCACACATCCAATGTCGCAGTGCAAGCAAGAGGCGGTAGATGGCGAACAATATTTAGAGGAAGGGAATAGAGACCATCCACCGCATAACCACGATAAATCTCATTCGCCGTGCGCCGGTCCTTTATAACAAAGAGAGAATCAAAGAATTCAATGGATATTGAATTAGTACGTGTAAGAGCACTAATGGACAAAAGATTATAAGGAGCATTGCGCACGTGGAGAATATTATCGAGGGTAATGGGAGTATGAGATAAAGAAGCATGAGAGGAACCATGATGAGAGATTGGGAGGGATTTACCGTTGCCAAACATAACATGATCAGTGCCGTTATATTCCGAATGATGAGCAAGATTATCCAGATCAGAGGTTAAATGATGATTAGTACCAGAATCCATGAGCCATTGCTGAGAATTAATCATTTGGGCTGGAGAAGTAGCAAACATGGTGTGTGGGCTGGAATATGTAGAACCAACTGGGCCATAGGGAGTGGGTGGGCCGGCAGCAGGAGGAAAGGCAGAATGGGAATGGTTGGGAACGTGTGGGCTTGGGCAATTGGGCTTTATATGCCCACGCCCCCCACAATTGTGACACACCACCGGAGCAGAATTGGGCCGCGAACCAAGAAGGCCTGCATTCGGGCCGGACCTGCCAGAAGAAGAAAATAAGGGATTAGAAGGAAATCGGCCCCTTGGAGCCCCGCGACCACGACCCCGGCCGCCTCTGTGTCCACGAGGAACGACGGCGCTAGAATAGAACGTCGTTGGCGACGGAGATTCATGACGAACAGAATAGCGCCGGATCTGGCTTTCTTCGCTCAGCAACAGGGAGTGGAGATCTTCAAAACTGATTGGCTCCATGCGGGACTCGATGTGGCGAACAAATGGTCGGTAGTCCTCACCGAGGCCGTCGAGCAACCAGGCAATAAAATCATCGTTCTTGAGCGGAGCACCGAGGGCGGCGAGCTGATCCGCCTTGGCCTTGGCGGCCTGCAGATAATCATGGATCGCAGCATCACCACGACGAAGATTTTGAAGTTCCTTCGTCAAATGGCGGATTTGAAGCTTGGATCCAGACGCATAGATGCGAACGAGGGCAGACCAGGCATCGTAAGCTGTAACCTTATTGATTACGTTGGGAAGCACAGACTCAGAGAGGGAGAAATTAATCCAGGTAAGAACGTACTGATCACGTTCATACCAGGTTAGATAGGCCGGATTGGGATGCCCATCGACGAGCTGCGGCGGAGCTGGCAGAGTGCCATCAACGTGTCCCATGAGACCATGACAACGTAACAGTGGCGTGATCTGGGCATGCCACAAGAGGTAATTGGTAGGGGTGAGTTTGATGGATAGCTGGGGATTGGCAGGAAGAGTCAGCGTAGTGGTCGGCAAAGAGGCAGAATCACCAGAGGCAGAGGTGGAGGAAACAGAGGATGGCTCGGTGGCCATTTGAGAAAGAAAGGAGAAGAACTAACGAAGGGAGGTAAGAAAGAAAAGGAATTCTCGTTAGAGAGTAAGGCTCTGATACCATAAACGAGCACAAAGCTTGAGTTTGCTCTTATTGAGTGAATGCATTTATAGGTACATTTAGATGCTGAAATAAAGGAACTGAAAGCAGGAAACTGTGGGACTATAACAACCCACTAACAGCTAGCACAACAGCTATCTCAACAACTAACAGAGGTGGAGACAATCGTGGAACAGACTACTCTTCATCAGTATGCTCTTAACAAGCGACCTTGCCAATCAAGCGCCGCTTTGTCGATTGTTGCCTGCTGAGAAGAAGGAATAGACGAATCATCTATAATCACCGTGTTCCAACCTTGTGGTGCATGCTACATTCAATATTCATGTCCCAACACGATGCCATAATCCCGTTTAAAACTTCGTTCTACAATGATAGTGAAGACATTATTTTTACCACTAAAACGGTAAACATTAACAAAATCATATTTTGTATATTTTTACGTGAAAATTGAAAGAAAATCAGGGCATGCTGGAGTAAATTTCTAACCGGAAATTGACTTTGTTCCACTAATCCACTTGCTATAAATCATAATGCCGTATTAAATTATCAAGGAGTTGGCGGAAAGTGGAGCCTCATCATTATTCACGAACTCATTTTTTCATGTTTAATGCAAACCAAACCAAAGACGCAAAGATGATATATGGGGCCATTTGAAGGAATTGGATCAACCCTTCAGCAACCAAACGCGCACGTTGTCACCCTCTAAAGGACTGGCTAATTGTAGTCTCACCATCTCAAGCTCTACAGAAGAGTCTCAAAATTGGGCGAACTCTGGTATTTTCCCTTCCCAAATGGCAAAGAATGAACAGGCGGCCGCAGCCTGCCTCGATTCAACCTGCTGTCTGTGTCTGAACTCTGAAAGTCTCCAGCTTTGAATCTCCATTTACTAATATACAAACTTGGGCTTCTTCTTCCCTCCTTCCTTCCGCAAACTTGGTGGTGTGGACATTAAACAAATCAAAAAGACTTGTTAGTTGTTAGCACGTATTCATCATCATCAACTCATACACAGACAAGAGAGCTACGACACCCCTCTCCACAACCCACCAAAATAGTCTTGTTCCTTTCCGTTTTCTTTTATTTTATCCATCTTACCTTCCTTCGTTCTCGTTGGCTGAACTCTCCTTTGTTTCCTCCGGATTTCTTGCTGAGCTTTATTGTGATCCTCTCTGCGATACCAAGGACTGTCTTCTCTATTCTCAACATCTCAGGCAGCTCTCTCAAAACTCAAAAGGGTTTCCTTTTCTTTCCTTTTTTCTCGCGTCTTTGCTCTGGCTCGGGCTCTTTGCTTCTTTTCTACATTGGTTAGCCACTTTCCCCACTTTCCTCTTTGAATCTTACACGTTCCCCTTTATGCCTTTTGATCGTCTCTTTGGTTGTGACGATTTCCTTGATTCAGTGGACAAAAGGGTTTTCCATAACTCTCGAAGTTTCCGCTGGGTTTGTTCTTGTAGATTGCTGTCACTCGTAGGCTGGTTTTGTTCGTTCTCTTTGAGTTCGTTTTGACTTGCTCCAGTTGGGGGAAGTCTCTAATCTATCAAAGTTTGGCGTATTGAATTGGTCAACTTAAGTTCACTGCATAGTGCAGAAGCAAGGGATTTTAAGTATTTTTGCCGATCTTTGCAATACCATATGGTTTTCTTTCCTAAGGATTACTTTGTGGGGAGGTTTCAGCTTGGAATCGGTATGCTTTAGTGAAAAGGCTAGATCTTGATGTTGAAATCACTTGGGTTCTATTGGAGGTGATCTGAGGGTTCCAGGATTTGATTAGATGGGTAATAACTGTGTTGGGCCAAGCACTGCCAAAAATGGCTTTCTCCAGACTTTTTCTGCTGCAATGTGGAGAACCAGAGTGCCAGATGATGCAGCTTCTCAGGGAAATGGAGAAGCGATTCCGGAGGTGGTGACCAATAAAGGATCTGAAGTACCTTTCCAGGTTCAGGACAAGCCCCCAGAGCAAGTCATCATTCCTAAAGCAGAGAAAAGAGATGAACCTGTACCTGATCAGAAGGCTGAACCAGCTGAGAAACCTAAGAAGAGGTTTCCAGCTCCAGAAATGAAGAGGGTTGGCAGTGCTGGTCTTCGGGTTAGCTCTGTGTTGCAGACTAGAACTGGCAATTTCAAGGAGTTTTATAACTTGGGAAAGAAGCTAGGACAAGGGCAGTTTGGAACCACGTTTCTGTGCGTGGAAAAAACTAGTGGGAACAAATATGCTTGTAAATCGATTGCGAAAAGAAAGTTGTTGACCGATGATGATGTGGAGGATGTGAGAAGGGAGATTCAGATCATGCATCATTTGGCTGGCCATCCAAATGTCATATCCATTAAAGGGGCTTATGAGGATGCAGTGGCCGTTCATGTTGTTATGGAGCTATGTGCTGGAGGGGAACTCTTTGATCGGATTGTTCAACGTGGGCACTATTCAGAAAGGAAAGCTGCACAGCTTACTAGGACGATAGTTGGAGTTGTTGAAGCTTGTCATTCACTTGGTGTGATGCATCGCGACCTCAAGCCAGAGAATTTTCTGTTTGTGAACCAACAGGAGGACTCATTGTTAAAAACAATTGATTTTGGATTATCAATCTTCTTCAAGCCAGGTACACCCTTTGTTTTAAAGTTGTTCTGCTGTGTAAGTTGTTCATTCATATGGTACTGGGTTGTGACTTGGCATATTGGCTCATGATCAAGTTAAATATAAAGAATCTGTGCATTTAAAGACTCTTTGAAATCATGAATTTAAAATCTCACCAAAATAGTGAAGTTCATAATTCATCATTATAAAGAGTACATAATGTATTATCTTTGCATGCATTTGGGTTCAAATTAAGGCGGAAAATGAAGGATACAGCAGGGTATGCCCATTCTTAGAATACATTAGTCATTGCTGTTTCCATATCAATCCACAAACTTTGTACACCAACTGTGTTAATATACTCAAAGAATCCAAGACTAAGCAGTTTGCTACACTTGCTTCTTGTTTTTCTCGAGTGAGTATGTGCATGTCTGACCTTGAGCAACAGGAAAAAATCTAAATCTTAACTGTCTCTTGATGGCTTGTACAATGTTCAGCCTAACATTTCACCCTTCAATTTTCATTTAAACAATGCATTATAAGAAATATCATTAGGAGAGACTGCTGGCTCCCAGAGATTTTCTTTTGATTAATGCATAGCTGGGGTTTTTGGTTATCTGTTTTGCACTATTTATTATATGAGATTTGATATTGAGTCGCATTCCGAAAACTGTCTCCTGTCGGCTTCTACAATGTTCAGTCTAACTTGTTCAGTTGTTCTGCACTGAGCCACTGACCTTTTGTTTTTTTGCTATTGTTTCAGGGGAAAGGTATTCTGATGTAGTTGGCAGTCCTTATTATGTTGCTCCAGAGGTTTTGAAAAAACGTTATGGTGCAGAAGCTGATGTTTGGAGTGCTGGAGTGATTCTCTATATTCTGTTAAGTGGAGTGCCACCCTTCTGGGCAGGTGTTGTTCGTGTTATATACTATTAATTTAAATGAGAACATACGTAAAATTCCAATGCAATTG
This sequence comes from Linum tenue, assembly GCA_946122785.1. Taxonomy (NCBI): domain Eukaryota; kingdom Viridiplantae; phylum Streptophyta; class Magnoliopsida; order Malpighiales; family Linaceae; genus Linum; species Linum tenue. Next base: position 5,748,016 of record CAMGYJ010000005.1, on the reverse strand, counting down.
GACTGAACCATTTTAGTTTCCATTTTCCCTTTCTATGAATATATTCAGAGACCGAACAGGGGATATTTGAGCAGGTTCTCCAGGGTGATCTTGACTTTGACACAGAACCTTGGCCAAACATCTCCGAAAGTGCTAAGGATTTGGTTAAGAAAATGCTTGTTCGAGACCCCAGAAGGAGACTAACTGCTCATGAAGTTCTGTGTGAGTGTTCATTGTGGTCTTTCAAGTTTGAAGTTGTACAAAGTGGGAAACATAGTTGTTCGAGAATTAGAGATTCATCAATTTTACTTAATATGGGATTGGGTTGCTCTTGTTGGGGAAGTTTCCACTATACGGCTCTTCGCTTAATGCCATTATTATTGCCTTTGTAGTTACCAATCTGTATCGGTAATAACCAATTTGTTCACAATCCTGGCTAACTCTCATCTTTGCAGGCCATCCATGGGTACAAGAAGATGGTGTAGCTCCTGACAAACCTCTTGATTCTGCTGTACTAAGTCGTCTGAAGCAATTCTCAGCCATGAACAAACTCAAGAAAATGGCTCTTATAGTGAGTCCTCTGCAAGAATCCAGATATGATATAAACAGAAGAACATGATTTGTAGTGTTAATACCCTTGACATTATCTGTACTTAACTTTACTTTGGAGAACAAAGCAGTGGTTTCATATGCTACATCTCTGATAAAATCCAAGATTTAACTTTATGTTCTTCGCTGACAGATCATTGCGGAGAGCCTATCAGAAGAGGAAATTGCTGGGCTTAAGGAGATGTTCAAGATGATTGACGCCGATGGGAGTGGTCAGATCACTTTTGATGAACTTAAAGCTGGATTGAAGAGAGTTGGGGCTAACCTCAAGGAGTCAGAAATCTACGATCTAATGCAAGCAGTAAGTACTAATATATGTACACGGATAAGAACAGCACTAGGCAGACTTCTACTACTTGTTGTACTCATCTGAAACTGAAATAGATCATGTGCAGTTTGACGCTGCAAGCTGAATGTGGGTAACTATGAAACAGCAGTGATCCATCATGTTTCTTACTCGCTCAAGCCATCCGATTGGCACATCTAATTTTGCTACCGTCTCACCTTTTGTTGTCGTATCATCACTGCAGGCGGATATAGACAACAGCGGCACCATTGATTATGCAGAGTTCATTGCTGCAACGCTGCATCTGAACAAAATCGAGAAAGAGGACCATCTCTTTGCAGCCTTCTCGTACTTTGACAAGGATGGAAGTGGCTACATCACTCAAGATGAGCTTCAACAAGCTTGCGAGGAGTTTGGCTTACAAGATGTTCGCTTGGAAGAGATGATCAATGAAGCTGATCAGGACAATGTAAGGAACCCTCTTTTCTCTAGCTTCCCCCGCTACTCCTCTCTTCTTCCAACTCACTACCTCTCCAACTCCACGGATATGGAAAACCAGCTCTAACTGATGCACTAACTTTCTGTAGGACGGGCGCATAGATTACAACGAGTTCGTGGCTATGATGCAAAAGGGAAGTGTAGCAGCAACCCCAGGAAGGAAGGCACTAGAGACTAGCTTCAGCATGGCGTTCAGAGATGCGCGGAAACTCAACACCAGCCAGTAAGTGCTGTTTGCTTTTATGTCGTGTGTTTTTGGTTTCGTTGCCCCCCGGTCATCTGAAGAACCAAAGGCTGTAGTAGTGTATAGTGAGTGAGGAGGCGGCTATGCCACTCTCAACCGAGATGCCAGCGAACATTGTCCAATTACACATCGATCTGGGTTTGGACCTGCAAAAGTGGGGTGTTCTTTGTTACTTCTTTTCATTTTCAAAAATGTAATACTGCGCTGTGCCATGGCTTCTTTATGTTGCTTGTGACAATGTCGACTAGATGAACTGTAGTTAATATTTTTTAATTAATATTTATCATCCTTATAGTTCATTTGGAACCCATTTTTTGGGCAGTGTTTTCCTTAATTCTTTCTTTGTTTTTTCTTGTAATGGTTTTTCTTACACATAATTCTTTTTTAATGATTCCTCTGTATTGCTTGGTATTATTGGTAGTGGAATTCATACAATTGTTAGTGTAAAGAGAACAAAGCGCTTGATCTATCGACATTATTACTGGTGTAATGTCTGGTTGTCCCCGAAAAGCTCAGCGCTTCGCATCATAGTTGTCAAACTATTGGTAGGTATGTCACTTGTATAATCGAGTTCAACAGATATGGGAGGAAAACCAGGTGGAAAGACCATCAATATGAAGCAAATCATTGCAAATCAGTAACTTCTAAAGAGAAAGTTGAGAATGACTAGAAGAGCACTGCACTGATGATGCTGAAGATGTTGATAACGAGAAGAATGATAACAGCAGTGAAAGTGCCGGCCCCAGTGGTGAAGTTGTCAAGAACCAGTTGATCCCAATAACTCGAGTTGTTGGGATCAACTGGTTCTTGACAGTTCAATCGTGGATCATATACCATTCACTTTACTAACAGAAGTAAGTTACCACCTGAGTTCATTTCCAGCAGCTTTTAAGTAACCAAGAACGCTTTCACTGGGTTTTCCAGCTCGTCGTCATTTTTCCTCTGGATCAACCTCAAATGACGAGTCCTCTGCAGATTCCCTGAGGTTTTTGCGAAACCAAGTGCTGGATCCCACCCAAATCTGCCACGTTGGCACAGATGTCACACAAACAGCAAGCAGTTCCACAGTTAGGATGACGACCACGTCAGTCCAACGATGGTCAATGCCATAGCAGCGCCTAACAAGCCAGAGAAAACCAGGGGCTACTACCACCCACTGAAAACCAGCAGCAGCAAGCCTCAGGTATTTGGTCTCCTCCCCACACTATATATAGCTAAAGCCATTCCTTTTCAGACCTTGCAACAAGAGATAACTATGGCTATGAGTTCGACAAGCAAAGCTTGGATAGTAGCAGCCAGCATAGGAGCCGTGGAGGCACTGAAAGACCAAATGGGATTCTGCAGGTGGAACTACGTACTCAGATCGACTCATCATTACGCCAAGACCAACGTGAGATCTGTCTCTCAGGCGAAGAGCCTCGCGCCTTCCTCTGCCGCAGTGGTCTCCGGTAAGCTGAAGGAGGCTCAGCAGTCGGAGGAGTCTCTTAGGAAAGTTATGTACTTGAGTTGCTGGGGTCCTTATTGAGAAATACACCGAAAAGGGGACTTCACAGAGAGAAGTTTTTTTTTTTTTTTTTGTAATAGCCATGGCCTGATCATAGTGGAGCTCCTTGAAATGACGAAGGAGTTTTGTATATAACTTGGGAGCTCAGTTTGCTCGTTGGGAGCTCAGTTTGCTCGTTGTTTTGGATAATAGGCTTATATATATGCAACTGAGTGGTCTGAATGACAAAGGTTAGAGATGGGTTTTCGTCTATGGGGAAGAACGAATCTCCCTTGTTATTATGCAATCAACTTTCACCAAAATAAATCAACTGCAGTTGCATACATATGCAATCAAGTTTTTTTTTGTTTTTGTTTTTGTAATAGCCATGGCCTGATCATAGTGGAGCTCCTTGAAATGACGAAGGAGTTTTGTATATAGCGTCAACTTGGGAGCTCGCTCAGTTTGCTCGTTGTTTTGGATAACTAGTCTCAATACCCGCGCCTACGCCGCAGGAGATTTGGCAATGTTTAATATACTTAAAAACATGTTCATAGCACAATAATTAGAAATACAATACAAATAGCAAGTACCATATGTGATGTTAGAAAATTTAAGACTTTCTTGTTATGCAAGAAGCATTTACAATCATATTGATATCTACAAATCATAAGTATAAAAGAGTTACCTCATGTCCCATGTAAACTCTTCGTTAGCTTTCTAAATTTCAAGCTGAAAATGGCCCAAAATGATACCCTTTTATAGCTAATGCTCATTACTTAATAAATCATATCAATCCATACTCACGTTATCTTGGTAAAATTTCAGCAATTTTCATTAGAAAAAAGGGAAGCATCATCAACACGTACACAACGAAATTGTATTAATAGAAAAATATTAGGAGATACATCATTGAATTACTGCTATGCCTAAAAAGAAGTTACCGTAAAAGTGAACATGTAAAAGCTTCCATCCTGATCCATCACCATGGTATTAGAAGAATGCTTACTTGTCAATAGAATACAATGAGAACTACGGTAACTGTGCTAACTCCTTTTAGCTCATAAGCCAAACAAACCAAAAGAGTATAGTAAGTACTGAATATCTGAATACATAAACCAACAAATAGCAGTAGGCATGTGAAAACCAAAGAGATTAACAAAATGAGATCAATAAAGCTTAACCCCGAAAATACATTAGCAATGTAATGTTAGAATCGAAGCTCCGAGAGAGAAATCAAAGGGAACTTAGCTGCAGCTTCGTCCCTCCTATACAGATGATGAATTCTCACTCTCGCTGCCTCTCTCATTTCCGCCTCAATGCTTGGAGTTAAAAGAGAGAGGAGACAGGAAGAGTAGGCCCAAGAATTACACAATCCACCACACAATTTCGACTACTCTCATCGGGAATGAGATCCATTGTAGTTCATCATCTGCTTATTCATCTCTACCAAACTAAAAGTAATAACAGACTTGAAAGAAGCAAACATTTTCTCTACTAATTGAAGATTTGAAATTTTTTCAATAACCAAACTTGTTTCGGCGTCAGTTCGGCTGCTCTGCAAGTGTGAAAAGAAACATTTTCTGGGTTCAGCAAGTCTACATAAACTATTTCAGGAAGCATAGTAGAAGAACAAATGAAAATGTGAATGTTCCCTATTAGAAAGTTCCATGATTATCAGCAGAGCCTACCAGAAAGAAATGTTGTTGAGATCCATCTTACGTTACCTTACCACCAGAACGCCTTTCAGGTAATTGCCGATCAAATGCACTTCCATGTAACTGCCAACACTCAAAGCAAAGAAGGTTGAAATGTGTAAGGTGGCTTTCTATCAAGTACTAAAAGCTTACTAAGTGACTGATCTGGTAAATGTATAGGAAGCCATGACTGATTATAATCAGTGGTTCTATCTCAAGTACAAACAATGACAGAAAGAAAGAAGTTCTGAGCAGATAGCAAGGAAAGGTAAGTAAACATTGACAATCTCGCTTGTCTCTTAAGTTAAGTGTACTGTTTTTCATGAAAAGCAGACAAATTCGATATACAGACAACTGGGGAAAAACCACAAAACAACTTCATCGATTTTGCAAATTAGAACTTCTCTCCGTCACATCACACCTTAATATCACCCTCATGAGCTACTGCCTATTATTCTTTACCAATTGAATTCAGGAAAGGAACTGTAAGAATGAATTTTGAAACATAAACAGAAAGCTAAAACAGGAAGAACTGAAGAAGAGAAGGATTAGTTGGTACCTGCTTCCTGTTATAAGCCTCTATGGTCTTCTCATATTGACCTTTCCTGTTATCTGCTTTTGCATTGTAAAGAGCCTTGTCCTAATGTATACAGACACACAATCGAAAAATGGATAAAGAGAACTAACCAAAGGATATGGACATAAGAATTTACTTTCAGAATCGTACCGGGTCGCAGAGTGACCAGAAATCCAGCAAGAAACGTCACTTAAATAAGTCGGCAAGCTGAAGTGGTTTCCAAGGTGTTGGCTACGGTCCGAGTTTAGGCTGTTGTTAGTCGGCTTCTATGGAGCGGCTTCACAGAAACTCTTCCCAGCGTCATCATCGTCAGCTCCTCGTCTTCCTCGTCGAAGTCGTACTCCACATCCGGCGAGATGAAGGCATCCTCACGGAAACAATGGTGCTTATCCATTAAGCTGCCATCGACGACAATTTGGGATCTAATCGTCCTGACCTGTATGAAGCATTTGGTTGCATTTGCCGATAACGATTGCAGAAGCGTAAATTGGGGGCATGAGTCAAGCCTGCTCCTCCTCCTGACTCTGCTTCCGTTGCTGTTAAGGATGGGACGGGTTCATCAGAAGGCATCTCTGAAGAGCATCTGAATCTTCCTGACCGAGACAGAGGAAGGCGAAGGGGATGGTGGTGCAGGTTGACTCCAAGTCTTCAACGGCGACGGACGGAGCTTCCCTGAGGACATCCAGACCTATTTCGATTGCCAAGATTCATGGTGGTCACTGTTCAGGCGATGGTTGAAATAGAGGGTTGTTTGAATAGCGGGTGGGGAAATCGAGAATAGCGGGTGGAGAAGAGAAGTTCCTCTTAATCCAGAGGAGTATGGTGAGGACTGTACAAATGCATGGGCGTTGTGGAGCAGCTTTAAAGAGCTAACCACTCGAAGAAGCAAATCGGAGCTGTGAGTTAGCGTGAGCTGATTGAATTGTAGAGTTTGGGACTGAGGGTGATGGGATGGGGATACAGAAGCATGGGCGGGCACAGCTGCAAGGGTGGGTAAAATTTTGGGTGTAGCTGGCTGCGAGAAGGCTTATGCAGAGCTGGTTGAAGAAGGGTTTTCCACTAAAAGACAAATAATGAAACAGTGTCGAAAATTTTGGGCCAATAAAGCGTATAATGGGCTTATATGTATGCAACTGAGTGGTCTGAATGACAAAGGTTAGAGATGGATTCCGACACTCGCTTACTGGAGTGTTCCGACATTCGCTTTTGGTTCTTTTATTCGGGGTGTCTCTGATCCTGGCTTGGTTGAGTTGATCGCCATATGGGAAGCACTTTATTTGATTCAGTGGTGGCATTGGCACGATAGGGATGTTTTGCTTACGGGAGATGCCCAGGTGGTCATTGGCAAACTTATTTCGGGCGACTTATCGGACGCACGTGCTGGTGCTATTTATTCAGAGGTTCGTGCGTTACTCGTTCAATTGCCAAAGGTTGTTTTAAAATTCACACCTCGAGATGCGAATCGGACTACCCGTTTAGTGGCGAAACAGGCCTTATGCTTTCCTAGCGTACCTCCATTGTTGTTTGATTTCTCCTATTTGTTCTATATGTCTTTTGATAAGTGAGTGTGCCGAGCTTTTGTGGCTACCCTTATCCTTGACTTGTAAATCTACCAAGATTTATATGACAAAAAAAAGGTTAGAGATGGGTTTTCGTCTATGGGGAAGAACGAATCTCCCTTGTTATCATGCTCTTTACAATCAACTTTCACCAAAATAAATCAACTACGTTTTTGTTCTGTCACGTTATAGATAAAGGTTCTTTTTTTTTTTATTCAAAAGGTTCTATTTATATTTGCACCCGTTGACGAGACGAGATATAAGGGAAGGTAATATGTGGAGCAAGAATTTTAATAACTTAGATATGTTTTAAATATTTTATCGAATTTCACATAAAGACGAGACATAACTTAGCTAACCAGTTTGTGGAACGATAATTCGATAACTTAGATGAGGAATAATATGTGACCTATAAGAGTACCAAACACTATAGTAGTGTTTAAGATACAAAGCTTAGGGGTCGTTTGCTTCAAGGATTTGCATCATGGATTTGGTACCAAAAAACCAAATATTAAGGATTTACATATAATCCTTTGTTTGCTTGGTCCAAAAATGTTGAAACAAATTCGTGGCTGCCTGGCTGCAACCCCTTCCTTTTTAATGGGTTAAAAAAAAGGGCAATAAGGTAAATGCAAGTTTTGATTTCAAAAATCCAAACTATTAAATCCATGATCAAAATGAAGAAACAAACAAAGGATTTTTCCAAATCCAAAATGCCCCAAATCCCAAATAAAACCTTAGATTTTTAAATCCCACGTTTAAGTGAAAACCCTCATTTTACAATCCTTGAAGCAAACGACCCCTTAATATAAACATAATTCTATATACCAAATACCACTCGCATAATATTCACCCATGGATCATAATCTTTTGCTTAATGAGCTGCCCACTAAGCAAATAGATTTAACTTCGGCTTCCAGAACTAATCGGACCGTTGCAATGTTTTTAATTTTCTTTTATTTTAATAATGACAATAGTTGAGCATTGTCCATTATCAAACTGGTGTCTGATCAAATTCAAATTTAAGAGGTGATATTTCTTAATGGAAGAATTGAAAATTTCAAACTCACGAAATCCATGAATTTGAAATCAAAATTTATTTTAAATTCATGGGCGCCAAAAATTTATCGCCTCCAATTTTAGGTGAACTAAAAATGATATTGGAGCTTTCAATTTGAGGGATAAAAATAAAATCCTTCATTCAAATCCCACAAGCAAACCCCAAGCCCTAAATAAGAAAAATACTACTAATCTCATAAAACGACGGTTGGGCTTGGGCCTGCAAGCAAGCAGGATCCATCATCCCATAGTTCGAACTTTGAAACCGGTTCCTTTCTAGTTTGACCGTACTGACCGACCGGATCTGCTCCAACTGTCACCATAATAAACACAACGGCCCGTTAACACTTCAACGGTGAGAGGATCGTCTCTGAAATATTATATCATTTTAATAATTGAAGTCTTGTTGAGAATTATTGAAGGGCGGCTGGCTGTTCATTGAGCAGCCGTCCCCAAAAACGTGTATACAGGACTGCATAGTATCTGCATAGTAACTTTTCCTTTTCTATAAATAGCTGAGATTTCTGATTTCAGAATTCATTCAGAGAGATGTTCGTGAGAAGAGAGAATTTCTCTCTATGTATATACTCTGTTGAAAGAAATAGAAGAGAAAGTGTTTTATATCTATTTTGTATCTACTTTGTCTATTATATCTCATATTGTCTTATTTCATAGTCTATACGTCTACATACCAAAATTCACAACACGTTATCAGCACGAGCGCTCTACCTACTCAAGGTCCTGCAAGTCAAAAATTGTTTTTGAGGTAGATATTTTTCATCATCAGGTACGCATACCCTCTTTTCTATAAAAAGCTCAAACAAACAGAGCCTTAACTATTTTGCCATTATGCACAGTATTTGCACAGTTTTTTTTTAACGTAATGTTGCAGGGTCGCTTTCATCAAATAGTAAAATTACTATGCATATACTATTTGTGGAGCCCATGACATTATTATTATTGTTTTTATATGATATTATATTGAATGATGGGCACCGCTATGCCACTGACTTTCTAACACACTAATCGTATTATTATTACTCTTACAATTATTGTTATATGCTATGTTAAAGTGATAGCAAATTAAAAGGAATCAGAGTAAATTACTGAAATTGATAGGTTCCAGAATGATAAAAGCTAAAGTGAATAGCTAAGGTCAAATGACCTATGGATAAATGGGTTATCCGAATTATGAGAAATCCTCTGGACGTAATTCCATTCCCGGAAGTGAATGTGAAAAAGGACAAGGTTAAAATACCTAAACCTAAATTGGTTTGTTCTAATGATGAGAAATTCCAACAGTAATAAATTTTCACCTGCAGTGAAAAATGGGATAGTAAAGAAATTTCCTATAAAGGACAAAGATGTTACCGTACAAGTAGTACGTGAAATGGATTTAAAAATGGACAAGAACAAGGATATTGGTCATATTCTGTACTTATTGTACATGATGTTCATGATGATGATTTTATATTCATTGTGGTGGAACTGTGGTCGGTACAATCCGCATATCCCATAAGTGAATTAAAGTATATGATTAGTTAACCACCTGTTACAAGGAATCAATTATGTATGGTCGACTTTTACCAAGAATCACTTGAACGAAATGTTCAAACCGGGAGATAATTTTATGACGAAAAGTGATTCGCGACATGGCCAAGTTTGAACCCATGAGATTTAATTTATATGTCCATTTGTTCCATGAATACCGAAATATCAATAGGTATATATATGTACGGAAGAATCCAATAAAGTTATCTGGTTGGATTGGATTTGATCCCAAAATTTTCATATATATATACTATGGGAGTTTCACACGGCCATGCCAAAAATCCACACGCCCGTTTAGAAATGGCCTTTGGTCGTGTGAAGGCTCGGCAATTCCCATACGGCCAGAAGTGCAATTTCACACGGCAGTGTGAAAATCCTCGGCCAGCCAGTGTGGTTTTCTCGGCCACACACGGGCAAATGTATACTTCACACGGCCGTGTGGCTTGCCCGTATACCGAGCCTGAAGCCTATAAAAAATGACCCACACGGCCGCGTTGGCCAGAAAAAATCCGAATCACATTCGGTGATTTCATCACATTGGTACTCAATAAGTACCTCATATAGTCGATACAAAAGGGAAGTATTCAAACTTGAATTTATTGATAAATTTGATTTATAAATCAAGCAGGATACATTGTATGAGATCTATCGATCTCTTCATTTTTCATACTACCATATATGGAGCAAAGACTAGAAAATATCTAGTCATGCTTATGATCCTCGCGTTTGTGTATCGAAACGTAGCGTTCATGATTGCGATAGTGTATATCTAGCAATATAAGTATTGCAATCAGAAAGAAAATCATAAAGATCCATGACACCCAAATCAATATTAGAAAGGAAGAGATTTCTTCGGCCATTGCTTCACCCGAACTCGATAAGATCCCTGAAGCGACTTATAACGAGAAGAGTTCTCAAGAAGGGAAGAAGAATGATGGAATTGAGAGATGATGTATGATTTTCGGTTTGAGTATAATGAAATGAAAAGGAGGAAAGTTGTTGTTTTATAGCCGAAATTGGGGATAAGATAAGGATGTTGATGTGGTAGATATTGAGAGATTGTGGTTTGAAATTTTGAAAAAAGAAAATAGATATTGTAGTGTATGTCGGCCGCCATAACACACAGAAAGTGCCAAAAAGCAGATCGAATTTACCAGGTAATCATAGTTGATATTATGCTGTATGTTCTATCTAACAGTTCTCTTTTGGTGAAACAAAAAGAATAGGGTTCGAAATCTGGCGTCAATGGAGCTCGAACCTACGACGTTCCAGGTGAGGGCAAAGAGCCGTACCACTTCAGCCGCGTCCCCTTTTTGTATCATTCTTAGATTATTTCATAATATATATTATTGTGATTTAGACAACGGATTAATTCTCGTGGTTAATTATTATTTAAGAAAGAAGCAATCAAGCAAATGCAACAGTAAACTTGAAGTTTACATTACGTGATAAATTGATTGTTTGGCATGACCGGTTGGACCATCCCGGATTAATTATGATGCAAAAGAAAATTGAGAATTTATGTGGACATTTGAAGGAATTCCACAAGACAGTTTTATCTTGTGCTGCTTGTTCTCAAAGAAAGTTGATCATGAGATCATCACCAGTGAAAGTAAGAATTTGAATATTATATACGATGAGCATATGTAATACCAAGTTGGTGAACCAATACACCATGTGGACCATTTAGGTATTTTATGAGTTTAATCGATGCATCGACTAAATGGTCACATGTATTCAGCTGCAACCTGAAATTTGCAAGACTGATTGCTCAGTTGATTCAATTATGGGCACATTTTGATGAATGTCCAATCAAGAAAATATATCTTGACAAATACTGGTGGTTACTAGAATTAATACAAAATATCTTGTAGCACATGTGTGTGCACAAAATGATCTCGATGAATCACTCACTCTGACATGTCATCTTACATGCGGCAACACTGATTTTGCATCATGCCAACAAGATGTTACTAATAAACCCCTGTATAATTGGTTCTGGTCAGGACCTAAAATATCCCATCAGAGAATTTATGAAAGTGCAATATACGATGTAAGTTGATCCACCACAATTTACAAAGATGGGTTTTGCAAAGGAAAATTGGAAACTGAAGTTGCATAAGAAGTCTCTAATTGTTTTAGTGAGACTAGAATTTTTATATGATATTTATTGACGTTGTTATATGAACAAGTCAATGTTTCCAATATCAGGGGGAGAAAAAGAAAGGGTAAGCAGTTGATTTGCAAATTGGTTGAAATGAATTATGATCCTCATACTTAGAATGTGAACATGAAGTTCAAAGATAATTCATTTGCCAAGATTGGTTAGCCTACTGCCAGGCATCGTTACTGACCCAAAAGGAGGTGACGAAGTCACTAGCAACTGCTAATGCTCCTAAGTTAATATCCTAGAGGGATATATTATACACATATGACGTGTGATAAAAATTATCGGTTCCAGAAATACAAATCCTCAAATAAGAAGGGAGCTAAGAATAAAGATGGTTTTTATAATGAGGATATTGTAATTATATTCTCCAAGAATTATTGGTTTGGTATAACCACAGGTACCTGTTTGGGAAAATGAAAGAGCTCCCAATAAATTATATCTTGGATGAAATTTGATGGAATCAAAAGGAAGTCAACGTTGACAATGAATTTTGTATATATTGTAGCGCGCAATATGATGAATGAAAAATGAGGATCGAAAAGAATATAAAACAAGATGATTGGCCAAATCATAACGACGCATTGGAGGCAGTTATGAACTCGCCTACAGAATAAAATGTCATGGGATTTATACTCCTTGTATACGAAGAAGTAATGTCAATAAAGCATACATGATGTCTTACAATGACATAACAAAGGGGAAGAAATTGAGAGATATTATGCTCGACTTATCAAAAGAGTATTATATAATACTTGACATTGAGTATAAGGAGACTCACTCTCATATGGTGGATATGACTTTTGATATATAATCAATTAGTCTGGCAGTATGAGGAAAAGCGTCTAGTGGATGTAATACAGTGCATTTATAAAAGCATGCTTAATAATGATGATATTTATATGGAACTCCCTGGAGGAGTTAGTTTGCACGAAGCAAACATGTTAAGGTTTTTAAGAACGTTATTCAAGTAAATTGAATTTCCCCTTAAACAAAGTGAAAGAGCATCGATTAATATGAGTTAATGATCTAGATAATTTTGAGGCAGGCATCTACGTACTCAGAATATCTTCCAATGATTGTTTCATATGTTGTGACAAAGAATCATTGGTTGTGGGTGCCAAACTTCTTATAAGAAGGTGTTTGTAATATGTTTTCAAGTTGAGATGAAAGGTATAAATATGGTTGAAACTCTTGAAGAGTGTTCAAAGGCAATAAGTTATTGAAATCAATAACTTAAAACGACGAGACTTTAACTTGGATTACAAAATCAAATATTGTAAAACAAAGTCCTCTGCATCAAAAGATATATAAATATGCACAAATGATAATAATGGATGAATTATCCATTGAATAGATCAAAGAGTAAGATCTATATGAAAATAATCATATGTTTGTCTATTGGTAAAGTAATTACCAAATACATGGTCGTATAGTACATGATCTTAGTGTCATCGAAATATTAATATATTGCCACTTGATATATTAGTGGTACAATATAGAGTTAATCACGCAATGTGATATGATCACAAACAAGTTTGATGATGTTCCCATATAAGCGGGAATAAAGTTTATACGGCTACTTGACAAAGCAACATAGAGTATCTACATCATTTGATCATGCAGATACCATAGTCACAAATACGAAAATCATGAATCAGTTTGAAAAATATTCATGATAAAATTCATCGGAGAAAATTGGTATATGTTCCGGAAAATTGATCTTGATGATCAATCATAGTATATCTCTTAATTGAAATTAGAGATGATGATGGAGATATGATATATATTGTATTCCACAAGAGTTTTTTTTTTTTTCACTCATGACCTTCGTACAAACACCCAACTAAATGTTTGGCTAGTTTGTTTAAACATTAATGTGACATGAGTATCACTAGAATATTTCATTCTATATTATGTGAAAAGCTAGTACATAATATATTGGATATTGATGACTTCAAAATTGATGGATCTCCCCTTGAGGGGGAGAAAATACGCACTGCACTCTTTTTCCCTTAACCATGGTTTTTCCCACTGGGTTTTCCTGGTAAGGTTTTTAACGAGGCAGTATACAAAAGCGTATTACAAGAATTGTGTACTCTTTTTCCCTTACTAGGTTTTATCCCACTGGGTTTTCCTAGCAAGGTTTTAACGAGGCATATTCTTGATCAATGAACATCCAAGGGGGAGTGTTGAGAATTATTGAAGGGCGGCTGGCTGTTCATTGAGCAGCCGTCCCCAAAAACGTGTATACAGGACTGCATAGTATCTGCATAGTAACTTTTCCTTTTCTATAAATAGCTGAGATTTCTGATTTCAGAATTCATTCAGAGAGATGTTCGTGAGAAGAGAGAATTTCTCTCTATGTATATACTCTGTTGAAAGAAATAGAAGAGAAAGTGTTTTATATCTATTTTGTATCTACTTTGTCTATTATATCTCATATTGTCTTATTTCATAGTCTATACGTCTACATACCAAAATTCACAACAAGTCTTTATTTATGATTTTTTCCAGGAAATTTCCGGTCTTCTCTCTCCTCTTTGTTGTCCTCTGTGCCTGTTTGCTTGGTGTCACATTAAAACCCTAATTGCGCATATTTCGTTGCTTTTCCCTCCCTTTCTTTCTCTCTCTAGGGATTCATTTTCTCGCTCTTCGTTTCTCCTGCGTCCAACGTCAGCCCTAGCCAAGCAGCGAATCCCCATGGCGGCGCCGGCGGGTCGAGACCGGAAAGAGAACCAACCGTACGATGACGGAGGGGGATACGGCAAGTTCAGGAAGCGTCCTTTCCGCAAAGGTCAGGCCACTCCATACGATCGCCCTTCGACCACAATTCGCAACTCTGGCCTCCAAACCGCCAACGGCAGCGGCAATGGCTGGCTTTCGAAACTGGTGGATCCAGCGCAGAGGCTCATTTCCTCCGGTGCTCATAGGCTTTTTGCATCTCTTCTCCGCAAGCGCCTTCCTCCTCCTCCTCCACCGACGCAGCCACCGGAGCCAGGTTAATTTCTTTGATTAGTCTTCGGCAATCTCCTGCCCTGTCCCTTCTCTTCCCGTTGTTTTGGTTGGACGAAAGATTTTCCATGCTTTTTTTGTGGATTGTCTCTTGATTGAAGAGCTACGCCGTAAGAATCTGGAGCCATTGGCTTGGTCGCTATTTTCTAATTGGATTCAATCATTGTCAGCGGTCCTTTGGTCCTTGCAGCCGAGGGTTTTGAATGTAGTTGCCTTGTCCTTGTTGCCGGAGTTTCTTTTTTCCTCTGCGTTGCATTATTCGTTTCTTTTGAAAATTGACTGTTTTTTAATAGATTTTGATGGGGTGGGTCTGAACTTCGGCTAAGTTTGAGTTCCTCGTCAATTGATTCTGCCTCCTTCAGGTTATTCATGTGTTGTTGTGCTTCTTGTGAGTAGCTGGTGTTATATGTACGGAAATAGGTTTATTCATTATTCTAACTGGGACTGTTCCGTAGAAGCAGGGCGGGACTTGAAGCAGAAGCAACTGGAAGCAATATCCAAGAGCAAGCAAGTGGAAACAGTGCCCATGGTAAAAAATCAAAACTACATTAGTCTTTGTATTTTGCAGCATTTCTGCTATTGTTTTAGTTCCTTTCTCGACATGTAATCTTACCGGAAAGTTATTCATTCTATTTTAGGATTGTAATTCTCGTGAAGCTGATTTTATATTTCTAGCTTAGTTGCTTAGACCTATATTGCACTAACCACTGGAGCATGCTTGGAAACCATTTTGTTGATTTGGAATTTGCCTTCTTCTATCCAGTCCTTGTAATGTAGAATTGTTCATTTTTGCCAGTTCCTTCTCCTGGGAATCACTTGATGCATCTTTAACATTTGGGAAAATATTTGACTCGATTTACTATTTTTCTTTTCACAAGCTTTCCTCGAAGGCTGCTGTATACTCGCAGGGAGAACCTAGCCATATGCATGATCGCCCTAGTAGTTCACTTGGAGGTGCGATTACTGATTTGGAGTCGATGTTGCAGCAGAAAAATTTTACCAGGTTAGTAAACTTTATCTTAGACAACTGGGTATTATAGGTCTCTTTCCATTAACTGCTCTACTGCAGTACGCGTGTCTTTGCTTTCTTCTGAATGTATGTATTAGGTCGCTGGCATTGATGGCTTTAGGAGTCTAATTGACGGAGGTTGAAATGTACTTGTATCGAGCTAGATGATAGAACTGATAATTCAGATTTCCTGTGATTACAATGTCTGTGTATGATGTGAATGAAGTAAATGACATTTCACTCAATGCATAAACACTAACGGTTGGTGTTTATTTTCACCAGCACTGATCCATGTACAGAAGGCTGGAAGTAACTTTAGGTCTATCTGAATACTGTAATCTATATATTGCAATTTATATTGATAGAAAATGGGTGGTCTTAATTAAAAGTACATAATCACTTCTGGATGAATGTGGGTTGTGGTTGAATGACGAAAGCATGAAAATAGATGTTTCTGTACTTGTTTTGAACGCAGTCAAAGATTTTGGTCTGATTTCCTGACTCCCAAATGGGGATGGTTTATTTATAAAAGTCGCTGTCTTCTTTCATGAAAAGTTAAACTTCTATACTGGGTCTTTGACACTTTGTCTTCAAATTATGCCAACCTCTCTCCAGGTTCAGAGTGTCTTTTTGCTCAGCATTAGAGTAATATTGATGATTGTTCAGCTAAAATTATGTCAACCTTTCTCTAGAGTCGGGGCCTGTTTTGGTTCAGCATTGCTGGAATACTGATGATTGTTGATCTTCTGCAGGCACGAGATTGATAGATTGACAGCTCTCTTGCAGTCAAGAGTTGTTGACTTACCTGTGGAAAATGAGAAGAAGTCTGAATTTGTTCCTCCAAATTCATTTCAGTTGCATGACAAGGAGTTTCCTTCTACTCCAGTGAAATATAATGGGACTGGGGACCACCTCATCGCATCCCCTGATGTAAGTTTTAAGTGTGGACGTGTGGTGCGCTGTGATGCCTTTTTTCTTAATTTAATTGGATAAACTGTTGTTTGGCTGAAGCCTGAAGGTATAGAATGCTTGTGTCAGCAGCATGCATGTCAACCCTTTGCTCAGTATAATAGCATATGTTCAACTATTCTAGTATCAATAGAATATTCACAGGATGAGATTTTTGGTGAAATGTCTCAGTTTATTGATTATATGTTTTTATTTATTGGCCGATAGGTTGCAAGTTGGTACATTTATAAGCACAATTTTTTCAGCATGATCTTTCACATTTAATGGATAAAATTTCTTCAGGTTCGTGATCAAGATGTTGCTTCACCTGCAGAGCTTGCAAAAGCTTACATGGGTAGCAGGCCTTCAAAAGTATCTCCATCTATGTTAGCTTTGCCCAGTCAACCATGGAAAGATGATTCAGCTCCACAGGTCAGTAAGATCTCTCGGCCGAAAGGGTCAACTACATCAGCTATTTACAAGTCTTCTGGCAAAGCTGGATTGACAGAGAATTTCATGACACCAAGATCTCGGGGCAAATCTGCTGTTTACAGCATGGCAAGAACACCGTATTCCAGAACACTGTCAACTACTGTAATCCAGGTGTGCATTATATGCACTTGCTTAAATGTAGCTTATCTGATAACTCAATCCTATTTTGATAGTTTTGTTCTGCTGATCTTTTAGGGTGCCGGGACTTCATCTGATGCTTTTGGTGGACGAGGGTCTTCATATCAGAGTACATTGGAGAATGGCAGATTTTCTGGGTCCAAACAAGGGGTATAACTGCTAAAGTTAGTTTTATCAAGATATTGTACTTATTCATGATAGTATTATGATTTATCTGTTTGTCACAGACTTTGAAAAGGAGGAGCTCTGTCCTGGAGAGCGATATCGGTTCTCCTAGTCCTATACGTAGAATACGTCAGAAGTCGAATCTAATGTCTGCTGGAGCTCTCGCAGTCCGTGGAACTCGTTCAAAATCAGATCCAGAGGAACACCTGGCCCTGACCTCAAAGTCTGTTACCAAGGATGAACCTTCCAAGGAAAATGGCGACTACAGTATTCAGAATCCAGGATTCACCCCCGTCTCTTCTAAATCCAGCGAGATGGCTTCAAAGATACTCCAGCAGCTGGATGTGTTGGTTTCATCAAGGGAAAAATCACCAGCTAAGTTGTCTCCATCCATGCTACGCGGACAAGCTCTTAGAAGCTTAGAAAAAATAGATTCTTCAAAGTTTTTGGAGACTGTTCAGAATAATACTCAAGACAATGCAAGGAACAGTAGCGTGTTAGATGCTGAACGGTTTAGGCCTGAAAAGGAGGACAGGATTGAACAAAATGGTCAAAGCAAAGTAGACATTGATGGTGGAAAGGCAGTTGCTAGCACAACTGTAGAGAAACCCAACCCATTTGATGCTGGAGTGGTCAATACAGGAATAAAATTTTCTGGTCAAGCTCCTAAGCTAAAAAAGCCGGGTTTCCGTATGAGTGCGAATGAGGTTCGTTTTTGGCCCTTGAACTCCAGTTGTTGCTACTACTGCAGATCTTTGTACTGTCTATTGCACTTATGTCAATATTCTTCTATGTTTTGTCCTTGCTAATCTTTGCAAGATGAATGAGAAAATCGTTGATGGTACTCAGAAATGGTGTGTAGGTCGGTTCCGTTCTTGTTTGCGTCTGCATATGAACTGAATAGTTAGAGGTACATCGTAGTGAACATCCTAACAATTTAGTGAACAGTCTAACAGTACTCGTGCTTCATGGTTTTGTTGCAGGATTTCCTGGAGTTTGATGATGACGATGACAGTGTGGGGAATACTTCTACGGGCTGCGGGAAGGGTCATATGAAGCTCAGTTCTACTTCTGATGGGAGTAAAGCTGATGAAGCTGCAGTGGTGGATAAGACTCCAGTTCTTTCTGGAGCAAATCCCTTGTCAAGTTCTATACTGAGCAAGAAAGACACTGCAACTCAAAATGGGTCAACAAGTGTAGGAAGTAGCAGTACTTTTGCTTTTGCCACACCTTTATCCACTGAGGTTGTGAAGCATGCCATCCCAAGTAAAGCAGCTGCTGTTTCTGATAATGCTGCCATTGTCATATTTAGCTCAGGAGGGAAAACTGCCTCGCGAACTGAAGTGAATGATACCAGCGAGAAATTCCCACTTTTTTCTTCTGTGCCTTCTTTGACAGTTGCAAACAATGGATTCAGCACGAAATTTGGTGCCTCTTCAGGCTCCCAATTGGAGAGCTCACAGAGGTAATTCATCTGCTTACTGTTAGTTTTGTGGTGAAGGCAGTATGGCATGGCATTTGAAATTGAGTTATCTGCAGTTTGTTTGATTGGAGTAGCATGATACTTTGTTTAGGTTTGTGTGATCATTAGGTCATTGAATTCACGGTACTTTTAGGTTTATGACAACTTTTCATCATTGATTTTGATCTACGAGGACGTAGCTATTCATTTGTGTGAAAATTGTTAAGGCAAAATATAAGTTCTCGATTGGATTAATAAAGGACTAAAGGTGCATTCTGCAATGTTGATTCGTCTGCGTCTTCTGGAAGTTGTTGTAGAACCTGGTTTGCATGGATGTTTCAGTACTGGCATTCGATGGGGTTTATGACGATTGGTATGCCGATAAAATGAGTTTATTACCTTTTTGGCGGTATCTGAACCTTATATTGGAATTTGCTCTACTCGTCTCATGTGAGAATAGCTCCTGACTTGCATGATTTTTTATTTGTCTACTATGCGTGCTCTCATTTATTAGGCCTCTCTTCTCTACCTTGTATGGACCGATTCTGTGGAGAGTGAATGAATGATTACTTTCATGGCTCACATTTCTATTGAAGGCATACAATGTGTGATTGATGTATAATCAATTCAAAGTCTAACTCTTTGAGTATGTGTTTCAGATGTTCAATTTTCATTTTTCATCAGCAGTTACATCCTAACTTTCAAATTTTGCAGGGTCTTACCTGTAGCTGCTGTAGCAGATCCTTCGGCAAAACAACCTGATGGCAATAAATACGCAGACACAAATAAACCTGTTGTGTCTTTCAAGACGAGTGAAACTCAACCTTCATCTGTCTTGGCTTCGTCATCAGCAGCAGGGATGTTCTCGTTTGGGTCAGGGCTACAAAATGGAACAGTCCCAGGTTCGTCAACTGGTCAAACTCTTTCCGATAGCTCCCTCTCGATCGTTCCTGATGGCAGCACCAGCACAGACATATCTGTCAATGCTGTGAACTCTGGTAGTAGTGGCAATTCAGCGTCAGAGGCAGCCCCAATCTTGGGTTCATCTATTTTCAAATTTGGGTCACACCCCACTTCAAGTTCAGTTTCTTTTGCCAATGCTAGTGGTGACATCAATCGAAGCAAAACAGAGACTAGCTTTGGGAGTCTTGCTGGTGATCCTTTTGCTGATTCTAAGCCTGCTGTTGCAAGTACTCGAAGTGGCCTTTTTGGCATTGCCCCTTCCATAGCTGCCGAGAGCACTACAAGCAGCAGCCCTTCTAATGATATTTCAGCTACCTCTGATAAAAGTACCTTAGTTAGTAGTCCATTTGGAAGTACAAATGCAAGTACCGGAAGCAACCTTGTTGGTGCTACTGCTGCTTCTGTTACAGTTACCAGCAACAGCCCTCTTGGTGGCTCTACTCCTACAGCTACAAACCCAGGAAGCAGCATTTTCGGTACTGCTGCCAGTTCTAGCACTGGAAAGAGCCTCTTCAGTGCAGCAGCTCCCAGTACACCCACCGGAAATAGCCTTTTCAGTTTCAGTGCTAACTCAACTTCGCTAGGCCTTGCTAGTCAGACCCAAGGTCTGAATAATACAGCCAGCACTAAGGTAGCTGCAACTGGCTTTGCCACATCTACCCAATGTACACCTAGTCAGTTCGGTTCTTCCGTGTCTTCTCCTTTTGGGTTGAGTGCAAATACAGCTCCTGCTACTGCTGATGGTAGTTCAGGTTTTGGTTCGTCATCGATACCTAATCCGTTCAGTACTGGAACTTCTTCTGGAGTGCCTTCTTCCACCCCGTCTTCAGAATCAAATAAGTCTGTTAGCACAAATGCAAGCACATCATCTCCGCTTTTTGGTTCGAGCTGGTCAACAACTCCTGTATTTGGTAGTGTGTCCAGTTCACCAGCTTCATCGAGCGGGTTTGTATTTGGAGTGTCATCTTCGAGTGGCGCTTCTACTGCAGGTGCCACTGCATTTGGATCGTCGGCTAATGCTACATCATCTAGTTCCCCATTCTCTTTCAGTGCGCCAGCAGCAAATCCTCCCCCTTCACAACCTGTGTTTGGTAATCCTACTACAACTCCATCCTTTGCATTTGGCTCAACTCCATCATTTGGCTCAACTCAACCATCCGTTAGCAATGATCAAATGGGAATGGAGGACAGCATGGCGGAAGATACGGTCCAGGCAACCACACCATCTATCCCCTTGTTTGGTCAGCAGACTGCGATACCCCCATCGTCAGGCTTCATATTTGGTTCCGCAGCGTCGCCAACCACTGGAAATCCTCTTTTTGGTTCTACTGCTCCTCTGTCTGCAGGAACCCCCCAGTTTGGTTCTACTGCTGTAGGTACCCCCCAGTTTGTGTCTACTGCGGCAGTAAACGCCCAGTTTGGTCCTACTGCTGCAGTAACCCCTCAGTTTGGTTCTGCAGCCGCATCTCCTTCGATCCCGTTTCAATTTGGTGGGCAACCAACTCCACAAGCTGCTCCATTTCAGGCCAGTAGCAGTCTAGAGTATGCAGGCAGCTTCTCATTAGGGACTGGTGACAAGAGCAACCGGAGAATTGTCAAAGTGAGGAAAAGTTCGCGGAAGAAATGATTGATCTCTGATCAGTTTCATTGACAGGCAGGCTCTGGGGGTTGCTCAGTTTCATGGCCTGCAATTACGACAGAGCTCCCCAAAATTGTTCTGGCATTGGTGTAATAGTAAAGTAATTATGGTGCCTGGAAGTATAGCTGTGAGTGAAGAGTTGCTTCCCTCAAGGAAAGAAGATGGCCGATTCCAGTCGAGTTTCAAATGCAGTCGACCCTCTTGAGTGACCTGCGTCGTGTTGCTTGTAACTGTGTGAAAGCAGAAGTTCGAAAAGGAGCGAGGGTGAAAGAGATGGATGAGTTTGTGACAAATTTTGTGACAATACTTAATAGTTGTCTGTGGTGTAAGCTTTAGGTGAAGTTAGGTAATTTTGGTGCATACCAGGCTCAGCTGGGTCCTGTCATTAAGTGTACTTTCTTCGAGATGTAACGTAAGACGATTTGTTCCATAAAAGAAGCGCCTGTTGTTGCCGGTTTGCCTGCTGGAAGTTCAGTTGTCAGTGATCCTTCTAAACTGTGCCAAGTGAATTCTTCGGTCTGTTGGAACGAATTCAGGTTAAAGTTGAAAAATAAGTGATTAGATTTCAGGTTTTAGTGGGTAAAGGTTTTAGATTCTGAGAGATCACATCTTAATATCTTACTGTTTCTGAGTTTGGTGTAGGGTTTATGGTTGGGATTAGAGTGTAGAGGACTCGGGGTTTAAGGTTTAACTGTATGCTTTAGAGCTTTGTTGGATATTGTTGACTTCAGACCGGCCTAGCTACCCTTCAATTAGGGTTAATTGTAAAACTAGGTGTTGACAACGATCTGGTCCACATCGGATCCAATAGTATTGAATAGATATTTTGGATAGAATGTATTTGGATGCATTTTTGAATTTTGATCTTATGAATTATCTAGGTACGAAAAGAAAATAGATCGAAATTAAATTTGGATCAAACCAAATTAAACTAAATAAATCAAACATACTTTTAATCTTGCCCTATCTCAAATCTTTCTGGTTATGAGCTGAACCGATCGATGCCTATCCCTAATCACCCCATAATTTTATAAATGTAAAAAAATTGAAAAAACTAGAAGTGATTGATCCAATCAAACCTTGTGGTTGACTGACCGACCGGTTTAAAAGAAGGGGGGGAAAAACTTAACCGATTAATATTTGTTGCAGTGGTCGACTTGTAATTTACCCAATTCGGGAACAAGAGAACAAGAGAGGAGAAATGTCTGGAATATGGAGGAGGCTGTCGAGAGGCTGTAGAGCTGCGCAGCCATGGCGCACAATCACCTCCCGCTCGTCCTCTTCCTCAGCCAATATCTCGGCTGCCGTCGACTCCATGTTGCTCCGCTCCATCAAGGAGCACTACCTCGACGTCTCCAAGATGAACCCTCCGCCGGTAAAACCTAATCTTAGCGTCATTTATTTCCCATTTTCTTCAGTAACATCTCAACGAACGAACGGACGAGGGTTTTGATTTCCTATAACTTGAGTTGGTTTTTGTTGTCGTCGTCTCAGAAAGTGAGCCCTCCTTCGGGCTTCACAGTGCTGAAAGGGGCGCTGGATGGAAGTAACGGCCCAGTCCTCAGTCGGAGTTACGGCAACGAAGAAATCAATATATCTGTAATGAGGTTGTCCAACATAGTCCCTGGAGGCGGCGGCGATGGAGGCGGGGCGGACGAAGAAGAGGATGATATCAACCAATTGTTTCTTCATGTGGATGTCTCCAAACCTGACCAGCATAAGTCGCTAAATTTCCTCTGCGGACTGTATCCAGATGCTCTGGGTATTCACTCTGTTTCACTGAGGCCCAAGCTTGAAGATTCTGGCTTTTTTGAGCTTCCATCCAGTTACAATGGCCCTGTTTTTGGGTGAGTTCTCCTCTCTGTATCTATGTGGTTTGCATCTTATGCTTGAGCTGGTTTGATTGGTATAGAGGAGGAACTTGTTGCGAGTAGGAACGAACACCCGGGGATGGGAATGTGGTTGACAACCATAAGAGTGTTGGCTTGTTTGTTCTGCAGCTTCCTCCAGAATGCTAAATTGGTTGGTCTTATTAGTGTGTGAGGTGAGGTTTATGTGGAAATGCATGGGGTTCTATGCACTGGAAGCATCTCGAAGCAAGTTTTCTGGGTTCGTAAATAACTTTGAGCATTATATTTAGATCGGCGTTGTTTCTGGAGCCTGACCATGGTAATAGAGTTAGATCATCATCATTCATGTGGTCTGGTGCTGGATCTGTTGAGGCTTTTCATTTTTATTGTGGTCTGTTGTGGTGATCCTAAACCAACATCTAATGATTGTTGGCGACTGCAGATTTGCTTCTAGTACAAGTTCTCCAACTTTCTTTATCATCATCACGGAGGTGGGGTTCTCGATCCTTGTCGAATTAATTATCTTGTTCAACTGTTTGCAGGGACCTGGATGAGAGGATGAGAGATGCATTCCATGCCTACATTGACGAGCGAGGGGTGAACGAAGATCTATTTGCTTTTCTTCAAGCCTGGTTGTATGTGAAGGATCACAGGAATCTGCTGCGCTGGTTCAAAACAGTGGGTTCACACATTAATGAAAAATCGGTTGCAGAAGATGCATAGATATGGAATTAGCATGTAGCAGGTTTAGTTAAAACATAAATGAGTGAGTGGTTTATGTACTGTTTACTGCTTCCAGATTGTCTCTTTTTGTAAACTGCTCCTCTTGTATACGACAGAGATTGTCCTTCTAGTAGTCCTATCATCAGAACTGGTGTTTCAACTCAAGATTCTGCTCTGATCTTCTACACAAGTTCAACTGAGATGCTGCTTAATTTCAGGACACGAATTGGTCGTATACTGTACCCATGACTCTGGAAAAATGGTCGTATACTGAAGCGACAGATTAATGTGAGGTTCATCCAGAGTTCAGTAATACACATTTTAGAAATTCTGTAAATTGCATCCATCTACCCAGACTCTTTTCTTTTTGTCAAACAAACCTCAAAATTGAAGACTACCAAGTAACCTTGTGATTTGTCTATGAGGCAGTCTTCAATTTTGTTTATGAGGCATGAAGAGACTAATGGGTTAGACTTTAGAGTAAAGTGCAACATTTTTCATGGAAATAATGTAAACTTAGACAACCAACAATGCCAACAACTAGTTTAATTAGATTAGGTAAGGTGTTGGCGAATGTCCAACGATCCACCAAAACAAGTACTACTCTTGTTCCAATAGTTAACGCTATAATACGATTTAATGAACTTGTTGAAGAACTTTTATTGTGTTACCATTGTGATGTTAATTTCCCAGAATCAACCAAGACTTTTAAACTCTTATCAAATTATAGGTTAAATATTACAATGTACATGTCTTCTAGACGAGCAGACTAGTCATTACTATAATTTTCTGGTCAATCAAAGTAGTTAACTTACTTTATTGAAAGCGTTGTACTTTCTTTATTTAAAATCAACGGACGAATAAGCAAGCAATCTATAACTATAAGTATCCACAGAACAGTTGCAGAAACGTGTATAGGCAGAGAGAGAGAGAGAGAGAGAGAGAGAGAGTGGGTGGGAGAGATCATGATAAGAGAAATTGCAGCAGTGGTTTTGATCGTGCTACTCTCATGGGCTTACAATTCCACCTACCCTCCACCACCCAAGATTTGTGGGAGAGACCCAGATGGCCCTCCAGTCACAGCTCCAAGGATCAAGCTCAGAGATGGAAGGCATTTGGCTTACAAAACCCATGGCGTCCCCAAATCCAGTGCCAAGTTCAACCTCATAACCCTCCATGGCACTTCCTCTTCCCTGCACGACATTCCTGGTTCCCCAGTAAGACCCTTTTCTTCATTTCCTCTGAAACCCCCAAGAATTTTTTGCTATTATGTATGCAGATAATAAGCAACTACTGAAACTTTTTGCTTCGTAGCAAGTCTGGGAGGAGCTCGGGCTGCATATGGTTTCCTTTGACCGGCCCGGTTACGGGGAGAGCGATCCGGACCCTAAGCGGACACCCAAGAGCTTGGCTATGGATGTGGAGGAGCTCGCTGATCAGTTGGAACTTGGCTCCAAGTTCTATTTGATTGGCTTTTCCATGGGCGGTCAGGCTGTTTGGGGCTGCCTCAAATACATTCCTCACAGGTAGGTACCTATTGGTTGACTTTTGGCTCTGAACAGAACTGAATCGACTGAAACTATAGCAGAGGGGAAGATCAATGGGTAGCTTAGCTTTTTCCCCGTTTTGGAATGGTGGGTTTGGATTAATTCCTTCTTCTTTTGGTCTGTTTGGGTGTTAAAAACACTAACAGGTTAGCAGGTGTGGCAATGGTTGCACCGGTTGTGAACTACTGGTGGCCAGGCTTCCCAGCCAACCTATCTAAGCAAGCTTACAACCTCCAGCTCCCGGAAGATCAATGGGCGTTACGAGTTACTCACCATACTCGATGTCTCACCTACTGGTGGAACTCTCAGAAATGGTTTCCTGGATCAGCTGTTCTAGCTGGGAATCCTCGAGTTCTCTCTCCCCAGGACTTGAAAATAGCATCCATGGCTGGGGAAGATGTAATTAAACTCAGGGTACTTGTTGAAACACCCCTCTCCATCCTTTTAACACTACACTTGCTACTGGTGAACACTCACTGCTGATCACCATGGAAGACATTCATCCGTTCTTGAGTTGAGCTGATAATTTTGTTTGTTTATCTGCAGGGATATGCAACTCAGCAAGGCGAATTCGAATCGTTACACAGGGACCTGATGGTTGGATTCGGGAGCTGGGAGTTCGACCCCATGGATTTGGAGAATCCATTTCCAGAGAGTGGTGGTCTTGAAGGAGGAGGGTCTGTCCATGTTTGGCAGGGTGATGAGGATGGAATGGTTCCGGTGCTGTTGCAGCGTTACATCGCGACTAGACTTCCATGGATCCAATATCATGAGGTGCCTGGTGCTGGCCACTTGTTCCCCTATCTGCCTAGCTATGCCGATGCTATTTTAAGGTCTCTGTTACTTGGGAAGAACAATTGAAGCCCTGTTTGCTGCCTCTTCTTTTCGTTGTTTCTGTTCCAATTGGAAACAAAACAAGCAACATTCTTTCTTCACTTTGTATGGAATGTTTCTGATACAGTCGCGTACTCTTTATTAGGTGTTATTCCAACTGATTTTCGTCTTTGGCTGCTGCCACAATTATTACAGACTGTTATTTTGATAAAATATATATGGCTCCAGAAGCCAGCGAAATCCCATTAGCTCAACATGAGACTACATTAACAGCTTGCTGCTACCTAAAACACGGTGGTGGTAATGAAAGAACAAGCTATGACCACTGGACTGCAAGCTGCACCAATCGTCAACTAACAGTCACAGTGTCTTGGTGGCTTCTGTTTAGCAAGCTGCAAACAGAAAACTGCTCGACTCCAGAGTTGGCTGTCGTTTCCAGATGCTAATGCCCGCTACAGTGTTATCGCTACTGTTGGTAGTGGTTGTTAACCTGGACGCATTGCGGCTCCGCATGGATTCTACATTCTGGAAACACCATCATCATTTTCATATTCAACCACGCCCTTCTTTATTTGTCTCTGCAGCACAAATATCATGTTATTGCTTATAGTTGATTCTGAGCATAACAAAAAAGCCAACACAAGTTCGTTCAAAGCAGTACTTGGATCCAACGCTCTTCAGATCATACATCATATCCGAGTAAAGGCATGTAGCAACTACCATTTCCAGGTGGCCACTACCCTGTGAACGATAATTAGAAAAATAGTTAGTTCGATTGATGCTCACCTTTTGATGAGATGTCAGAGCTACGAACGCAAAGTAAGCCTTTTGAATTTTGATGCATCAAACACAGGAAATCATCTGCAAGTGCCAGTTTGAAAGTTAGAAAATTTGCAAAAAGCAAAAGCATATATTAAGTGCTGAAGACTTAGAATTAGCACCAGGCAGTCTGAATTCCTACCACGGACTAGGATTCCCTGTAGTAAAATTTGGTCATCAACTTTGTACTAGACCAGAATCACTGATATTCTGCTCAAATAATGCAAGCAAGAAGCATTCACATGGACTAGAATGGGCACGTCAAATCTCCTGCTCATGATTTGCTTAAAGGATCAAACACCAAGAGTAACCAAGGAACTGCAAGTATTCATCTTGGTGATCTCTGTAAAACGAAATTAATAGGGTAAACACTACTTTAAAAAATTAGTCAAGAAAACAAAACAAAAAAAAAAAAAAAATCAACCAGACTAGCAAGTCCTACCTGTACATGATGAGCCTGAAGGGATTTGGAATGGACAAGTCCTCTGACTTGTCCACCTCGTTTCTCTGATTGTTGAATTCAACATTACTATAATAATCAGAGTCTATCAACGTTGACTAAGGAGGGGAAAACAACCAAATTACAGAATATAAGTAAGCTATGAAGAATGTAAATACTTTTAAATTGAATTAACATTCAGAAAGCAGTTTCAGGCAGAGAGGACTCACTGTCCATCATTTCAGCAATGCATCCTTGTAAGAGAATAGGAGAAGAAAAAAAAGCATACCGAGATACATAATAATTTATACTCGCTTTCTGACAGACGGTCAAGCTGATAAGCTTCATTAATTGGCTACTTAATGATACAGCAACAGAGACATTGTCCACCTCGTTCACCTCTCTGATTGTGCAATTCAACATTACTATAATAAGGAGGGGAAAACAAGCAAATTACATAAGATAAGTCAGCTAGGAAGAATGTAAATACTTTTAAATTGAATTAACATTCAGAAAGCAGTTTCAGGCAGAGAGGACTCATTGTCCATCATTTCAGCATTGCATCCTTGTAAGAGAACAGGAGAAGAAAAAAAGCATACCGAGATACATAATAATTTATACTCTAAGCTTTCTGACAGACGGTCAAGCTGATAAGCTTCATTAATTGGCTACTTGATGCTACAGCAACAGAGACAGAGTGATGCAATTCATGATTAAGGTTGTTAGCGTCAACAATTAAGTAGTTCACATTGTTAAATCCACAAGCAGATCATAATTGGAGATCTAAAATAAATATTTATGCTGTTACCATGGTTTACCAGATTGACAAACAATTCATGTTCAGCCGTTGTTCTATTATCCTACACAATTTCATTGTCTAATTTAACAACCAAAAGTTAAAATCGTTGAGCGTCTTCCTTATCAATGTTGCTCAAAGTATAAAAGAAAATACATAAAAACCTAGAGCAAATTTACCTCATTAATGAAGGGGAGAGTTCTTGTGCAAGCAATAATCCTGAAGTGATCACGATAACAAACAAACATTAGACTGTATTAGCTGAAAGACACAAGTGTTGAACAATAAAACTTGATCTTGACACAAACAGCAATTAAACCTGTTAGCTGCTCTTAGTTAAAGCAAGTCGCTTTCCCTTGAAGTCGAACGTTAATCTGCAAGGTGAGAATCGCCACAAGGAACTGTTCAAATGCATCTTCCTCTCGTTGAAAATGCAATTGCACCATGAGATTTAGATGGATGGATGGATTCAAAGCCTCTCATACTTCATCCTAGCTCGAAGCAACTATTCATGGGACCGACATTTCAAGTCTTTTAAGATACCATGATTCCACGCAGACTTGAAAATGTTATCAGGCCGTAATTGACTATCTAACATTTTGTCACGAAGAACTGCAGCACCAGCTACATCTCCAACATAAAAGTATCCACATAAAAGAGCCGTGTATGTCACAGTGTCAGGCTGCATCCCTCTATCAATCATCTCCTGGAAAAGTTTTACAGCATCCTTGAACTTATTTGCTTTGCAGCGCTCGTCTATCAAAACAGTATAAGTAACAACATCAGGCTTTATATCCATTCCCTTTAGTTCATTCAAAAGTAGAGAATGTTCTGCATTATTGCTGCTGATCCCTATAGCCCTCCTCCTGGACCTTATTTTCAAGGCCCCATCAAGCAAAACTGTGTAAGTGATAACATCTGGTTCAAGCCCTTTACTCTTCATATCATACAGAAGATTACAGGCCTCTCTCTCACAATTGACCCTGCAATAACCATTTATCATCATAGTGTATGTCATCATATCCACACTTAGCCCTCTGCCGACAAGAAGGTCAAACACATATTGGGCCTTTTCCATTTCTCCAGCACGAGAAAGCATGCCTATAGCTTTGCTGCATATAATATTAGAATATTCAGCACCTAGAGCTAACACTGTCTCAACTAGCTGAATAGATTTCTCAATATCATATTCCATACTGGAAAGCAGTTTCAAGCAAGAACGTTTCTTCAGTGTATATCCTTTTGCAGTCAGAGAAATAAATAAGTCAAAGGCCTTTTCTATGCTTCGTGCCAAGCAGTAACCATTAACCATGGCATTAAAGATGTCCAAGTTCTGGTCTTTCAAGTTAGAAAAAAAAGCTTCAGCATCCTCCATGTTGCCTCCAGTGCATAGTCCTTCAATGATGACACTGTATGTGTCATTGTTAGGTTCAATACCATGGTCCTTCATGTACAGTAACAAATTGCTGACTTCTTGTGTCAGACCTAATCTGGAGAAACCAGAAGCGAGTACATTATAAGTGACAATATCAGGGATAATTCCATTTTCTTTCATTTCTTGGAATACGTTTAGGGCCTCGTAAGGTTTTCCTTCATCAAAATAACCACCAACTACAGTTGTATAGTTAACAACATCAGGAACAATGCGCTTATTTTTCATCTCGGCAAGCAATTCAACTACCGCATTCATGTTCCCTAACTTGCAGCAGACATTCATCACTATATTGTAGCAAACCTTATCAAGGTAGATACCCATCGTCTTACATGTCTCGAATAAATTTAGAAGGTTAGAACCCTTGCCTACTTGAGACCAGCCCTGAAGAATCGAGCTGACTATCACGCAATTTGTTTTCACACCTTCTGACAACATGTCGTCATGAAGAGCTACAGCATCAAGTAAATTCCCATCCCTGCATAACCCACAAATCAAAGCACCATAAGTATACACATCGGGAACAAAGCCCTGCCTTTTCATCTCACCTAGTACATCCGAAGCCTCTTTAAGTTTCATCTGATTACAAAACCCTCGAATCACAACTGTATAAGCAAACTCATCTACTGGAAGCTTAGCTCCTATTAGAAGTTGAAGTGCTTTATAACCTGAATCCGGGCCGTTATGAGCACACAACCCTTCAATATAAGTTGAGTAGGCAAACGCATTCGGAGTCATCCCAAGATCTTCCATTGTCTGGAAAATAGACAATGCCTGGTCCAAGCAACCTTTCCTACAGAATGCTTTAACAACAATGGAGCAAGTATACTCATTAGGTTGTAATCCAAAACAATCCAACTGCATATAAATAGCCACAGCAGCATCAATCTCCCTAGACTCAATCAAGCGGTTCATGAGAAAATTACACGTTAAAATGCTCGGCTTAACCCCTAACAGCTGAACTCTGACAAGAACATCGATCGCCTCATCAAACATTTCATCTACTGCATGAATTTTTACCAATGCATCCGAAACTTTCGAAATGATCTTCGTACAATCAACATCACAACCATCAAATAAAGCTTCCAGCAAATCCGAAACAGAGAATTCCCGCACCGTCTCCTTGTTGATGAGTTCAGAAAGCATAGAATTCAATTTCCTGTCCAAGTTCCAGAAACACAATATCCTAATCATAGCAGCAGAAGTGTAGACATCATGAACAAAACCGCCTCGTTTCAGTTGGTGGAAGAAAGAAAGTGCAAGGAAAGGCTCCTTCCTCAAATCATGCAAATGATGGAGAACTCGACCACAATCCAGCTGCCCCGAACTGCTCCGATCATCCTTTTGTTGATGGGTATCAACTCTTGTTGGCTCCTCTGACCAGGTTGGAATCCGCCGGGAAAGCGCAGGAGCAGCGTAGCAGTAGCATCGCCTCAGCCTCACTTGTTTGAGGAAAGTGTATGACAGTGAAAGCTTAGCCGGCGATAGCCACATGGAACGCTACGACCTTTCTAGTGTCTCAAGCATTCAACCTCGGAGCATCTTTCAGCGGCGGCGGCCGGAGAAACTCAGCGGCGAGAGAGAGAGAGAAGGCAAGCTGAAACGGAAATGTTCATCGTTCAACCCTAATGTTTAAAAATTTGCTTAACATTTTACTTCTTTTAGCCGCTAAACGACATCGTTTGACATCAGGTACTTAGTTTTTTTTTTTTCCCTTTTCCTTTTCCTTTTTTTTTTCTCCTTCTCCGAAGGAGAGGCTGTGTCTGTATGTATTGTAAATCCGTAGGCCAAAGCAGCGATTGAAACACTCGCAGGGTTTCAGCAACTCGCCCGAGCGGGAAAATATTGCCGGAAGTTAGGGTTTTCGCTACTCGGCATTGGTCGGATTCGATTTGGACATCCTCCGATTCGGTTGCTCTGCTTACTTTCTTCTTCGAGCTTCGTGTAGGTTTCAGCAACAACACCGTGCGTCAAGATGAGGATTATGATAAAGGGCGGTGTTTGGAAAAACACCGAGGATGAGATCCTCAAGGCGGCGGTTATGAAGTATGGGAAGAATCAGTGGGCTCGTATCTCTTCGCTTCTCGTTCGGAAATCTGCCAAGCAGTGTAAGGCTCGCTGGTATGAGTGGCTGGACCCGTCGATCAAAAAGGTAACGCCCTTCTTCACTTCTCGCCTTATGTCTTCTTTCCCTGTTGCAGTTGGGCTGGAGTATGGAGATTTTTTATGGGTGATAGTTTAAAACAGATCGGAACTCGGGTACTGATGATATTGTTAGATGCCTTACGTTACTACATAGCTCTGAGTGTGACGCGAATTTGTGAAAATTGCTGTGTGTGAGGCTGATGCTAACTTGATTTGGTTGTTGCAGACTGAGTGGACTAGAGAAGAGGATGAGAAACTGCTCCATCTTGCTAAGCTCATGCCCACTCAATGGAGAACAATTGCACCCATTGTGGGCCGTACTCCATCCCAGTGTCTTGAAAGATATGAGAAGCTCCTTGATGCTGCCTGTGTTAAGGATGATAACTATGAGCCTAATGATGACCCTCGAAAGCTGCGTCCGGGGGAAATTGACCCGAATCCTGAATCTAAGCCAGCACGTCCTGACCCTGTTGATATGGATGAGGATGAGAAGGAAATGCTTTCTGAAGCAAGGGCTCGGTTAGCCAACACAAGAGGAAAGAAGGCCAAAAGGAAGGCTAGAGAGAAGCAGCTTGAAGAGGCTAGGAGGCTTGCTTCCTTGCAGAAAAGAAGGGAACTTAAAGCTGCTGGTATTGATATTAGGCAAAGAAGGAGAAAAAGGAAGGGGATTGACTATAATGCTGAAATTCCTTTTGAGAAGAGGCCTCCTCCTGGCTTCTATGATGTTGCTGATGAAGATACAGCAGTGGAACAACCAATGTTCCCTACTACCATCGAAGAACTTGAAGGGAAACGAAGGGTTGATGTGGAAGCACAGTTGAGAAAGCAGGACATAGCAAAGAACAAAATTGCTCAGAGGCAGGATGCTCCAGCTGCCATCCTGCAAGCTAACAAGCTAAATGATCCTGAATCAGTTAGGAGGAGATCAAAGTTGATGCTACCGGCGCCTCAGATTTCTGATCATGAATTGGAGGAAATTGCAAAAATGGGCTATGCTAGTGATCTCATTGCTGAGAGTGAGGAACTAGCAGCGGGGAGTGGTGCAACACGTGCACTTCTTGCGAACTATTCCCAGACACCTCATCAAGGAATGACGCCGTTACGCACCCCGCAGAGAACTCCTGCGGGTAAAGGGGATGCCATCATGATGGAGGCAGAAAACCTTGCTCGGTTGAGAGAGTCACAGACCCCATTATTGGGTGGAGATAACCCTGAGTTGCATCCCTCAGATTTCTCTGGGGTGACTCCTAAGAAACGGGAAATTCAAACTCCAAATCCTTTATTGACTCCTTCTATGACTCCCTCAATGACTCCTTCGATGACTCCAGGAAGAGCTAGTGTTACTCCTAGAGTTGGCATGACACCTTCACGTGATGGATACACTTTTGGTATGACTCCAAAGGGGACACCCATTAGGGATGAACTACATATAAACGAAGACATTGATATGCCTGATAGTGCTAAGCTTGAGAGGAGAAAGCAAGCTGATCTGAGGGAGAATTTACGAGCTGGTCTTAGTAATTTGCCACAGCCCAGGAACGAATATCAGATTGTTGTACAACCGCCTCCAGAAGAGTTTGAGGAACCAGAAGAGAAGATTGAAGAGGATATGTCTGATAGGATGGCCAGAGAAAAGGCTGAGGAGGAAGCACAGCTCCAGGCATTGCTTCGGAAGAGATCAAAGGTACTACAGAGGGAGCTCCCAAGGCCCCCTGCTGCTTCTTTGGAATTGATTAGAAGTTCTCTGCTGAGAGCTGATGGAGACAAGAGTTCGTTTGTTCCTCCGACAGTGATTGAACAAGCTGATGAACTGATAAGAAAAGAGCTTTTGAAATTATTGGAGCATGACAATGCAAAGTACCCACTTGATGAGAAACCAAATAAGGAGAAAAAGAAAGGTACCAAGCGTTCAGCAAATGGACCCGCTACACCTATCCCTGTCATAGAGGATTTTGAGGAAGATGAGCTAACAGAGGTACGCATTTCATTTTGTATACATGAATAGTTGGTCTTTATATTACCAATCCTGTGACTAGGGTTGGTAGATGTACTTATTTGTTTCTGCTGGTAACTTTTCTACACCGAGATCGGTGTACTTATTTGTATGCTGATATTCACTGTTGTTTATAATTTTTGTTTTTTACCTTTTTTCTGGCGGTATAGACACTTATGTAGAGGGAGCGAAAAATGTAATGCTGCATATTGCAATGCTTCATATCATGCTACTGCATTCTGTATTTATGTAGTGCATTCATCCCTCCATCAAACCCAGTGTGTGACTAATTGGGTTTCATGTAGGTGTTTTGACTGGATTTCTTGAGTAACATGTTTGATGATCATGCTATTGCAGGCTGACACTTTGATAAGAGAAGAGTCTCAGCATGTACGTGTTGCAATGGGGCATGAGGGCGAGTCTCTTGAAGAATTTGTTGAAGCACACAAGACTTGCCTGAATGATTTGATGTACTTTCCTACTCGGAGTGCTTATGGTCTTTCCAGTGTCGCTGGTAATATGGAGAAATTGGCTGCCTTGCAGTTTGAATTTGAGAATGTCAAGACAAGGTTGGAGGCTGAAAGGGAGAAGGCATTACGCCATGAAAAGAAAGTGAATGTTCTGACGCAAGGTTATCAGGTATGAGGCATTCAGACCTTATTGCTTCCAGCAGTGTTCATCTTTTGATCTGCACTGGAAAACACCATTTTATCTCTTCCTTGTTGTTGGTTGCCTGTCTTTCCTACTGCTTACCTGGTTCAGCAGTTATGATGGTTTTCTGATATCATGCTGGCTTGCTGATGTGGTTTTGCTTTACTTAAAATGTACCTGTGGTTTTGTTGAACAACATGCACTTATTTGTGTTGAGAACTTTGTGTAAGCTTTGACCAAGTTCTAGACGACTTGGAGAAATAAGAAAATAGAGGAAGAAGAACTTTGCCTTTTAGACTACTGTTCCGTCATTAACAATGTTTCCCCCTTCGGTAACTGCTCGAAGTTTACAGGTAGCACATGATTCTGTTTGTGAATATCCATGTCTTCCTTTCTCTTGTACTTGGTTGTTCGCATATTGCCTTAAGCCTGATAAACTGCTTGTCACCCATTGTTTGTTTTATATCTGGGCATGGATGACTGGCAATCATATTGGGTTTTGTTGCGTGTGTTTGGTGCAATCAAATTGAGATTCTGCTGTTCTACTCTTGTTTGTGCACTAAAAATGTTTGGTATTTTTCAATGATCAGATACGTGCTGAAAGGCAGCTTATGCCACCAATCGAGTCAATCTTAAAGCAAATAGACACTGCTGGAACGGAATTGGAATGTTTCCAAGCATTACAAAAGCAAGAGCAGTTAGCTGCATCACACAGGATTAATAGTCTGTGGGAGGAGGTACAGAAGCAAAAAGAACTGGAAAAAATTCTTCAAAGGCAGTATGGAGATCTTGTCACTGAGTTGGAGAGGATGCAGCTGCTTGTCAAACATTACAGAGAACAAGCCAAACAAGAAGAGATTGCTGCCAAGGAACGTTCGATTGAATTGTCTGCTACTGTTCAAGATGATGCCATGGTAGATGCTGAGACCTCCGAGCAGCCAATGTCAACAAATGGTGCTGTGCCCGTCAGTTCTGCATCTCATGATGAAGTTGCACCACTTCCAGAGACTGATCAAGCTGGAGAACGTGTCACCACAGATGCAGAACTAGTTGCCTCTGAGGATGATGTAAAGCAGGGTTCAATTTCTGCAGACCAACAAACGGTCCTCTTGGCCGAAACAAATCCAGGTAGTGGCGACAATGCTGATGCCATTGGGCATGTAGTCCTAGGCCAAGTCCCGAGTGCCGAAATTGATGAACATAAGGCAGAAAGGGATGAAAATGTTGCAAAGGCGGATGTGGAGGATGTTACCATGTCTGAACAAGCAGCGACGAGGACGGATGAAGAAAGAGAGTCCACGGGTACTATTGAGAAGGAAGAGTGACGCTTGAAATTGCATCAGACTGGCATCCTTGTTCTTCACTAGTGAAAACAATCATATGAGATTGGAACTGTAGAACCTCAAAGAGTGATTCCTTAGGGATCTGGGCATCAGTTGTGATGGAACTTTGTTCTGTTTTGGATACCCTACGTTACATAAGAATAGATGGACGAGCAGAAGATGGTGTGGTGAGATTTTAGGTTCTGTCGTAGCTGTCTTGGTTAGTTGATGAACTTAGCTACTTGTTTGGGAAGCTCTCCAAAGGTGCATAGAGACAACAATGCGTTTGTCCTTATTTCTCAACGAGTTTGAAAGACCTTGTTAGCACTCTTGTGATATAACCGGATTGAGAACATATTGGGCACTGGGCCTTGTTTGGGCCGGCGCACTCACGCCTCAGACTTGTTTATACGGTTAAATCGTGTTGTGTTTATTCGTGCTTGTATAGTGCTCATATCGTGAATCACAAAAAAAGAAGAAACTAAAACGGGATTGAAAAATACTGGAAAAATTGGATGAAAATGCTCAGAAAGGTAACAAATAAGGAGGAGAAAAATGGAAGTATATGGAAAGTGATTATGCCTCCACGTGTGTTTTTAATTCTTTAGCCAGTTTTACTTATTGTACTAATAACCTATAATATTTTTTCTGATCACTTCTAACAACAAAACTCATTATTTATGTAGTTATAATTTGTAATTTTTGAACTCATAGTTCTATTTATATTTATTTTTTATAGATCAAGTATTTTTTGGCCATGTCGTGCCTATACTCGATGGGATCACAAAAATATTAGGTCCGACACAATCTGCTTATAAACAGTGTCATGCATGTACTCGTGTTTGTACTCTTTTTTTTTTGGGTTAAAGACACATTTGGTCACTGGGTTTATTAAAATGTGTCATGTTTAGTCACTGAAAAAAATAAATATCAAATTTGGTCACTCGAATTAATAAAACAGTCCATATTTAGTCACTCTCCGTTAACTTTGCAGTCAACCCTAACAGTTGACTGTTAAATGTCTGACGTGGCGATTAAAAATTAATATAAAAATTAATTTTTTTTTTAATATTTCCACATCATTAAAATAATAAAATAAGTAAATTAAATCTTTTCTCCTCTCCACAACCGCCCCAGCGTCTTCTTTTTCAACCTCCCCCACTGCCGCTGCCGCCGGCAAAACTCCGGCGTCTTCTTGTTCAGCTTGTTGCTGTCAATGTCCTCCATGGTCAACTTGGCGAGCTCTTCAATCCCATTCACGGTGACAAGCTTCATGGGTTCTTTCTCCAGCTTCACTTTCTCCTGTGGGTTAATCCCCTGTCGAAACTTCTCCTTCAGTACCCAATACCCTGCTCTTTCTTCCACCCTCGGCTCCAGCCTCGTCGCTTCCACCTCCGCCGGCGCCGCCGTGGCAGGCGGGCTGACGGCCGCAAAGAGCCTGTTGGGTTTCTGCCTGGTGGAGGCGCGGCATCTGGGCAGCGGTGGGGTGAGGAACTTGGGGGAAAATGATGACATGTTGGGAATTTTTCGTCAGGTGGCAGAGGATTCAAGATCAGAGAAACAGGGGAGGATTTTGTTTCTTGAGGGGAGTGGAAGGAAGAGGTTTTGTAGAGAAGAAGGAAGGGAAGGGAAGGGCGGCCTTTGGATGAGGGCGTGTGGCGGTGGGAAGATGTGTTGGAAACACATCTTCTTCGTAGATATGGTATTCACCGACGGACGCCGGAGTTTTGCCGGCGGCAGCGGCAGTGGGGGAGGTTGAAAAAGAAGACGCTGGGGCGGTTGTGGAAAGGAGAAAAGATTTAATTTACTTTTATTTATTTATTTTATTATTTTAATGATGTGGAAATATTAAAAAAAATTAATTAATTTTTTTATTAATTTTTTAATCGCCACGACAGACATTTAACAGTCAACTGTTAGGGTTGACTGCAAATTTAACGGAGAGTGACTAAATATGGACCGTTTTATTAATTCGAGTGACCAAATTTGATATTTGTTTTTTTCAGTGACTAAACATGACACATTTTAGTAAACCCAGTGACCAAATGTGTCTTTAACCCCTTTTTTTTTTTAACGTTGGATGGTCGTTTCGTTAATAACGAAACACGACATACATAGTTTACAACACTGAAAGAAAGGACGAAAAAACCAACAAAAATAGGGTTGAAACAAAAATTGGAACTACAAGTCCCAAGGCCCGCAAAACCCAAAACCTTGGTCCAAACACTTTGGGCAAAATGACCACTAGTAACCCTACAACTGTTGGTCGCCTGGTCTGAAACACTGAGGGGATGGCTGTCAAAAGCATCCCCACCAACAAAAACGCGTCGCCAACATCCTTTCTGCATTCACGTTGACAAACGAGCAGGAACGACGGATGAAGGAGATCAAAGCTCCAAACAACACTGGTTCCATTAGACCGCCGACGTGCCGACAAAAGGGAAACCTGAAGCCTTGATGTGGATAACCGATTCCAGAGAGAGCTCTGAACTTCACCTACACAAACAAGTAAAATATAGCGCAAACCCAGGGCTTGGACAGAGGAGAGGCAACCAAATCATCATTAATCTGAGCCCTCGCCTGGATCTAAACTCAACAGAGCCATCCTTGCTCACAAACCCCCTGAATCTTCATCCAATGCAACTAGGGTCCAAGCATCTCCGAACCATCCCCATGTATGAATGAATCATGTGGAGCTAGATGGAGGACTAGAG
Source organism: Linum tenue (assembly GCA_946122785.1). Lineage (NCBI taxonomy): Eukaryota > Viridiplantae > Streptophyta > Magnoliopsida > Malpighiales > Linaceae > Linum > Linum tenue. The sequence continues at coordinate 5,709,211 of CAMGYJ010000005.1, read as the reverse complement.
GGTCGGGGAGCAAGCGAGACGAACTCAACCCCCTCAAACACCTACTAGAAAGAAACATCCACACAGATCTAGGATCAAGTGGGGAGCAAAAGCATCTCCTCGGAGAGATAAGAAAGAACATCATCACAAAGATGGAGGAAGAGCTAACAGGGAAAGGCAGTAGCAGGAGGAGGGAAAAGGAAGGTAAAAAGAGAGGTTAAGGGCTACCGCCGGTCCCAAAGTGGAGGCCGATGACAGCCCATCATAGATCTAGATTTGAATTCAAATGAAAAGGGATATAATGGGAAAGGTAGAGAGAGTGATAGCCTATTTGTGTTTATACTCATGAAGTTTAGGCCATACACAACATATGAAGTATTCATTCTCTTGTCAGGCTGGTCGATATACTACGTGCCCGTTCTCATGCATGCCCTGATCATAACGTGTCGTGCTAACCCATAGACCGCTCGACCGGATTCACATGTACAATTGAGAAGCATAAAACATCAATTGCACTATCCATTAAAATGTTGCATTTCGTAATATAATCCTAAATGAATTAGGATTATATAATATATTCTTTTAATCGCGTGGCATCTTCTTTGTTTTATATACATGATCAATATATGATATGTATCATTAGGATTTCAATTCGCAATCAAATATCTTTATTAACTTAAACACGTTTCTCAATTCTCTCCTTATCGACAAACAAGAATGAACATTCGAGTGAGTCTACCGCCAAATCCATCTGATATGATCCAAATTGGCCACTTCTACAAGTCACAATTACTTGCCAAAGAAGCTATCAAGGTTGGAAAGAAGAAAGGCAGAATTTGGCTAAGTCAAAATCCGTGTTCAGGGTACATACTTTGGAGGCATGGTTCTCTCAATTGGCTTGGTGGAAATTCAAATTTAAGGGTTTGTTTTACAGATAAAGTTACCATGTTTCCAATGGTATGCTTTGTGGATCCAGATGATGTCATTAAGATTGTTTTCCAAGGCCTCAAAGTTGCTACCTCAAAACTGGAAAACTGCCAGAAAATAGCTAAGGCAGAAAACTGTTTTGTGAAGCCTACTTTGGAGCTTGATTCGAGGAGTATGGATCTGATTCAAGTCCAAAGGCTTCCACAACATGAAACTAGGTATGTTTGTGAACAAATGGAAGGAATTGGATGAAGAATTGGAGTTCGGAAAGGCCTCGAACAAAAGGCGCGAAGTTAGTACGAAAGCTGCCTTTTGACTGTTTTGCGGGCAGATTACTTGTGCGCCAAGAAAGGAAGTTTATGGCCGAAATTTGAGTCCTTTTTAGAGTTTGTTTTTACCTTAATTGTTTCCTTGTTCATCTAGATTTGTATTAGGTTTTATTGGCTATAAATAGGCCTCCATTTACGTTGTAAAAACATAAGACTTTGATTAATCGAAAAACAAACCTTTGGTTTTGTGCAAGTTGCGACTTGTTTGAGTTTGGTGGATTCCAAGCTTGTGAGCTTCGTATCGATTGAATATCCTCTTCAATCGTGGTCGAGCAGCTACCCTTTTATACCATACGAGCTTTCCCCAGGTGTGGAATTGTCCGTTGGTTCCGTTTTATCCCAAGTTCGTATTAAGAGCGCTTCGTTCTTGATTCGAGCTCAATCGATTCTTCGATTGAGTCGTTTGTTGCGTTACTTTGATAACATACACCCCCTAGGGGCGTATTACCATCCAAGTCCAACCAATTAAAACCCAACCACCATGTGTTTAGGTGGTTATTTTCTACTTAACCTATTAAACTTGAACGAACGACGGATGCCTTATTTATTTACCCAAGAAACCACTCAATATAATGTCATTGATTTACATTATGCAATCACACATTTGTCATTTTTACCCAAAAGATCAAGTGGGATTGATCCATGGCTTATACAAAGTGCATCGAAAGTTTGTTGCTTGCAAAGAAGATGTTTTGCATTAAATTATGTTTAATGATTAGGTGCAATGCAAAAATAGGTTTAGTGCTCCAAGAATTATGTTTGAACAAGTTTGGACAACCTAATTAGAACCTAACCATACACTCTAACTCTAGAAAATAACATAACGGATTTGTTAAGCAAATTGGCTGAACTTTGATGATCCATATATAAAACAAACATTGTTTAGGGACTGCAGAATGAACACCATAACTTGAGGGACCATGCGGGATATAAACTCTTGCATTTACTGACGCATTAATTATTCTTTTATTTTATATTCCACCATAAAGTGTAATAAAGCTCTTCTTCATCTTCCTTCCAGTCCACAGTCTCTCTCACAGTGATGCCATTCTCCTTCTCCACTCCCCTTTTTCTTCTTCAACCCTCATCTCCACCACATCCACTGCCTTCCCTCCGCCGCCGTCTCTCCATCTCCAATTCGTAGCATTTTCCTTCTCCTTCGCCGGAAGTCATGTCGTCTTCTTCTCCAATCGTCTACTCCATCTCCCTTCTACTATCCCTCGCACTCATCTTCATCTTCGCTCCCGAAATCCTCCCTTCCCAAAACCCTTTTTCCTCCCCTCACGACGATCTTGACGATCTCGCTCTCTTCAATAAAGCCCTCCGCTCCGTCCACGGCGGCGGCCGCGGCGGCCACCGCCGGCTCCGAATCTCCCGCCTCGCCACCAAAAACCCCACCCCCAAGATCGCCTTCCTCTTCCTCACAAACTCCAACCTCACCTTCGCCCCTCTCTGGGACCGCTTCTTCCGCGGCCACTCCCACCTCTACAACATCTACGTCCACGCCGATCCCTTCTCCGCCGTCGAAATCCCTCCACCCTTCGAATCGCACCTCATACCCAGCAAGAGGACAGAGAGGGCTTCCCCAACCTTAATCGCCGCCGAGCGGCGGCTCCTCGCCCGGGCCATTCTCGACGACCCGTTCAATCTCTATTTCGCCCTCGTCTCCCAGCACTGCATCCCTATCCACTCTTTCCCCTTCTTCTACCGCTCGCTTCTTGGGGATAACCCGATTAGGGCTTTCGGCTCCCAGCCTCGTCACCGGAGCTTCATCGAGATCCTCTCCGACGACCCCAATCTCCCCGAGCGGTACGCCGCCCGCGGGGAGAACGCGATGATGCCAGAGGTGCCCTTCGACGAGTTCCGGGTCGGGTCGCAGTTCTTCGTGCTCGCCAAGCGCCACGCGCTGCTCGTGCTGTCTGACAGGAAGCTGTGGAGGAAGTTCCGGCTCCAGTGCCTGAACCTGGACTCCTGTTACCCGGAGGAGCACTACTTCCCGACGCTTCTGTCCATGGCGGATCCCAAAGGGTGCAGCAAGTTCACTCTGACGAATGTGAACTGGACGGGGAGCTGGGATGGACACCCGTACACCTACGAGGCACCGGAGATATCGGCGGGGTTGATACGGAGGTTGAGGCAGTCCAATTCCAGCTACCCTTATTTTTTTGCCAGGAAATTTTCGCCGGATTGCCTGCCGCCGCTGATGGATATTGCCGAGGACGTAATTTTCCGGGATTGAGTGAACGGCAACCGAGCAGCAGCAAAAGGGGAAAGTAAGTAAAACTAAACCGAATTTTCTTATTTGTTTTTTTTTTCCTGATAAATTCTTTAATCTCCATTGAGCCAGTAAAATAATGAAATTTAAGTCATTATATTGAGTAGTAGTTAATTAGATAACAAATGCTCGTCAATGAGGCGTTTTTGGGTGCTAAAATGCAGGGAGAGACTGTTCAAATGAGATTTGAAGGCTCTTTATAATTTCTTATTTTCTTTCATGGGGCGTGATTAATTAGTTTTGATGAATTGCATTGTTAGAGTGTTTAAGGGTAAAATATTAAATCTTTACAAAATGTTGGGTCTTCCCCTTGACATTGAATGAAATTAAACACATGAAAGGGAATTGTTTTGCTTGTTTGATTCCCTTTTTGTAATGTACCAAGTGGTTATGGTTTGTATATGCGATGAATGACGAATAGGAATGAAACCAAAAGAAGCTAAATGAAAGGGTTAATGGAAAAGACATAGTAGTGAAAACAATTATAGTTTATCTTCAAAATACCATCAGACTCGTAAGTCGCCATACCTTAGCAATGCACGAACTTGTGCTCGGGTGTTCTAGTCCTAACGACTCTCCTACAAAACTCTTAAGCTGAACTCAGACATGCTGTATATTGGTTGTTATCGTTTGTATATAACTTTAGACACCACTGGTGTGTGTCTCAGTAGTTGGGAAATTGGGTGATAGATTAGTCAACTAACAAAACATATTAGTATTATCCATTGCATCTGAGAGAGCCCAATTTTATCTGGTTCTTGCAACCGGGGTTGGCTGGTCTGATGACGAATGATTTGAGGGTCGAAGCAAATCCTAGGAATATGAAGGAAACACGCTTACAATATCTGAAATTGAGTTTCACTTTCATCCTTGAGCTCTGTTACTTTGATATTTAGGGATGTCTGAAATTCTGAATGACTAACACTACAGTTCAAGCAACCTATATAATAATGGTATAAGAATCGAAGGCTCTACTCAAAGAATATATATTGTTGGCCCTTCTTTGGCGTGTTATCTTTCTTTATCTTCTTTATACTTTATAGAGCAAAAGAAGAGGGGGAGAGAGAGATAGTGATGGATATGGTGCTCTCTCTGAGTTTGACTAACAAACAATACATTATATAAACATAAGTGTAAGATTCCCCTAACTTTGCTTTTGGCAAGAGGGAGGCATCATTCTTTCGGTGCTTAATTATGTCTGAGATCATATGGTTTGTGGCCGCTTCTGTATCTTTTTCCCCTTAATGGCAATGCATCATATCATAAGAAGGCTACCAAAAGTGGTTTGGCGTCATAATCACGTGATGAAAGGGTTATTTGATCTTGATTGATCTAATCTGATCTCTATGTTATTAATTTATCTCTCTTGTTACTTGTGATGTAGGGAGTCGTAGCCATTATAGTTAGCAGGTGGGTTGGTGTTGGCAGCAACAGAGCAGAGAATGAGAGTTGAGAAAGGAATCTCTGCTCTCTTGGTCTGGCGTTTTCCTTTTGTTATTTGCTTACTACTACTTTCTGCTACTAGTAGTTTGGAGGTTGCCGTGGAGGAGAAGCAGACAGCGGAGAAAGGAGAGCAGAGTTTTGGATTCTGAAAAGGGGAATCCCAGAAGAGGCTCCTTCCCTTGTCTATCCCTCTCCTCCAGCCAATGTAGAATAGAATTATGAATGAGGACTTTAAAGAAAGTTCACATTCTATTCTGTATATTAGAGAAAAGAAAATGGAAAGCCACAAAAAAAAAAAAAAAAAAAATTATTTGCAGAGTGGAGAAAACTAGTTTGTGAATGATGATGTTGTATATAATGCCCACCAGCTAAAAAGGCAAAGTGGGTTGCAGCCTGTGTTGTTTGTTGGTAATGGGAGCAATGGGAGAATGCCTCATTCTCAGTACTGTGTCTTCCTTTGTGGGGTTCTGTATGGGGATGTCAATTAAGTTTTTATACAGATGAATTGGAACATGCGCCTCTCAGAAGATTGAAGGTCTTGTTTTGTTTTGCTTTCTCAGAAATTATGAAGCTTTATGTTTATCAGTTCATGTTCATGTTTATGTTTACAGGAAATGCAGTAGCAGATCCTTGACCCAAAACACACCATGTACTGTATATCCAAAGGGCAGAGAGATTCATTCACTCTATTGAAATCTCCGGACAAAGTTGTTAACAGGTGTGAATTTTACAGGGTGGGAATGCGGTGTTGATTGATATGGACGGGAATTATACATATCCGACGACGGCGGACAAAAACCACTAGCTAAATTCCGATGGAGGACGTTGGTTCACTTCGATTCGATTCAATTCAATTGAAGGGGATAAGAACATCGCCGATGTTCTTGTGCCACGGATCCGCCAAGTGAGTCGCCAAGTTCTCCAGCGGGCCGGTCCCCGGGTACGCCGACTGCTGCACGCAGAACCCGACGAACGCCAGCAACGCCAGCCGGCCGTTCTTGATCTCCTTGAGCTTGTACTCCTCGAACTTCTTCGGGTCCTTGGAGAAGCCGAGCGGGTCGAACGCGCCGCCGGGGTACTTCTTCTTCTCCGGGTCCTTCTCCATGCTCCGCTGGTGCTCCACGAACGCGATTGACAGGAACTCGATCACCAGTATGGTCGGCAGGGTTCCCCACGGAACCGGCTGGCCCAAGTAGCTGGCCTGACCGCCCGGCACCGCCGCCCACGACTGGGCCTGCACCCAGTTCCCCAGGCCCAACGCCTCCGGGACCAGAATCCCCGGGACGGCGAGCATGGCCCATCGGCAGTGGATCAGCTCCGACTCCTTGAACCGCTCCAGGTTCTCCGGGACCGTACCCAGACCTAGCGGGTCGAACCCGAAGTCACTGCATAAATCAATTTTATCCACAATCAATCAAAATTCAGAGGTAATTGTAATTCAAATTCAAACCTTTCTGGTTGGGTTTTGGGTTTCAGTTTCAAACTACCCGGGGGCAGAGCCGTCGAGGTGGGCGGGCCGGGGCTGGCCGGGCATCCATTCGGCGGACATGACGACCCGGCCGGAAGAGGCGATGGCCGGGAGGGGGACGGAGGAGGCGAATTTGGACCTGGAGGAAGAGAGGAGAGACGGGAAGGCGATGGCGAGGCCGCCGCTGCTCATCGCTGAGTTTGCCGCCATTGTTCCCGGTCGAAACGAAGGATTGAAAGAAATGAGAAAGGGAACAGAGAGAATGAATGGACTTTGAGTGGCTGATACAAAGGGGTCGTGAGAGTTTATGAATGAGAATGGGTAGAAGATGGGATGGACAAGGCAGAAGAATCTGGAGATGGATTCGCATTGGCTTGAGAAAGCTTCCAGGGGATACATTATTGGGCCACGTCGGATTTCCCATATCTCCGCTTCGCTTCGGATTGCGTACGTGGCGTTCCCCGTTCTTATTTGTGGTCGAGCTTCGTTGTCGCCATTGCTGCTCCCTCCACTCGGATAAAATAAAAAAATCTAGCTCTCCCTCCCTGTGAGTGTGACGATAGAGAATCCTCGATGCGGATAAACTGGGACAACATAAAAAATGTAGGTGATCATTTTGTTGAAATTTAAAATTAAGTGACCGATTTGTTAGTCATTCCAATGTAAGTGACCTTTAATGCAATTATGCTATTAACCGGAAAATATTGGGGCAATGTTCTTGGAAAGTACTTGACTTTTGATCCCTCCACGCGTTTCCTTCTTTCTTTTTACTTTCTGCGCACCGAAGGAAAACAAATTATCACCGCAACCTCCGTCTTTCTTCCTCAGCTCTGCCCGCCATTGCTGATTCAGTTCGGCTTTCACTTCTCCCAATTAGTTTGGAAAATTCAATTCGTACAACTCTGATAGCAGCAGCTAGGATAAAAGATGCAGAGAATCTTCGGCGCTAAGAAGAACAAGGATCCTCCTCCTTCCATCTCCGATGCCTCCGATAAGGTTCTCTCTCGCTTTCACCTGCTCGCTGTTTCTATGATGTTTTGTTATTGGGTTTATGTTTTGGTGTCCAGAATTGAATTGCGTTGAACTTGCGAGCTGCAATTCGAGTTTAGCCCTGTGTTGAAGAATTTAGAAGTCTTGCTCCGATAGTTCAGATGGATTTAGGGTTCATGGAATCTGTTATTTCAATGTGACTGATCCAGTCTTGAAATTCGATTATTGTGTGGTGATCTATCCTCCATCTCCTGTGCGGCAAAATGCCGCTTCTATGGAGCAAAGGCCTGGACTTTGTGGGCGAATGTGAAGAATTTTCGTTTCTTTAAATTGGAAAGGAAGTATCTCATTGAGAGGTTTCTCTGCGGAAGTGGTTTTGGCATAAATACCCGATCTTTATGATGGATTGTCATGTTTGCTTGCATAATCATTGTGGAATTGGGAGTTAACCTGGATAGCGTTTCCTCTCTCAGATTACTAAAAGGGGCGACACTGTGGAAGAGAAGATTAAAAAGCTGGACGTTGAGCTCAGCAAATACAAAGAACAGATTAAGAAAACACGACCTGGACCTGCTCAGGAGGCCATTAAAGCACGTGCCATGAGGGTTCTTAAACAGAAGCGCATGTAAGACCTACTGCTGTTACTTTTCTTTTCTTATGCTTCTATGTAGAGCAAGGCAGCAATGTTGACATTTGAGATTGATACTGAGTTCAGCATTTCTGTTTCCATGGGTTTGAGAATCGCACCATCTGCTATCGAACTTCTTATTCGACATCAATGTTTTATGACTTCGCATGGCTGTACTATTTGCTTCAATGATGCTTATTTATGACATGTACAAATGTCTTGGACAGGTATGAGGGTCAGCGTGACATGCTCTACAACCAGACTTTTAACCTGGATCAAGTTGCTTTTGCTGCTGAGGGTATTAAAGATGCTCAACAAACTGTATGGCTCGGTTCCCATGAAAGAATATGAGATTTGAAAAATTATGAGTTGATTTTCAATGCTCTTATAGCACTCTGAGATTATGTTAAGGCTTGCAACTCCTCTTGAAGGACTATTTACTTAAAATAGTGACTCACTCTGTTTTGTATCCTGTGCATCTTTTGGTTTCTTCTCTTCAGATGTCAGCTCTGAAGTCTGCCAACAAAGAGTTGAAAGGGATGATGAAAACTGTTAAGATTCAAGATATAGATGTATGTTGCCTAAAATTCTTCCGTTGCTCTTATTATTGTACTGGTTGTTAGATATTCTGTTAGCATAACTGGCTGATCTCTTTCTATGTAGAACTTGCAAGATGAGATGATGGACCTGATGGATGTTAGTAATGAAATCCAAGAAACTCTGGGTAGAAGTTATAACGTGCCTGATGACATTGATGAGGATGAACTCATGGGTGGTAAGCCAAATGTTTAGAGCTGTTGGACAGTACTAAGTTCTACCTTTCTGTCTTCTCTGAACTACTTTTAGGTCACTCTATAAAATGTTAATCCTTGCTATGTCCTCTGATTCAGTATGTTTTCGAGATTCAGGCAGACTAGTATAAACAGACTACCATAAGCAAACTAGTAGCATATGGGGTGGGTCGTCTAATGCAGAGAGAATAAGTCAGAGACTTGATACTGAGCAAATTTTTTTTTTTTCGTTTTGACTTATTCTTTTATCGCAGAACTTGATGCTCTGGAGGCAGACATGGGATTTGAAACCGAAGGTGATGGCGTGCCATCGTATTTGCAGCCTGACAAGGAACCAGATCTGGATTCAGAACTCAACCTGCCTACGGCACCTATGGGACATGCTGCTAGACCCCAGGTGATAATATATGAGGTCTTATAGCTTCTTCTAATCCATTCCTGAGCATCGCGTAAGCAGTGTTTGGATGGAGATGGGTGCCTGATCCAGTCGGTTGGTAATCCCTTGCATGCATATAATAACATTGGCTCACTGGTTTGCAAGTCCATTTCCATTAGCTTCTCTATCTACTTTGGAAGGAAGTCAGCCAAGCTCTGGAGTTGTTTGACACTGATGGTCATGTGGATCTGAACTAACCAAATAATCCGTGCATTCCATGAGGCTGCTTGCTGACTCTCCTTTCTTTGTGTGTACTTTTCCTGCCAATAATTCCTGCATTCCATTTGTTTGGCAGGCTGAGGATGAATTTTCACTACCAGCTGTTCCACGGGCATCCCTTCGTGGCTAATGCAGTAGTAGTCTGTACTTACTACCCTTGTGCATAATCAAATTGGAGAGAGAATCGGCCTTGGAAGGGAAGGGAAGGGAAGGTTATTATTATCATCAAACACAATGTGCAGAATAACATATCATTCTTAACTGGGTGTGCTTGGTGGTGATTGAGAGGGATGGCTTATGTTTGGCAGAGTTCTTCGGTCTTCCTTTTTTTGTTTTTTTTTATAAAGGACAAACTGCTCTACCATGGACATCAGAGGCGTAGTTATATGTAACGTTCTGTGATTGTGAATGGCATTGACATACAAGGGCGTAATTATCATCTTTTTTAGACTTGTAATATTACTACTCTTTTTCTTTTATCAATGAGATAACATTGTTCACTTTCATGTTGAACTAAATCTAAATACAAAGAGTCGTAGTTTCAATCTGGAACCCTTCAGTTATATAAAAGAAAAAAAGGGGTATACAATACACGATGTATACTTTTGAGAAATGTAGAGACTATGATTCAGTAGATGTGTTGTGTGCATCATCACGCGGACGGAGGCAATCAACGGTTCTGTTAAATTTGCTTCTGGTTTCATGAAGTTCACCATCTGCAAGCCGCCGATGCTATCGGACTCTCCGGCCTGAGATATGGAGGAAGGTGGGATGTTGAGCACCATCTTCAGTTTCACTAATGTAAGCATACCAGTATCAGAGAAGAGAACATTTATGAAACTTTTTTAAGAGTTGGATCAGAATGAGAATTGCGAGAAAATGCAGGTACTCTGATGGTATATTTGGTTTGGGGATCTAGGGATTTGGATTTTGTCAACACGTAGCTGAGAGAGAGGGGGTAAAACTCAACTCGAAGTAAGCAAAGACGGAAACCAATTCAGCAGATCATCCTTCCAAATTAGTCCACCCGAAGTCACGGTCAGTAGCCGAACTGTTTTCTGCATATCTCATCAACCAGGATATGGCGAATGAGCTGGACGGCTTCCACTTCGAGCAGAACCACGGCAAGGCGAGGGTGAGGGTCGCCAGAGTCTGGCGGGCCGATGGCGGCGGCGATCACTCCATGGTGGAATGGAGCGTCAACATCACCCTTTTTTCCGACTGCATCAACGCTTACGTTCGTGACGACAACTCCGACATCGTCGCCACTGACACCATGAAAAACACCGTAATTGACTTCACACCCTCTACTTGATTTACCCTTTTGTTTCACCTCCGATTCGGGATCGTTGAGATGAATTGAAATCCCTTTTCTGTTTCCCCCTTCACCACTAGGGATGCATTCACTCATATGTTTGAGATTCCTAGATTTGGAGCTAGGGATTTTGTTTCAGTTCTTATCTGGATATCTGATGGTTCAATCAAACAGTAACCCTTGTGTAGTTGAAGATAAAATGTATGCCATTTGGGAAATTCAGTTGACTTGGGAAGTGGCAAGAGTTCATTTATGTAGTCAGCAGCTTGGCTAATCCTGTTTGCCGTGTCTTGTTCACTTTCCTATTCCCTGCGTTGTGGAAATGGTGTGTAGGTGTATGTGAAAGCGAAAGAGTGTTCCCAACAGCTTTCAGCAGAGGAGTTCGCAATTTTGCTTGCGAAGCACTTCACAGCGTTCTACCCGCAGGTAAAAAGTTTTAAGAGATTTCGGAGATTGCCTTAACTTTGTGAAGTACCCATTTGACTTATGTACCTGGTAGTTTGTTTCTTCTTGATTTCTGTTGGAGATTCGTTGTAACCAATGTGGAAGGAGAAGCATAGTTTGGAGGTGAAATTTTGTTTGAGAAGGAGTGGAAATAGTTTGGGGTTATTTTCTGGGTGGGTTCCTTTTGGGTTTTGTAGTGGACAGTAGTCACATTCAGCATGAGGTTAGAACAAGACTTATGTACCTGGTAGTTTGTTTCTTCTTGATTTCTGTTGGAGATTCGTTGTAACCAATGTGGAAGGAGAAGTATAGTTTGGAGGTGAAATTTTGTTTGAGAAGGAGTGGAAATAGTTTGGGGTTATTTTCTGGGTGGGTTCCTTTTGGGTTTTGTAGTGGACAGTAGTCACATTCAGCATGAGGTTAGAACAAGATTTTGAATGTGGTCCATCCTCTTCAATAGTTTTGTGTTGAGGTTCCGGCACTGCTGAATCAAGTTCGCACTGAAAAATTGGTTCTTGGGTCTGAACTGAAAAATTGTCTCAAGTAGTTGACAGGTGACTTTTATTTATGCCCCCATGGGACATGTTTCTGGTCCTACTAATGTTAATGGGTTGGCCATTTTCAAATTGTGATGCAGCTGTTGTCATTTTCTTTCCAGTTCTTATCTTATGAATCATGCCCCGTTTTCTGATCAATAACTAGTTTGTATTGCAAAATTTGTTAGGTAACATCAGCAATTGTCAAGATAGTGGAGAAGCCATGGGAGCGCATCAACTTAAATGGGCAACCACATGAACATGGTATAGTACTGAAGTTTGTTGAGTAGAATAGTGTGCGAATTTCTAAATTCTTTTTTGTGAACCAGCTAAGTTTATGGTGGTCTGCTATCCTTCCATTGCATCTTGTTGTCTTAAACAAACATTTACATGCTTGTTGCAAACTAGCGAAATATGCACACCTTATATTTGTCAGCATGCTGGTTAAAAGAGCTGCTAATATGCTGTTATGTTGTCAAAGGTTTTAAACTTGGAAATGAGAAACATACAACAGAGGCCGTAGTCAAGAAGTCTGGTGGGTTGAAGTTGACTTCTGGAATTGCAGGACTGTCTGTACTGAAAACTACCCAGGTATTGTTTTGTGCTTTTCACTCTTTTCAGCTGTTGCAATTGAGCCCTGGAATCCGTGCAATCACAATGCAATCGTAAACTGAAAACACACTATTCAGTAACATTCAACCGAAGCATATGCATGTAAGATTTGTCTGACTTAGCAATTATGTCTCTTAGATCCAATTTCATGGGGTAGGTAGTCCCAAATTCCTCTCTTCCAGGTTGAACAAACGAGGGCTTCTTTAGCCTTCCTTAGCTTGCTCCTGCTTTGATTCTCTACATGTGTCCATTCGTTTCCATCAGTTATGCAATCTTTGTGTTGTTGATTGCTTGATTTTATGTGACTGAAAGAACAGTCAGGTTTTGAAGGGTTTGTCAGGGACCAGTATACTGCTCTTCCTGAAACCCGTGAGAGGATGCTGGCCACTGAAGTCACTGCCATATGGAGGTGAATTTTGAGATTGTTAACTGTGGTATGTTTGCTTTTATTCGTTGGAAGCTTCTTCTTAGTTCTTTCTGGATCAAATGTGGATGCAGATATTCGTACGACTCCATCTCCAAAGTCCCTCAGAAACCCCTTTACTTCAATGAGAGATATTTGGATGTGAAGAATGTAGTTCTCAGCACATTTTTTGGTCCTCCCAAGGGCGGAGTATATAGTGCTTCCGTTCAAAGCACTCTTTTCCAAATAGAGAAGGCCGTACTGATAAGGTTCTCTCTACTCTCCAATGCTTTTACTGGTTTCAGTTAGGAAGTTCAGTGATATGGTACTCTAAAGTTTCCCTGAGAATCATTTTGTGTTTTTCTGGTCGTATGCAGATTCCCTGACATATCATCTGTCCAACTGAAAATGCCAAACATCCACTTCTTACCCGTCAATATTTCAACCAAGGACAACACGATTGTGAAGGTAAAGATCCTCTTCCTCTTAAAAGCTATTTCTGATGCTTCAGAAATAGGCTGTTGCACTTGGTTGGTCGTGTTGGAACTTGTTTCCCCCGTTGATTGATTATAGAGAAAATTCATGGACTTGAATTCTTCACCAATATGTAGCTCCCATCTGCACTTTCTTCCTGGAATTTTGACCATGGAATCGTAGTATCTGCAGCCTACAGTTTTCCTTGTTAGGATGATGATCTTAAACTTTATTTATGGCAGTTCAACGATGACGTGTTTCTGCCAACTGACGAGCCTCATGGATCAATAGAAGCAACTCTCAGTCGCTTCTGGGCAAGAATGTAGAACAAGGAGAAGAAGAAGATACAGCAAGAGGGATCATGTTGTGAGTTTCTGACTTTTGCTTTCACGCCATGTAATAAGCTGCAATGCAGGACCAAATGTAAATTACAGTGTGCATTAGACAATAATAATGTGACAGAAACCGGACACATTACTATTACATGGCGAGTCTCCCTGCCTCCGTCCCTCGGTTAACTCTCATCATACTGATTGATAGTCTAGAAAACAAAGGGGATGATACACTTGACATGAGGAGGGAAATCATCGAACTTGGAGAGGTACCACTCTCTGGTTGCTTTGCTCCTTCCCATCAGGTAGAGACTTGTCCCGACTGCGACGCAGAAGGAATAGATGGTCTGCGAGATGAGGGCGATACCGTAGAAACCCAGGATCTCAAACAGATAATGAGGGCAAATCACCAGCTCAAACATCCCACCCTTGGGGATCTTGTACTCTTTCTTCTTGCCGTCATCGCCGGACGATCTCAGCTTGGAGAGCAAGTAACGGTGGTAGAAATTGCCTGTGATTCCAACGAGGAAGAGCACGATTCCATAGAGCTTCAAATCCACCGCTGGATCTGGGAGCAGAGCCTCCTGCGTCAAAAGCTGGGTGTAGATTGTGAGGGCTGTAACGGTGAAGTAGCTTAGACTGATCGGAATCGCTGTTCCGGCGGCCACTGTACCACTGAACTTGTGTACGAACAGTGTCTACAATCAAGGAATAGAAATCATCAACTTTCCGATCTTGATAATTGGACTCCACTGAATTGAATTGGAACTGTGAGTGCGTTTGTACCTCGAGTACCCTTTTGAAGAAATGCAAGGCGAGGGCGGACTCAACGAGGAGGAGCCTGGAAGATGAAGCCCCGTTTCCGCCATGGTTATGATGGAGAAAGAGCAGGGAGGCAAAGGCGGCGAGGAAGGCCGGTGTGTAGGCCACAAGCATCCCGGCTCTGCTGGGGATGGAGGACCAGGACGAATTCGCCGTCGAAGTAGAAGCGGACGGTTGGTCGGAGAACTTGGAGTACTTCATGTGCTTGCCTCGGAGCTCCGACACACCGGCGTTCCCCAGCGACACTACTCCCACCACCGACATCGCCGCGACCAGCAGCGACGGCGGCGGTTGGAACATTACCGCTCTCACCAAACTCATCACCCCCTCCATTTCTATCCCAATTCCGGTTTCGATTTTCTTCCCAATTATGAAACCACGGCTCTACTGAGTAGTCGTACTGATCGCTCTGCTTTTTCCTCTGCTTTTTATTTTCTCCGCTTTTCCTGTTCTCCAACTCCAAGGGCTTTGTTTCTGGGCTGTCTAGTAAAGCAGTCGTTTGGAAGCCCAATTATGGGGAAACTTGACATTATGGACCGCGAACAAAGGCCCATCAGAATGCGGCCCAAGTAATATCATGGTCCAGTCGCCACTCGCTTGAACCAAGGCAAAACTGTAGTGGTCTTAAAAGAGAGGACGAAACGGGTACCGGGAAAGTAAAAACGGCTGAAAATTGCGAAGGGCCGCCGGCGCTGTTACCGGAGGAGAAGCTGCCGAATCAAATCTGATTGAAGTCTCGGAGTCGAGGAACTGGAATAGAGACAGATAGCTACCTCCGGAATCTGAAATCGGGCTCTGCGGCTGCTACTGGATCGTGGCACTTCAGATGATAAAGTTGTAATTGCCTGCACTGTGAATTCTACTGAAACTTGGAAAACTTTCTGAAACAGGAAGCAGGAAGCTTTTCTTCAAGCCATCGATTAGAAGGGGAATCAGAGAGAAATGGAGTCCAAGCGAAGCTCCAAGTTGAATATCGCCATTCTTCACCCTGACCTTGGAATAGGTAAAAGCAATATATTGCGGTTTAAGCCCTTTCCATCTACTGTCCTTTCGTTTGATATTTTTGAGGGATTGTTATCACCCTCGTCATTGAGTAGGTAAAAGACTGGGTTTTCCTTCAGTATTCGTGGTTGCGCACGTATGCAAGCTGTTTTTTTCCTTCTATACTGCCAGTGCATTATGCTTCAACTTGAAGTTTCATGGTATTTGATGTTGAACTTGTTTCTTCGATCATCATTGTATTGAAGGTGGAGCTGAGAGGTTGGTTGTCGATGCTGCTGTTGAACTTGCATCCCAAGATCACAAGGTTCATGTTTTTACAGCTCACCATGACAGGAACAGATGCTTCGAGGAAACTGTTGCAGGTAATTGTGATATCTAGCTTCTACTACCCCTTTTGTTCTGTTCTCCTTCCTGAAGTGGGATTATGTTGATAGACCAGTAAGTGGCCATTTCAAAGCTCTTTTGCAGTTTACTGCCTCTTTTGCTTTGTTTGTTTTGGTGGAAGGGCTTCTTTGGTTTTGCCTTGACAAGAAAGGAAAAGTTGCTCAACTTCTGATTTTTCTGTGTTTGGAAGATTGGGGTATTGTGTTCAGCCTATGGCTTGATGTTGATGTAATGCTTGCCAATTGACTTTACAGGCACCTTTCCAGTTACTGTCTATGGTTCCTTTCTTCCCCGTCATATATTCTACCGGTTTCATGCTTTATGTGCATACTTGAGGTGCCTCTTCGTCGCTCTTGGAATGCTGTTCCTTTGGCCATCTTTCGATGTTGTAGTGGCGGATCAAGTTTCTGTTGTTATACCTTTGTTGAAACTCAAAAGAGCAACGAAGGTATGTATCGGTTACACAGTGAAACCGTTAGCTTCATCTCAGAGATCCCTAGTATGTAGCTTTTCACGCATGTTCTTGTTATACCCAGGTGGTGTTTTATTGTCATTTTCCAGACCTCTTGCTGGCTCAACACACAA
The DNA here is from genome assembly GCA_946122785.1 of Linum tenue. NCBI lineage: Eukaryota > Viridiplantae > Streptophyta > Magnoliopsida > Malpighiales > Linaceae > Linum > Linum tenue. The sequence goes on along the minus strand of CAMGYJ010000005.1, from coordinate 5,692,817 downwards.
CGGCACTCCGAAGACTATATAGAAAACCTATTGACTTCTTAGAAGAAGTTACTACTGGTGTGTGTCTGCAATTTTACTTTTTCTGTTCCTGTTCCAACTCATTCATGGCATGGATTCTCCTTCCTTGATCTTCTGTGTTAAATCATTGACAAACCATTCTCCATTTGGATTGCAGGAATGGCAGAAGTGATACTAGTCAATAGCAAATTCACTGCATCGACTTTTGCTCGGACATTTAAGCATCTTCATACACGGGGAATTCAGCCTGCTGTTTTATATCCAGCTGTCAATGTGGAACAGTTTGAAGAACCTCATTCTTTCAAGTAACTGACGTGCTTGTCTATCTTTCGAGTATTTCCAGGACTTCAATATTTCACTTCATAAAGTTTTCTCCTAAACATTTATATGGCTTGATGTTCATTTGCATTGATGTGAAATAGGTTGAATTTTCTATCCATCAACCGTTTTGAAAGGAAGAAGAACATAGAATTAGCCATTTCTGCTTTTGCCAAGCTCCAAAGCCTTGGGGATGCTTCCTTGACTGTTGCAGGTAAGTCTGTCCATATTTGTTTCTCAATTGATGAACTTACCTTCTTTTGGCAGTAGAACGTGAATTATTAGACAATCTGTTGTACATGGTAGGGAATTGAGGAATTCTGTTATAAACCATCACAGGCGGATATGACAAGCGATTGAGAGAGAATGTTGAATACTTGGAGGAGCTTAGAAGACTAGCAGAAAGAGAAGGAGTGTCTGACCGTGTTAACTTTGTGACATCTTGTTCCACCACCGAAAGAAATAATCTTCTCTCAGACTGTCTCTGTGTTATCTATACACCAAAGGTTGGATTCAATCCAGACGTTGATGACACATTGTTTCCCCCCTTCTCTGTTTTCTGGTTCTAATATTTTGGTGATAATGAGCAGGACGAACACTTCGGCATTGTCCCAATTGAGGCGATGGCAGCTCATAAACCTGTCATTGCATGCAACAGTGGAGGCCCAGTCGAATCCATCAACGATGGAGTTACAGGATTTCTCTGTGATCCATTTCCGCATGCGTTTTCGCAAGCCATGGCCAAATTCCTCGACGATCCAGAGCTCGCAAAGAGTATGGGACAAGACGCCAGGCAACACGTGTCAGATTCATTCTCTACTCGGATTTTTGGGCAGCGCCTGAATCAATACGTTACCAGCATTGCTGGCACTAAGCAAGATTGAACTTCAACTTTTGTTGCATACTTGGATGAGCTTAATACCAACAGCATGATTTTGCAATTTTGTTCTCAGCCCGGCGCCCATGGTGGTGGTGTTCTTGAACTCCATACTTCCAATTCTAGTTCGAGCTTATACAACAAAAAATACAACCTTTATTTATTGTTCATAACTCGACATTTACTGAAAAGAAAAACAGAAGGAAGACACATAACCAGGTTGTTGATGATGTGGCGAGGTTTGCAGTTGAGTAATTATTAGGTTAAATGTGAGATTATCATGTAATTTCACTCATACAAGTAAAGAACTAAAAATCCCACTAATCTCTTTCAGTGTTACTACACATGTATGATGTATGTACACTCTCTTCACCCATATGCGGCAGAAAACGCAAGTTTGGGTACCAAAATTCCATGTTATACAAGGGTTTTAAGTGTTTTACTCATTCAACTTGCAAATGTCCACAAACTTCTGAACAGCATTGTGGTATTGGGTTCCCTGCAATTGCAACCAGCACCATTTTATTAGGGAGTTGCTAAAGGTCGCCCTTAAAATTGCTAAAGGTCGCCCTAAAAAGAATAAAAGTTACACTTTTAACCCCCATAGCTTCTTTACCTTCCCTTCCTCAAACAAACATCACTTGGACTAAAAAAACACTCTCTAAGGAGAGAAAAATCTCTCATCGTCATTTTGAAGCCGATATCGTCGATAGGACGTCTGAATCATGAGTAGCGATTCCGACGAGGTAAGAACATGAACCAAAAAAAAAAAAACACAGAAAATGGGAACCGCGGGTGATTTGCGGTCCGACCATGGTCCAACCGCAAGTGACCTGCGGTTGGACCATGGCCGGACCGCAAATCACCTGCGGTTGAGCCATTGGTGGACCGCACTTGACCTGCGGTTGGACCATGGTCGGACCGCAAATCACCTGCGGTTCAGCCATGGTCCAACCGCAGGTCAATTGCGGTCCACCAATGGCTCAACCGCAGGTGATTTGCGGTCCGACCATGGTCAAACCGCAGGTCACTTGCGGTTGGCCATTTTTTGGTTTTTTTTTTTTTTTCGTTGAATAATTTTTTATTTTTTATATGATTTATGATTGTTCCATGAAATAATTTGTTGGGTTTTGATTTATATAATTTATTAGATTTATTTGCATAATTATTTTTGGAATTGAAGGATTTAGCATTAGAAATTAAGATTAGATTTTTGGAATTGAAGGATTTAGCATTAGAAATTAAGATTAGATTTGGCCTTAAATTAAGATTAGATTTAATTTGGTGTTAATCTAGAAAATTAAGATTAGATTTTGCATTACAAATTAAGATTAATATAATTTATTAGATTTATTGGGTTTTGATTAGATTTTTGGAATTGAAGGATTTAGCATTAGAAATTAAGATTAGATTTGGCCTTAAATTAAGATTAGATTTAATTTGGTGTTAATCTAGAAAATTAAGATTAGATTTTGCATTACAAATTAAGATTAAATTTATTGCATAAATAATAGATTCGCATATGAAGTTATGATGATTATTAATTTTAATACTGATAACATTGCAGGATATTGGAAGTTACAATCCGGATGACCATGATTACACCTCGGATTTCATTGATGGCGTGAAATACACTACGGAGTTGCAAGCATATGAAGCAGCCATTGAGATTGCAAAGGGTTTTGGGTTTTATTTGGTGAGGGCATCGAACAAAAAAAATACGAATGAAGGTACTTGGCGACATTACTTACATTGCACTCATGGTAGGAAGAAGAAGTCGAAGGAACCTGATCCGAGTAAAGAAACGAGGCCTCTTACATCTACTGAAAAGTTGGGGTGCGAGTTTAAGATCAAGCTTGAGCGGTCAGGTGATGGATATTGGTTGATCCTAGGGGTGGCAAATACAAAGAATCCTGGTGCTAATTTGGGTTTCCACAATCATCAGTTGGAGCTATTTCCGGAGGGATCAAAGGGAAGGAATGTTTTGACTACAGAGGACAAGCAATACATCAGAGAGCTGAGATCAGCCGGTGTCCCACCAAGGAATATCCACAAGGCAGTGAATGACAGAAAAGGTGCAAATGGAACACACAACAGAAAGCAGATTTATAACGAGTGTCACAAGATAAGGAAAGAAGAGCTTGGTCAGATGACAGCCTTACAGTATACTTTCCACATGGCGCAGGAGAAGGGTTACTATGTGCAGTATATGGACGATCGTAACGTGCTTACACACTTGTTCCTAGCCCACCCCGAGTCAATATTGATGTTGCGAGCTTGGCACCATGTGATCGTGATAGATGCAACATACAAGACCAACAAGTATGATATGCCTTGGGTTGAGATTGTCGGCATGACACCAGTGGGATTGAACTTTGTCATTGCATCTGCAATAGTGTACGACGAGACGAAGGAGTCGTACCAGTGGCTTCTGACGCATTTGCAACATCTTCTTGGCCCCATTGTTCCAGATGTGTTTGTCAGTGACAAGGCAGGAGGATTGGTTGAGACCGTGGGGGTAATGTTTCCATCATCGACTCATATTTTATGTCTTTGGCATATGGATAGGAATGTGAGAGCAAAGTGTCTAACGGAGGTGCGAAGGACGACTCATTGTGGTATAGATGCAGCCAAACCGACAGTGGAGCAGATCATGGCGTCTTGGCAACGTGCTGTATATGCATTGACAGTGGAAGACATGGATACTGCCTTAGAGAATTTCAGACGTAGCTGGGGAGTACAGTACCGACGTCTTTGGGGGTATATGACAGCTGAGTGGTTACCAGTTAGACACATGTGGGCTAAATGTTATACCAATCAACTGCGGCATTTGGGTAACACAAGCTCTAATAGGGTTGAAGCTGCCCATTCCTCCTTCAAGAAGTGGCTTCAATCATCTACTGGCGCAGTCGACACGGTTAGTAATCTAATAAATCTTTATTGATACACACATAAGTTTTAGTAGTCTCCTAATTGTTCTTCATTGTTTGTAGGTATACAAGAAGAACGATGATTACATTGAGGCTCAACACCTTCAAATCAGGAAGCTGCTGGAGGATTCCCGACAAAAGAAGCTGCTCCGAGCGGATGGAAAACCATTTCGAGAGTTGAATACGAAAGTCACTCTAGAAGCTCTGAGGTTGATGTTGTTCGAGGTAGCAGTGGAAGGGGAACCTTGTACATGTACGTTTCTTCCTACCTATGGTCTCCCATGTAGATGTTCCATTCAGTTAGCACGACGTGAAAATCGGGATTTCGCCTTGTATGATGTGTTGCCATTCTGGACCGTTATCAACTATCGTGAACCTCCTACTCGGCCGGAGTGGGATGACCATAGTGATTACCACCGTGGTGTGTTCCAAGGTCTAGTACAGGAGGTTCTTGATAGAGGCGACGAGACCATTCGAGGTGCAATCGGCCTACTCCGGAGCCATCTTCATCCTGAAAATGATGGCATTGATGAACCGCATGGGGGACAGCCCCGCCCCGGTCGCCCAAGGACGTCCACCACTCGAAACCTGTCTCACTTCGAGCATGTGGAGAGGAGACGAGGGAGGAGAAGTTCAAGACTTCCGACTGCAACTCCGGACAATGATGGAAATACAGGTAGATTAACTTTTTCTTTTAGTTGTGTTCAATTGTCCTCAATATGGTGTACAACTAATCTATTTTTTTTAAATGAGATAGGTGGTGCCCCGAATGTGAATGCACAAACCAACTTCGAGGATGAGACGGAGCCGATCCATAATGATACAGGTTAGAAATTATATTCCTAATTTCGGGTAAACATATAGTGTAACTCTTTGTATTAATTTATCGTGTTATGCTCTTTGGCTAGATGGTGCACCGAATGGGAATGCACAAACCAACTTCGAGAATGGGACGGAGCCGGTGATCCATAATGATACAGGTTAGAAATTATATTCCTAATTTCGGGTAAACATATAGTGTAACTCTTTGTATTAATTTATCGTGTTATGCTCTTTGGCTAGATGGTGCCCCGTGGAGGGTTGCTCGGATTCCCAATACTAGTTGGAAGAATTACCCATGGCTACATTGTTTGGAATCCTACGTGCAACGACTAGTTCGTGGTTGGTTCAACCCTATTCCAGATGGACACTGTGGATTTCGAGCTATATCACAAGCAGCTACTGGGGACCAAAGGAATTGGCCACAAATGAGACGCGCTGTTCTAGAGGAGCTTGAATCCCGTCCTGAGCTTTATAGAGCCTACTATGATGGAATAGCAAATGGAATAGAAGATGGCATTCGACGTTGCAGGTGGGCATCAACAAGTGGCTGTGGACCTTTCAACTGGATGGATAATGCGGAACTCTTCGTCTTCGCCACCTTGCATTCATGGGCCATCGTTGTATACAGTCAAGGCGGTCGTTATACCGTGCTACCTGTGACGGCCCCACCAGGAGTAACAAGACCACGTGGGATCTTATCACTACATTTTACGGGGGATCATTGGGTGCGACTTGACTTTCGACATGGTCAAGTGCCCATGCCTCCAATTAACTACCTTTGGCCTATTTATCATGACCCTAGTGTCAATGGGTGGGATCAATTCTTCTTACATGAGCGTGCGCTTTATGATAGATTGAACCCACGGGGATGAATTGTATAACTCTCTATTGTATAACTCTCTATTTACGAATTGTATAACTCTCTATTGTTGAAACATTTAGTAATCTACCATGTTGATTAACTATTTTAGCAATGCATTGAATGTAACTAAAGTAAAAAAACACACAACCGTCTCAATTAAACTACAAACGATGACAAATAAAACACACAATAGTCATAGTTCAACTACAAACGATGACAAATAAAACACACAATAGTCATAGTTCAACTACAAACGATGACAAATAAAACACACAATAGTCTCAGTTCAACTACAAACGATGACAAATAAAAACACAATCGTCTACTGAGGCGGCTGCCCTACCAACTGGTCGTACAACTCGAAAACTCCAGCTGCCATATCATAGAGCTTACCACCGTCCTCCTCCCACTTACTCCGGTCCCTCGTCTGCAACAAGGGGCCTAAACGATCCACAATCTGCTCTCTCAACTGTAAATAGAAAACAATGTTAGAATAAATAACAAATGTCCTTTATATTTGGAAAAGCAAAAGAAAGTCATAACTAACCTGATGAACTAGTAGTGGTCGAGGCTGAGGCTCCTCATCAGTGGGGTGGGTGATCCGTGGGTGCGATCTAGTCAGAAACCAGTCAACGTACTCCTCCACGATCTCCGATGGCTGCTCGCACGGCCGAGAAGCAAAATCCAACTCTAGACGACGAGCTGCCACGTTATTCCACAACTGATTCACCCACGGATCCCAAAAGACTATGTAACTGCTGCCGGAAGCCGGACGGTACTGGTCATGTGGTACCGTCATAGCAGCGGGGATAATCTGTCGGTATCCAAACTGGCGCAGACAACGTGAAGGATCGTATCCCTCAGCAATGTCAGAAAAGCGAATCCGGAGAAGAAGAAGTCTCCATGACTGGTAGTGCCTCGACTAAGAGACAACTGCCCCACAGTAGGGTGGCCGTCAGGACGCACTACATCCGCCTTCTTCTTCCTTCTAACCTTAGGTGGATTTTTTTCTTCATTTTCCTTCCTACCAGTCGCCGTAAGTCTACAAGCACGACCCTCCATTCTCTCCTTATTTCTCGCCTTAATCATATCCGGTTTACCCATTCCATGTCCAGACATCTTCAAAAAAAAGTTTGAATTATTAATAATGGAGTACATAAAGTAATTAATTTAAGATTTTCATAATTAAAATTATAAAACTAATAGTTTTAACATTTATGTTACGTTCTATGTAATAATTATTTACTTTTTAATCAAGGTAAAATTATTAATAATTAAGTAGATAAACGAATTACTTTGAAATTTTGATTATTAAAATGATAAAAACACATTTTTAATTTTTTTATAATGTTCTTTAAATTTGTTATCTTTAATTAACAATTATCGAATACGATTTTAAATTTTTTTATATTATATAACTAAATTAATATTATAACTAAATTAACATTTATCGAATACGTTATTATTAATTATCATTATAACTAAATTAGTATTTATCAATAATATAACTAAATTCTTTTATTATGTATATTTTTTAATTTTTTTTATTATTATTAACATTTATTTAACGAATAATAAAACACAGAATTTAAAAAACAGAATTAAAAAAAAAAAGGCCCGAACCGCGGTCAAACCGCGGTCAGACCGACGGTCAACCGCGGTCAACGCGCGGTTTGACCAGCGGCTGACCGCGGTCAAAGCGCGGTTTGACCATCGGTCAACCGCCCTTTGACCGCGGTCAGTCGCTGGTTGAACCGCGCGTTGACCGCGGTTGACCGTCGGTCTGACCGCGGTTTGACTGCGGTCGGCACGTTTTTTTTTTTTTTTTTACCTTCTTCTTCTCCGACGAACACGAGCGCGCGACACCTTCTTCTTCTCCGGCGGCGGCGAGCGCGAGACAGGTAAGGGGCGCGACTTCTTCTTCTCCGGCGGGCAAGGAGACTTCTTCTTCTCCGGAGGCGGCTTGCGGGCGGTGGGCGGGCGGCGGGGCGGCGCGCGCTGGCGGCGGTGGGCGGCGCGCGGGAGGCGGCTTGCTGGCGGGCTGTGGGCGGTGGGGGGGCGGCCGGAGGCGGCTTGCTGGCGGGCTGTGGGCGGTGGGGGGGCGGCCGGAGGCGGGCTGTGGGCGGCGGGGGTCGGCGGAACAGCGGCGGGGGTCGGCGGCCGGCGTCGGGGGTCGGCGGGCCAGGCGGCGGCCGGCGGGATTTGTTGCAGAGATTTTTTTTTTTTTTTTTTTTACAAAGGGTGAGAGAGGAGTTGAGGGGGGAGGGAGAATGAATTTGAATTTGAAATAAGGGCTTGTTTGTTTTGAGTGTTTGCTTAAGGGTATGTAGGTAATTTTATATTTTAGTTAGGGCGATGTTTAGCAATTCTTAGGGCGACATTTAGCGATTCAGTTTTATTATCACAGTTTCAGCTCAAACATTTGAGGACAACATGAAAAATAGAAACAACAAAGGACAGACGAAGAAGAAGCAGAAGTACCTCCCAGTACAGTTGGTTGCACTCCATGCACTGCCAAAATTCCAGATTTTTGTTAAACAAACAGTTGGGTATCTTTTGGAAACCTTTTGCTGCTTCAACTGCCTCTTCTGTTGTTAGCGGCTTTTGAATAAACTTCCCATTGCACTTGGTGCATCTTGACATCAGCTGATTTTCGTTGATCTTTAGGTTAAAGGTCTCGATCACCTGCATTTTGTTTCAGCTTTCAGATCACAGATTGTAACACCAAAGCCACAACGAGAATCATGAAGAACCACCCATTTGGCTGATTCTTGTCCAACAAACCTAATCACTAAAAGGAATTACATTTATTTCTGGACAATTGTGGTGAAGAGACACTGTTGCTGATGTTCCAATTTGATACTCCGATTTATCAGAAGATTAGTTCCTATCACTGCAAATCATGCATATGTCTACCAAGATGCTAAATCTTGTCGTACTAAATTGGACGGTGGAAACAGATTTTGAAGGTCTCTAAGTGTTGATATTCTAGAAATATATACTAATTCAAACCGCGGTAACTCGACTAAAGATTCCAGCAAACTCCTCTGTTTGGTCTCCGCAGTCATCTCAAACCTATCAATATCAACTAGTTTTAATAAATTTAGCAATAGTTCCAAACAATTCCAGAGGACAATAAGTTGCATAGGGAACTGTCTTTTACCTCCAGTAGTTGTTCATTCTTAAGAAGACTCTTCACTCTGTAAATCTGGTTCTTTATCAAATGCTGATGCCTTAATAGTTTTGCATCCCGAGTCAAAACCACTCTCTTTTCTCTGTATGCTTGATCTATTAATTCCCTGAAATTGGTAAGGAAACATTATGATACTTCAATCCAGAATGGTAAGGAGACATACAAGGAATATGCACTCATGTAAAAAGGAGGTACACAGTGAAATTACCTTGGATCTGGTTTTCTAGAACAAGGGATTGCAGCATCTATTCCCACACAACGAAGATGTTTAGCCAAACCCTCAACCTATACAAAACAGTGACATATGGGCAGAAAAAATAAACATGTGAAATTCACAGACTTGAGGTGGGTATATCTTCAAGTACAAAAATGTAATATGAGATCTATATGATCACTGAAAACTTGAAAACAAGTAATATTACTTGTTGAAAGATTAGCTAAAAACAATAAGCAAAGCCACAAATGAAACTGTTGTTTGTACCATAACATCACAAAGGAACTTGGGGTAGCCATCACCACCCTCGGACAATTCCCATGGCGTGCTCCCTTCCCAGCTACAAATATTATCATCTATCCACTTTTCTCTAGTAACTTGAGTGATCATGGAAGGTTTTCTCTTTCCTCTTTTCTTAGAGGATCTTGGTTTCCTATCAGATTCTCTCAACAGGATTTTTTCACCATATTTTCTTACTATTTTGACGAACGACTCACCCATGGGCATGGTATATATAGATCTTGTCCTGGAAAGTACTCCCTCTCCCCAAGCTATCCTTTGGAAATGTCTAGAAGAAACAGTCGCCCTAACTATTGCCAAAGCTTCATGAGTTTTAATCCTCAGATGTTTATTACATCTTTCATCTAGCTCAAGAAATGCTTTCAACCCAATATGCGGAGTATCCAGCACATTTACAACTCGAGAAGAACTTCCTGCAATGAAGCAAACTACTTTCAGATACAATTAACAACTAAGGATTTTCGGCATACTTACAAGTATTATCAAGGATAACAAACCTTTTTCTGCAACTTTTTCCTTGAAAATAGCAAAAATTTGAAGCAAACAATGTGCATCTGTAGCAGCATAGTTTTTCTGTTCCTCAGTAAGAGGTCGGGAGGACCAATCACTACATTGAAGTTCCTAATACAGGAAAGATGTCATTAACAAATCATTCATGTGCATTGTCCAGAAGAATAAAGTATCAAACCCTCAATGTTGTAAATTGTAGAAATGTTGACGTCAAACCCCTTAAAAAGAAGGAATTTAGAAAATTCGGACAAAGAGTAATGGATCTAGGATATAAGAGCAAAAGTACCATATTATTAGCATATCTTGGAAAATTCTATTGACTTGGAAATTTTGTGTACTTGCAGTATTTGAAGTAATAATTAGCAAAGCTGATACATTAATCTTCTTACACGAGTACGTGACAATATAATATATTCACATCCAACATGAAAGTAATACTCACTCCAAAATATGCTGAAGAGACCCCATATGCAATGTCAATGGATTTGTTTTCTGAGGAAACTTTAGAAGAAAATAGGTTTCAATAGAATACCTTAGAAAGGGCAATCCCCAGTATTTCTTTGCATATAGTTGCCAAACTCTTCGTTTCCTTTGGCACCTTTCTTCCTTGTTGCTTTGGCTGTAGATAATGATAAACACTGAAGATATCCAAATATGGCTCCACCTGTTCACCATGACCCAATGTTCAGCAACGGAAACAAATACTACCGTTAAAAAACGCTAGAGAAACAAGTCTATGATCCCTGGAGTCATCCCTAGATAAAAATATAAATGGTGCCAAATTGGCTGAGAAATGTGTGATCCAGCTGCAACTATAAGGAGCATGATTTCATGGACAATAACAAAAGTTCGGGCCTTACAATTTCAAATACATAAAAACTATCCTTCAGCAAACCATCGATCACAGCGATTACAAGACCGAACCCAAGCAGCCCATTTCCAGTATAAATTGTAGAACGATACTTTGACTAAACAAAAGAGGGAATATTGGCAGCCGAGACTGGACTGCATGCCTTCAAAGTAGTAACTAACCTAAAAAAATCAAGAGGACCTATTACCATAACCAAGTTGTCTGAAATGCATAAGGCCCGATAATTGCGAAATCGAAGATCTTGGGAAGGTACTGCGGATCAATTTGTGAAGAAACAATCACTAACCCCCATCCATTTTCTTCTCTTCAACAACTGTCAGCTAAACATTAACCAAAGAGCTTCTCTAAAAATGCTAGAAAGTTTCAGGCTTTCAGCTAGACGATTCATTATTATCTCCTTGCTGATGTGTTTTCAATAACTCAGTGACCACAAACCAGCATTACCACACACCAATACCAAAAGTTCTTTCATATCCAAGACAGGGGAAAGCAAACTAACAAAGCACACAAATAACCAGACATTTCATAGTAGGAAAAGATGCAAGCTTTTTTTATTGTTTACCTTGTCAAACCCAGGATCACAACCATGAGAGCAGAAGGTTGAGGATAAGTAGGCCAAATCTTGCTTGAATCTAAATCCTAGTTTCAATATATCCGGAGAAATAAATACTTCTCTCAGCAATTCCCAAATGAAAGGCAGGGGAATCGACTCAAGGTCAAGGAGGAAAACCTCCACCCAGTCTTCCTTCTCCTCCAGCGAGTCAGAGCAAAGTTCAGGTCTGAGCTGACAAGCGAGTTGGAGGAGCGACACATTTGGGAAGGCGGATTGTTGAGTTTTGAGGGGCTTCCACTCGGCATCGAGACCGATTACAGAAGAACGGGCCAGGACCCAATTCAGGCGGGCGAATTCGGATGACTCGTTTGACGCGACAATGTGAGTTGCAGGGAGTCGGTTCTTGGGTTCCATTTCAATTGAAAAGCGATCAGTCTCTTCCATGTTCCCGCTCCAAAACGACTTCCAGGGTCACCGCTCGTGGAACTTGGTAGGGGTGGGCATTGGGTGGGTCGGGTGAATTTTGACCATAAAATGCACCCACCCGCGCTTAAACGGATTGATAATTTTTAACCCACCACCCACCCACATTTAGTCTCGGGTTGGGTCGGGCGGATGGTGGATGATGCGGGTGGATGATGCGGGTGGGTTTGTGGGTTCACCCACATCACAATGTATATAATATAAAGGAGTCAACTTGACATGATAATAGGTGAAGAGAATCATCGAGGGAAACCAAAAGTTGAAATAGGGCAAAAAAATGTCAAATTAGTTCTTAAATTGGATAGAAATTCTATTATGAAGAGTTTTCTACAGATTGAGACGATTATTAGGTGCAAGGAACTAAGGAAAATAATTTCACAAAGGAAAGAGCGGTGATCTAGGCACAATAATTAGAGGAAAAAGTAAAGGGAAGAAGAGGAGATCTCTATTTGGAAGGTTGGTTTTGAGGTTCAAACTTCAGGAGCAGTCCGAGTTTATATCTAACGTCTCCACTCTTCTCTCTCTAGCGCCAACGACTTTGATTTTTTTGTTGTTGGGTTGAGCGGGTCACCCGCGCACTCACCCACAACCCACCCACCACCCGGCGGATGGCTTCCAGCACAACCCGTCACCCACCCATAGACCCACCCACTTAACGAAATTCGGGTCAAATGCGGATGGGTCAGCCCAAACCCGCGGATGATCCGCCCGCATGCCCAGCCCTAGAACTTGGAAAGCTAACCCCTTGATTTTCTTGCCCTTCTCGTCGTTCGTCCAATTGAATACCTTTCAGTCTACTTATTAGAAGCGCAGCTCTCTTCAGCTCCTGGGTCAAGTCTCTTAATCATGCTCTCTCTCTCTCTCTTCTATGATTGTAAATCCCTTATCGTATTGAAGCTCCCCGGAGACAAATATTATCCCTTCTGTTAGCTCCATTGCATGCGGATAAATGAAACATAAAGCTCCATCGGTTTTGACTTTAGGGACTCAATGAATGAATAAGAGAACCATAATTATGAACTAACAGTCTAACACAACAGGAAAGAAGGAAGAAGCGACAGCGAAAGGGTAAGAGAGGTAAGCAAGCATAGAAATTTTTAAAAATAGGGTTGAAATTTTTAAAAATAGGGTTTACATGCCAAATTTACAAGATCACCATACAATTTCTCTGTTTTATAAGAAATGATCACATTACTTAGTAAAATGCGGTCGGGTTCTTTTTTGGATGAAATATACCGTTGGAGTTAGAGATGACAACATATTTGATGTGTCAGTTTTCCTATATACTATCCTAATTATGGTTTTAAAATTGTATCCATCCTCATAATCTAAAACATTTATTTATGAATGGGCAAAATTTTATTTCATCAAAAAAGTACATGCATTTACATTCAAACCCTACTTGAATTACCACAAAGCTATTTTCCAACTAATGGAAAGATAAATAGAAAATACATCAATAAAAACTACTCAGGAATCTTCCCAAAGTAACACCACAATGAAGCCATCTTACAAAGTTGAAAGAAACTAACTCAAGAGACAATAATAGGGTCTTATGCACTACTCCATGGGCAGCCATGTTTGTTGTTCGAGGAGGAGGAACCCCGTTGAATTCTATACAAATAGACATAGCGACAAAAAGCTGAAGACAATCACGAGGCACGAGCCCTCCTAAAAAAACCATCATAACTCCTTGGCAAAACTGCTAAATAACCACTTCATAATCACCTTTCACGATTACCCAAACAGAAACTTGAAGATAATAAGCGAAATGACATCTCTAGCGGCAAGCATAATCACCTTCCACTTCATAATCATTCATTCAGTCCTTCCAGCCATTTAGGGTGGTTGTTCATGGTACCCAAATCCTTAGCCTTCTCGGTACTGATTGCTTTATGAAAGCTTGGGGTAACACCAGCTGAGTGTTAATTGATATTCTCACATGTTGAAGAAGTCATTGGAATATACTAATACTCATTTATTTGGCTTGGGTTGGATTTTTACTCTATTGATTTGTGTTTCTACTCATACCCATAATCAAATTACAATTGATATCTAAACTTAATAGATCTTTAGATACTCTCGCAAGACTGGACGAAGATAAGCTTTGTATGTACGTTAGAGGATATGAGATAAGTCTGACGAAACCTAGAGCGAAAATACGCTTCCCTTAGCTACTTGACTAGTGAGCATTGCCAACTAGCAGGGAATATTTCCTTCATAACTTAACTTATTGAACATATACACAACTAAAAAAATGTGATAGCCACACTTTACATTGCGAACAAGTCCATTAGAAATATCATATTAGTGTTAAACTTGTAGATCATATGTTGAAATCTTAGTAGCACACAACTAAAAACCAAACTTATATTACACATAAAAACAATTATTCCTGCACTCTGGTGCACACTTGACAAAGTGGACAACAGTTTATGAGTTCATGCTGCCACTTCTGAATTTTGTCCAATGTATTGATTGGATCTAGGGCTGCAAATGAGCCGGTTTGTTCGCGGGCGGTTCGGCGTTCGACTCGAGAAAAACTCGTTCGAAACTCGGCTCGTTAATAAACGAGCCGAACATGAGCTAAGCTTTGTTCAACTCGTGAGCTAGCTCGACTCGATGGCTTGTTGAGCTAAACTCGTGAGCTGGCTCGTTTAGAGCTAATGATATGTCTCAACATGTGGCTAGAGAGCCAACTCGATTACCGACTTATGGACGAATCAATCTATATCTTCTGATTTTAATTCATATGGTTGTTAAATTATCTATCTCACCATATATAAAGTTTAACACGTTGAGTATGTGAGCAAATATATCTTATTTTTTACTTTAAAAAGAAATTATGTATCATAAATTGTTTCGATACTATGAAATAACATGATATTGAGTAGTTAAAAATTATTAACTAAATGATATATGATACCAACGAAGTATATATAATACTAGATTAACTAACAAAATAATACATATGTACCATGAAGTGCCAAATAAAAGTCAAAATTTTAGTAAACAAGCTGGTTCGAGCTCGACTCATTTATAAAAGAGTCGAGCTCAAACTGGGTAAAACTCGACCGGCTCGGCTCATTTGCAGCCCTATTTGGATCTAGCGAGACCAAACAGGTGATTACAGAGTTCCTGAGAATTGACACCTGCTTCCATAGAAGCTCATACCTGTTGTTCAGGATTTTCACACACTGAGACTTCTCAGTAATATAATAGTCCAAATATGCCTCACCGCAGATGCTTCATTCCATTCTTTAAACCTCAAACCTCTTTCATCCTTTGGCAGAGCTACCATTTTCCAACTCACCTTTGAGCAGAGCTTTTCAGCAAATACGATTAACCCTCACTTAATTTCAATCATACTGATTGATCATCTAGAAAACAAAGGGGATGAGAGCCTTGACATGAGGAGGGAAATCATCAAACTTAGAGAGGTACCACTCTCTTGTGGCTTTGCTCCTTCCCATCAGGTAGAGACTTGTCCCGACCGCGACGCAGAAGGAATAGAGCGTCTGTGAGATGAGCGCGATACCGTAGAAAACCAGAATCTCAAAAAGATAATGAGGGCAAATCACCAGCTCAAACATCCCACCCTTGGGGATCTTGTACTCTTTCTTCTTGCCGTCATCGCCGGACGATCTCAGCTTGGAGAGTAAGTAATGGTGATAGAAATTGCCTGCAATCCCGATGAGGAAGAGAACCACCCCGTAGAGCCTCAAATCCACGGCTGGCTCTGGGAGCAGGGCCTCCTGCGTCAAAATCTGGGTGTAGATTGTGAGCGCTGTAACGCTGAAGTAGCTTACACTTATCGGAATCGCTGTGCCTGCGGCCATGGTGCCACTGTACTTGTGTAGGAATAGAGTCTGCAATCAAGCAATTTCGACCACAAAACCATCAAAATTCCATTCGAAGAAAAGGGCTGGAGCTGGATTGAATTGGGACTGGGAGAAAGTACGTACCTCGAAAACCCTTTTGAAGAAATGTACGGCGAGGGCGGATTCGACCAGGAAGATCCTAGAAGACGAAGCTCCGTCACCGCCATGGTGGAGGAGGAGCAGGGATGACAAGGCGGCGAGGAATGCCGGAGTGTAGGCCACAAGCATCCCGGTTCTGCTGGGGAGGGAGGACCAGGACGGCGACGGCGAGGTAGAAGCGGATGGTTGGGCGGCGAACTTGGAATACTTCATGTGGTTGCCTCGGAGCTCCGACAAGCCGGCGTTTCCCAGGGAGACTACACCCACCACCGACATCGCCGAGACCAACAGTGACGGCGGCGGTTGGAATATTACCCCTCTCACCAAACTCATCACTCCCTCCATTTCTTCTATCCCAATTCCGGTTTCGATTTTCTTCTCAACTTGGAAACCACGGCACTACTCCTCGATCTGCTTCTCCTCTTCTCTTCTGTTTCTTATTTTCTCAGTTCTTCCTGTTCTTCAGGGGATTTGTTTTTGGGCCATTTGTTTATGCAGCACCAAGGGACTATTTAAGGGAGTATTTTGTTCTTCTATTACTATGTTAGGTTAATACAAATTTGTGTTTTGGTACAATCAAGTGTCACATTGGAAATACAAAAGGGGAAAAAATTATTTATCATATGAGAACTTATCTAGCTCCATTAGTTTAGGATTTCTTGGAAAAGTATTCGTGAAAAAAATCTGCAATATAGACGTTGATATGACGTGAATCAGATTATTTTCTATCGACGGAAAGTCACGGGTGTCTCTGTTCTGTGTTTATAAACGTTTCTGTTATGGGTCTGGTCAGTAAGCTTATTCAACAGAGAGAAAAAAAATTACGCTCTCTCACCCGTGAAATATTAACACAAGCTGTGTTAGCTAATAGCAAACCACGTACGTCTGGGGGTTCTTTATTTTCTTGCTATCATTGTCTTTCTTGTATTGTCAATTATATCGATCCATCGTTGACACGAGATCTGTGGTGAACAATATATACTATTAATGTGTACAATACATGTATGTGTGTGAAAGTGAAATGAGCTATGGGTCGAGTTGGAGTTTCCGTTACCACATAATTTTCGCTCCCTTGCCGTGTAGTTGGAAACAACAAGCAGATGCAATAATACAGACGGAAAGGACCACACGTATGACCAGTCGAAAGAAAGTAACCCGTTTACACTTCTCTCATTTGTGCGGCACGGAATCGTGTACGTGTACTTGTACCAAAATCACATATGAATCAATTATAATTTGATTCTAAATCTTGATCACATGAATTTTATAAATACTAAAAAAATTTTATCGTATTGACATTTAAACCGTAACAAAGTGTATTGCATTGTTGGTCCGATCCTTACCCTAAAATGTCTTTTACTACTGAGAAAAGAAAGTGAAAACCCGCCTGTAGGCCTCTCTCCTTGTATATCATTCATTCGTGAAGATAAAATCATCCAACGACAAAGAAATATTAAAGATGGGGAAAGGAAGAAAGGAAAGTGGAGAAGAGAGCAGAGCAGAACATCCCAAATGGACAAGTAGAAGAAAAATGTCATACCTATACCCTCCTCTATACATTCCCCAAAATGAAGCCAAAAACAAAATGGAAGTAGTCGAAGAACACTGAAAGGGAAAACCCAAACACCCCTTTCATTATGTACTAAGAATACAATATGTAAAAACTAAACAAGAAGAGAGAGCAGCTTCAACGGTTCATATCTTTCCTTCTTCTTCATCCTCTTCTCCAACTCACCCAACAGAAGGGTGCAAGAGCGACCTCCAAAAATACCAGAGCCAGTAAGCCAGCCACCATCTCTTTCCTAGTGCTAAAGGCCCCTCTTTATCCAACTTTCTCATCTCATCTCCTCTCTCTCTCTCTCTCTCTCTCTCTCTCTCTC
Organism: Linum tenue; assembly: GCA_946122785.1. Classification (NCBI taxonomy): domain Eukaryota; kingdom Viridiplantae; phylum Streptophyta; class Magnoliopsida; order Malpighiales; family Linaceae; genus Linum; species Linum tenue. Next base: position 5,675,006 of record CAMGYJ010000005.1, on the reverse strand, counting down.
TCTCTCTCTGCTCTCCTACCAAAGAAGAATTACACATCTAACCAGCAACTACCATAACCACCACCAGAATCATTCCCACCAAAATTACTCTCATTTGGCTTCCACCCGAGTGTTTTTACCCTCTTTTCTTCCCTATTCTTCAATACACCATGAAACAACCTGGCCATCCCCATCACCATCATGGTTTCCTAATTATATATTTTTACAGGCTTCTCAAAGGTGTGACGGTTCTGCAAAATCAGTGCCACAATCTGTAAGTTAAGCTTTCACAGAACGAAAGGGTGCGGCCAAAGTGATTATGCCAAGAAAGCAGAAAATTCTTTTATTCGAGCTAAAAGGGATGAACAAGTCTGTTATGTAAAACGTTTTGTCAATGAGAAATGAAAATGATGAGATGGTAGAAAGAAAGTTGAGTTTGGAAAACAACTAACTTGAATATTGACTTTAAGGATAAATTCGTACCTCAAAAGAACAAAGTTGGAAATCAACTTTTTAATCATTTACAGGTTCTAGGGTGGGTAATATTTTTAAGGAATCGACGAGAAAGAATTATGTTGGTTTGAGAACGCAAACTCAACTTTTTTTAAGCTAAAAACAAACACACCCTAAGTAGGGAGGGATATTAGAATACCTAACAACTATACTTGACCATAATAGACATTACATTGCTCACCTGATTAGCTGCGTATGACCTTTTAGGAGCACTATCAGCATGCTCCAGTCCCAGATACTGCTCCCAAGCACCATATACGTCCCTTCTCTGCATTTATTAATAGAAAAAAAGGTGAAACAAGGTTACCATCAGTCCACCATTTACAAAATTACTGCTCGGTACATTATGCTTGTGAAAAATAACTAACCTGAAATCGACCCGACACCACATCAGAGTCCTGAAGGTACTCCGGTCGGCCCAGTGACAGAAAAGCAAACTTCCACTGCCATATAAAATCAACCCACAATATGTTACCACACGTGAGTAAGTAGCATTCCTCGGTATGTTGAACAGCATAACAAACTAATTTACATCGAGGTCATAACCAATCTTGTCCCATATATTTTTGCTCTCCTTCACATACCTTTGAAAACTCATCATCAGGGACCTGCAATTTTTGCTGTATGCGAACTTTTACTTCAGCTAGAGTCTCCCCCTCACGAATGACAAGGAAAAATGGTTCCCCGAAGTTTTGAACTTGCTATGATATCATAAGGAAAATTCACATTAGAGATTACCAGTAGAAAAGCAAGGTAAATGCATTGTGATTCTGCCAAGTCAAGAAACAAGAGCCAGGGGGTAGTACTTAATCTCAGAGAAAAAAGAAAACAGTCGATACATTACAGATTCAGGAATACACCAATTACCTGGTTTTGAGCCGTGTCCTTCATGAAATGGTACACATGAATCAAGCGGTCTTGAGGACCAATCTGTTTCTCCTCTTCGGGAATCTGATGCATTAGTCATACATCATTACCGCAAAGATAGCCATAACAGAAAGACAGTAGAAGGAATTGCTATTATCAAACAGGAAACGAATCATAGATCTTGGTAGGCAGATTCAATTCCCAGTGCAGACAGGCAGAATACTAATCCTCAACCAAGTTTCTAGTGAACAATGCCTTGACAATCAAATTAAACTGCAAAGTACTTAAACCAAACTAATCCTCCATTCTCATTATACAGCAAACGTTGATATAATTATCCTCCGAATATATACAGCAATCATAACTACCGGAATGAAAAAGAGAAAACAGATGGCAATCAATAACCACAAACAGTATTCAGAGACCATTTTAGGTCCTTGTCTCTTCAAAAGGCCCCATCAAGAACACCATAGCAAACAAAAAGAATCATGATAGGTTGGATGCTAGTATGCTACAACCCAGTTTGATTCCAAATATCCTGCCATACCCAGAAAGGTTTATATACCTCCAGTTGCTCCACAGTAATACCGAGCTGTTCTCGCCAAAGTTATCCCAAGACATTTAAGAGACTCATAATCCTCAAATATATAAGAATTATGTGCTTCGAGCAGCACCACCAAACAGATTCTAACAAGAATCGCCTTCTTCCATAACAAGTTTCCCAGTCAGGAAAACGTTGCCTAATCTCTGTTTTGTATTGGGGAATACTAAACTACATATTGGAACCTGTGTGGCTCTGCTCCTATATATATCTGGTTGTTTCCTTCAAATCAAAGCTGAAACTCAGCTTGGTTGACCACAGGAGAACTGTAGCTACCTAGCTTGTTTCCACTATCGATCTGAGTCAGAGGTTCTGAGTCAGTCATTTCTCCAACTGCACAAACCAGCTTAGGATAGTGAAAGCAATTGTCTAGGTTTTACAGCTTTCTTCCGTAGTGCAGAAGAAAAAAATCGACTTGATTCTTGGAAAGGAATCTTAATTGTATATTGAAGAAATATTTTTAAAATGAGATTAGCAAGTAACTTAAGATTAGCACACTAGGAAGTTCCATTCATAAGCCAGTTTGACATATTTTAAGCCTAAATGGATTCACGCCAAGTATTTGATCATGAGCACAAGAGCATGCAAGCACCCACAAACAAAGAGAACAAGATATACCTCCTCTGCACGGAGCGTCCAGTATTGGTCATTGATATTTTCGATTTTCTCACTGGGTGGAAAGATCTGGAAATGCAGAATGGTTTATTAAATTCATCGAAGTCTATATATTGTAGATGATCAAGGTAAAAGACATGATAAACAAAACAAAACAAACACAGATTTCCAATGGCCTAATTACCCCATGGAGTAAAAGTGTGGCATCCAAAACAACAGCAAATAAGAAACACCTATATAAAAGGCAAATGAGAAAACATTGGTACCTTGTAGATCTTGTGGTAGAACACCTCAAGCAATCTAAGTTCAGCATTGGGGTGAGACAATTCAACCTACACAGATTCGAGGAACACCAGATCGTTATGCTCAGTCATTCCCTACTACCTCAAAGCCCCAGAATGTAGCGAGAAGGAACCAAAGAAACATTTCTGGCAAAGTTGATACCTTTGTCTTGAGGTCATTGATGACATCACCTACCGTACTCTGCTTTGGCAGTCTAATGGTATGAATTACAACCTGAGGTGGAAGAAATTCTAAAAAATCAACCCACTATAATACAAATCACAGACCCAAACACAGAGCAAAATGGAAACTTTAAGACCTCTTCCTTGGTTGCATGATGAAAGGCAACTTTCAAAGTTTTCAGACCTTGCAGCTCTGGAAGAGGGATATCAAGCACTTCATAGTATAGAATGTCGGATGTCTGAAAGGGAAAACCTCATTTCAGTAACAGAGCATAAATACAAAGGAGTATCAGATCAGAAACTTAACTGTTGAATATGAGGATACCTGGTTGTAATGGACCAGCATATCAGACAAATGATCTACTCCTCGGTACTTTATGGGTTGAGGTTTAGGTTGCTGTGAATAACAATTATGAGAGGTAAGCCTTATTTTGGAAGGGTCATCCAAACCAAGATGATGGGCTACTCTTTCAACCACATCATCATAAGTGTGATTCTTTGACCTGAAAAGTATAAATAGCAAAGGCAGATTATATAAAATGTACGAAGTTTGATCAAATAGTTCACATCACAGAATTCACTCACAGTTCCAACGAGAATTCGTCTTCTTTCGGTTTCTCCAATGATCGAAAACGTACCACCTGGATATACGATATACCCCAACATGTAAATCTACAATACTATGGGATATTTGAAGTTCACATAGCATCTCACAAGTAGATAGGTATCCCTACTCTACAAGCATGCACTTTAGTTCATCAGACATTCCTGAACAAGAGAAAAATACCAATTAACAGGTCCTATAGAAGACTGATGCACCTAAGCCCTGCAGAAATGACGGCTTGAGGCAGCAGCAAATTCTAGCAGGGAAGAGCTCCAGAGCAATTAACTGAATAAAATCTGATCCCCTACAGGGATTCACAGAATATTGAAAATCTAAAACTAAAACCAACCAATAAAGTTTCAGTTCTATCCAGTGTAAAACCAACTGAAAGATAAGGATAAACAGGTGGGAAATGAAAAACAATTTAACTTTCAAAGGAAAAACTAGTAAAATCATTAGATGAAGTAAAACTGGATGTTCTAGAACAGTGTGTGTCAAAGGATCAGCATACCTGTCGATTATGCACATATTCAAGAAAAGAAGGCACATCCGGGTAGCGGCACTGTTCCCCGCTTCCAAGAGGGGGCTTCTGAAAGCAGACAATGTCCCCGTCTTCTAGCTGGACAGAGAGCAAATAGAAATAAAAACGAAAGAAAATAGATATATGGAGACTCTGGCAAATAAAAAATAAGCAAAAGAGCACCAACTTGCATACCTGGCTAGAGCGAAATGCTATCTTCTTGTCAATGGGTTCACACATAACTTGAGGTTCAAACTTTATTTCCTATACACAACACCAGCAAGGTAAATACTACAGCTAAGCAGTAGAAGTAGATGATTATCATTCAGCAAAATTTTGACTAACCTCATAAAGTTCAATCTCTTGGTCAGGAGCATAGCCTGCCATTTCACTTAGCTTTGTCAAGATCTCCATGGGCTTACTACTTCCCTTTACAAACAGCCTCCCAATGTACCTGAATCAGAAAGACCTGAACATAAGAAGCCATATCATAATACTATTTACAGAAGATAATCGAAAATGAAAGTACCTCAGTTCTTCTTTCAGTGGGTCGTAAAGTTTAAAGAACAGCAGAATATCCTCCTTTGTTCTATCGAGAGGAGCAATAGGTCGCAGATCCTAGATTACAACAAATAACTAAGATCATTATAATCTTACGTAACTCAACAGAGAAAATATGATCAGAAAGAAAAAATAATGCGCCAGATAACAATACCGGTCCAAGTTCCACTTCCAGAAACAATTTTAGCTCTGCATTATTTGCTTTGTTAGATACTTCCCTCAATTGCCCAACCTACAAGTCATTCCTATTAGGAAAACACTACAACCGCAAAAACTTGCTGAAAAACACGCAAAGCACAGTGATATCACATGGTTCATACTGAGATATTTTACTCAAAAAAGTTCATTCAATATCTGCTTACAGACTGTGATTCTTCTTGGGGTGTTAATGGCCGATTTGGACGGTATGTATGGTTCTGTCTCTTTGCCCACAGCCAGAAACGTTGAAATTGAATTGGTACACCAAACTCTTTTGCAACTTCTTCCTACATAATAAAATCAACAATCACCAAGTCAATCACACAGTTATGACCACAAATTAAAAGATAATAGTTCCGTGAAATAGACATGCAAACTAACTAACCATAACAATCTACTTAAGATTGTGGTGATTTTTTCTATCATTAATTAAATGCAGGCACACGTGATGGAGATGCACATAAACAGGGAATAAACAACAACAAAAGTCGCAAACCTTGAGAACACAAGTCACTGTCAGTACTCAATAGAGTGGTAGAACAAGATGTAGTCGCTATTAAAAAGAATAGATGGCAAGGACAGAAGACAAAAGAGGAATTTACAGATTCCTCGAATTGAACGGCAACACTTTTTATCTACCCCACAGATATGAACGTACTATTCAATCAGAAAGAAGCAGGAGATAATTCAGTCAAAAACACTCTGGGATATAACTAGCTTCGACCCTGTCTCAGGTAGGCAGGAGAATTCAACACGTAACCTGAATTTTTTCAGTTATACTCCTGTCTCCCGGGTTACTAATGCATCATATAAAAGAATATACAAACACATTTTAGATGCAAGTACACGCAAGTTAAGAGATTACGACAGCACCTTGAAAAGGGTAAAGGGCATCTGCTTCTGGATGCGAAAACTGCGAACTTTGTCATGATCCACAAGATCAAAATAAATATCCTTCCCAATTTGTTCAAGAAGATCCTCACTCCTTGCAACCTATGAAAAGAAAAGAACAACTCAAGAAAAAAGTCATATATTGGCCAGTGCTTTAAAGAAAAAAACTTAATTTACAAGAAAACAGAGGAAGGCATGCAAGCTTGCAGGTCAGTGCAGCAATGCTTGCAGAAAGTGAAAGCAGAAAACCTTTATGATAGTATACAAATGGGCCTCGGATTTTTCCTTTCTCTTTTGCTCCTTTTCTTCTTGTTCTTTCTTCAACCTTATCTGAATCACAATAAATAGACGTCATATACAAAGACATACAAAGTACAGCAAAATGACTTCTGAGGATTGATTGCAAAAATTTACAGCCTTACCCTCAGGTGTTCTGCAATGTCCTTCTCATCCACGTTACAGATTATCTTTTCCTTGTCACTTTCGCGTATATACACAAGCATATAAGCATTTGAATATTTTGTGAACTTAAAAGGAGAATTGTTGAAGCCAGGATTTGTCTGCGGTAACTGTTGCACAGAAAGCCAGCAAAATGACTGGCTATCCAAAGCAAACGGAAAACGGAAAACAAAATAAAGTGAAAACGATAACTATAGCATATAGGTCTGACCTCTTCCTCACCGCCATACTGCTCCTCTAATGCTCTTTTTATATCCTCCTTGGTTACCCGCTCATCATCAAACTTAAACCTGCACGCCCAGAAAATTTATCATGTTGACAGTCTGTTGGGGAGTTCGAAGCATCTCTGAACTCCCTTTTTTTCCTGAAAATCTTATAGAAAAATACCCACAATATACGACACACCAGAAGACAATGTAGTGATGAAGCACACTGCATAAACTTCCTAATGTACTGGTAGCAGAGAAAGAGAAAGATTCAGCCCAGTCAAAGAAACTGCACATTATGGCCTCAGTCCAAAACCACAGCTCCGCTTTAATGAGAGCAGGAAACAACTACATTTAAAGTGCCCCTCTGGTTAAAGTTGAAACTAAAGAAGGCACTCCATAGGTGCCTCTAGTTTGTATATTGCAGAAGAGAATAATGATAGATACTAAGATAAGATCTGCAATGCAGATGGAGAATATCCAAAACCAATTGCAGAGTATTAGGAACAAGGGGGTGAGCTCGTAGTGATTGGTGAAAACACACAAAAACCAATTGTAAGTGTTTATATTTATTGATATAACTAAACAATTCAATAAATCAGCAATTCTATACCATTGATCAGAAAGCGTTGGTCTGATATAAGCATAATAGTGTCCACCATGCACACCACCACTGTGAACCAATACACTACAGAGAGAAAATATAAGAAGATTGATTAGAAACAGTAAACCATATGCCAAGAAATTAATCTGTATATGGAAATTTACAAACTAAACAGTTATTTAAGAAAGACCAAAATCACGGACCAACCACTGTGAAAATAAGATGCTCAAATTCTCACGCCTACTGGAATTGACTGCATTCTAGAAGAAAAGAACGCCCGTAAAACAAACACACAAATGTAGACAACAGAGCATGCCTAGTAGTAAAAAGAATTCAGTGTCTCCCCTTAGACTATGACTTCACGGGGAAAATGTAAACCAGAGTATATTTTGCTTTTACGTGCTAGAGGTGGATACAAGATAGCCAAGCAACAAAAAAATTTATTGAATGTGCTAACCGCAAATCAAAAGATACCCCAACCAAGCAACACAACTGAAGGATCTATTAACCTACATACTAAAAGAAAAAACACATTACAACAAGACATATAACCAATGAGGATTTAAAAGTTGTAGTATATATGGATATGAATTAGCAACCGTGGCATATAGCCATGGGTGACACAGCTAATGGTTTATTTTGAAGCAAGTGTCCACCCAACTGCCAGGGCTATATTTGAAACGTATGGACATACCCACAATTTATTTCCCGCTCCAAATACAACCCTCCCCAAGAAAAAGAAAAATCATTCGCTAACTTCTTTTGTTTACAATGACTGACCACGAATCATGAATACTTGAAAGTTCATGCAGTGCAGTCTCATATAGTGACTTGTCACTAGTGGATGATTAAAAGCCACCATAAAGTGTGAATGGGAAACATGGAAACAGCTCAAACCTGTGCAGAGTATAAAGGTTCCGGACGCTTCGGTCCGCATCTGGCGATAAATATTTTCCATTTTCTCTATCAAGATCAAGTTGCAAAGGGAACTCATAACGATCATTTATCTGCAGCACATTAAGACTTACATTAGCGTCAACCACAGTTTTACCCAATAAGACACGAGAACAAGGATGTGAAAACAATAGCTGCACAAAACTATCCACAGCTCACCTTCACCATCGTATCTCGCATAAAATCATACTCAAATCTTTTCAACTGAAGTTGGAGAACAGGAGGAAAGTCAATAAACAGGACTCCCTTCTTGGCATCCTGCAACGATTTAGGGTAAACAAAGAAACCAAGAAATAAACTCAATCACAGAGATTAAGGAATTACTTCCCAAAAAAAAAATTATTTACTTCCAAGCAAAACAACAAGAAATGAATTTGGAAATGAAATAATATGTTATAAGGTTTTTATTGGTTCCAAATGGGCTGTTAGGTTTTGCAGTACTGGTATTACTCAGTTCACATTAAACAGATAACTTGCTAATCCAAGCTTTATAAGAATTCCCGACTTTTATGGTCCAGATGTTCCTTTCACCACAACTGCTTTAGTTCAAACCACCAATTCCTCAAACCCAGTTTTGAGCTTAAAAAGTAAGACCAGCTGACACTTGCCAGTAAGGCAGCAGCACTTCGTAATCATATATATCCTATGTTTAAGGCATCATGCATATGTTCTTACTTTACTGGAACCAGCGGTCAAATAGTACTGGACCAGCCATCCTAGTGTGAAACTATTGTGCTAAAAGCTGCTGTAGGCATAGTAGATGTTTTTATGGATTCAAGCCTAACCATCAGCAATATAATCATCTCAGAGTATCAAATTTTAAGTCAAAATTTTCAATATGTAAGTTTTTGAAACACCAAAAATTATCAGACGAACTCAAATTAACCCTCCAGCAGAACCATTCTTTGATTAGCCATAGAAGGACTCTTCTCCAACTTGCATCTAATGACATTCGATTTCCATATGCTCTCTTTCCTAAAGGTCAGTCACTCTCAAAACACTAAGGGGCTGGTTTCAAAGTCATTTCTAATCAGCAAGAATGCTGGACGAAGAATCTTGAGGAAACAGCCAGCTGAACAGTGGATGACACTCACCCACCATGGGAGAATGGGGATCAGACGGTGTATAATCGATAGTCTGACATCTTAGATTCCAATAGAGGATCCCACAAACTAAGAAAATCACAACTAAAGCACGCACATAAAGTTAAAATCTTTTAACTAAGCTCTTCTCACAAAATCCATACTAAAGCTCTTATGAAGAAGTTTCCCATACGCATCTTACCTGCAGGCCATGTTGTTCGGCATGATATTTATTATCACCTTCAAGACTCTCCACTTCAACGTACTTGTCAAAAGATGCATATACATCTCGACAACCTTTGACATCAAGCTGAAGATCTGAAGTTACACGGAAGTAATCAAATGATTTAGCATGGGACAAGTCTACTAATAATGAGTTCAAAATATCAGGATTTTTACCATAAAATGATTCCTTCCTAGTGGACTTGTAATCCACATTGATGCATTCTATATAATTCATATGGTGCCCTTCAAACAACTGTTGTATTGTTCCCTCTACAACAGTTCCCTGAACAAAAAAAAAAAAAAACAAAGACTAGGTCTGTTAACATTCCAGTGAGACAACAATGAGCATGACGAGCCAAAAGCTTTTCATTCCCCTCGTCATACCTTCATTTTATCTTCAAGCTTTTCACTAAGGACCCTATTAAGTTCTTGCACATCATGCTGCATGAAAGAATCGTAAGTGTCCCACCCGAAAGATTTCGTCAGCTCTTTTGTTGCTACACTTGTGTCACTGTACTGAAGTTTATAAAACAAACTCTGCAGAGCGAGAGGGATGCTTCCTGATGGCATGTCATTCTCAGTCGTGGGCATGTGATACACAGCCTGAAATTACATTCCAGCCATAAGGCTTTGATATATTTCATATTTATTCATAGCGAAAATAAGCAAGTTTCACATGTTCAGAAACTGAAGGTATAAACAAACCTTTCTGAAGTAAGGAATATGGTAGAGTGTCTGAAGAAGAGAATTCATGTAGCATGTGGCTCCTTGGTTCTTAAGTCCAACATAGCCAGTCTCCTTTTTAGAATCATGGGACCAATAATCCATAATTTTACGGACAGCGACATCTGCCTCTACTATGCATGTATCATTAACAAGATAACCTCTGCCAGGGTCATATAACTCCCCAAGGGGCATGAATGAAGTAAATCCCCAGTCACTCTCACGTGCATTGAACTGGTGTTGTGTCTCTGCAGGAATAAAAGTTTCCAAAGTTTCAGTTTATATAACAACCAATGGTAATATTCAAAAATCATGTTTTCAAACTAAGTATTTTTCCACCCATCATTTTATCTCACACCAAAGGACCAGCATATCATTGAAGTATTGTAACTATATACAAGACACCATCAATGAGGAATAGTGCTCTGGATAGGGAGAGGAAAGGGTAAGGCAACAGATCTTTATGCGAAAAGGAAGCAGGGTAAGCAGAGAATCACAGATGCGACATAGGACATGGTCTTACCTACAAACTACTTTTTCCTGACTCAAAATTTAATATGAGAAATAAGCAGGCGATAGGGTAGATGAAGGAATGGGTTCATGTTGCAGAAGGTAGACACTTACCATACATATGTATATATACATATGCAAATATGTCTTTGCCATAAGAAAAAGACACAAACACACTCTACATAACAAATCTCTAATAAAATAATGTTTCTGTTATAACAAACCACTTTAGCATTAGAAAGAACCAATAGCTGGTTTTCTGAAAACATCCTCTGAAGAACAATCAGACGGATTGCTGACATCAAATACTGTTGTCCTTCTCATCAGAAATGAAAAATGTGCATCTCAATCATCCAAGAACCCTTTTATGATTTTCCACATGCCTGTGTGCCTTGATACTGAGCCAAATATCTATTATAAAATTTTACTTCTATCTCGTTCAAACTTGTTTGACCAAGACTTGTCAACAAGTGTCATAATCACAATATTTAAGAACAGCCCTAAAATGGATAGAAAATGGTTTACATCAATGAGCTGCTCTCGTATAAGTTCACGGTCTTTCCCACATCAACATTCCTTGAAACTGAAGTTAACTTCAACACACGTAACTGTCGACAGCTTGAGAGGCTCTAGTGCTTGTAAGAATACCTCCACTCTTTTAGTATCCCCCACTAAAAACCAATAGACGACTTCATCCACCAAGTTAATTTCAGAAAATAACTCTGCATTGCCACATAACCAAGCATATGCTATCACCAAGAGAACTTTATGTCTAGGACAAACCTCCATCACCGAAAACTCCAGGCCCTCAAGCAATCTAATCTAATTCAAGAAATATAAACCTTTGCATCAACATCCACCAGCTAGAAGGATAGACCATTTAACACTCATCTGCAAACCTCAGAAACGCTCCACATATATTGCAACACGGGAGAAAAAAGGAAGTCAAAACAGAGACTAATCCCACATTACTTCTCTCTACCATCCCGCAAAAGCAATCCACCTTGAAAGTATCCATGGCTTCCATCTGGTTTGTATGCAACAAAGACTAGAGACATCAGAAGCTGCTGTCTTTCAAGTATAACTTTACGTTGCACTAGCTCTAAGTCACACAGCATCTACTTTCCTAAACCATACACTCTATTTTAAGGTAGTTCAACAATGAGACAGATTCCAGACATGCGTACTAGGAAGGAACCAGGCGCACTAATATCATCGAATGAGACAAGAACTAAAGCTCAAGACAAAAATTAAAAGTATTCAAGACAATACATGGTCACCGCCAAAATGAATGGATGGACAGCTACCTTTCCGAACGGAGCCCTTTTGGTGAATTTGATTTACAACAGTCAGGCTGAACTGGGCATAACGACTCCAGCCATATGGCAGAGTTCCGGAGTCTGCAACATCTAGGTACATGGACAGATGATCCACATTGTTACCCTTGGGAAAAATCAGTATTCTCCTACATAAGCAATTTAGTTCATAAGGCTAGAGAGCAAAAAACATATAAACAACAAGCGGAAAGATTATGTAAAGCCAACAAATAAAAGAGGGTTTGGCGTACCATTTATAACCTCCAACAACAAAAACATCGGAATAGAACTTCTTGGTGTTGAGCCTCGAAAAGTTGTCAATTGTCCAGGTAAACCTTGCTGATGGTGGATCATCAACTGACTGAGCATCAGCTGTAGTTGCTGGTTCAGCTGGCGCTACTGAGGATGGTGAAGAGAAATTAAAAAAAAAAAATTGAATGAGATATGGCATTGATTTTTTGGAGCAGGGAGACAAAAGCACCGAGGAAGTAAATGCTCCTGCATGCTTTGTACAAGCTAACTTAACTGATGAAATTCTAATTTCGTTCAACCAGTTAGGTGCAATGCAAATGTGCATACTCTCCCCAAGCAAATAATGGCTGAAACACTCACTAAAATCACTACTCGTTACATCAGTTATTTCGTAGCAAAGCTAGACTGTCCCAAACTAATAATAAACATTAAAAATTTAGGATCTTCCTTAATAAAGAGGCAGCAGAAAACAAAATCATTCCTCCAACACAAGCTCTCCACAAAGCCATCAGAAAATAAAACGGCACTACCCAACATTATCCCCATAAACCCCGTATCCGAACCAGTTTGACCACCTGAGATCTCAAAACTCTGAATCCAATAGCAAAGTTAGTAAGGAAGAAGTAAAGGATGGCAGAACACGGAAATCACAGCAATCAAACACAACAGTCGCAGCTCAACTGACTCTATACAGAAAAGAGGTACGTAACAATCCCGGGACGCACCTTCCATGGGTTGAGGACCTTCCGTGACGTCGGTGTGGGGGACCAGCATCTCGTCGTCCTCTTGCTGCTACAAAAATTTTGACATTGAAGAGCAGAGTTAATACAAGAACACGGATCTGCCGATGGGAGAAAACCCTAGCAGCGAAGCCATTCGGTGCGACAGCGAAAGTGAGCGAATTCTGGTGATTGAAGTAACGAAAATCGGTCGAATGAAAGGCTAACCATTCCGAAATCTAAATTGGATTGAATTGGAACTAAACCAAAGCTAAATGCCAGAGAGAGAGAGAGACAGGGTAGGGAAAGTTGGAAGAGAAGACACCGGCAGTAAAGCATATTGAGAGAGGCGACAGTAGAAGGGAGGAGTTTCAGAGGTAGGAATTACATCCAACGGCGGAGGAGTCATCAGAGTCATAGCTGGCGAGGGGAAGGCGGCCGCCGATCGACGTAAGTAGAAGACGTGGACGCCACCGAGCGCGGGAGACAGAACCAGAAAGAGAGAGAGAGAGAGAGAAGAGAGCTCTGAAGCGAAGACGATGGATGTGAAGCGAGCCAAGAACCGAAAGTCGAAAACGAAGCGGAGACAGGGGCTTTGTTCGAGGAGGGACAGTTTGGGGATTTCGTTAGGGTAAGCTGGGGAGGGCTCACCTGGCCGGGAGAAATGGGCGAGACACGAAATACCGCAGTCTTGTAATTAACTGAAGATTTGCTCGTATTTACGGAACATGCCATTCGTCGAGCAACAAGCAAGAACTGGAAGAAAAGTCGCAAGTTTCTAGATTTTATACAAATAGTCTAATTTGGATTCCATTTAAAAAACAAAGTAAGTTTAGAATGAATGTTGAAATAAACACCTCTTTTTTTTGCCATAGTGAAATAAACACCATCTTGACTTCAGTACAATTTCCAAAATGTGAATCATAAATTAGTAGAATTTAAAATCACAAGTATTGAGGAATTTAGATTTATCTGTGTATTGTATATATTTGCACATCTAATTCGTTTATTTTATGAATTTAAATGATGAATTTGGGTCTCAAATTCAATTTAACGTGGACTTTGCAAAAAAACATTGTTTGCTAGAAATTTGTTGAGGGTAAAATTCGTGGAGTCCATGAAAATTGAAGGTGCAAACTAGTTCGTAGATTAAATTAACGATAGGATACATGGTTGAAGGAAAATAAAAAGTATGAGAACAAAAGTCGGAATAAATGATAGAATACACTCGAGTTTAGGCATAACTAGTTTTTAACATGGTAACAGAGTCTTTTGTGACATAAATGTTTTTTTGTTCGAATCCTGACAACACCCATTTGTTGAGCAGATGGTATTCCGACATGTGCAAATTTCAAACTCAAACATATAAGTATGCTTTTGTTCGAGGGGATCATGTTAGTAATAGCATAATAAGATCCTTTAATCAAACATATCTCAAGCATTCGAGTTATTGAGATTAACTAGTTCTTAACATGTGATCGGAACCTTATATATCTGAGAGGTTCTCTTCGAATTTTGATGACCCCCACTTGTTTACCACACGGTCTTTTAATGCATGTGCAAACTTCGACTCCTTCCAAATATTGTCTTTGAACGAATGACCTGAACAAACTCCTCGAAAGATTGTCTTCAAATTTTATTAAAGTTTATTTGTTCTCATCGCCAATTTCTCTCCTTCCGGAGGAATTATTACATCATCATTTCATCGAACGGCTCAATAAGTCCAGTCCTCGGGCAAGCACAACCCTAGGGGAAGCAGCTCATCAGGGAAGTAGTCGTCTTTCTTCTCCCTTGTATTAGACGTCTCGCCTCCATTCATAATCAAATGCTTCTTACCCACTCTGGCATCAACGACAATAGCCCGACAAATGGTTGATGTTGGTGACGGTGGTGGTATGGGAATGCGAGGAATGAAGACTCCAGTCCCTGCCTGTATCCTCTCTGGAGTCAGATTCTCGGCGTACCGGAAGCGCTGTCAAAGAAGAACAACATCGGTTTCACGATGAGTTTTCGTGTCTGCGTAGAATTGTAAATGATCTTCGCGTAAATGTTGGTAAATGGTGATATGATGGGGGAAATTTACCCAATGTTGGATCGGTAAAAAGGGACCAGACCGATGGTGAATGCCGCCGGAGAAGACAAAGCTACCGGTAGGGCGAGGTGGACGACATGTGTAATCTAGCATTGGTACTATTTTTCCACACAAGACCTATACAAAGGTTAGTACAAGAGTCACAATGTGTAAAACAGAGGGCTAATTAAGGGAAGTCACAAAGAATGATGAATGAAGAAGAAGGGGGGAGTATGTGACAATGTTGTAATGTTTTTTTCCTGGGTAAGGTGGACGACCCATATCGTAGATATTTATTTATTTTCTAATTCAATTATGTGTGTTTTATTTTGAATTGGGGTAGGTGAAAAGAGAACAACTCAAAGGAGTAAAAGAGCGTCACGTGGAAAAACATACCAGGGTTGAATGACAAGCGCGTGATGTATACAAACAAAACGCTTGAAAAGGAAGAGCAAGATTTATTATGGTAGAAGAGCGCTAGCATGCATTTCAACGATTATGTGTATCTGGGACATGGGAACGACAACAGGCAGGCCGCGAGCAAGACAGTGTTGGCAAATCTATGAATGGACATATCATTTATTTAGGGGGTCTGTACGTAGGGTTTCGTCGCCAAAATGAATATTCATGTCTTGTCCTACATGCGACTCGATAAACACTTAAACCAGCACATGTGAAACTAGAGCAAGGGTGAAGCATATCAAAACCAAATTTATCATCCCTAATTCAACTCTTGAAATCAATCTTGAAAAACTTGACATATTGACGCACTCTAAAATATAAGGCCCCTCGTACATCAACAAAACTAGAGGCGCGCGGATGAAAGGCTTGTTTTTCCTAATAAATATTTAACTCCCTACTTAGTTTTTCTTTCCGTTCCACTTTTCCGTTACGAAAACATATTTGACCGTCACATACGATGAAAACACATAAAAGGCAAAGGATTAAAAGTTGTTTCAACATCTAATACCAAGAAGAATTGGTATTCCATAAAAAGAAGAGAAGGGTAAACATTGACAAAATGATGGGTGATGAAACCTGGTCTTTTGGTGGAGTATTCCGACCATGAAGTCTCCCAATCACCGGAGTTTTCCAGACCTTAGAGGGAATCAAGGGATTCTTGAAAGTGGTGGATTTTGGCAGTGGCTTGGGGTGATTTGAGGATGGTGAAATTTCGACCATGACATCAGAAGGAATCATACACTCTGCTTCCTTCGAATCTATGGTGAAGTCTTCCATTAAGGACACTACCAAGCTGACCAGAAAGAGTGACACTGCTACCACCATGGATGAAACACAAACCAGTGAAGAACGATGAGGGACTGGGGGTTGGATGAGAAGGAACTGGAGAATAGCACTCCTTTTTATAGAGTTCTAGTAACTGGCCTGGATTCTCATTTACATGGTATGTATGATGTATGCATGTTTATTACTTCTCACAATTGTGATTTTTTGTTGTGGTATCATTGAATGCAGTTGGTTCAATGTACTCCTAGTTAAGCAAAAGATTTTTTGGGAAAAAAATTGATTAGCTTGCTAATATGATTGGTGGGTTGCGAGGAAAAAATGTGTTAGTGCGTGAATGGTGTGAGCGTGGGTTTTCTTTATGTCAAACGATGTGTCAAGAAACGTCACTCTTGTTCAAAATGAAGATCTTTGGGAAGCATTGCATGGAGAGTATAATTGAGTGTAGTGGAAAGGAAAATAGGTTGGTGTAGTCAAATCTTTGACTGCCGTAATAGCAAATACTTTTAAAAAGTGCATAAAACGTCTAAACGTATTTAGAATTTTGACAAATGTGATATTCCTCATTAAAATCTTGCTCTTTCTTTAATGCATTTGTTTAATGACATTATGATTTATGTAACGGTGCTTAATTTGAGTTGAGGTGGCCTAAACAACCTATCTCCATGGGATTCTCATTTTGGTCTCTTATTGTCAAGGGCACTAAGGCCATTGTCAAGTTAACAAGAGCCTTTTTTATATTGTCAAGAGAATAAGATATAGGAGTCACACGATTAGAGGCAATACGATATAGAAATCACAAAAATGACGCGTCTTTTTCTTTGTCGAGCTTCGAATCCTTGTGGCACAAGGATTAGAGGTAATAGAGGGTAGACCCAAGAAGGATTCATGTTCCTAATAGCCCAAACCCCCAAATGCAGGTAAACAAAATTGTAGATTTCGCTAAATTCACCTGTTGCTCACTCAATTCTTCATATACACGCATGAGACACATAAATGTCGTACATAATTGCCGAGAACCTCATAGAAACAAGTAGGAATCATATATTAAAATAAACAGCTGAGACACAAGTGATCTAAATATAGACGCATTTCAAAAAGGCCATAATAGAGACTGCTATATCATCCTAAAAAATCCTTCATTGCAGATGGCAAATCGAAGGGGAGAAAGAGGATCCCCTGGTGAATCCTTCAACGCATTTCTTAGCTCATAAATTTTTTTTAGTTCCCTGGTAAATTTGCATGACCACTCTCCTTCGCCTAAGAAGGGTTAATACTTAACAACATAGGCAATTGAATTCTTACCTCTAACCAGTCAATATCAACAACAGGTTGCCCCCATGAACAATTGAACCTAATGCCCATTTTAAAATTAAGTCCCACTAGGAAAAAAGACATTGCAATTGGAATCCATCTATCCTATCAGTACAGACCGTTATCGTAACTTGATCTTTCCGCCAGCCTGCTTGGTCTCAAGGCCAAACCCGAAGAGAAATAAAGGGTCGTAGTTCTTGTCCCCTTAGTTCACTGGAAGCTGATCAACCCTCTTGAACCAAGTCCTCGCCAACTTCCCAGTGAAGTCATAATCCCAAAACAACACATCACCAACTCCTTGACCTTCAGAGCCAGGAAGAAATGCTATCGCCAGAGCATCCATTACTGGCAGGAATGGCCCTAGCACCAGGTGCCGTCCTGAGATAAGAATCACGATACAATTGATCCCGCTGGCACACTGTTTCCTGATGATATCCTGGCTCGGATGAGAAATGGTCAGGTTCAGATTGTCACCTTTGGTGTCTGCATATGGCCTCTTCCCCACCACTGCAATGCAAAGTCTGCATCTTTGTTGGCCTTGAGGAACTCGGGGTTGGCTTTCTCATGGAACGCAAATTGTGTGCTTGGATCCACCGTCTTGTTAATCGCTGCAAGAATGGTAGTTCCAGCAGACAAACAATTATCTGAATGGTTGGATGTTGGGTTGCAAATCAATAGAGCAGAGAGTGATGATGGTGAATGCATCACCTGAAGTCCTGTCATTGCCAGAGTATCCCTGCCATTCAACAGTCCAGCCGCAGCATTGATATCCCAAATTGTTAGCATGGGATCTCACAACAATTATCTGAATGGCCTTCTTAGGTAGGGGCAAGATGGGTTGATTCTCCGCCTATCCCATTTTCAAGACCACAAGAGATTTCCTCACAGCTTCTCTGGTCAATTCTCAGTGCTCCTAAATTAGGACGTTTCAGTTCAGGAAACCTGTTAGAATAATGGTTCTGGCAGAACTCAATTACGAGAAATGTAAGGGGGACAAGAATCAAAAGCGCTACTCATCTGTTTCCCAATCATATCCACCACACTGTCGTCTGGATTTGGGTTATCAAAGAGGCATAACAAGAATTTGATACTCAGGATTCTGATCACAGCATCTTCAATGCGACTCATTGGAATGACTTTATCATTAACTCATTGTGTCAGGTTCCAAATGGATGCTGCAAAAATGTCAGGAATATGATCTGGAGAAAAAGAAAAAACAAACATTTAACTGTTGGATATGCTTACTCTTCCGCAGGTACAATTTGGGCAATTAGCATAGTAACTGATTACCATGTCAGGGCCAGCTGAAATGAATGCCTGGACGGAGTAAGTGTAATTGGCACAATGTGGATTAGTGATCTTGTCAATCCGAATTACGAAACCCTGCAACCCATTGGTTGCTGCACCCATTAATTGATAACGAAAAGCCGCATAAAACTGTCATAGTAGTTGCTGTTGTATTCTGTACCTAGAACTTCTCCATGAGAAGGACGATTGGTTTTTGATTGGCATGCATCTTTACCCCATTGATGCCTGAATAAGATATCATAACTGTGGCAACACCTTTCTGGATCGCCAGATCGTAAGAGGGCATGAGGATAGCCATCAAATCTTTCATGTGGATGATGGCGTTGTTTTCATTGATGTCCTTCACCGTGCTTCCATCACCAATATAATGTTTGGCACAACCTGTCACCAATCTTCTTGACAAGAGCAGTATCCCTGGCTCAACAAATGCAGATACTGTGAAAATAATACTGATGATTACGAACCACTGAAACGACGTTTGCGTAGTTAGGAGAAACTTGCCTGATAACCCCAAGATTGACATTATGAGGGAAAATGGTGGCATTAAAATCATTGTTGTCTCCATGAACAGCATCGATCCCATAAATCATAGGTATCCCCAGTCGAGTTTACAGAGATCCTTTCTGAAACTTATTGATCATGTCCACCCAGTGCTCTGCAGATGCATCTTTAACAGGCAAGAGTCCTTCCACCAGTCAACAAGCTCCCTGAATTATCATTATTGTATAATTTGCCATATAAGAGTAACTTACAATATGAAAATTTCAGGGCGGTGGCACATGCATATACATAGAGACATACCAATGTAGTACTTCTCCATGATCTCAGCAGTGACAACTGGTACCTCAATCTGACTCATCTGACCAATCTTTTCTTCAAGAGTCATTCGCCCAAGATCAGTAATTCTATCTTCAACAGGCACCTTAGGATCTTTGTATTTCACATTAACATCCACTGCCCTAGTAACCTTGCTGCCTGCCTCTTATGTTCAGCAGAACAAAAGGAAAAGACTCAAGGTGCACATTCTCATAGTGTTCACCATCTCCAGTGCTATTTTTAGCAGAGTTCCATTTGCACGACAAGAGATCTAGACATGCAACGGAATAAAACCTATTTTGACTGATATAATAACTGACTGGAAGAGAATGGTAAGAGATAGCAAATGTAAACAACCTAAACGGGCAACATTTATGCATATTCACATGGAGAGATCAAGTACAGAAATCAAATATGAATCTTTCCTGCGTAGAAAATGAATTGTGGTCGAACTGAAGGAGTGAATCCTCAAACATTGGACTAAGCTGAACTTACAAATCAGAATCAATATATTGATCTATAGTAGAACATTCCAGTTACATACATATATCATATTACTTAAGGACCCACTAAGCCCATCAAATGGCATATTTCATTTCCATAAATCTTCGATATACAATGTTGTATGCCAGCTGTATCTTTAATCGAACTTACATCTCTGCAAACTTTAATATTTATAGGAGTGCTACACTTAGTCTCGCAGCATATGCAGGCTGCAACCATAACACTCCATGCTTGAACGAAATGATGAAATGAAAAAACGAGAAAGTAAAAGAAAAAAAACATTCAGGATAAAGTAAAAGCAACAGAAGGAACTAACTGATAATAGACTTCCCGAAAAAAGAAAACAAACAAACTGATGAAACGGCCAGTGTCTA
The DNA here is from genome assembly GCA_946122785.1 of Linum tenue. NCBI lineage: Eukaryota > Viridiplantae > Streptophyta > Magnoliopsida > Malpighiales > Linaceae > Linum > Linum tenue. The sequence goes on along the minus strand of CAMGYJ010000005.1, from coordinate 5,654,511 downwards.
CTATTAACCAATCCTTTAACTTTGCATCACCTTACCCAAAGGGTCCGAACCAAATGGGTTCTTTTTCCAAAAGAGAAAAAAGGAAAGAAACTAACTCTGGGATGTTACCTTCTTTCCCCCGCATGTTGGGGAAAACTACAGCATCCCTTTACTATTTATAGAACCCATTACGCAAAGAATAACCAATCCCAACAAATCTTCTCCAGAAAGTTGTACCAGGAAAAGAAAACAGTTCTATCTATCTAATGACTTCCCTAAACATCTCATCAGTGGATAATACCATAGGAAACTTATGGACCCTCCACCTCTAAGATGAATAAAATTTCAGCATCAATTCATCAAAAAAAAAATACCAGAGGAAACTTAACTAAAAAACGAGTAGTGTGCAAATGTGCCCTATAATGCTATAGTAGCCACTGTTCTTAAGTGTTGCATCAAGCATAACTAGTGTAATTCACCCTTGTGACATGGCTCATCCAAGTGAAGCTAATTCACCAACCCCTCTTATGAACAAAGATTATCCGACTTCCAATTCTAGTTCAAAATCTCAGCAATTCCTAATCCCTATTAACAGTTATCCTCTCAAAACTAATCTTGCATACCAGAATTTTACTGCACTGCGTACAAACTAAACCATATACATAGATAAAACCACTGCAACGAAAGTGAAGATTTTCACCGATGAAATGACAACTGAAGAAAACTGGAGGAATAAATCATACGTCATGCAGGGTTGAAGACAAGATAGCCAAACAGACCTGGATGCTGGAAACCTCTGTGCTAGATTGGCTGAATAGCGTCCTACTTGTACAGATGGTTTGCTCAATTGTTGCTACTGCTGCTGTGACGATGACAAAAAATAATGGAAACTCGAAGTCGGATAAACATGTCGATGATAAAGAAGCACATCTGTTGATTAGTGAAATCCGTTGTGATTAAAATTAGTAACTGAAGAAGAGCAGAAACCAGTGGTTCTGCAGGTAAACAGAGAGGCCAAAAGTGCAACAGGGTTCACGCTTTGTGGAAACTTGCATTCATATTTCTACAGAACTGAGCAGAGACATTGACAAGCAACACGGACAATTACAAACCCTTGGTCTGCCTCTCTCTATATCTCTCTCTCTGATCAGTCGCAACTGGCACCCTTATGCGAGCACAGGAAACACCAGATTTTCTAACCTAGAAGCTTGGATAAAGAACAATCTCCCAAAACCGGAAGCTCAAAACAAACAGAGTCAGGAAAAAACAAGAATGCGCATGACCTAACAACGCCTATAAAATATTTGGGAGCTGAGAATCCAATCTTTGCTGCAACTCCTTGATCTTCATCGAAAGCTCTGACTTCTGCTCTTTGTAATTCTGCAACAAGTATTCCTTCCCTTCTAACACTTCCTTCAATTCCCCTACTTCCCTCCTAAGCATCTCGACCTTCTCCACATCCATCCTCCCTTTCTCTGGAAACTCAAAGGTACTTTCACCATCTGAATACCCATTAGCATGCCCATTTCTTACCTCAGGTGGCCATACAGTGACAACTGACGGTTTTCCATCACCGTTTGCATGTTTCAAACAATGATCGGCAATGGCTTTTCTCAGCCTCTGGATTTCTCTCTCCGAATCTAACAAATCCTTGTTAGCAACATCAAGTTGAGACTGCAAATTATTAGAAATTCCCAATTGAGCATTGACTGAATTCTGCAACTCCACAATCTGATCCTGCATCTCAATTATCATGTCATCCCTTCTTTTTAGTTGCTGTCTCAGCTTTTGTATCACTTCGCGCTTGCTAAATATGTCCGAACCAGACTCAGACACACATGGTGAGTCAGAGCAGTTTGAATGGTGAAATGGCTTTGGCGGTAACTCGAGACGTTCAAGAGATGAAACCCACATAATCCCATTCTCTCTTGAGTATTCTGGGGCATTGACTGTGACCAAAGGGAGTGCACCATCGGTTTCAGACAGCGTGTGATCATTGGGAGGGTATTTTACATCTGTGGTACCTTCATTCCCTGTCTCGAACACAAACCACGAGACAAAGGCTGAATGAAAATATTTCAAATAAACGCACAGGTGTCAAAGCATATCAGTGATTCACATAGACGAAATAGGAAGACGTTTCTGAATATTCCTCAAAAGATATATATCATGAGAAGCAGTAGCAAATATTTTGATGCGACGCAGCATGGAATATTTTGGGTTACTTCCTCAATACAAGACCAGAACCATAAATTGAAAAATGAAAAAAAAGTTATCCATACCGGAAGCAGAATTGAAATAACTATCATCATCATGTGTAAAGGAGTAGACATTCGGATGCATATGGCAAGCTGATGATCTCCTTCTGTCAGACAATTTCTCATTTCCTGAATTGCAGAAATTCAAGGTTAAGCGGTCACAACAGAGGGAACAAATTTATAACATGCATTAACAAGAGCACGGTAGACCATTACTAGCATTTGTTTCTCTCCTAGAATCAAGAGTCTGCTTCAGCTTAGAGCCAAGGCGGATTGTCAAAGTACTCAACAAGGCACCACCTGCAATGAGAATCCAATTTGGTCCTCCACCTTCAAACCTTTGCTCCCTCTGACTCCTAGAAACCCCATTTGATCTTGGTCTCATTTTAATAATAAGTTAAGCTGCAAGGTAACTTTTCCAATCATCCAAATAAGACCTACATAAAAAAAAATGGAGCTTTCAGACTTCATTACCCAAGCAGGATACTTTCCAAAAAACAAAAACCCCAAGCAAGATATGATTGTTGATTTGTTCCGTGCATATAGAACTTTTATTACAACAGGCTGAACCAGTAAACTTAGTATCGAGCATTGTGGCCATCAGTAAATGAAGAACACTGCCAAAAGCCTTTCCAGGGCCGACCTTTCCAACAGCTTCCCCAAACATGAAAACCGAAAATGGACACTCGCCCAGAAAAAAAATATGGACGATATCAGCTGAATCGGTGACATTAGACCTTACTGAAACATCTGAATCGCAATAATCATTTTCAACGAGTGCGAACTCCTAAAGAAACGAACCAAGAGCTGCTTAATTTTTTACCCCATTAGGCGATTAATCAAACAAACAACCCAGGTTCTGCCTAATACAAATGGGGCAGGTTCCCCGGCGACTGATTTCTACTGACAGCGGAAACACATAGGATTACGGCAAGGAGTGAAATGAGTTTCGGTACCTTACACCTCCGACATTGAAACACGGCAGTGACGGCGGACTAGGCTTTGACTACTTCTGCGGCAGTGAAGGCAGTTGAAGATCGGGCGAGAACAAGGAAATGGAATGGGATGGAATGAGTCTGAAGCGTGAGTGAGACGACTTTCCAGGGCGACGGAAAGAGAGCGATGGCAGCCTGGCAGAGCGAAATTCCAGCGAGACTACGACGAATTGACGAAAAGGATGAAAGATGCCGGCTGATGGCTTGGTTTTGGGAAGGCGGCGGCGGCGCTGTGATGGCGACGTCACCGCCGGCGAGTGGAGGATGGCGACGGCGACGGAAGGCGGGGCCAGGGAGGATGGGGAAGTGTTCGTGGCGAAAGAGTGGCTGAGTAATAAATGGAGAAGCTGCCGCAATTTGAGAAACGAACTAGGTTTTCTATTTTCTTTTACTCCTATTTCTAATTTTCTTAAATTCCTTTCTTATATTTATGCTTTGGAAAGGTTTACAAAAAGAAGACAAAATAGATAAATCATATAAATAATAACGGGTAAATGACACATTTGGTCACTGAGATTATTAAATTGTGTCATGTTTAGTCACTAGAAAAAATTAATATCAATTTTGGTCACTCGAATTACCGAAACTGGTCAAATTTAGTCACTCTCCCGTCAGTTTCCGTCCAACTCCATTAATGTAGTTGAACGGAAACTTTTGGGAGAGTGACTAAATGTGACATGTTTCAGTAATACGAGTGACTAAATGTGACATTTTTCAATAATTCGAGTGACCGGAGTTGGACAGAGGCTACAGAAGAGTGACCAAATATGACCTGTGTCAGTAATTCGAGTGACCAAAATTGATATTAAATTTTTCTAGTGACTAAATATGACACGATTTAGTAATCTCGGTGACCAAATGTGTCATTTACCCAAATAATAACGGTATTGAATCTGGCATCCGTATTCCGCAGTCGTTTGTTTTTTTGGCTAAATCATTTGTCCCCGTCTCCCCGTCAATAGCGATAGCAATGAGGCGGATTAGGGGATGGGTTTGCCTATACCATTCTCATCCGCTCTTTTAAAATCTGTCTCATATTCGCCTTATACCCATGTGCAATGGTGGATCCAGTGGATGGCTATCTGATCTCGAGCCACATCTTAGCCCTTTTCTGAATGTGGTCTAGTATAACACTTAAAAAATTTGATTTTAGTCATTCGGTTCATATCAACATATTCAAATCACTACTCAAAACCTATAGTTGTATAAATAGTATCAAGAGAACAAGCACGCAGGAAAAAGATAACCATTAGCATTGAAGTCAATCACCACCTATATCATACATACGAAAGCGAGAGTGGGGCACTAGAACTTGGTTCCCCAACCTCAACGATCCTATCCAGCTCTCACACTCAAAATAAGAAAAGAGGAATTCTGACCTTAAAGTCTTCGATTAGTATTAGTGAACGCTCGCTCGACTTGCTTACTAATATAATAATTTTACTTGTGAATTTAGAGAAATAAATTGAGAGAAATTCTAGCCCTAATGATTTTCCTTTGAGCAAAATAAACAATAAACCTAAAAGTTTAAAACGTAAAAGACTACAAAAAAATATGAGATTTGTTTCGTTGCAAATTATTAGAGAATCTGGTGGAAATAGGGATGGACGTACACTACAAATTGATTCGTCTATGTTGACATTGCCTTTTACAATAGCTACTACGAGAAACTTTTTCAACAATAAAACATGTGAAATTGATTAGTGCAACAAAATGAGTTGCAGCAAATGCACCCAACTTGCACCTCCTGCGAATATCAAAACCTTGCATATGAATGAGCTTTCCATTTCATATCACATTTCTTATTCTCCAATTATCGATTTAATCAAGGTTTGGGTAGTCGAAAACTCTAACGACAATAAGATTTGAACATATTGATCATGTAACTACATTTTCTCCACAACTCATCGATGCTCCAAGGACTTCTAAATCGAGTATATGCTTCTGGTTTTGCAAGCAGTTTCATAAGATCAGTTTTGCTTGTCTATATTTTTTTATCAATTCGAATGATTAAAACCAATGTCTAGGTGCAAATTTATACAAGATCAAGCATGTAATAAAACTGTACAAGTTCCGCCACCGAATCCAACCCCAGTTTGGGTCGAAATTCAAGGTATGGGTGGTCTCTGTTTCGTATCAACTCAAGGCCGCAACCATTCTCCATGGCAGGCTCTACCTATCAGTGAACCAGAAAAAGAAATGAGGAAGCTTCACCAGTAAACCCAACTGCCTCTCTTCTGTTATCAACTGTTACTTTGCTGCTACCCTACTTTTTACCCAACCTTTACTTTCTCATTCCCTATACTCCCCAAGGAACATCTGTCATGACTATGAACACTAGAAACAAAATGGTCAATCAGCAAAACGCCATCTGATGCTTTCCTCCTAAGCGGATTCATATCGAGAATGCAGAGCGCACTTCACCACCTCGTAGAACGCGACCACAATGCCAACGTTCTCATTCCTCCATCCCTGTTCATCCATATGAAGCATGATTAGTAACAAGTTACTGCTACCAAGGCCAAGATAAAGGCTCCATGAATTTAGAATGGGAAGTTACCTCCAAATCTCCATTAGCGTTCGCCGAGTTGTCATACTTAGTGCCCTTACAGGATCCATCTGGAAGTCGAGACAACAAGAAAAAGACAACTTATTTTACTGTCAAATCTGAGAAACTACACAATGTAAGCCTCTACTCTGTTGAATCATGAAAACCTTGGAAGATAGCACACTAACCTCTATCTGCCTTCGAGTTTTAGCAACATCCAGGGGACACGTTGCAGCTGCACCAACACTTCCTTCGATGAAACCAGCGGAGAAGTTGGCTCCATGTACACTGGCCACATTCGCGTCATCTCCAACCACACTCAGAAGATTTATCCTCATCTGTGAGGCCAAACGAACGGAAGGGAAGTCAAAAAAGATTTCCCAGCCAAACATACATAAAGGTTAATCACAATCAATTAGCGAAAAACTACTACTAACACGTTCTTTATACGAAAAGGAAAAGGAGATGTGCTCACAGGCTCAAGTAGTGCCGAACAAATTCCAGAAAATGGAACGTCAAGGGCAAGCTGTGCTCCCATGCCTGTCCACAGTAGCCGGTAACCTCTCCCTATTGCAAGAGAGCATGTCAATTAAAATCATATAACTTCCCATCCACCAGACACTATTCTTTTACAGTGAATTAAAACCATATAACTTTCAAATCAATAGAAGCTTAAAAATTCAACAAAATCATACTCACAATTAGTTTGAGGGTTATCCGTGCCTTGCACATGAGTAAGGGCTTCAAGTAGAGTATTCAGAACTCCAGGAGCTTTCATACCATGTTGTGTACCCTTGAATGCCTATGATTTGAATCAAAGAAAACAATAAGAGAAAAGCCATGAACGTCCCAGCTAGGAAAACCAAAAGGGAAGTGAGTGAGAGACAGAAAGAGAGCCATTAGATAGAGGGGATCAAAGGAACCAAACTTCACTGCTGGATATAACGCAACCAAAACAGAGTCTTAAAATACCTGCATGCGAGTTCTGGCAAGTTCAACAGGATAGCAAGTCATACAAGCTAATGAAGGTGACAGTGAGCCAGCTACCAAGGGAGCATATGGGGCTGCAGCAGGAATACTCTCAGAGGTTTTTTCCTCGAGCCAGATGCGGAATACATCATATAAGAGTAAGTAAATGCCGACCTGCAAAAAACAGGATGTGAACCACCATAAGCTTAAAGCTACACTTCCAAGAGTGCCAACATCCAAAAAAACAAAGCATTTGTCATACTTGCACTGATCAGGAGAAACTTACAGTTGGGACAGCTAGAGGAAGAGCCGCATTTGTGCCCTTCCACAGCCTGGCAAACCCTACCTGCAAGTATCACCTTTTTTGTTCAACAATTGGTGTTCGATCAATATAAAAAAAAAACAAATGCAAGAATGGATAAACACACACCACTTTCACATCATTGAATGCAAATAGTAACACCGATGACACACCTGTCTTACCATCTTGTTGAAGACATAGAAGGTTCCTTTGTACCGAAAACAATCAGGAGGCCACATGGACAGTGTCCCGTGAAGTCCAGCACGCTTACAAGATGGTGAGCATCTAAGATCAGCAAACAACTGCCAAACAAGGCTGAATGTCACTCAATGGAGCATTCTGAACAAGAAATTATGATTGACAGAAGCAATTGGAGCAAAAAAAGTAGAAGATATATCTACCATGGTTGGACCAAAGTAAGCCAGGCAATTTACAACATTACTGAGTGGATGAGAGTAAGCAACTCCAGCTGGCTGTGCTTGCAGCCTCGTCTGTTCAATGGAACAATAAGAAAGCCCCCATCAATGCAATCAACTCCTGTATTCTTCCAAACTATCTCCACTTAAAACTACTATGCTATATGAAACGAAATCCCCAAATCAAGAAAACCCACCAAGAAGCATCAATCGCAACGAAAAAACCAGAAAACACACAACCCACGTAGCAAGAGGCTCAACCCGCCAATCCACAATATGAAGGATCAAAGATGTCGCAATTCTCCCCGGAAATCATTTTCCAATCTCAAGAACACGAAGAACCAAACAAGTCGTCGCATGTCGACGCCGTTATTCACAACGCCAAGAGGGTTTACTATAATCGACGATAGGATAGGAAAGCGGCCCCTGCCGCAGACAGGGCTCTCTCGCCAAGTCCTAAACTATCGTCGCCTTCACCGGTGTTGGTCTGATACCCTGCTGAGCCGAGAAGTTCCAAGGCCGCACGCCGTCGCCGGCGATCACCATTGGCTCCCTCTGCAATTCCAGAGCTGCTGTGATTCGGGGAATGGGGATCGGCTCTGCGTTCACCTATGGGTTCCGGCACCCCTCTACCTCGGGGCCCTTCGATAGCCAAAGAATCAAAGAAACGGCCTAACCAGTTGCGGGAAGGAGAAAGAAGGTTTCCACAGCAACAAAATACAAAACCCTACCCAAGAAACAATTCCAGATGACAAAGATGATTACCTCTCGGTTGCGAAAGAAGGTGGACCTACTGGCCGTCTCCTTGATTCCCGGCTGGAGCGGCCGCATTCTGCCCCTGAGGTGCTGCTGCTGGGTGGTACCCCTGGTGCACTCGGTACCGATGTACCTCGAGATCGGCCACCGACTCAAAGACAAAGAAGCACTTACTACAAACATTGCCTCTGGGATGTACTCGTTTGTGATGATCTTCAATCACTTTCTTTTTCTCAAAACCGCACTGGCAGAGGTTGCAATGGTAGCCGTCTGCCATTCCATGGAATTGCGTTCACCGGCGACCGGATGATGTGAGACTTAACGGATTACGGGAAGCCGGAGTGATAACTGCGATTTGGGAAGGTAATGTGGGAATAGAACTAGGCAACTACGCGATTATGTGATAACTGCGATGTGGGAAGGTAATGTGGGATTACTAGAACTCTACAATTAAAGTTCATTATCAACTAGCTTTCTTCCCGGCCGTTGGCCGGGTCGGTTACTTTTCTTATTACGAGGTTTTAGTGCCCGCGCTTTGCGCTGGGATGTGTGGGATTGTCAACATAATTTTAGGCAAAAATGTGTCTATGTACCTGACTATTAGCTGAGCTTAATGGGTTAGTACGATTTTAGTGGTGAATGAAGTTGTATTCTCAGCGATATATGATTTTCACATTTTTATTTTCATATTCACATAACTATAGTAGATTGTGTTATTTTCTTTGTATTTCAGAGTCTACATCAATGTATGTTTTCCCAAGCAGTCTTCATAAGTTAATCTAACAGAGAATGCTGTACCTGAAAATGGTTTTATATTGGTTAGAAATAGTGCAATTTTAGTCATGGTTCGATCTAGCTGTTTTTTAATAAGTAGAGACAGTAAACTTGAGTGGTGATTCGATTAGTGAAAGGCACCATGGAGACTTAATTGATCCATTCCCAATTTCCCATAATGAACTAAGTTTGGCTGACAATTCAAGAGATTTACATGTCGTTGATTGGCCCAAGGGAAAGTGCAAAGCAGTATTGTTCTCTTCCAGATCGCGACAGTGAAATATAATACTGGTTGGAAAAATAATGTGGATTCATATGCCTTTATGGGCTTCCAACTTCGGCCCATTTGTGGCCATCGATATGTTTAGATCCAGGGGCTGATAAGTGAAACGGCGGCAGGCTTGGCGTTTACAACAAACACAATTTTGTTGAGAGTTGCAATTCAATGGATCAAAAGAGTTTTCTCAAACTTAATTTAATTAACTTCTGAAGAACATGAAGAACATCAAAGCTGTTCCCAGAATTTAAGATGGTGCTATATTTTCATCTTGTTTTCTTTTTACATCCAAACCTGTATAGCCGGCGGCGCAGTAGGAGGTGCTGGCGGACTGGAACTACCCACCACCGCCTCTATTTCAAATATGCTGATTCAAGCCTGCATTATACGAAACTTGAATTAATTAAAAGGTCATATAATGCTGTAAATCTATTGTCCTTATGATCTAACTGGAAATCGTATCTAATGAATTCTAACAGGTTATCTAACATATTGATATATGCTTACCTTGTGAATTCAATTTGTGCTAATATCCGTGAAGGCTTCTGAGAACACAATGTTTCTTGTATAATTATCTGGCATGTCCTCCTCATTTATGATAAGAAATCTTAGACCAGCTGCAGATCTGACTCTGGATGCAGCAACGTATAGTTGACCATGACTGAACACTGGTTTAGGTAGATAAACTCCAACTTTGTCAAGTGTTTGACCTTGACTTTTGTTTATGGTCATTCCATAACATAAGCGTACTGGAAATTGTCTCCTTTTCAGCACAAACGGCCACCTCTTGTCTTCAATGTTGAGCACAATTCGTGGTATCGCCACAGGTTTTGTATCAAATGATCCTCCCATAATGTGTCCTATGATTGTATTCTCACCGAGTGATGTTATCATTATTCTTGTTCCGTTGCATAATCCACTTGGTGGACTTAAATTTCTGAGCAACATTATTGGAGCATGAACCTTGAGCCTTATCTCGTGATCCGGGACCCCATTGAATGTCAATGTATTGAGAAACTCAGGAGGGTATGTTTCACTGAACGATTCTGGCACCTCTGTATCAAGTTGCATTGAATCTGCACTAAAGTAGGAATGACTTAGTCCAGGCAACTTTTGTAACATGAAATCATTGATTTCAGTGACAACAATATTTGTCGGTGTCACAATTGCTCTACTCTTGAGATATTTTGTGTCCTTGTAATTCTCCTCAAATGAGTTATATATGTCTGTTGTTATTGATTGAACTGGATTGTTTCCAGGAGCAATCAAGAACATCCTTGGTATTTCAATCCAATCTGAGGGGGCATTGAGTACTAAACACTTTGTAGGCAACTTTCCATCTCCAAGAGCTAGTATCCACTGTCCAAAATTCTGGCCACTACCTATCATCATTCTGTTTTCAAGGGATTCATTGAGTCTCATGTTTCTTTCTAGTTTCAGCACTGTAAAAGCAGGCCATAACACTGATCTAGTTATTGATCCATCAACTGTTTGTTCTCTTCCAGATTCTGTGATGACTGGCAAAGTCTGTCTGAAATCTCCACCAAAAATAACTGTTTTACCACCAAATAACTTATGGCCTGCTCCCACTAAAGGTACATTCATCAGATCACAGAATGTCCTACTGATTGCTTCAAATGCATGCCTGTGAGTCATCGGCGCCTCGTCCCAAACTATCAATGAAGCTTCACGTATGAGTTCAGCTAAGTGAGTTCCCTTTTTGATCGAACAGGTTGATGTGTTGTCTACATGAAGAGGTATTTTGAATCTTGAGTGAGCAGTGGTACCATTCGGCAAGAGAGTTGCTGCGATTCCAGATGAGGCATCAATAATTGCTATTTTTGACAAACTTTTTAGTTTTGCAATGATGGCATTATACAGGAATGTCTTACCTGTTCCTCCGTGGCCATATAAGAAATATGATTTTCCAAGATTGTTGTTGATTGATAGCATAACAGCTGAGAAAGCTTCAAACTGTTGTACATTGAGAGAATGCAGCATCGTGTCTGCTAGCTGTTTTTCGTTATCAACATCAAAGTCTAGATGCTGATTAATAAGGGGGTTTGATCCATCATCCGGTTCTGAATCTGTTGGTCTTGGAAGGTGGAATTGTTCCAATGACGAACCATGAGATCCCAGCAAACTCTCCAGCTGATGAAGAACCCAATTTTGCAGCCTCTCATCTGTGGGCTGATATGTTGTTGAATGGAGCTGTTTTCGAAGGGAATATGCATGATCTTCACTCATTAATTTCCATGATGACTCAAACAAAGCACATGGATTAGGTACCTCACAAAACATAAGCATTGAAACAAAGGTTGTTCTTATCACGTGTGGCATGCTTGAAGCTGAGATTTCTTGGAGGACTTTTATCCACTCTGAAGAGTCAGAGAGCAGACCTAATTTCTCACATGCTTTCTCATAAGTGCTGCAAATCTCTCCTCTCACAGTTCTCAAAGCAAGAAAACTCATGGCTCCGTGCACTTTTGTCAATAACAACCTGAGAAAGAATACATCGCTGCTGCCCGGAGGAACATATGCAATTCTTCCTATAGCAAACCCTCTTTTTCTTGGAGTCCACTCATTGTATTCTTCATTCCATGTATATGAACCTGGTATTTGAGCATATGTAAGCTTTCTCGCATCAGGGTCATGGCTATTCAGTTCAAACCAAGCAGTTAGATGAGTTTTTCCAGCTTTTGGATTCTTTAGAACATTTCTAACATTTGACTGTCTTCGATATGATACATTTTGCTGTCCAGGTAGGTGTACAGCAAGGCGAACAACGTTTGGTTCCCTGTGGTGAATAGGGTACTCGTTAATCCTCCATACAGCCTCATAAGAAGATAGTGATCTGCAATCAATGAATTCCTGTATTTCATCCTTTCTTTTCTTTGGATTTGTGGATGGAACTTGTGCTGAAGTAGTCGAATCCTCGGCAATGATGAGAGATCTGTCCGGTCCCTTAGTGATATACTTAAACAAATACTTCACTAATCCCCCTTTATGACATACTTCGACATTAATATGAGCTTGAGCTCTGACTAATAAGTTCCGGTTGTATGGAACAACGTACCTATTATCCACCATTGTTTTCCCTTTCTGTACTTGAATTCCTGAATCTCTGCGTCGATACACCACATTCCCGAACTTATCAAAGGCGGTTTCTGAGCAGAATTCTTTGGGGAAGTGCTTTGAACATTTTCCGTCTTTCATACAGGGTGCATTCGGGTTGTCAATGCCACAGGGTCCATGAATCATGAACTTGACAACAGCTGCATGCCCCTCTGGATCTAGGTGAGGATCAGGGATTTCTGCTGAAATCATTTCGTCTATATCGCTTGTTGTCTTTAGTTTGTCTTCTGCTGCCAACCATATAAGCATGTGCACATGTGGGAGCCCTCTCTTCTGGAATTCTACTGTGTATATTACTGCTGCACAAAAAAATGGTCATTTATTTGAACTTGACAGCTTATAATGCAACCAGAAAAGAGTTCTCAGAGCACGTACTTGCTATAGTTTTGCCAAAGTATCCTTCTCTTTTGATTTCATCAATGAGCATGTTGAGTTTCATATGAAAGACTCGACAAACTACCATTGGTTTTAGCTCATTGCTTGTGCCCACGATATCGGAAAAGGCTTCTGTGATTTCTTCCCAAAGAGCGTTACATGTAAATGTAACAAACAAATCTGGATTTCCATAATATTGGCAGGTTGCCATTGCATCGTGATAGAGTTGTTGCATATATCTTGGGCCTCCTGTATACGAAGAAGGTATTATAATTCGGCCAATTTTTTCACCGTCTAAATCTCCTTTTGCAAATGCATCTTCCAATCCTTGATACACTTCAGCCCTCAAGTCTTTTTGATGTGTCCTCAAGAATGCCAACCGATTGAGCTCGATTGTTGAAAATGCATCAACGCAATAGTGCTGCAGCGCCTTCCCACTTTGGATCAGTGTATGTCCCTCATTTGTTCGATACTGAAGTCTGTAAGCGTAGTATTCTCTTTGTGTGACGAACTTTCTTCTCATTGATGGTGGACAAAAAACACTGTTATATGGAATTTGAGGATGAAATCCATCCTCCCCATATGGGAAAAGTAAAGGAAAGTGCAGCGCCTCAAACTTTGGATTAAGACTTGTAATACGTTTCAATCCTTCACCTTGATGGTCCACAATGATGTCTCGGTCCTCCCTATCTAGCACAAAATCACCTGGTATCAATGCTGCAATGTCACTGCTTGTCGGTAAGTCGTACTGTCTATTTCTGCTTTTGATTCCAAATATTCGAAGTCGAAGGTTTGGTGTTGAGGATAACTGCAGATTTTGTCGAATACGCCTAAACGTCTTCACCAATTCATTCGTTTCATCAAGCATTCTGAGCAAAGCAGCAAGTAATTCAGGCAAGAGCACTTCCTCTCGTGATGCGAAGTTTGCCATTCTATTGTCAATTTCGCTGTCAGGCTCGAAGATGTACAGTTGAGCAAACTTAGGCCGTTCTCCTTCACTTGGCAGCAAGGAACCAATTCTATGATAATTCTCACCACAAATAACCATTGAATAAGGTCCCCTGCTTCTCAAAGACCGAGGATCCAGCTTTGCTCCAAAAGATGTGAAACACAGAGATCCATTATAAGGTCTAATATTTTCTCTGAAATGTTTCGACATTGCTCCACCATTCAGATCAAGCAATTGGGCAAGTAGTGGAGGTGGCTGTCTCAACAATGGAATATTGACCCTTCCTTTTTGACAACAGAGAGCATAGATTGGATTTGCTGTTTTCCTATGACGATCCAATCTTTCACTGTACCAAAAGAATGCACCACAGAATCGACAAATACATTCTGGTTTGCCCACAGTTAATATATAATTGTGCAGAGGTCTTCTTGCAGTAGGAACATTCTTGGAGGCAGGGCTGCATCTTTTTGCTGAATGGTGATGTGGTACTGAGTTTTTTGAGGTTTTATCATCAGCTTGTGCCATGTAAGGATCCAAAGGAACTGTGGTTGTAGTGATATCTTCTTCCAGGTCTGCATCTTTTCCTGAGAATATAAGTGGTAGGAGGCGCGATTTTTTGTTAACTCTGGTGTTCTCCAAGGGTATTGGTGAAAAAGAAATTGTTGGATCATGAGAGGCTCCTGAAGTAAATGGGGTGTTGCTTCTTTTCTGTTTAGATATTCGACATAATTTTGGTTTTTTTTCTTGGTGTCATGCTGCACTAACAGAGTAAAACAATGAGGTATCAGCAAGAAAATCATGAATGTAATCTGAATGAATCAACAACAAAGAATGAATGTCATGCACCATTTGACAACAAATAAATGTCTGACAGAGTCATAAATAAGGTTTCATGAATGTAAACATCAATGAATTAATTGTGCAGTCATGCTGGACAGATCATGAGAAATACCAACCTATCACTGTGAATTCAATCTCTGCAGTATGTTGCTGAAATGGATGAATCTCAAATGATTCCTTGGAGCAACCTTGCTGCATTAATGGTGTACCCAGCAGAAAGCACTGCAGCAGTAAAGATTCAGAGCAATTGAGAAATGGAAACTAATGAACAAAGCAGAACTCTATTGTTGCATTAATGAAATTCCAGAGTCTGACTCTTTGATCATTTTCTAGTGTCTACGTCAACATCATGATCAATTTTGATACATAGCATTAATTAATTGGCAGGCAAGTGGTGTCCACATGCAGGCATTAATATCAATTGTACTTGCTGAAGGAAGGTAATCATGAATATTTATAT
Organism: Linum tenue; assembly: GCA_946122785.1. Lineage (NCBI taxonomy): Eukaryota > Viridiplantae > Streptophyta > Magnoliopsida > Malpighiales > Linaceae > Linum > Linum tenue. The sequence goes on along the minus strand of CAMGYJ010000005.1, from coordinate 5,639,479 downwards.
TATAATGCAGAAAATTCTGTATCATTAGGGCCCAAAGAGAGCATTATTTGTTTGGTCATGTCTAATGTAAATTTCAGCCATCTAGTTTTGGTTTGTATAAAGAGGAAAAATATTGGACATATATTTTTATAGGTACAACAGATTCATCAACTAAAATAGCAAAACCATATCGTACAAATGTGTTTCGTCAGCAACATTTTGTTGAGCAATTAAGTTATTCGGTGGTTCATCTAAAACTACAAAATCATTTATGCTTATGAAGCTATAGCTTGACCACATTAGTAAACGAAACAAATTACCTCACAACATTGTCTCACACATGATGAAATTGTACAAAAACAAATTCCATTGGCATTATTTGTTCCGTGATCATGAATTTCATTCACGTATTTGGATCAAACCAAGAGAAAACTGAAGAACTATGAATGATTGTTCTTAGCTAAATATCATTAATTGATTCTTAATTCATACCCAAAGTAAAGCATCAACATCTTTTGTGACTACTTGGATCTCACACTAAAAGAAACCAGAGGTCTACATTACACAAACAGCATAGATAAGGCTTGTGGATTCCATATATAACTACACCATTACATTAAGAAATATCAGTTAACAGCAGGGAAACACCATTACATTTAGAAATACCAGTTAAGGGCATGGAAGCCATTCATAAAATATTTACAACAACATGATACTACTTCAGTCCATTAATGCACTAAAGATTACTAAAGGTCCTGGGGAGATAGCTGCTTTGCTAACAAAGTTTCCAAAATGATCCTTCCAAAAGTCTAACCGACACACAAAGCACACACCAGCAAGTTCCCCAAAGCCATGAGAAAAGGTTTCATGACATTGACAAAAAACATCATCCCAGTAATAACAACCATCCTTCCTGAGCCCACAATACCCCCTGCAAGTTCAGAAAGATGCCATTAATTTAAGGTAATTCATCCTAACAACACTGAGTATTTTTTGTCATCACAAAGGCAAATGAATACCTTAATTATCATATAGGCGACGTTTAGCAGAAGAAGGCTTGGTGGATGTCGGCTGTGAAGTCAGGTCTCCAAGTGAGAATGGAGAAGAATCCTGAGTTGATTCCCTAGATTGCTTGTTGCTACCCTCCTGAGACCTAGCAGATTCCAGCTTTTCAATCTTCACTTTTGCCAATGGAGAAGCCAACCTAGAGTGCAAGGAACCTAATCAACCAAAAGAAGATGCATATATGGCCAATGCTAATTGTCTAAGGTAGGAAACACTCACATTGCACCAGAAGGCGATGAAAAGGGTGGGGTTGAAGATGATGTCTTCTTGATTTTACTCTGGGGAGTAAAATCACTCAGGTCACCAAGTGAGAATGGAGCAGAATCCTGAGTTAATTGTCTAGCTTGCTTGTTGACACCTTCCTTAGACTCAAAAGATTCTAGCTTTTCAATTTTCACCTTGACCAATGGTGAAGCCAACCTAGAGTGCAAACAACCAAATCAAACAAAGATGTATATTTGGCCAATTCACATTGTCAAAGGCAGGAATTTCTCACATAGTATCAGAAGGTGATGAAAAGGGTGGGGTTGAAGATGATGTCTTTCTAATTTTACTCTGGGGAGTATCAGAATCTCCCACAACAGCTGACAACGAATCCAAAGATTTCTGCTTGCAAGAACTCATCAGATCCGCCCTATCACTGTTTACTAAAAATGGGGGTGTCTCTGGAATCTTCACATCAGCAACAACCTTAATGGTAGTATCTTGGGGAGGACCAACAGAACTGACAGGCAGCGAACCCTCATTTGCTGAAACAGCAAACACAGAATCCTGATTGCTGTATCTGGCAACACCATCAGAGGCTGAAAATGCTCTCCTTGAAACACCTTCCTGCGGAGACTGAATTCCCAAATTGCTAACACCAGAACTCTCCTTGATGACCAACGGACCATGAGATTTACTGTAAGATATTGCAAAAACATGTTAGTGCCACCCGGATTCAGGGCAGGAAACCAAGCAAACCATCAAAACATAATTGACTAAGTGATATATTAAGAAATAACCTGAGAGGTTGCCCTGCTGCCTGAGTAATATTGAAAGTTGGATTGTAGTTTCCAGTCAGCACTGTGCCTGATATCTTTTCCTTGCCTTTGGAAGAGCTAAATAAAATCAAGACAGACAATCAGAGCAGGGCCCCCAGAGCATTTTAAAACATACCTCCTGAAAGAACCAACAAAATGGGTTAGAAAGTGACCAAACCTTGTTGGAGCGATAGCAGAACAGCTAACTTGGGATGGTTCAGGTACCCCAGCCAACAAAAGCATTCCACCTTGCTCAGCAACACCTTGAGGGACAGAAGGATTGACAGTTGGGTGCACTACAGATTCTATAGCAAGAAGTGGTTCTTGATTATCCCGGGGAAGAACCCGAAAAACCCTGAATTCCCCTGTTGACACTCCATTAGAACCCATCATAGGAAGTTTGACCTCGAATCTAACAAATTGGCCCAACAATGCCTCAAGCTCAGGTGGAAGCTGGTGAGGCCTATGAGGATATCTTTGGGCAAGAAGCTGAGCAGATGTGAATACCAAATTATTTCCACATGGTCCAAAAACTATAAAACGGGCTTCATTTGTTGAATCACGCAAGGTCAGCTGTATCTTGTACCTACAGACAGACACACAGAGCAAAGGAAGAAACAATTAGATTCCATCTTCTGCCACAAAATAATCAACCAGCATACAAAAAGAGTCTTCACGACAGGCTAAAAAATGAAAAATTTCATAACAGGTGAAATGAGTGTTTACCCAATCGTGACCTGCTGTTCAGAAATCTCCCAATGATCTGGGCACCAATAGTTACCATTCCTCCACGTAGAACACTTCTTTTTGCACATGTTACATGATGTGTAGTACCATGGACTGCGAGACTCAACGGATCTTATTATCCCACCACAACGATGCCTTTCATCCTATTAAAACATAATTTAATAAAAAAATACAAAACATCAGAAATCAACCAAGGAAAAAATATGCAGGTATGAAACAACAAATAACCAAAACAAACAAAGTTAACCACAAAATTATAACACGCACCACCGAACCACCGCTATGGTACAAATCAAGCAGCTCAGCTATCGTCCTTGTACGACGCTGAGCATCAGCAGCAGCATCTTCAGGTGTTGCAAATTGAACTGCCAGTTCCGTCACAGGATTCCTAGCTCCACCGAAGCTGCAACAATCAACATCAAGGTAAAACAAACACAACCAAAAGTAGTACAGACAAATTAGAAAAGGGAAAACCAATACTCACAAAGTTGTAAGGCTGTATGCCTCAGGAATGCGAGGGGTAACAACTATACGGGTGCCAGAAGAACTTGAACAGGTGTACTGACCCACTGAACATCAATAGTTAACAAAAATAACAACACCCAAAGGCAAAATCAGGAAGGCCACTGCAACTCACAGAACAAAAAAAAAACAAAGAACAAAAGAATACCTATCAAGCGGCCAACCATGAGACTCCCCACCCCAATGATGACTGGCTCAATGGAATCAGCCTGAACCAGAGCAGCACGATCCAAGACTGTAGTCAAATCACCCCAGAGAGTAATGGCAACCTTCTGCCCCCTAAGAGCACAAAACCAATTCAACAAAGAATAAAAAGAAATACAGGGGAAAACCATCAATCCACTAAATAGGACACACAAATCCGTACTGGGCATTCTCAAGGACCAAGGACTGTTTTGGAGTGGATCCATTACTGGTGACTTGATGATCAATCCCACTAATGGAATGAAGACGTCCAACAACATCTGGGGAAAAGTTCAGGAAGCAAACCATAATAAGCAAACAAACAAAAACAACAAATAGCAAATGTAAAAGCAAATGGCTAAATACCCGAGAGGATGCGGTGATCCCCAGTGCGCTTTGGCAAGTCACTGTATGGCACAACCTCGAAAGAGTCAGCAGGAAAATCAGCCGCGGGGAGAGAGCATGCCTGGAAAGTTGTGGTAACCGATAATTCCATGATGAGATCAAAAGAGCAGGCTCGATATAGATTCCTCGCCACACCCAGACCAAAAGACTTGATCACATAAACAACACCAATACGCAGAACCCGCTCAAAATCATGACCAAAGGCTGCATCAGCAAGGCTCTGAATGAGCATGCCCTGCACACAGCCAACGAAAAAGGACAAAAAAGAGTGAAAGATTAATAAAATCTCAAGAAACAATAAGAAAGAGCAGACTGTGCCCTATGAGGAAGGTAAACACAAAGAGGATCCAAGCTTACCGTTTGATCTACCCAAAGACAGCAATGATTGAACACTCTCGTACCATCAGGATTCTTAGCAAACCACATGTGAAGCAGTCGCAAACGGAGAGTAACTTCTCTGCTGCCTCCTTTGAGATTACACAACAAAGTAGCGTCCATTATCAAGACTGAGAGATGAAGAACCGTCGAACAACAGAGCAAATAAACCCAGCCTGAGAAACTATGACCAGAGAGGAGAAGAGAATAGAGAGAGTGTAGAAGAAAGAGAAAGAAAGTCTTGCTCCAAGGGCACAGTCTCGAGGATTGGAAGATAAACAAATGGGCAATAGGGCAACATTACTGAACAGCCCTGCCCTGCAATGATTTGAAAGAAATCGAGAACCACGCCCAGCAAGCCAAATCGACGGCACGCCCAGCAAGCCAAATCTGATTTGAAAGAAATCGAGAACCACGCCCAGCAAGCCAAATCGACGGCTTTAAATCTGAGGCAAAAGAAATAAAAAGCAAAGGCAAATATGTCACCTCCGATCTGCAGAACAACCAAGTGGGGAAACCACTCTCAACGAACCACCCACCTCCGATCTGCAGAACCACCAAGTGGGGAAACTACTCTCAACGAACCACCCAGGCTTTTTCAAGCCCCCACCAGTCAACTCACCAACGGGAACAACGAAGCAACTGACAACACCTCGCTTTCTCCGGATACAGCGAGATCCTGTGCGACCAACGCGAGCGAGCACAACCAAACAGCCCACAACCCAAATACACAATGCGTAACTACCGGTTCCATTCCAACCGAGCTTGCAAATCCCTTCCGATTCCAAATAGGCAACAGCCAACGCCCGCCCACACACCAGCCAACGCCAGGATAGAACAGTACAACTGAGTCACGTTGTACAGTGAAAGCAGTCTGTGTGTGCAGTGCCAGCCCCTGCAGTGGGTTTTCTTCTTCCAATTTATGTTAATTGATTTATTTGGTGAGAATAAAGTTTTTTTAGGTCTGTAATTTATTATTTGTGTGATCATACGTGCTGAACAATTTTTTACACTGTTTATCGAGGATAGATGGATAAGCAATAAAAAGAAATATTCTTATGTATGGTTAAGTTATTTTTAAATTCTCATTTTTAATGTTGTTGTAAATAATTATGAAACCTTAAATAATTTTGAAACCTTTTTGTTGTCTTTTGCATGCAACTTCAATGAAGGGTTTTGCTATCTTGACCGAATATAAGTTATTATTTGTACCAATTATCGAACACATTCATGTTTCCAAGTTAAGCTACTGACTCCTAATACATGATTATTCTCTATTAACTAAACCCATCAGAGTCCTATGACAATATTTAACATACCAATTCATCTTGATTCAATTCTACAATTTCAAATCATACCGTCCATGGTAATTTATAAAGTCTTGTTAATATTATGACTATGTATATTATATTATTATCCCAATGAGTGCACTCAACAAATAGTCGAGGGTTGTGAAAAAGGGTCTAGCTTACTAGTAATACCATTGCTCTTGAAGAGGTCCAAATTTAAATCTCTTGAATAATACATAGCTAAAAACAAACCTATATTACGCATATAGAAAAGAAACAAATGATCGAGGGTTCGCGTTTTGGCTTGATCTTGGTTGATAATGGACCCCACCCGACTATCTCTGATCTCAACCCTTCGACTATCTCTGATCACCCTTCGGATCTTCTCAACGATCACCTGGGCATCACAATGTGATTTAAGCTGGCATTGCATTACTTTTACATGATACGAGTTTTAAGTATAAATTGGTTGGAAACAACAACGATCTTCTATAATGCAACATCTGGTAAACAAAATTTGGGCGTATTGAAGTTTAAAAATGCAAATGCAGCTTAATCCAAGTGCTCGCCTGCCAAATTCTACACAAAATAATAAGATTTGTTACATAATTATAATATAATTAGCTACCAACAGTATACATTTTTTTTTAAAGAACCTACAGTATACATACATTCTAGATATACATACATGACATAGCAGATAGCACTTGTCCGCACACACCAGGATCTCAACAAAAACAACCCTAATTCTCCTGACCAATAGTTCCTCTAGCACCATGGCGGGAAAAAGATGAACATTCAAAGTGATGCTGCTACTAATCACCAGTATACATCACCTAACTAAACATAGGCACAAATATAAAGCCACACCTGCAAACAAAGGAGAATGAACTATGTCAGTAATGATTGAATCCTAATATTGAAACCTTCAATTGGAATATTGGGTTTGAAATTTTACACCTTAGGTTCATAGATACGAAGCTTCACAGCAAAGCTTTTGGTGGGTCTTCTTTTGGGTTCACCATTGAAAATGGAACATAACTTTGTATTGGCCTCAGAAGGATCCAACTTGCCCACTTTCACTATTGTCAGTGGAGAAAACTCATAGCTGCTGCTGATGAAGAAAAGCGTGGGGTCGAGGATGCTGGTGCAGGGATCTTCCTATGAGAAGTTTCAAAGTTTCCCATGGTAGAGTGAAAAGAAGCAAACCAGACCATTACGATTCAAGTACAATCAATGGTTCTAGCTAAAAACCTGCAAAAAAGACCGTGGGTAGATTGAACTTAATGGTTCTAAGTTTGAGATGTTGGATGAACACCTGCCATATTGCAACTTGCGGAATTTATCTTCAATACAAAAAATTCACAAATCAGTACATGATGAGCATTGTCCTTCTTGACTAGAGTACATACAATAACATGAACACCTCTTTTACCAATGTCGGAAAAGAAAAGGTATGAAAGATCCAACTAAACATTGGACGGTAGGAACCAGACAGGATATGGAGAAATGAATGAAGGGTTACTGTGAACTGATATAGCATCGTATAATGGCTGGACACTACCGGTGGAGAGGCTGAAAATCCCCATGTCAGAACCTCCTAGCACCTTCTTGTAATGGTTATCAAGCATATCATCCGTGAAATAGATAGAATTCGGTATGATCTCCGGGTGATCTCGAGTAGAGACGTAAGTTGAAGTGTTGAAGCCCAGGAAAAGAGCATATTCACCAATGCTTCCAACCTCCTCCCATTCCTTTGTATCCTCCTTCAGCTTGAAAACTTTGAACCGAATTGTGTTCTGAACCTTACTATCTAAATTCACCCCAGGGTCGATGCTGTGTTCATCGTCCGAGTCTTGGTCGAGCCAAACTATATCAGCTTCATCATCTTCCGGGACATCATCAACTGGAATAATATTAGCATCACCATTATCATCATCATCATCCTCGGGGAAACTTATATATCTAGCCACCATCATCAATCCGTCTCCCGTTGGACTCACGGATAAGTAGGCATTCTCAAATCCACCCCGTTCACGGTCAATGAACCAGTGGAGTCGTGGATGCCCCGGGATGGAAGTATCGCAAGTTAAAACCCTGAACCTGACATCCAAAGCGTAAAATTGACCCCTCCAGAACACAACATCTCTAAACCCAATTCGCTCCGGCCCTGGGCTAGGGCTAGGAACCAACGTCCATGCTTCGTCACTCCTAGGTCTGCAAAACGCTAGCCTAAGACCGTCAAGAGAGCGTATAACCATCACAACGAAGTCCTTTTCCGCACAAGGATCAGCAGAGAGAGCCATCTTGTTTATGAATGTAGACTCAAAGAACTTCTTTCCCTGCGCTATCTTGCGGCCAGAATCACTGAGACGCAAGAATTCATGACCGATTTTCTCGGGGCGGTACTTCAACACATCAGGAAAACTTGTGATTGGGGGCAGCTGGATCTGTTCTCTGGTTAGAGGGTTCAATAAGAACATAAAAGGTGTCCTCTGCAGAGTGAACACCCAGCCGAAAGCAGAGCCGCGGCAGGTCGTTTTGTCTAGGCCTTCCTGCAACTCGATGTGACGAAATGTCTGCTCGGCCACATCGAAAAACCGCCTACAGCTGTCACTAGCTTTGCATCCCTCCTCCGACGGCGAACTATTAACGGCGTCGTCGCTGCAATACGGAAGCATCAGCCACGGCACGGATTGCCTAAACTTTCTACAATCCAGGCTTCGTCTCCATGGCTTGCAAACGGCACGAAATAGGATAACATCCTTCAACTTGACCAACCGTTGATTAACCATACACAGAAGCTCCTCCGGCAGTTCAGACCAATTGTTCAATTCTGCCATCGGCCTTTCTTAGTATTCCGGCCGGAAGGATTAATCTGGCCAAGGCAGTAAGCCTCCTGGTGCTATTTATTAATTTCTAAATCAAAGATCGAATTTTTATAGAGTCCCGACTGGAATCCAAAACTAAATTGGAATCGGCGAATCTTTTCCTTCCCCTAGTCGGATCGGATTTACTACTCTACAACAGAGAAAGGCCAGAAACAGAGAGAGAGAGAGACAGATCTAATTGATAAACAAACTAAACGGAGGCTTACCCTATTCCTGGTAAACGCCCAAGTCTCACCACTGCGGGATCTGAGCCCGCCGCCGGCGACGACACCAAAACTCATAGACCCCAACCATAAATCCGTAGCCGGGTCAGAACTCATGGAACCTGCCTGCCCGGAGCTCTGGTTTTCGACTCATATATTCTGTTTTTTTTATTTCTCTCCCTTGTTTGTGCGGCGGAAAGTAGAAACTCATCGAACCTTTGTTTTTGTTCCGATGGGTAAATTGCAAAGTTTGGTCAAAAACTCAAACGGGATTCTCATCACTGAAAATATGTGATTCTATGGCATTGCTATTCGTCGCCCTAAAATACCTTATTTGTCGCCCTAAATTTTATCGAAATTACTCAAATATCCTTAGTTTAATATTTGTAATACATGGTTGCCGGTATCATTGAGTGGGATGGTGATAGATTTCTCCCTAGAATGTTCTTCGACGCCTTTCTTTCTAGAAATCACGATCCCTCGACTTTACATGTATGGCTGATTTTGCTGGAACGAATTGTTGCTCGTCATTTCAATTCTTAAGGGGTCAGTTTGGAACTCTTTCTGAAAAATTGTATGGATTGTGTTCAGTTTATTTCAATTGGAAACTCTAACTCTAAACCTCATGAAGTAAGCTAAGAAGAAAGAAATTTAAGTTAATTCAAGGCGTTTCTCACTGGGAATGGGATTATGTTGTTGGAGAGAAGGTTTCTACCAACTCTTGACAAAAGGAGGGCTGTGGGTCTGAGTGAAGAATCTGGCGGCAGCAGGAGGTGGGAGGCGGCCTCCTTTTTCTCTGTCTTCTTCCTCCTCCGGCTAGAAGCAGAGCATCGGTTGCGGTCGGGTTAAGGTGAGCAATTGTCGGGGAGAAGAATCCGACAGCGGCAACAGCGCCCGGAGGACAGTGGAGCTCGGCGGCGGCAGGGCAGGGTATGAAGTTGTTTGATTAAGGTTTTGATTAGAAATTGAGGTCAGAGGGTAAAAGTGTCAATTTGATGCATTTTAGGGCGATAAAATTTAAATTTTAGGGCGACGAATAGCGATTCAGGATTCTATTGGGTAATTAAATTTAAGGGTTAATGCCACATTTGGTCATTATGATTACTAAATTGCGTCATGTTTAATCACTAGAAAAAATTAATATCAAATTTAGTCACTGTAATTACTGAAACAGGTCACATTTAGTCACTCTCCGTTAGTCTCCATCCAACTCCGTTAATGGAGTCCGTTATGTGCTGACGTGGCTAACGGAAATGCCTAGTCAGCACCATTTTGGACCGAAAATGGTCAAACCTGACCCGCCACATCACTAAACCCGCCATGTCATACACCCAACCCAACCCATTAACCTAATTCGACCCAGAACCAAACCCTAGCCCACTTAACAAAACAAAATTGGAAAATCGATCGGTTAGTGGCCATTTCAGACCAAAACACTTTCTCCTTCCTCACCAAGCTCCGCTACTTTCTCGAATCAATTCCCCCGCAAAAAAATCCCCAAATTCGTCGAAACCCGGAATCCCTAGATCGCGAAGCCACTCACATCCTCGTGATCCTCCTCCTCACTGCGCTCGCCGCCGCCGCTCGGTAGGTGGCGCCCGATCGACCCGAGGGCCTCAAGGATCCGGAAGTGAGGATGCCACGAAGTTCGCCGTCAAGCAGCACAACGAGAAGGAGGGGGAGAAGCTGAACCTGGTGAGGGTGGAGTCCGGCGCGTACCAGGTCGTCCGCGGGAAGAACTAAAAGCTGGAGCTGACGGTCTCCGGCGCTGTAGACGCCAACGGGTTGTCCAAGTACGAGGCGATCGTCTTGGTGCAGCCCGATGCCGTGAAGAGGCTCACGTCGTTCAAGAAGGCGACGTGAGCTAGCATGCTCGAATCTTGATCGATCTCCCTGGATTTCTCCGGCTTTTCGTGTTCGGATGATGCAATTGTATATTAAGGTAATGGGGAAGGAATTGTGATGTGGTGGTTACGTGAGATGTATCTGTGTGCGTGTTTGCATTACCGGAAATAAGAATGGAAGAAAAAAGCTCTATTGCTGTTGGTGCTATTCGAAATCTGTTTGTTCTCCCGGAAAACTGGTTTTTGGAACTTTCTCGAGAAAGGGTTTTGGTCTGAAATGGCGACTGACCGATCGATTTTCAAAATTTATTTTATTAAGTGAGTTAGGGTTTGGTTTTGGGTCGAGTTGGGTTAATGAGTTGGGTTGGGTGTATTACATGGTTGGTTTAGTGATGTGGCGGTCGGGTTTGACCATTTTCAGTCCAAAATGTTGCTCACTAGGCGTTTCCGTTAGCCACATCAGCACATAACGGACTCCATTAACGGAGTTGGATGGAGACTAACTGAGAGTGACTAAATGTGACATGTTTCAGTAATTATAGTGACTAAATTTGATATTAATTTTTTCTAGTGACTAAACATGACACAATTTAGTAATCACAGTGACCAAATGTGGCATTAACCCTTAAATTTAATAAAACAGTCCAAACTTGATCACTATACTATACGTTATCTTCCGCCAGTCTCCATTAACACCGTTAGAATTGGCGCGACGGGTTGGTTAATTAGGCGATTTTGTTTGCCACATTAGCACATAACGGACTCCATTATCGGAGATCGACAAAAATTAACGGAGAGTGATCAAACTTTGACTGATTTATTAAATCTAGTGACCACGGATGATATTAAATATTTTTAATGAACAAATATGAATTTTTTTAGTAATCTTGGGTAGACCCATTTCCAATGACATAATAAAAAAATATACAATGATAAATGCTAGGCTACTAGAATGCTAATTTGGCATTTCGTTTTTTTCAGAGTGCGCTTTGCTCTACTAAAAAGTGTTAGAATGTCAAAGTTCAAACTTATTTTTTTAATTAGGAAAAATTTACTTGCGTAGCCATAGTTATCGATTTTGTGACAATAATAGCCAATTTTTTGAGAAATACACAAAATGTTCAGATATTAGAAACATGTTTGACAAATGTAGCCATTTTCGTTAAAAAATTTAACATGATTAAGATTTCGTTAGTTACATCAACAAGATGATGACGAGGATGCCACATCATACTTTAATTGTGAGACTAAATTTTTTGTCTAATGATGTGAAAAGAAATAACTCTCGATTTATTATTCCTGTTATTATTATTGTTTTTGAAAGAATGTTCACATTTTTTTTTCTATGAAGGATGAGTTCACTTTTTTTGTGTAAGGAATTAATTATTTATAAGAAAGGATAAGACCTATTTTAGTAAAGTGAACCGAATGAGAATCGACTATGGAGGAATTGTTGATTGGAAGAGGAAAAATAAGAACCTTTTTTTGTATAATTGTCCCCTATATGAGCATTTAAGCATTCTTTTGAATAATATGGTATCACCGGCAAACCATGGTATGTCGTGATTTATGTAATCTACTGGCGATGGTATGCCTTAACCATTACCTCAAATAAATGACTGTTACGTTCTTTCATTTGATCGTAAAGCGTAACTAGCGTATCTGATTTTTATTCATTAGGTATCCAAATCATTTTGTTCCAATATTATTCACACATGCAGCAACACAATATACATCTTTAGTTTTGGTTTACAGGAGGAGGAAATTTAATTGTCACGTTGATCATGAAAGAGAGAATGATTAACTAATTAATTAATTAGGCGGAGTCTCTGAAAGATCTGTAGCGATAGACAATGAAGGCCCCAACCGCCACAGCCGCCACAACCGCCAGTCCAACGTTGACCATCGTCTGTCTATTATCTTCGTCCTTTATCAACTCGTCAACCCGCTCCAAAATCCCCAACCCCTTGGCCTTCTTCCTCGCAGCAGCAATATTACCCGACGACGACGTCGTAATAGCCTCCTTCTTCATTCTCTCCCCAATGTTATTTTCCACCACGTCATCCTTGATAGCCGACAACGTATTACCGTCGTGGTGGTCCTCAGGCGACTCTTTCCTCTTCTTGCTGCGGCTTGGTAATGCTGCCGTTACCCCCTGGTGACGATGTTCTTCGCCGTCGTCGTGGACAGCACTTAACTTTGCCGTCTCCGCTGCTGCCTTGGCAGCCAGAGAAGAAGAAGAAGCTTCTTTCGGTGGTGGGAGATCAACAACTTCTGCCTTGGTGGTTGGACTATTATCTTCTCTTTCTTTTCCTTGTTCCTCGCCCACTTCTTTTTCCGGTGTGACCGTTTTGGCCGCGGCCACCGCGTCGTGACCTTTCTCATGATCATTGGTCGTTGCGGCTGGGGGAGGTGGTGGAGGAGGAGGGGGTGGTAGTGATTCTTCATTAAGTACTGCAGCTTGAGGAGGCGGCGGCAGCGACGGAGGACAGTAATATAATCATCTCAGAGTATCAAATTTTATGTCAAAAATTTCAATATGTAAGTTTTTGAAACACCAAAAATTATCGGACGAACTCAAATTAACCCTCCAGCAGAACCATTCTTTGATTAGCCATAGAAGGACTCTTCTCCAACTCGCATCTAATGACATTCGATTTCCATATGCTCTCTTTCCTAAAGGTCAGTCACTCTCAAATCACTAAGGGGTTGGTTTCAAAGTCATTTCTAATCAGCAAGAATGCTGAACGAAGAATCTCGAGGAAACAGCCAGCTGAACAGTGGATGACACTCACCCACCATGGGAGAATGGGGATCAGACAGTTCTGTATAATCGATAGTCTGACATCTTAGATTCCTATAGAGGATCCCACAAACTAAGAAAATCACAACTAAAGCACGCACATAAAGTTAAAATCTTTTAACTAAGCTCTTCTCACAAAATCCATACTAAAGCTCTTATGAAGAAGTTTCCCATACGCATCTTACCTGCAGCCCATGTTGTTCGGCATGATATTTATTATCACCTTCAAGACTCTCCACTTCAACGTACTTGTCAAAAGATGCATATACATCTCGACAACCTTTGACATCAAGCTGAAGATCTGAAGTTACACGGAAGTAATAAAATGATTTAGCATGGGACAAGTCTACTAATAATGAGTTCAAAATATCAGGATTTTTACCATAAAATGATTCCTTCCTAGTGGACTTGTAATCCACATTGATGCACTCTATATAATTCATATGGTGCCCTTCAAACAACTGTTGTATTGTTCCCTCTACAACAGTTCCCTGAACAAAAAAAAAAACAAAGACTATGCCTGTTAACATTCCAGTGAGACAACAATGAGCATGACGAGCCAAAAGCTTTTCATTCCCCTCGTCATACCTTCATTTTATCTTCAAGCTTTTCACTAAGGACCCTATTAAGTTCTTGCACATCATGCTGCATGAAAGAATCGTAAGTGTCCCACCCGAAAGATTTCGTCAGCTCTTTTGTTGCTACACTTGTGTCACTGTACTGAAGTTTATAAAACAAACTCTGCAGAGCGAGAGGGATGCTTCCTGATGGCATGTCATTCTCAGTCGTGGGCATGTGATACACAGCCTGAAATTACATTCCAGCCATAAGGCTTTGATATATTTCATATTTATTCATAGCGAAAATAAGCAAGTTTCACATGTTCAGAAACTGAAGGTATAAACAAACCTTTCTGAAGTAAGGAATATGGTAGAGTGTCTGAAGAAGAGAATTCATGTAGCATGTGGCTCCTTGGTTCTTAAGTCCAACATAGCCAGTCTCCTTTTAGAATCATGGGACCAATAATCCATAATTTTACGGACAGCGACATCTGCCTCTACTATGCATGTATCATTAACAAGATAACCTCTGCCAGGGTCATATAATCCCCAAGGGGCATGAATGAAGTAAATCCCCAGTCACTCTCACGTGCATTGAACTGGTGTTGTGTCTCTGCAGGAATAAAAGTTTCCAAAGTTTCAGTTTATATAACAACCAATGGTAATATTCAAAAATCATGTTTTCAAACTAAGTATTTTTCCACCCATCATTTTATCTCACACCAAAGGACCAGCATATCATTGAAGTATTGTAACTATATACAAGACACCATCAATGAGGAATAGTGCTCTGGATAGGGAGAGGAAAGGGTAAGGCAACAGATCTTTATGTGAAAAGGAAGCAGGGTAAGCAGAGAATCACAGATGCGACATAGGACATGGTCTTACCTACAAACTACTTTTTCCTGACTCAAAATTTAATATGAGAAATGAGCAGGCGATAGGGTAGATGAAGGAATGGGTTCATGTTGGAGAAGGTAGACACTTACCATACATATGTATATATACATATGCAAATATGTCTTTGCCATAAGAAAAAGACACAAACACACTCTACATAACAAATCTCTAATAAAATAATGTTTCTGTTATAACAAACCACTTTAGCATTAGAAAGAACCAATAGCTGGTTTTCTGAAAACATCCTCTGAAGAACAATCAGACGGATTGCTGACATCAAATACTGTTGCCCTTCTCATCAGAAATGAAAATATGTGCATCTCAATCATCCAAGAACCCTATTAATGATTTTCCACATGCCTGTGTGCCTTGATACTGAGCCAAATATCTATTATAAATTTTTACTTCTATCTCGTTCAAACTTGTTTGACCAAGACTTGTCAACAAGTGTCATAATCACAATATTTAAGAACAGCCCTAAAATGGATAGAAAATGGTTTACATCAATGAGCTGCTCTCGTATAAGTTCACGGTCTTTCCCACATCAACATTCCTTGAAACTGAAGTTAACTTCAACACACGTAACTGTCGACAGCTTGAGAGGCTCTAGTGCTTGTAAGAATACCTCCACTCTTTCAGTATCCCCCACTAAAAACCAATAGACGACTTCATCCACCAAGTTAATTTCAGAAAATAACTCTGCATTGCCACATAACCAAGCATATGCTATCACCAAGAGAACTTTATGTCTAGGACAAAGCTCCATCACCGAAAACTCAAGGCCCTCAAGCAATCTAATCTAATTCAAGAAATATAAACCTTTGCATCAACATCCACCAGCTAGAAGGATAGACCATTTAACACTCATCTGCAAACCTCAGAAACGCTCCACATATATTGCAACGGGAGAAAAAAGGAAGTCAAAACAGAGACTAATCCCACATTACTTCTCTCTACCATCCCGCAAAAGCAATCCACCTTGAAAGTATCCATGGCTTCCATCTGGTTTGTATGCAACAAAGACTAGAGACATCAGAAGCTGCTGTCTTTCAAGTATAACTTTATGTTGCACTAGCTCTAAGTCACACAGCATCTACTTTCCTAAACCATACACTCTATTTTAAGGTAGTTCAACAATGAGACAGATTCCAGACATGCGTATTAGGAAGGAACCAGGCGCACTAATATCATCGAATGAGACAAGAACTAAAGCTCAAGACAAAAATTAAAAGTATTCAAGACAATACATGGTCACCGCCAAAATGAATGGATGGACAGCTACCTTTCCGAACGGAGCCCTTTTGGTGAATTTGATTTACAACAGTCAGGCTGAACTGGGCATAACGACTCCAGCCATATGGCAGAGTTCCGGAGTCTGCAACATCTAGGTACATGGACAGATGATCCACATTGTTACCCTTGGGAAAAATCAGTATTCTCCTACATAAGCAATTTAGTTCATAAGGCTAGAGAGCAAAAAACATATAAACAACAAGCGGAAAGATTATGTAAAGCCAACAAATAAAAGAGGGTTTGGCGTACCATTTATAACCTCCAACAACAAAAACATCGGAATAGAACTTCTTGGTGTTGAGCCTCGAAAAGTTGTCAATTGTCCAGGTAAACCTTGCTGATGGTGGATCATCAACTGACTGAGCATCAGCTGTAGTTGCTGGTTCAGCTGGCGCTACTGAGGATGGTGAAGAGAAATTTAAAAAAAAAAATGAATGAGATATGGCATTGATTTTTTGGAGCAGGGAGACAAAAGCACCGAGGAAGTAAATGCTCTTGCATGCTTTGTACAAGCTAACTTAACTGATGAAATTCTAATTTCGTTCAACCAGTTAGGTGCAATGCAAATGTGCATACTCTCCCCAAGCAAATAATGGCTGAAACACTCACTAAAATCACTACCCGTTACATCAGTTATTTCGTAGCAAAGCTAGACTGTCCCAAACTAATAATAAACATTAAAAATTAGGATCTTCCTTAATAAAGAGGCAGCAGAAAACAAAATCATTCCTCCAACACAAGCTCTCCACAAAGCCATCAGAAAATAAAACGGCACTACCCAACATTATCCCCATAAACCCCGTATCCGAACCAGTTTGACCACCTGAGATCTCAAACTCTGAATCCAATAGCAAAGTTAGTAAGGAATAAGTAAAGGATGGCAGAACACGGAAATCACAGCAATCAAACACAACAGTCGCAGCTCAACTGACTCTATACAGAAAAGAGGTACGTAACAATCCCGGGACGCACCTTCCATGGGTTGAGGACCTTCCGTGACGTCGGTGTGGGGGACCAGCATCTCGTCGTCCTCTTGCTGCTACAAAAATTTTGACATTGAAGAGCAGAGTTAATACAAGAACACGGATCTGCCGATGGGAGAAAACCCTAGCAGCGAAGCCATTCGGTGCGACAGCGAAAGTGAGCGAATTCTGGTGATTGAAGTAACGAAAATCGTCGAATGAAAGGCTAACCATTCCGAAATCTAAATTGGATTGAATTGGAACTAAACCAAAGCTAATGCCAGAGAGAGAGAGAGACAGGGTAGGGAAAGTTGGAAGAGAAGACACCGGCAGTAAAGCATATTGAGAGAGGCGACAGTAGAAGGGAGGAGTTTCAGAGGTAGGAATTACATCCAACGGCGGAGGAGTCATCAGAGTCATAGCTGGCGAGGGAAAGGCGGCCGCCGATCGACGTAAGTAGAAGACGTGGACGCCACCGAGCGCGGGAGACAGAACCAGAAAGAGAGAGAGAGAGAGAAGAGAGCTCTGAAGCGAAGACGATGGATGTGAAGCGAGCCAAGAACCGAAAGTCGAAAACGAAGCGGAGACAGGGGCTTTGTTCGAGGAGGGACAGTTTGGGGATTTCGTTAGGGTAAGCTGGGGAGGGCTCACCTGGCCGGGAGAAATGGGCGAGACACGAAATACCGCAGGCTTGTAATTAACTGAAGATTTGCTCGTATTTACGGAACATGCCATTCGTCGAGCAACAAGCAAGAACTGGAAGAAAAGTCGCAAGTTTCTAGATTTTATACAAATAGTCTAATTTGGATTCCATTTAAAAAACAAAGTAAGTTTAGAATGAAAGTTGAAATAAACACCATTTTTTTTGCCATAGTGAAATAAACACCATCTTGACTTCCGTACAATTTCCAAAATGTGAATCATAAATTATTATAATTTAAAATCACAAGTATGGAGGAATTTAGATTTATCTGTGTATTGCATATATTTACACATCTAATTCGTTTACTTCATGGATTTAGATGATGGATTTGGGTCTCATTCAATTTAACGTGGACTTTGCAAAAAACCATAGTTTGCTAGAAATTTGTTGAGGGTAAAATTCGTGGAGTCCATGAAAATTGAAGGTGCAGACTAGTTCGTAGATTAAATTAACGATAGGATACATGGTTGAAGGAAAATAAAAAGTATGAGAACAAAAGTCGGAATAAATGATAGAAAACACTCGAGTTTAGGCATAAACAAGTTTTTAATATTGGTAACAGAGTCTTTTGTGATATAAATGTTTTTTTTTTCCGAATCCTGACAACACTCATTTGTTGAGCAAATGGTATTCCAACATGTGCAAATTTCAAACTCAAACATATAAGTATGCTTTTGTTCGAGGGGATCATGTTAGTAATAGCATAATAAGATCCATTAATCAAACATATCTCAAGCATTCGAGTTATTGAGATTAACTAGTTCTTAACATGTGATCGGAACCTTATATATCTCAGAGGTTCTCTTTGAATTTCGATGACCCCCACTTGTTTACCACACGGTCTTTTAATGCATGTGCAAACTTCGACTCCTTCCAAATATTGTCTTTGAACGAATGACCTGAACAAATATTGAATAAACTCCTCGAAAGATTGTCTTCGAAATTTATTAAATTTATTTGTTCTCATCGCCAATTTCTCTCCTACCGGAGGAATTATTACATCATCATTTCTTCTCCATTTCATTAAACGGCTCAATAAGTCCAGTCCTCAGGCAAGCACAACCCCAGGGGAAGCAGCTCATCAGGGAAGTAGTCGTCTTTCTTCTCCCTCGTATTAGACGTCTCGCCTCCATTCATAATCAAATGCTTCTTACCCACTCTGGCACCATCGACAATAGCCCGACAAATGGTTGATGTTGGTGACGGTGGTGGTATGGGAATGCGAGGAATGAAGACTCCAGTCCCTGCCTGTATCCTCTCCGGAGTCAGATTCTCGGCGTACCGGAAGCGCTGTCAAAGAAGAACAACATCGGTTTCACGATGAGTTTTCGTGTCTGCGTAGAATTGTAAATGATTTTCGCGTAAATGGTGGTAAATGGTGATATGATGAGGGAAATTTACCCAATGTTGGATCGGTAAAAAGGGACCAGACCGATGGTGAATGCCGCCGGAGAAGACAAAGCTACCGGTAGGGCGAGGTGGACGACATGTGTAATCGAGCATTGGTACTATTTTTCCACACAAGACCTATACAAAGGTTAGTACAAGAGTCACAATGTGTAAAACACATGGCTAATTAAGGGAAGTCACAAAGAATGATGAAGGGGGGAGTATGTGACAATGTTAATGTTTTTTTCCTGGGTAAGGTGGACGACCCATATCGTAGATATTTATTTATTTTCTAATTCAATTATGTGTGTTTTATTTTGAATTGGGGTAGGTGAAAAGAGAACAACTCAAAGGAGTAAAAGAGCGTCACGTGGAAAAACATATCAGGGTCGAATGACAAGCGCGTGATGCATACAAACAAAACGCTTGAAAAGGAATAGCAAGATTTATTATGGTAGAAGAGCGCTAGCATGCATTTCAACAATTATGTGTATCTGGGACATGGGAACGACAACAGGCAGGCCGCGAGCAAGACAGTGTTGGCAAATCTATGAATGGACATATAATTTATTTAGGGGGTCTGTACGTAGGGTTTCGTCGCCAAAATGAAGATTCATGTCTTGTCCTACATGCGACTCGATAAACACTTAAACCAGCACATGTGAAACTAGAGCAAGGGTGAAGCATATCAAAACCAAATTTATCATCCCTAATTCAACTCTTGAAATCAATCTTGAAAAACTTGACATATTGACGCACTCTAAAATATAAGGCCCCTCGTACATCAACAAAATTAGAGGCGCGCGGATGAAAGGCTTGTTTTTCCTAATAAAATATTTAACTCCCTACTTAGTATTTCTTTCCGCTCCACTTTTCCGTTACGAAAACATATTTGACCGTCACATACGATGAAAACACATAAAAGGCAAAGGATTAAAAGTCGTTTCAACATCTAATACCAAGAAGAATTGGTATTCCATCAAAAGAAGAGAAGGGTAAACATTGACAAAATGATGGGCGATGAAACCTGGTCTTTTGGTGGAGTATTCCGACCATGAAGTCTCCCAATCACCGGAGTTTTCCAGACCTTAGAGGGAATCAAGGGATTCTTGAAAGTGGTGGATTTTGGCAGTGGCTTGGGGTGATTTGAGGATGGTGAAATTTCGACCATGACATCAGAAGGAATCATACACTCTGCTTCCTTCGAATCTATGGTGAAGTCTTCCATTAAGGACACTACCAAGCTGACCAGAAAGAGTGACACTGCTACCACCATGGATGAAATACAAACCAGTGAAGAACGATGAGGGACTGGGGGTTGGATGAGAAGGAACGGGAGAATAGCACTCCTTTTTATAGAGTTCTAGTAACTGGCCTGGATTCTCATTTACATGGTATGTATGCATGTTTATTACTTCTCACAATTGTGATTTTTTGTTGTGGTATCATTGAATGCAGTTGGTTCAATGTACTCCTAGTTAAGCAAAAGATTTTTTGGGAAAAAAGTTGATTAGCTTGCTAATATGATTGGTGGGTTGCGAGGAAAAAATGTGTTAGTGCGTGAATGGTGTGAGCGTGGGTTTTCTTTATGTCAAACGATGTGTCAAGAAACGTCACTCTTGTTCAAAATGAAGATCTTTGAGAAGCATTGCATGGAGAGTATAATTGAGTGTAGTGGAAAGGAAAATAGGTTGGTGTAGTCAAATCTTTGACTGCCGTAATAGCAAATACTTTTAAAAAGTGCATAAAACGTCTAAACGTATTTAGAATTTTGACAAATGTGATATTCCTCATTAAAATCCTACTCTTTCTTTAATGCATTTGTTTAATGACATTATGATTTATGTAACGGTGCTCAATTTGAGTTGAGATGGCCTAAACAACCTATCTCCATGGGATTCTCATTTTGGTCTCTTATTGTCAAGGGCACTAAGGCCATTGTCAAGTTAACAAGAGCCTTTTTTATATTGTCAAGAGAAGAAGATATAGGAGTCACACGAATAATCACAAAAATGATGCGTCCTTTTCTTTGTCGAGCTTCTAATCCTTGTGGCACAAGGATTAGAGGTAATAGAGGGTAGACCCAAGAAGGATTCATGTTCCTAATAGCCCAAACCCCCAAATGCAGGTAAACAAAATTGTAGATTTCGCTAAATTCACCTGTTGCTCACTCAATTCTTCATATACACGCATGAGACACATAAATGTCGTACATAATTGCCGAGAACCTCATAGAAACAAGTAGGAATCATATATTAAAAAAAAAACCAGCTAAGACACAAGTGATCTAAATATAGACGCATTTCAAAAAGGCCATAATAGAGACTGCGATATCATCCTAAAAAATCCTTCATTGCAGATGGCAAATCGAACGGGAGAAAGAGGATCCCCTGGTGAATCCTTCAACGCATTTCTTAGCTCATAATTTTTTTTAGGCAAAATACAGCTGTATATCCACAACTATCACGTTTGTGACAAATATATCCACAACTATCGAAATACACGAAATATCCAATT
This sequence comes from Linum tenue, assembly GCA_946122785.1. Classification (NCBI taxonomy): domain Eukaryota; kingdom Viridiplantae; phylum Streptophyta; class Magnoliopsida; order Malpighiales; family Linaceae; genus Linum; species Linum tenue. Next base: position 5,617,827 of record CAMGYJ010000005.1, on the reverse strand, counting down.
TCGTCTAATGCTCTAACGACGTTAATTAACAGTCTGACTGGATTGACGGAATGGGCTGAGTTGGCGATATTTGGTCCCACCATTGCACGTGGATAATGAAAAAAAATTAAAAAAAAGGATAAAATCCTTCTTTTCCTCTTCCCATCGTCTTCCCACCTCTTTCCTTTTCTTCCTCAAAACCCCATCTTCGATCTCTCTCTATTGCCCTCGCTGTGTCCGATGATGCAGAAGAAGTTGGATTTTCGGTGGCGCATCTCACTTATCCCACCCCTTTCGCCATGACGTTCACGTACGCATTCGCCTCCAAGTATCAACACAAACGCCTCTATTGAATCTGGGTTTTTTGGTTGAAGCTCAGAGGTCAATCGAAGTTGGAAACAATTCCATTCGAATCAAACTTGGAGACTTGGAGCTCGAATCTGGGTTTCTGACTGAAGCTCGGAGGTTGAATCGTAGTTGGAGGCTGAAGCTCAATGCTGATTCGTTCAAATCAAACTCTTAGGCTCAGAGGTCGAATTTGGGTTTCTGTGGTGAAGTTGAATCCGCCGCAACGACTGTCCTTGCCCTCATTCGATCTTCACTATCCCCATATTTAGTGGTGAACCGGTCGTTGAGGAGCTTGACGTCGCTAGGAGAGATATTGAGACAGGAATTTTCCTTTCAAGCAGCCGCCGAAGGACTCTGGGAGGGCGTCGAGGTTGGGCATCTCGGCGAGTTCACTGGGAATCAAGCCGGCTGAGTGAGGACGCCGCCAAGTCTTCTTCCATCCGTGGTCGATGTGGGGGGGTTTTCTCATCCTTTGCTTGATGCGATTTGGGGGTTTTCCAATCCTCTGCTTGCTTTGATTTGGGGGTTTTCACATCGGCGGTGGGATTGGTTTCCGTCTGAGAAAGAAACAGAAAGTCGATTGAGCAAGTGGGCAAGCCCAGATCGTCGATTGAGAAAGCAAAAGACCAAGATCGATGTGGGCGATGGGAGCGTGAGAGGAAGTTAGAGGAGGAAACAAAGCTCGTCTTGGGGATTTGGCCGCTTGGTAACGAAGCTCGGCGTCGGGATAGTGTGGCCGGAAATATGGCAGAAAAAAATTTAATTTTAAATTTTTTATTAATTAATTTCTAACGTGTCATTTAACTCTAATATTATGCTGATTTGTTGATGACGTGGACGGTGATTTGGATCCTAGTCAGCATTCCGTCGCAATAATTAACGGCGTCACTAACACCGTTATAGTTTCAGACGGAAGTGGATAGATTTGTCACACAACCTTCTAATTTTTGGATATTTCGTGTATTTCGATAGTTGTGGATATATTTGTCACAAACGTGATAGTTATGGATATACAGCTGTATTTTGCCTTTTTTTTAGTTCCCTGGTAAATTTGCATGACCACTCTCCTTCGCCTAAGAAGGGTTAATACTTAACAACATAGGCAATTGAATTCTTACCTCTAACCAGTCAATATCAACAACAGGTTGCCCCCATGAACAATTGAACCTAATGGCCATTTTAAAATTAAGTCCCACTAGGAAAAAAGACATTGCAATTGGAATCCATCTATCCTATCAGTACAGACAGTTATCGTAACTCGATCTTTCCGCCAGCCTGCTTGGTCTCAAGGCCAAACCCGAAGAGAAATAAAGGGTCGTAGTTCTTGTCCCCTTAGTTCATTAGAAGCTGATCAACCCTCTTGAACCAAGTCCTCGCCAACTTCCCAGTGAAGCCATAATCCCCAAACAACACATCAGCAACTCCTTGACCTTCAGAGCCAGGAAGAAATGCTATCGCCAGAGCATCCATTACTGGCAGGAATGGCCCTAGCACCAGGTGCTGTCCTGAGATAAGAATCACGATACAATTGATCCCACTGGCACACTGTTTCGTGATGATATCCTGGCTCGGATGAGAAATGGTCAGGTTCAGATTGTCACCTTTGGTTTCTGCGTATGGCCTCTTCCCCACCACTGCAATTGCAAAGTCTGCATCTTTGTTGGCCTTGAGGAACTCGGGGTTGGCTTTCTCATTGGAACGCAAATTGTGTGCTTGGATCCACCGTCTTGTTAATCGCTGCAAGAATGGTAGTTCCAGCAGACAATCAGCATGTATTACAGCTTCAGTTTCCATTCTCATCGTCTTCGTCTGCACTAAATGGTTGGATGTTGGGTTGCAAATCAATAGAGCAGAGAGTGATGAATGGTGAATGCATCGCCTGAAGTCCTGCCATTGCCAGAGTATCCCTGCCATTCAACGGTCCAGCCGCACCATTGATATCCCAAATTGTTAGCATGGGATCTCACAACAATAATCTGAATGGCCTTCTTAGGTAGGGGCAAGATGGGTTGATTCTCCGCCTATCCCATTTTCAAGACCACAAGAGATTTCCTCACAGCTTCTCTGGTCAATTCTCAGTGCTCCTAAATTAGGACGTTTCAGTTCAGGAAACCTGTTAGAATAATGGTTCTGGCAGAACTCAATTACGAGAAATGTAAGGGGGACAAGAATCAAAAGCGCTACTCATCTGTTTCCCAATCATATCCACCACACTGTCGTCTGGATTTGGGTTATCAAAGAGGCATAACAAGAATTTGATACTCAGGATTCTGATCACAGCATCTTCAATGCGACTCATTGGAATGACTTTATCATTAACTCATTGTGTCAGGTTCCAAATGGATGCTGCAAAAATGTCAGGAATATGATCTGGAGAAAAAGAAAAAACAAACATTTAACTGTTGGATATGCTTACTCTTCCGCAGGTACAATTTGGGCAATTAGCATAGTAACTGATTACCATGTCAGGGCCAGCTGAAATGAATGCCTGGACGGAGTAAGTGTAATTGGCACAATGTGGATTAGTGATCTTGTCAATCCGAATTACGAAACCCTGCAACCCATTGGTTGCTGCACCCATTAATTGATAACGAAAAGCCGCATAAAACTGTCATAGTAGTTGCTGTTGTATTCTGTACCTAGAACTTCTCCATGAGAAGGACGATTGGTTTTTGATTGGCATGCATCTTTACCCCATTGATGCCTGAATAAGATATCATAACTGTGGCAACACCTTTCTGGATCGCCAGATCGTAAGAGGGCATGAGGATAGCCATCAAATCTTTCATGTGGATGATGGCGTTGTTTTCATTGATGTCCTTCACCGTGCTTCCATCACCAATATAATGTTTGGCACAACCTGTCACCAATCTTCTTGACAAGAGCAGTATCCCTGGCTCAACAAATGCAGATACTGTGAAAATAATACTGATGATTACGAACCACTGAAACGACGTTTGCGTAGTTAGGAGAAACTTGCCTGATAACCCCAAGATTGACATTATGAGGGAAAATGGTGGCATTAAAATCATTGTTGTCTCCATGAACAGCATCGATCCCATAAATCATAGGTATCCCCAGTCGAGTTTACAGAGATCCTTTCTGAAACTTATTGATCATGTCCACCCAGTGCTCTGCAGATGCATCTTTAACAGGCAAGAGTACTTCCACCAGTCAACAAGCTCCCTGAATTATCATTATTGTATAATTTGCCATATAAGAGTAACTTACAATATGAAAATTTCAGGGCGGTGGCACATGCATATACATAGAGACATACCAATGTAGTACTTCTCCATGATCTCAGCAGTGACAACTGGTACCTCAATCTGACTCATCTGACCAATCTTTTCTTCAAGAGTCATTCGCCCAAGATCAGTAATTCTATCTTCAACAGGCACCTTAGGATCTTTGTATTTCACATTAACATCCACTGCCCTAGTAACCTTGCTGCCTGCCTCTTATGTTCAGCAGAACAAAAGGAAAAGACTCAAGGTGCACATTCTCATAGTGTTCACCATCTCCAGTGCTATTTTTAGCAGAGTTCCATTTGCACGACAAGAGATCTAGACATGCAACTGAATAAAACCTATTTTGACTGATATAATAACTGACTGGAAGAGAATGGTAAGAGATAGCAAATGTAAACAACCTAAACGGGCAACATTTATGCATATTCACATGGAGAGATCAAGTACAGAAATCAAATATGAATCTTTCCTGCGTAGAAAATGAATTGTGGTCGAACTGAAGGAGTGAATCCTCAAACATTGGACTAAGCTGAACTTACAAATCAGAATCAATATATTGATCTATAGTAGAACATTCCAGTTACATACATATATCATATTACTTAAGGACCCACTAAGCCCATCAAATGGCATATTTCATTTCCATAAATCTTCGATATACAATGTTGTATGCCAGCTGTATCTTTAATCGAACTTACATCTCTGCAAACTTTAATATTTATAGGAGTGCTACACTTAGTCTCGCAGCATATGCAGGCTGCAACCATAACACTCCATGCTTGAACGAAATGATGAAATGAAAAAACGAGAAAGTAAAAAAAAAAAACATTCAGGATAAAGTAAAAGCAACAGAAGGAACTAACTGATAATAGACTTCCCGAAAAAAGAAAACAAACAAACTGATGAAACGGCCAGTGTCTACTATTAACCAATCCTTTAACTTTGCATCACCTTACCCAAAGGGTCCGAACCAAATGGGTTCTTTTTCCAAAAGAGAAAAAAGGAAAGAAACTAACTCTGGGATGTTACCTTCTTTCCCCCGCATGTTGGGGAAAACTACAGCATCCCTTTACTATTTATAGAACCCATTACGCAAAGAATAACCAATCCCAACAAATCTTCTCCAGAAAGTTGTACCAGGAAAAGAAAACAGTTCTATCTATCTAATGACTTCCCTAAACATCTCATCAGTGGATAATACCATAGGAAACTTATGGACCCTCCACCTCTAAGATGAATAAAATTTCAGCATCAATTCATCAAAAAAAAAATACCAGAGGAAACTTAACTAAAAAACGAGTAGTGTGCAAATGTGCCCTATAATGCTATAGTAGCCACTGTTCTTAAGTGTTGCATCAAGCATAACTAGTGTAATTCACCCTTGTGACATGGCTCATCCAAGTGAAGCTAATTCACCAACCCCTCTTATGAACAAAGATTATCCGACTTCCAATTCTAGTTCAAAATCTCAGCAATTCCTAATCCCTATTAACAGTTATCCTCTCAAAACTAATCTTGCATACCAGAATTTTACTGCACTGCGTACAAACTAAACCATATACATAGATAAAACCACTGCAACGAAAGTGAAGATTTTCACCGATGAAATGACAACGGAAGAAAACTGGAGGAATAAATCATACGTCATGCAGGGTTGAAGACAAGATAGCCAAACAGACCTGGATGCTGGAAACCTCTGTGCTAGATTGGCTGAATAGCGTCCTACTTGTACAGATGGTTTGCTCAATTGTTGCTACTGCTGCTGTGACGATGACAAAAAATAATGGAAACTCGAAGTCGGATAAACATGTCGATGATAAAGAAGCACATCTGTTGATTAGTGAAATCCGTTGTGATTAAAATTAGTAACTGAAGAAGAGCAGAAACCAGTGGTTCTGCAGGTAAACAGAGAGGCCAAAAGTGCAACAGGGTTCACGCTTTGTGGAAACTTGCATTCATATTTCTACAGAACTGAGCAGAGACATTGACAAGCAACACGGACAATTACAAACCCTTGGTCTGCCTCTCTCTATATCTCTCTCTCTGATCAGTCGCAACTGGCACCCTTATGCGAGCACAGGAAACACCAGATTTTCTAACCTAGAAGCTTGGATAAAGAACAATCTCCCAAAACCGGAAGCTCAAAACAAACAGAGTCAGGAAAAAACAAGAATGCGCATGACCTAACAACGCCTATAAAATATTTGGGAGCTGAGAATCCAATCTTTGCTGCAACTCCTTGATCTTCATCGAAAGCTCTGACTTCTGCTCTTTGTAATTCTGCAACAAGTATTCCTTCCCTTCTAACACTTCCTTCAATTCCCCTACTTCCCTCCTAAGCATCTCGACCTTCTCCACATCCATCCTCCCTTTCTCTGGAAACTCAAAGGTACTTTCACCATCTGAATACCCATTAGCATGCCCATTTCTTACCTCAGGTGGCCATACAGTGACAACTGACGGTTTTCCATCACCGTTTGCATGTTTCAAACAATGATCGGCAATGGCTTTTCTCAGCCTCTGGATTTCTCTCTCCGAATCTAACAAATCCTTGTTAGCAACATCAAGTTGAGACTGCAAATTATTAGAAATTCCCAATTGAGCATTGACTGAATTCTGCAACTCCACAATCTGATCCTGCATCTCAATTATCATGTCATCCCTTCTTTTTAGTTGCTGTCTCAGCTTTTGTATCACTTCGCGCTTGCTAAATATGTCCGAACCAGACTCAGACACACATGGTGAGTCAGAGCAGTTTGAATGGTGAAATGGCTTTGGCGGTAACTCGAGACGTTCAAGAGATGAAACCCACATAATCCCATTCTCTCTTGAGTATTCTGGGGCATTGACTGTGACCAAAGGGAGTGCACCATCAGTTTCAGACAGCGTGTGATCATTGGGAGGGTATTTTACATCTGTGGTACCTTCATTCCCTGTCTCGAACACAAACCACGAGACAAAGGCTGAATGAAAATATTTCAAATAAACGCACAGGTGTCAAAGCATATCAGTGATCCACATAGACGAAATAGGAAGACGTTTCTGAATATTCCTCAAAAGATATATATCATGAGAAGCAGTAGCAAATATTTTGATGCGACGCAGCATGGAATATTTTGGGTTACTTCCTCAATACAAGACCAGAACCATAAATTGAAAAATGAAAAAAAAGTTATCCATACCGGAAGCAGAATTGAAATAACTATCATCATCATGTGTAAAGGAGTAGACATTCGGATGCATATGGCAAGCTGATGATCTCCTTCTGTCAGACAATTTCTCATTTCCTGAATTGCAGAAATTCAAGGTTAAGCGGTCACAACAGAGGGAACAAATTTATAACATGCATTAACAAGAGCACGGTAGACCATTACTAGCATTTGTTTCTCTCCTAGAATCAAGAGTCTGCTTCAGCTTAGAGCCAAGGCGGATTGTCAAAGTACTCAACAAGGCACCACCTGCAATGAGAATCCAATTTGGTCCTCCACCTTCAAACCTTTGCTCCCTCTGACTCCTAGAAACCCCATTTGATCTTGGTCTCATTTTAATAATAAGTTAAGCTGCAAGGTAACTTTTCCAATCATCCAAATAAGACCTACATAAAAAAAAATGGAGCTTTCAGACTTCATTACCCAAGCAGGATACTTTCCAAAAAACAAAAACCCCAAGCAAGATATGATTGTTGATTTGTTCCGTGCATATAGAACTTTTATTACAACAGGCTGAACCAGTAAACTTAGTATCGAGCATTGTGGCCATCAGTAAATGAAGAACACTGCCAAAAGCCTTTCCAGGGCCGACCTTTCCAACAGCTTCCCCAAACATGAAAACCGAAAATGGACACTCGCCCAGAAAAAAAATATGGACGATATCAGCTGAATCGGTGACATTAGACCTTACTGAAACATCTGAATCGCAATAATCATTTTCAACGAGTGCGAACTCCTAAAGAAACGAACCAAGAGCTGCTTAATTTTTTACCCCATTAGGCGATTAATCAAACAAACAACCCAGGTTCTGCCTAATACAAATGGGGCAGGTTCCCCGGCGACTGATTTCTACTGACAGCGGAAACACATAGGATTACGGCAAGGAGTGAAATGAGTTTCGGTACCTTACACCTCCGACATTGAAACACGGCAGTGACGGCGGACTAGGCTTTGACTACTTCTGCGGCAGTGAAGGCAGTTGAAGATCGGGCGAGAACAAGGAAATGGAATGGGATGGAATGAGTCTGAAGCGTGAGTGAGACGACTTTCCAGGGCGACGGAGAGAGAGCGATGGCAGCCTGGCAGAGCGAAATTCCAGCGAGACTACGACGAATTGACGAAAAGGATGAAAGATGCCGGCTGATGGCTTGGTTTTGGGAAGGCGGCGGCGGCGCTGTGATGGCGACGTCACCGCCGGCGAGTGGAGGATGGCGACGGCGAGGGAAGGCGGGGCCAGGGAGGATGGGGAAGTGTTCGTGGCGAAAGAGTGGCTGAGTAATAAATGGAGAAGCTGCCGCAATTTGAGAAACGAACTAGGTTTTCTATTTTCTTTTACTCCTATTTCTAATTTTCTTAAATTCCTTTCTTATATTTATGCTTTGGAAAGGTTTACAAAAAGAAGACAAAATAGATAAATCATATAAATAATAACGGGTAAATGACACATTTGGTCACTGAGATTATTAAATTGTGTCATGTTTAGTCACTAGAAAAAATTAATATCAATTTTGGTCACTCGAATTACCGAAACTGGTCAAATTTAGTCACTCTCCCGTCAGTTTCCGTCCAACTCCATTAATGTAGTTGAACGGAAACTTTTGGGAGAGTGACTAAATGTGACATGTTTCAGTAATACGAGTGACTAAATGTGACATTTTTCAATAATTCGAGTGACCGGAGTTGGACAGAGGCTACAGAAGAGTGACCAAATGTGACCTGTGTCAGTAATTCGAGTGACCAAAATTGATATTAAATTTTTCTAGTGACTAAATATGACACGATTTAGTAATCTCGGTGACCAAATGTGTCATTTACCCAAATAATAACGGTATTGAATCTGGCATCCGTATTCCGCAGTCGTTTGTTTTTTTGGCTAAATCATTTGTCCCCGTCTCCCCGTCAATAGCGATAGCAATGAGGCGGATTAGGGGATGGGTTTGCCTATACCATTCTCATCCGCTCTTTTAAAATCTGTCTCATATTCGCCTTATACCCATGCGCAATGGTGGATCCAGTGGATGGCTATCTGATCTCGAGCCACAGAATGTGGTCTAGTATAACACTTAAAAAATTTGATTTTAGTCATTCGGTTCATATCAACATATTCAAATCACTACTCAAAACCTATAGTTGTATAAATAGTATCAAGAGAACAAGCACGCAGGAAAAAGATAACCATTAGCATTGAAGTCAATCACCACCTATATCATACATACGAAAGCGAGAGTGGGGCACTAGAACTTGGTTCCCCAACCTCAACGATCCTATCCAGCTCTCACACTCAAAATAAGAAAAGAGGAATTCTGACCTTAAAGTCTTCGATTAGTATTAGTGAACGCTCGCTCGACTTGCTTACTAATATAATAATTTTACTTGTGAATTTAGAGAAATAAATTGAGAGAAATTCTAGCCCTAATGATTTTCCTATGAGCAAAATAAACAATAAACCTAAAAGTTTAAAACGTAAAAGACTACAAAAAAATATGAGGTTTGTTTCGTTGCAAATTATTAGAGAATCTGGTGGAAATAGGGATGGACGTACACTACAAATTGATTCGTCTATGTTGACATTGCCTTTTACAATAACTACTACGAGAAACTTTTTCAACAATAAAACATGTGAAATTGATTAGTGCAACAAAATGAGTTGCAGCAAATGCACCCAACTTGCACCTCCTGCGAATATCAAAACCTTGCATATGAATGAGCTTTCCATTTCATATCACATTTCTTATTCTCCAATTATCGATTTAATCAAGGTTTGGGTAGTCGAAAACTCTAACGACAATAAGATTTGAACATATTGATCATGTAACTACATTTTCGACGCAAACTAAAAATTAGTTAAGAGCTCTCCACAACTCATCGATGCTCCAAGGACTTCTAAATCGAGTATGCTTCTGGTTTTGCAAGCAGTTTCATAAGATCAGTTTTGCTTGTCTATATTTTTTTATCAATTCGAATGATTAAAACCAATGTCTAGGTGCAAATTTATACAAGATCAAGCATGTAATAAAACTGTACAAGTTCCGCCACCGAATCCAACCCCAGTTTGGGTCGAAATTCAAGGTATGGGTGGTCTCTGTTTCGTATCAACTCAAGGCCGCAACCATTCTCCATGGCAGGCTCTACCTATCAGTGAACCAGAAAAAGAAATGAGGAAGCTTCACCAGTAAACCCAACTGCCTCTCTTCTGTTATCAACTGTTACTTTGCTGCTACCCTACTTTTTACCCAACCTTTACTTTCTCATTCCCTATACTCCCCAAGGAACATCTGTCATGACTATGAACACTAGAAACAAAATGGTCAATCAGCAAAACGCCATCTGATGCTTTCCTCCTAAGCGGATTCATATCGAGAATGCAGAGCGCACTTCACCACCTCGTAGAACGCGACCACAATGCCAACGTTCTCATTCCTCCATCCTGTTCATCCATATGAAGCATGATTAGTAACAAGTTACTGCTACCAAGGCCAAGATAAAGGCTCCATGAATTTAGAATGGGAAGTTACCTCCAAATCTCCATTAGCGTTCGCCGAGTTGTCATACTTAGTGCCCTTACAGGATCCATCTGGAAGTCGAGACAACAAGAAAAAGATAACTTATTTTACTGTCAAATCTGAGAAACTACACAATGTAAGCCTCTACTCTGTTGAATCATGAAAACCTTGGAAGATAGCACACTAACCTCTATCTGCCTTCGAGTTTTAGCAACATCCAGGGGACACGTTGCAGCTGCACCAACACTTCCTTCGATGAAACCAGCGGAGAAGTTGGCTCCATGTACACTGGCCACATTCGCGTCATCTCCAACCACACTCAGAAGATTTATCCTCATCTGTGAGGCCAAACGAACGGAAGGGAAGTCAAAAAAGATTTCCCAGCCAAACATACATAAAGGTTAATCACAATCAATTAGCGAAAAACTACTACTAACACGTTCTTTATACGAAAAGGAAAAGGAGATGTGCTCACAGGCTCAAGTAGTGCCGAACAAATTCCAGAAAATGGAACGTCAAGGGCAAGCTGTGCTCCCATGCCTGTCCACAGTAGCCGGTAACCTCTCCCTATTGCAAGAGAGCATGTCAATTAAAATCATATAACTTCCCATCCACCAGACACTATTCTTTTACAGTGAATTAAAACCATATAACTTTCAAATCAATAGAAGCTTAAAAATTCAACAAAATCCTACTCACAATTAGTTTGAGGGTTATCCGTGCCTTGCACATGAGTAAGGGCTTCAAGTAGAGTATTCAGAACTCCAGGAGCTTTCATACCATGTTGTGTACCCTTGAATGCCTATGATTTGAATCAAAGAAAACAATAAGAGAAAAGCCATGAACGTCCCAGCTAGGAAAACCAAAAGGGAAGTGAGTGAGAGACAGAAAGAGAGCCATTAGATAGAGGGGATCAAAGGAACCAAACTTCACTGCTGGATATAACGCAACCAAAACAGAGTCTTAAAATACCTGCATGCGAGTTCTGGCAAGTTCAACAGGATAGCAAGTCATACAAGCTAATGAAGGTGACAGTGAGCCAGCTACCAAGGGAGCATATGGGGCTGCAGCAGGAATACTCTCAGAGGTTTTTTCCTCGAGCCAGATGCGGAATACATCATATAAGAGTAAGTAAATGCCGACCTGCAAAAAACAGGATGTGAACCACCATAAGCTTAAAGCTACACTTCCAAGAGTGCCAACATCCAAAAAAACAAAGCATTTGTCATACTTGCACTGATCAGGAGAAACTTACAGTTGGGACAGCTAGAGGAAGAGCCGCATTTGTGCCCTTCCACAGCCTGGCAAACCCTACCTGCAAGTATCACCTTTTTTGTTCAACAATTGGTGTTCGATCAATATAAAAAAAAAAAACAAATGCAAGAATGGATAAACACACACCACTTTCACATCATTGAATGCAAATAGTAACACCGATGACACACCTGTCTTACCATCTTGTTGAAGACATAGAAGGTTCCTTTGTACCGAAAACAATCAGGAGGCCACATGGACAGTGTCCCGTGAAGTCCAGCACGCTTACAAGATGGTGAGCATCTAAGATCAGCAAACAACTGCCAAACAAGGCTGAATGTCACTCAATGGAGCATTCTGAACAAGAAATTATGATTGACAGAAGCAATTGGAGCAAAAAAGTAGAAGATATATCTACCATGGTTGGACCAAAGTAAGCCATGCAATTTACAACATTACTAAGTGGATGAGAGTAAGCAACTCCAGCTGGCTGTGCTTGCAGCCTCGTCTTTTCAATGGAACAATAAGAAAGCCCCCATCAATGCAATCAACTCCTGTATTCTTCCAAACTATCTCCATGTAAAACTATTATGCTATATGAAACGAAATCCCCAAATCAAGAAAACCCACCAAGAAGCATCAATCGCAACGAAAAAACCAGAAAACACACAACCCACATAGCAAGAGGCTCAACCCGCCAATCCACAATATGAAGGATCAAAGATGTCGCAATTCTCCCCGGAAATCATTTTCCAATCTCAAGAACACGAAGAACCAAACAAGTCGTCGCATGTCGACGCCGTTATTCACAACACCAAGAGGGTTTACTATAATCGACGATAGGATAGGAAAGCGGCCCCTGCCGCAGACAGGGCTCTCTCGCCAAGTCCTAAACTATCGTCGCCTTCACCGGTGTTGGTCTGATACCCTGCTGAGCCGAGAAGTTCCAAGGCCGCACGCCGTCGCCGGCGATCACCATTGGCTCCCTCTGCAATTCCAGAGCTGCTGTGATTCGGGGAATGGGGATCGGCTCTGCGTTCACCTATGGGTTCCGGCACCCCTCTACCTCGGAGCCCTTCGATAGCCAAAGAATCAAAGAAACGGCCTAACCAGTTGCGGGAAGGAGAAAGAAGGTTTCCACAGCAACAAAATACAAAACCCTACCCAAGCAACAATTCCAGATGACAAAGATGATTACCTCTCGGTTGCGAAAGAAGGTGGACCTACTGGCCGTCTCCTTGATTCCCGGCTGGAGCGGCCGCATTCTGCCCCTGAGGTGCTGCTGCTGGGTGGTACCCATGGTGCACTTTTTCGGTACCGATGTACCTCGAGATCGGCCACCGACTCAAAGACAAAGAAGCACTTACTACAAACATTGCCTCTGGGATGTACTCGTTTGTGATGATCTTCAATCACTTTCTTTTTCTCAAACCGCACTGGCAGAGGTTGCAATGGTAGCCGTCTGCCCATTCCATGGAATTGCGTTCACCGGCGACCGGATGATGTGAGACTTAACGGATTACGGGAAGCCGGAGTGATAACTGCGATTTGGGAAGGTAATGTGGGAATAGAACTAGGCAACTACGCGATTATGTGATAACTGCGATGTGGGAAGGTAATGTGGGATTACTAGAACTCTACAATTAAAGTTCATTATCAACTAGCTTTCTTCCCGGCCGTTGGCCGGGTCGGTTACTTTTCTTATTACGAGGTTTTAGTGCCCGCGCTTTGCGCTGGGATGTGTGGGATTGTCAACATAATTTTAGGCAAAAATGTGTCTATGTTACCTGACTATTAGCTGAGCTTAATGGGTTAGTACGATTTTAGTGGTGAATGAAGTTGTATTCTCAGCGATATATGATTTTCACATTTTTATTTTCATATTCACATAACTATAGTAGATTGTGTTATTTTCTTTGTATTTCAGAGTCTACATCAATGTATGTTTTCCCAAGCAGTCTTCATAAGTTAATCTAACAGAGAATGCTGTACCTGAAAATGGTTTTATATTGGTTAGAAATAGTGCAATTTTAGTCATGGTTCGATCTAGCTGTTTTTTAATAAGTAGAGACAGTAAACTTGAGTGTGATTCGATTAGTGAAAGGCACCATGGAGACTTAATTGATCCATTCCCAATTTCCCATAATGAACTAAGTTTGGCTGACAATTCAAGAGATTTACATGTCGTTGATTGGCCCAAGGGAAAGTGCAAAGCAGTATTGTTCTCTTCCAGATCGCGACAGTGAAATATAATACTGGTTGGAAAAATAATGTGGATTCATATGCCTTATGGGCTTCCAACTTCGGCCCATTTGTGGCCATCGATATGTTTAGATCCCAGGGCTGATAAGTGAACGGCGGCAGGCTTGGCGTTTACAACAAACACAATTTTGTTGAGAGTTGCAATTCAATGGATCAAAAGAGTTTTCTCAAACTTAATTTAATTAACTTCTGAAGAACATGAAGAACATCAAAGCTGTTCCCAGAATTTAAGATGGTGCTATATTTTCATCTTGTTTTCTTTTTACATCCAAACCTGTATAGCCGGCGGCGCAAGTAGGAGGTGCTGGCGGACTGGAACTACCCACCACCGCCTCTATTTCAAATATGCTGATTCAAGCCTGCATTATACGAAACTTGAATTAATTAAAAGGTCATATAATGCTGTAAATCTATTGTCCTATGATCTAACTGGAAATCGTATCTAATGAATTCTAACAGGTTATCTAACATATTGATATATGCTTACCTTGTGAATTCAATTTGTGCTAATATCCGTGAAGGCTTCTGAGAACACAATGTTTCTTGTATAATTATCTGGCATGTCCTCCTCATTTATGATAAGAAATCTTAGACCAGCTGCAGATCTGACTCTGGATGCAGCAACGTATAGTTGACCATGACTGAACACTGGTTTAGGTAGATAAACTCCAACTTTGTCAAGTGTTTGACCTTGACTTTTGTTTATGGTCATTCCATAACATAAGCGTACTGGAAATTGTCTCCTTTTCAGCACAAACGGCCACCTCTTGTCTTCAATGTTGAGCACAATTCGTGGTAATCGCCACAGGTTTTGTATCAAATGATCCTCCCATAATGTGTCCTATGATTGTATTCTCACCGAGTGATGTTATCAATTATTCTTGTTCCGTGCATAATCCACTTGGTGGACTTAAATTTCTGAGCAACATTATTGGAGCATGAACCTTGAGCCTTATCTCGTGATCCGGGACCCCATTGAATGTCAATGTATTGAGAAACTCAGGAGGGTATGTTTCACTGAACGATTCTGGCACCTCTGTATCAAGTTGCATTGAATTTGCACTAAAGTAGGAATGACTTAGTCCAGGCAACTTTTGTAACATGAAATCATTGATTTCAGTGACAACAATATTTGTCGGTGTCACAATTGCTCTACTCTTGAGATATTTTGTTGTCCTTGTAATTCTCCTCAAATGAGTTATATATGTCTGTTGTTATTGATTGAACTGGATTGTTTCCAGGAGCAATCAAGAACATCCTTGGTATTTCAATCCAATCTGAGGGGGCATTGGGTACTAAACACTTTGTAGGCAACTTTCCATCTCCAAGAGCTAGTATCCACTGTCCAAAATTCTGGCCACTACCTATCATCATTCTGTTTTCAAGGGATTCATTGAGTCTCATGTTTTCTTTCTAGTTTCAGCACTGTAAAAGCAGGCCATAACACTGATCTAGTTATTGATCCATCAACTGTTTGTTCTCTTCCAGATTCTGTGATGACTGGCAAAGTCTGTCTGAAATCTCCACCAAAAATAACTGTTTTACCACCAAATAACTTATGGCCTGCTCCCACTAAAGGTACATTCATCAGATCACAGAATGTCCTACTGATTGCTTCAAATGCATGCCTGTGAGTCATCGGCGCCTCGTCCCAAACTATCAATGAAGCTTCACGTATGAGTTCAGCTAAGTGAGTTCCCTTTTTGATCGAACAGGTTGATGTGTTGTCTACATGAAGAGGTATTTTGAATCTTGAGTGAGCAGTGGTACCATTCGGCAAGAGAGTTGCTGCGATTCCAGATGAGGCAACAATAATTGCTATTTTTGACAAACTTTTTAGTTTTGCAATGATGGCATTATACAGGAATGTCTTACCTGTTCCTCCGTGGCCATATAAGAAATATGATTTCCAAGATTGTTGTTGATTGATAGCATAACAGCTGAGAAAGCTTCAAACTGTTGTACATTGAGAGAATGCAGCATCGTGTCCTGCTAGCTGTTTTCGTTATCAACA
Source organism: Linum tenue (assembly GCA_946122785.1). Taxonomy (NCBI): domain Eukaryota; kingdom Viridiplantae; phylum Streptophyta; class Magnoliopsida; order Malpighiales; family Linaceae; genus Linum; species Linum tenue. The sequence goes on along the minus strand of CAMGYJ010000005.1, from coordinate 5,602,007 downwards.
TCAAAGTCTAGATGCTGATTAATAAGGGGGTTTGATCCATCATCCGATTCTGAATCTGTTGGTCTTGGAAGGTGGAATTGTTCCAATGACGAACCATGAGATCCCAGCAAACTCTCCAGCTGATGAAGAACCCAATTTTTGCAGCCTCTCATCTGTGGGCTGATATGTTGTTGAATGGAGCTGTTTTCGAAGGGAATATGCATGATCTTCACTCATTAATTTCCATGATGACTCAAACAAAGCACATGGATTAGGTACCTCACAAAACATAAGCATTGAAACAAAAGGTTGTTCTTATCACGTGTGGCATGCTTGAAGCTGAGATTTCTTGGAGGACTTTTATATCCACTCTGAAGAGTCAGAGAGCAGACCTAATTTCTCACATGCTTTCTCATAAGTGCTGCAAATCTCTCCTCTCACAGTTCTCAAAGCAAGAAAACTCATGGCTCCGTGCACTTTGTCAATAACACCTGAGAAAGAATACATCGCTGCTGCCCGGAGGAACATATGCAATTCTTCCTATAGCAAACCCTCTTTTTCTTGGAGTCCACTCATTGTATTCTTCATTCCATGTATATGAACCTGGTATTTGAGCATATGTAAGCTTTCTCGCATCAGGGTCATGGCTATTCAGTTCAAACCAAGCAGTTAGATGAGTTTTTTCCAGCTTTTGGATTCTTTAGAACATTTCTAACATTTGACTGTCTTCGATATGATACATTTTGCTGTCCAGGTAGGTGTACAGCAAGGCGAACAACGTTTGGTTCCCTGTGGTGAATAGGGTACTCGTTAATCCTCCATACAGCCTCATAAGAAGATAGTGATCTGCAATCAATGAATTCCTGTATTTCATCCTTTGTTTTCTTTGGATTTGTGGATGGAACTTGTGCTGAAGTAGTCGAATCCTCGGCAATGATGAGAGATCTGTCCGGTCCCTTAGTGATATACTTAAACAAATACTTCACTAATCCCCCTTTATGACATACTTCGACATTAATATGAGCTTGAGCTCTGACTAATAAGTTCCGGTTGTATGGAACAACGTACCTATTATCCACCATTGTTTTCCCTTTCTGTACTTGAATTCCTGAATCTCTGCGTCGATACACCACATTCCCGAACTTATCAAAGGCGGTTTCTGAGCAGAATTCTTTGGGGAAGTGCTTTGAACATTTTCCGTCTTTCATACAGGGTGCATTCGGGTTGTCAATGCCACAGGGTCCATGAATCATGAACTTGACAACAGCTGCATGCCCCTCTGGATCTAGGTGAGGATCAGGGATTTCTGCTGAAATCATTTCGTCTATATCGCTTGTTGTCTTTAGTTTGTCTTCTGCTGCCAACCATATAAGCATGTGCACATGTGGGAGCCCTCTCTTCTGGAATTCTACTGTGTATATTACTGCTGCACAAAAAAATGGTCATTTATTTGAACTTGACAGCTTATAATGCAACCAGAAAAGAGTTCTCAGAGCACGTACTTGCTATAGTTTTGCCAAAGTATCCTTCTCTTTTGATTTCATCAATGAGCATGTTGAGTTTCATATGAAAGACTCGACAAACTACCATTGGTTTTAGCTCATTGCTTGTGCCCACGATATCGGAAAAGGCTTCTGTGATTTCTTCCCAAAGAGCGTTACATGTAAATGTAACAAACAAATCTGGATTTCCATAATATTGGCAGGTTGCCATTGCATCGTGATAGAGTTGTTGCATATATCTTGGGCCTCCTGTATACGAAGAAGGTATTATAATTCGGCCAATTTTTTCACCGTCTAAATCTCCTTTTGCAAATGCATCTTCCAATCCTTGATACACTTCAGCCCTCAAGTCTTTTTGATGTGTCCTCAAGAATGCCAACCGATTGAGCTCGATTGTTGAAAATGCATCAACGCAATAGTGCTGCAGCGCCTTCCCACTTTGGATCAGTGTATGTCCCTCATTTGTTCGATACTGAAGTCTGTAAGCGTAGTATTCTCTTTGTGTGACGAACTTTCTTCTCATTGATGGTGGACAAAAAACACTGTTATATGGAATTTGAGGATGAAATCCATCCTCCCCATATGGGAAAAGTAAAGGAAGTGCAGCGCCTCAAACTTTGGATTAAGACTTGTAATACGTTTCAATCCTTCACCTTGATGGTCCACAATGATGTCTCGGTCCTCCCTATCTGGCACAAAATCACCTGGTATCAATGCTGCAATGTCACTGCTTGTCGGTAAGTCGTACTGTCTATTTCTGCTTTTGATTCCAAATATTCGAAGTCGAAGGTTTGGTGTTGAGGATAACTGCAGATTTTGTCGAATACGCCTAAACGTCTTCACCAATTCATTCGTTTCATCAAGCATTCTGAGCAAAGCAGGAAGTAATTCAGGCAAGAGCACTTCCTCTCGTGATGCGAAGTTTGCCATTCTATTGTCAATTTCGCTGTCAGGCTCGAAGATGTACAGTTGAGCAAACTTAGGCCGTTCTCCTTCACTTGGCAGCAAGGAACCAATTCTATGATAATTCTCACCACAAATAACCATTGAATAAGGTCCCCTGCTTCTCAAAGACCGAGGATCCAGCTTTGCTCCAAAAGATGTGAAACACAGAGATCCATTATAAGGTCTAATATTTTCTCTGAAATGTTTCGACATTGCTCCACCATTCAGATCAAGCAATTGGGCAAGTAGTGGAGGTGGCTGTCTCAACAATGGAATATTGACCCTTCCTTTTTGACAACAGAGAGCATAGATTGGATTTGCTGTTTTCCTATGACGATCCAATCTTTCACTGTACCAAAGAATGCACCACAGAATCGACAAATACATTCTGGTTTGCCCACAGTTAATATATAATTGTGCAGAGGTCTTCTTGCAGTAGGAACATTCTTGGAGGCAGGGCTGCATCTTTTTGCTGAATGGTGATGTGGTACTGAGTTTTTTGAGGTTTTATCATCAGCTTGTGCCATGTAAGGATCCAAAGGAACTGTGGTTGTAGTGATATCTTCTTCCAGGTCTGCATCTTTTCCTGAGAATATAAGTGGTAGGAGGCGCGATTTTTTGTTAACTCTGGTGTTCTCCAAGGGTATTGGTGAAAAAGAAATTGTTGGATCATGAGAGGCTCCTGAAGTAAATGGGGTGTTGCTTCTTTTCTGTTTAGATATTCGACATAATTTTGGTTTTTTTTCTTGGTGTCATGCTGCACTAACAGAGTAAAACAATGAGGTATCAGCAAGAAAATCATGAATGTAATCTGAATGAATCAACAACAAAGAATGAATGTCATGCACCATTTGACAACAAATAAATGTCTGACAGAGTCATAAATAAGGTTTCATGAATGTAAACATCAATGAATTAATTGTGCAGTCATGCTGGACAGATCATGAGAAATACCAACCTATCACTGTGAATTCAATCTCTGCAGTATGTTGCTGAAATGGATGAATCTCAAATGATTCCTTGGAGCAACCTTGCTGCATTAATGGTGTACCCAGCAGAAAGCACTGCAGCAGTAAAGATTCAGAGCAATTGAGAAATGGAAACTAATGAACAAAGCAGAACTCTATTGTTGCATTAATGAAATTCCAGAGTCTGACTCTTTGATCATTTTCTAGTGTCTACGTCAACATCATGATCAATTTTGATACATAGCATTAATTAATTGGCAGGCAAGTGGTGTCCACATGCAGGCATTAATATCAATTGTACTTGCTGAAGGAAGGTAATCATGAATATTTATATTATAATGCAGAAAATTCTGTATCATTAGGGCCCAAAGAGAGCATTATTTGTTTGGTCATGTCTAATGTAAATTTCAGCCATCTAGTTTTGGTTTGTATAAAGAGGAAAAATATTGGACATATATTTTTATAGGTACAACAGATTCATCAACTAAAATAGCAAAACCATATCGTACAAATGTGTTTCGTCAGCAACATTTTGTTGAGCAATTAAGTTATTCGGTGGTTCATCTAAAACTACAAAATCATTTATGCTTATGAAGCTATAGCTTGACCACATTAGTAAACGAAACAAATTACCTCACAACATTGTCTCACACATGATGAAATTGTACAAAAACAAATTCCATTGGCATTATTTGTTCCGTGATCATGAATTTCATTCACGTATTTGGATCAAACCAAGAGAAAACTGAAGAACTATGAATGATTGTTCTTAGCTAAATATCATTAATTGATTCTTAATTCATACCCAAAGTAAAGCATCAACATCTTTTGTGACTACTTGGATCTCACACTAAAAGAAACCAGAGGTCTACATTACACAAACAGCATAGATAAGGCTTGTGGATTCCATATATAACTACACCATTACATTAAGAAATATCAGTTAACAGCAGGGAAACACCATTACATTTAGAAATACCAGTTAAGGGCATGGAAGCCATTCATAAAATATTTACAACAACATGATACTACTTCAGTCCATTAATGCACTAAAGATTACTAAAGGTCCTGGGGAGATAGCTGCTTTGCTAACAAAGTTTCCAAAATGATCCTTCCAAAAGTCTAACCGACACACAAAGCACACACCAGCAAGTTCCCCAAAGCCATGAGAAAAGGTTTCATGACATTGACAAAAAACATCATCCCAGTAATAACAACCATCCTTCCTGAGCCCACAATACCCCCTGCAAGTTCAGAAAGATGCCATTAATTTAAGGTAATTCATCCTAACAACACTGAGTATTTTTTGTCATCACAAAGGCAAATGAATACCTTAATTATCATATAGGCGACGTTTAGCAGAAGAAGGCTTGGTGGATGTCGGCTGTGAAGTCAGGTCTCCAAGTGAGAATGGAGAAGAATCCTGAGTTGATTCCCTAGATTGCTTGTTGCTACCCTCCTGAGACCTAGCAGATTCCAGCTTTTCAATCTTCACTTTTGCCAATGGAGAAGCCAACCTAGAGTGCAAGGAACCTAATCAACCAAAAGAAGATGCATATATGGCCAATGCTAATTGTCTAAGGTAGGAAACACTCACATTGCACCAGAAGGCGATGAAAAGGGTGGGGTTGAAGATGATGTCTTCTTGATTTTACTCTGGGGAGTAAAATCACTCAGGTCACCAAGTGATAATGGAGCAGAATCCTGAGTTAATTGTCTAGCTTGCTTGTTGACACCTTCCTTAGACTCAAAAGATTCTAGCTTTTCAATTTTCACCTTGACCAATGGTGAAGCCAACCTAGAGTGCAAACAACCAAATCAAACAAAGATGTATATTTGGCCAATGCACATTGTCAAAGGCAGGAATTTCTCACATAGTATCAGAAGGTGATGAAAAGGGTGGGGCTGAAGATGATGTCTTCCTAATTTTACTCTGGGGAGTATCAGAGTCTCCCATAACAGCTGACAACGAATCCAAAGATTTCTGCTTGCAAGAACTCATCAGATCCGCCCTATCACTGTTTACTAAAAATGGGGGTGTCTCTGGAATCTTCACATCAGCAACAACCTTAATGGTAGTATCTTGGGGAGGACCAACAGAACTGACAGGCAGCGAACCCTCATTTGCTGAAACAGCAAACACAGAATCCTGATTGCTGTATCTGGCAACACTATCAGAGGCTGAAAATGCTCTCCTTGAAACACCTTCCTGCGGAGACTGAATTCCCAAATTGCTAACACCAGAACTCTCCTTGATGACCAACGGACCATGAGATTTACTGTAAGATATTGCAAAAACATGTTAGTGCCACCCGGATTCAGGGCAGGAAACCAAGCAAACCATCAAAACATAATTGACTAAGTGATATATTAAGAAATAACCTGAGAGGTTGCCCTGCTGCCTGAGTAATATTGAAAGTTGGATTGTAGTTTCCAGTCAGCACTGTGCCTGATATCTTTTCCTTGCCTTTGGAAGAGCTAAATAAAATCAAGACAGACAATCAGAGCAGGGCCCCCAGAGCATTTTAAAACATACCTCCTGAAAGAACCAACAAAATGGGTTAGAAAGTGACCAAACCTTGTTGGAGCGATAGCAGAACAGCTAACTTGGGATGGTTCAGGTACCCCAGCCAACAAAAGCATTCCACCTTGCTCAGCAACACCTTGAGGGACAGAAGGATTGACAGTTGGGTGCACTACAGATTCTATAGCAAGAAGTGGTTCTTGATTATCCCGGGGAAGAACCCGAAAAAACCCTGAATTCCCCTGTTGACACTCCATTAGAACCCATCATAGGAAGTTTGACCTCGAATCTAACAAATTGGCCCAACAATGCCTCAAGCTCAGGTGGAAGCTGGTGAGGCCTATGAGGATATCTTTGGGCAAGAAGCTGAGCAGATGTGAATACCAAATTATTTCCACATGGTCCAAAAACTATAAAACGGGCTTCATTTGTTGAATCACGCAAGGTCAGCTGTATCTTGTACCTACAGACAGACACACAGAGCAAAGGAAGAAACAATTAGATTCCATCTTCTGCCACAAAATAATCAACCAGCATACAAAAAGAGTCTTCACGACAGGCTAAAAAATGAAAAATTTCATAACAGGTGAAATGAGTGTTTACCCAATCGTGACCTGCTGTTCAGAAATCTCCCAATGATCTGGGCACCAATAGTTACCATTCCTCCACGTAGAACACTTCTTTTTGCACATGTTACATGATGTGTAGTACCATGGACTGCGAGACTCAACGGATCTTATTATCCCACCACAACGATGCCTTTCATCCTATTAAAACATAATTTAATAAAAAAATACAAAACATCAGAAATCAACCAAGGAAAAAATATGCAGGTATGAAACAACAAATAACCAAAACAAACAAAGTTAACCACAAAATTATAACACGCACCACCGAACCACCGCTATGGTACAAATCAAGCAGCTCAGCTATCGTCCTTGTACGACGCTGAGCATCAGCAGCAGCATCTTCAGGTGTTGCAAATTGAACTGCCAGTTCCGTCACAGGATTCCTAGCTCCACCGAAGCTGCAACAATCAACATCAAGGTAAAACAAACACAACCAAAAGTAGTACAGACAAATTAGAAAAGGGAAAACCAATACTCACAAAGTTGTAAGGCTGTATGCCTCAGGAATGCGAGGGGTAACAACTATACGGGTGCCAGAAGAACTTGAACAGGTGTACTGACCCACTGAACATCAATAGTTAACAAAAATAACAACACCCAAAGGCAAAATCAGGAAGGCCACTGCAACTCACAGAACAAAAAAAAAAACAAAGAACAAAAGAATACCTATCAAGCGGCCAACCATGAGACTCCCCACCCCAATGATGACTGGCTCAATGGAATCAGCCTGAACCAGAGCAGCACGATCCAAGACTGTAGTCAAATCACCCCAGAGAGTAATGGCAACCTTCTGCCCCCTAAGAGCACAAAACCAATTCAACAAAGAATAAAAAGAAATACAGGGGAAAACCATCAATCCACTAAATAGGACACACAAATCCGTACTGGGCATTCTCAAGGACCAAGGACTGTTTTGGAGTGGATCCATTACTGGTGACTTGATGATCAATCCCACTAATGGAATGAAGACGTCCAACAACATCTGGGGAAAAGTTCAGGAAGCAAACCATAATAAGCAAACAAACAAAAACAACAAATAGCAAATGTAAAAGCAAATGGCTAAATACCCGAGAGGATGCGGTGATCCCCAGTGCGCTTTGGCAAGTCACTGTATGGCACAACCTCGAAAGAGTCAGCAGGAAAATCAGCCGCGGGGAGAGAGCATGCCTGGAAAGTTGTGGTAACCGATAATTCCATGATGAGATCAAAAGAGCAGGCTCGATATAGATTCCTCGCCACACCCAGACCAAAAGACTTGATCACATAAACAACACCAATACGCAGAACCCGCTCAAAATCATGACCAAAGGCTGCATCAGCAAGGCTCTGAATGAGCATGCCCTGCACACAGCCAACGAAAAAGGACAAAAAAGAGTGAAAGATTAATAAAATCTCAAGAAACAATAAGAAAGAGCAGACTGTGCCCTATGAGGAAGGTAAACACAAAGAGGATCCAAGCTTACCGTTTGATCTACCCAAAGACAGCAATGATTGAACACTCTCGTACCATCAGGATTCTTAGCAAACCACATGTGAAGCAGTCGCAAACGGAGAGTAACTTCTCTGCTGCCTCCTTTGAGATTACACAACAAAGTAGCGTCCATTATCAAGACTGAGAGATGAAGAACCGTCGAACAACAGAGCAAATAAACCCAGCCTGAGAAACTATGACCAGAGAGGAGAAGAGAATAGAGAGAGTGTAGAAGAAAGAGAAAGAAAGTCTTGCTCCAAGGGCACAGTCTCGAGGATTGGAAGATAAACAAATGGGCAATAGGGCAACATTACTGAACAGCCCTGCCCTGCAATGATTTGAAAGAAATCGAGAACCACGCCCAGCAAGCCAAATCGACGGCACGCCCAGCAAGCCAAATCTGATTTGAAAGAAATCGAGAACCACGCCCAGCAAGCCAAATCGACGGCTTTAAATCTGAGGCAAAAGAAATAAAAAGCAAAGGCAAATATGTCACCTCCGATCTGCAGAACAACCAAGTGGGGAAACCACTCTCAACGAACCACCCACCTCCGATCTGCAGAACCACCAAGTGGGGAAACTACTCTCAACGAACCACCCAGGCTTTTTCAAGCCCCCACCAGTCAACTCACCAACGGGAACAACGAAGCAACTGACAACACCTCGCTTTCTCCGGATACAGCGAGATCCTGTGCGACCAACGCGAGCGAGCACAACCAAACAGCCCACAACCCAAATACACAATGCGTAACTACCGGTTCCATTCCAACCGAGCTTGCAAATCCCTTCCGATTCCAAATAGGCAACAGCCAACGCCCGCCCACACACCAGCCAACGCCAGGATAGAACAGTACAACTGAGTCACGTTGTACAGTGAAAGCAGTCTGTGTGTGCAGTGCCAGCCCCTGCAGTGGGTTTTCTTCTTCCAATTTATGTTAATTGATTTATTTGGTGAGAATAAAGTTTTTTTAGGTCTGTAATTTATTATTTGTGTGATCATACGTGCTGAACAATTTTTTACACTGTTTATCGAGGATAGATGGATAAGCAATAAAAAGAAATATTCTTATGTATGGTTAAGTTATTTTTAAATTCTCATTTTTAATGTTGTTGTAAATAATTATGAAACCTTAAATAATTTTGAAACCTTTTTGTTGTCTTTTGCATGCAACTTCAATGAAGGGTTTTGCTATCTTGACCGAATATAAGTTATTATTTGTACCAATTATCGAACACATTCATGTTTCCAAGTTAAGCTACTGACTCCTAATACATGATTATTCTCTATTAACTAAACCCATCAGAGTCCTATGACAATATTTAACATACCAATTCATCTTGATTCAATTCTACAATTTCAAATCATACCGTCCATGGTAATTTATAAAGTCTTGTTAATATTATGACTATGTATATTATATTATTATCCCAATGAGTGCACTCAACAAATAGTCGAGGGTTGTGAAAAAGGGTCTAGCTTACTAGTAATACCATTGCTCTTGAAGAGGTCCAAATTTAAATCTCTTGAATAATACATAGCTAAAAACAAACCTATATTACGCATATAGAAAAGAAACAAATGATCGAGGGTTCGCGTTTTGGCTTGATCTTGGTTGATAATGGACCCCACCCGACTATCTCTGATCTCAACCCTTCGACTATCTCTGATCACCCTTCGGATCTTCTCAACGATCACCTGGGCATCACAATGTGATTTAAGCTGGCATTGCATTACTTTTACATGATACGAGTTTTAAGTATAAATTGGTTGGAAACAACAACGATCTTCTATAATGCAACATCTGGTAAACAAAATTTGGGCGTATTGAAGTTTAAAAATGCAAATGCAGCTTAATCCAAGTGCTCGCCTGCCAAATTCTACACAAAATAATAAGATTTGTTACATAATTATAATATAATTAGCTACCAACAGTATACATTTTTTTTTAAAGAACCTACAGTATACATACATTCTAGATATACATACATGACATAGCAGATAGCACTTGTCCGCACACACCAGGATCTCAACAAAAACAACCCTAATTCTCCTGACCAATAGTTCCTCTAGCACCATGGCGGGAAAAAGATGAACATTCAAAGTGATGCTGCTACTAATCACCAGTATACATCACCTAACTAAACATAGGCACAAATATAAAGCCACACCTGCAAACAAAGGAGAATGAACTATGTCAGTAATGATTGAATCCTAATATTGAAACCTTCAATTGGAATATTGGGTTTGAAATTTTACACCTTAGGTTCATAGATACGAAGCTTCACAGCAAAGCTTTTGGTGGGTCTTCTTTTGGGTTCACCATTGAAAATGGAACATAACTTTGTATTGGCCTCAGAAGGATCCAACTTGCCCACTTTCACTATTGTCAGTGGAGAAAACTCATAGCTGCTGCTGATGAAGAAAAGCGTGGGGTCGAGGATGCTGGTGCAGGGATCTTCCTATGAGAAGTTTCAAAGTTTCCCATGGTAGAGTGAAAAGAAGCAAACCAGACCATTACGATTCAAGTACAATCAATGGTTCTAGCTAAAAACCTGCAAAAAAGACCGTGGGTAGATTGAACTTAATGGTTCTAAGTTTGAGATGTTGGATGAACACCTGCCATATTGCAACTTGCGGAATTTATCTTCAATACAAAAAATTCACAAATCAGTACATGATGAGCATTGTCCTTCTTGACTAGAGTACATACAATAACATGAACACCTCTTTTACCAATGTCGGAAAAGAAAAGGTATGAAAGATCCAACTAAACATTGGACGGTAGGAACCAGACAGGATATGGAGAAATGAATGAAGGGTTACTGTGAACTGATATAGCATCGTATAATGGCTGGACACTACCGGTGGAGAGGCTGAAAATCCCCATGTCAGAACCTCCTAGCACCTTCTTGTAATGGTAATCAAGCATATCATCCGTGAAATAGATAGAATTCGGTATGATCTCCGGGTGATCTCGAGTAGAGACGTAAGTTGAAGTGTTGAAGCCCAGGAAAAGAGCATATTCACCAATGCTTCCAACCTCCTCCCATTCCTTTGTATCCTCCTTCAGCTTGAAAACTTTGAACCGAATTGTGTTCTGAACCTTACTATCTAAATTCACCCCAGGGTCGATGCTGTGTTCATCGTCCGAGTCTTGGTCGAGCCAAACTATATCAGCTTCATCATCTTCCGGGACATCATCAACTGGAATAATATCAGCATCACCATTATCATCATCATCATCATCCTCGGGGAAACTTATATATCTAGCCACCATCATCAATCCGTCTCCCGTTGGACTCACGGATAAGTAGGCATTCTCAAATCCACCCCGTTCACGGTCAATGAACCAGTGGAGTCGTGGATGCCCCGGGATGGAAGTATCGCAAGTTAAAACCCTGAACCTGCCATCCAAAGCGTAAAATTGACCCCTCCAGAACACAACATCTCTAAACCAAATTCGCTCCGGCCCTGGGCTAGGGCTAGGAACCAACGTCCATGCTTCGTCACTCCTAGGTCTGCAAAACGCTAGCCTAAGACCGTCAAGAGAGCGTATAACCATCACAACGAAGTCCTTTTCCGCACAAGGATCAGCAGAGAGAGCCATCTTGTTTATGAATGTAGACTCAAAGAACTTCTTTCCCTGCGCTATCTTGCGGCCAGAATCACTGAGACGCAAGAATTCATGACCGATTTTCTCGGGGCGGTACTTCAACACATCAGGAAAACTTGTGATTGGGGGCAGCTGGATCTGTTCTCTGGTTAGAGGGTTCAATAAGAACATAAAAGGTGTCCTCTGCAGAGTGAACACCCAGCCGAAAGCAGAGCCGCGGCAGGTCGTTTTGTCTAGGCCTTCCTGCAACTCGATGTGACGAAATGTCTGCTCGGCCACATCGAAAAACCGCCTACAGCTGTCACTAGCTTTGCATCCCTCCTCCGACGGCGAACTATTAACGGCGTCGTCGCTGCAATACGGAAGCATCAGCCACGGCACGGATTGCCTAAACTTTCTACAATCCAGGCTTCGTCTCCATGGCTTGCAAACGGCACGAAATAGGATAACATCCTTCAACTTGACCAACCGTTGATTAACCATACACAGAAGCTCCTCCGGCAGTTCAGACCAATTGTTCAATTCTGCCATCGGCCTTTCTTAGTATTCCGGCCGGAAGGATTAATCTGGCCAAGGCAGTAAGCCTCCTGGTGCTATTTATTAATTTCTAAATCAAAGATCGAATTTTTATAGAGTCCCGACTGGAATCCAAAACTAAATTGGAATCGGCGAATCTTTTCCTTCCCCTAGTCGGATCGGATTTACTACTCTACAACAGAGAAAGGCCAGAAACAGAGAGAGAGAGAGAGACAGATCTAATTGATAAACAAACTAAACGGAGGCTTACCCTATTCCTGGTAAACGCCCAAGTCTCACCACTGCGGGATCTGAGCCCGCCGCCGGCGACGACACCAAAACTCATAGACCCCAACCATAAATCCGTAGCCGGGTCAGAACTCATGGAACCTGCCTGCCCGGAGCTCTGGTTTTCGACTCATATATTCTGTTTTTTTTATTTCTCTCCCTTGTTTGTGCGGCGGAAAGTAGAAACTCATCGAACCTTTGTTTTTGTTCCGATGGGTAAATTGCAAAGTTTGGTCAAAAACTCAAACGGGATTCTCATCACTGAAAATATGTGATTCTATGGGTATTGCTATTCGTCGCCCTAAAATACCTTATTCGTCGCCCTAAATTTTATCGAAATGACTCAAATATCCTTAGTTTAATATTTGTAATACATGGTTGCCGGTATCATTGAGTGGGATGGTGATAGGTTTCTCCCTAGAATGTTCTTCGACGCCTTTCTTTCTAGAAATCACGATCCCTCGACTTTACATGTATGGCTGATTTTGCTGGAACGAATTGTTGCTCGTCATTTCAATTCTTAAGGGGTCAGTTTGGAACTCTTTCTGAAAAATTGTATGGATTGTGTTCAGTTTATTTCAATTGGAAACTCTAACTCTAAACCTCATGAAGTAATCTAAGAAGAAAGAAATTTAAGTTAATTCAAGGCGTTTCTCACTGGGAATGGGATTATGTTGTTGGAGAGAAGGTTTCTACCAACTCTTGACAAAAGGAGGGCTGTGGGTCTGAGTGAAGAATCCGGCGGCAGCAGGAGGTGGGAGGCGGCCTCCTTTTTCTCTGTCTTCTTCCTCCTCCGGCTAGAAGCAGAGCATCGGTTGCGGTCGGGTTAAGGTGAGCAATTGTCGGGGAGAAGAATCCGACAGCGGCAACAGCGCCCGGAGGACAGTGGAGCTCGGCGGCGGCAGGGCAGGGTATGAAGTTGTTTGATTAAGGTTTTGATTAGAAATTGAGGTCAGAGGGTAAAAGTGTCAATTTGATGCATTTTAGGGCGATAAAATTTAAATTTTAGGGCGACGAATAGCGATTCAGGATTCTATTGGGTAATTAAATTTAAGGGTTAATGCCACATTTGGTCATTATGATTACTAAATTGTGTCATGTTTAATCACTAGAAAAAATTAATATCAAATTTAGTCACTGTAATTACTGAAACAGGTCACATTTAGTCACTCTCCGTTAGTCTCCATCCAACTCCGTTAATGGAGTCCGTTATGTGCTGACGTGGCTAACGGAAATGCCTAGTCAGCACCATTTTGGACCGAAAATGGTCAAACCTGACCCGCCACATCACTAAACCCGCCATGTCATACACCCAACCCAACCCATTAACCTAATTCGACCCAGAACCAAACCCTAGCCCACTTAACAAAACAAAATTGGAAAATCGATCGGTTAGTGGCCATTTCAGACCAAAACACTTTCTCCTTCCTCACCAAGCTCCGCTACTTTCTCGAATCAATTCCCCCGCAAAAAAATCCCCAAATTCGTCGAAACCCGGAATCCCTAGATCGCGAAGCCACTCACATCCTCGTGATCCTCCTCCTCACTGCGCTCGCCGCCGCCGCTCGGTAGGTGGCGCCCGATCGAGGGCCTCAAGGATCCGGAAGTGAGGATGCCACGAAGTTCGCCGTCAAGCAGCACAACGAGAAGGAGGGGGAGAAGCTGAACCTGGTGAGGGTGGAGTCCGGCGCGTACCAGGTCGTCCGCGGGAAGAACTAAAAGCTGGAGCTGACGGTCTCCGGCGCTGTAGACGCCAACGGGTTGTCCAAGTACGAGGCGATCGTCTTGGTGCAGCCCGATGCCGTGAAGAGGCTCACGTCGTTCAAGAAGGTGACGTGAGCTAGCATGCTCGAATCTTGATCGATCTCCCTGGATTTCTCCGGCTTTTCGTGTTCGGATGATGCGATTGTATATTAAGGTAATGGGGAAGGAATTGTGATGTGGTGGTTACGTGAGATGTATCTGTGTGCGTGTTTGCATTACCGGAAATAAGAATGGAAGAAAAAAGCTCTATTGCTGTTGGTGCTATTCGAAATCTGTTTGTTCTCCCGGAAAACTGGTTTTTGGAACTTTCTCGAGAAAGGGTTTTGGTCTGAAATGGCGACTGACCGATCGATTTTCAAAATTTATTTTATTAAGTGAGTTAGGGTTTGGTTTTGGGTCGAGTTGGGTTAATGAGTTGGGTTGGGTGTATTACATGGTTGGTTTAGTGATGTGGCGGTCGGGTTTGACCATTTTCAGTCCAAAATGTTGCTCACTAGGCGTTTCCGTTAGCCACATCAGCACATAACGGACTCCATTAACGGAGTTGGATGGAGACTAACTGAGAGTGACTAAATGTGACATGTTTCAGTAATTATAGTGACTAAATTTGATATTAATTTTTTCTAGTGACTAAACATGACACAATTTAGTAATCACAGTGACCAAATGTGGCATTAACCCTTAAATTTAATAAAACAGGCCAAACTTGATCACTATACTATACGTTATCTTCCGCCAGTCTCCATTAACACCGTTAGAATTGGCGCGACGGGTTGGTTAATTAGGCGATTTTGTTTGCCACATTAGCACATAACGGACTCCATTATCGGAGATCGACAAAAATTAACGGAGAGTGATCAAACTTTGACTGATTTATTAAATCTAGTGACCACGGATGATATTAAATATTTTTAATGAACAAATATGAATTTTTTTAGTAATCTTGGGTAGACCCATTTCCAATGACATAATAAAAAAATATACAATGATAAATGCTAGGCTACTAGAATGCTAATTTGGCATTTCGTTTTTTTCAGAGTGCTCTTTGCTCTACTAAAAAGTGTTAGAATGTCAAAGTTCAAACTTATTTTTTTAATTAGGAAAAATTTACTTGCGTAGCCATAGTTATCGATTTTGTGACAATAATAGCCAATTTTTTGAGAAATACACAAAATGTTCAGATATTAGAAACATGTTTGACAAATGTAGCCATTTTCGTTAAAAAATTTAACATGATTAAGATTTCGTTAGTTACATCAACAA
Source organism: Linum tenue (assembly GCA_946122785.1). Classification (NCBI taxonomy): domain Eukaryota; kingdom Viridiplantae; phylum Streptophyta; class Magnoliopsida; order Malpighiales; family Linaceae; genus Linum; species Linum tenue. The sequence continues at coordinate 5,586,544 of CAMGYJ010000005.1, read as the reverse complement.
GATGATGACGAGGATGCCACATCATACTTTAATTGTGAGACTAAATTTTTTGTCTAATGATGTGAAAAGAAATAACTCTCGATTTATTATTCCTGTTATTATTATTGTTTTTGAAAGAATGTTCACATTTTTTTTTCTATGAAGGATGAGTTCACTTTTTTTGTGTAAGGAATTAATTATTTATAAGAAAGGATAAGACCTATTTTAGTAAAGTGAACCGAATGAGAATCGACTATGGAGGAATTGTTGATTGGAAGAGGAAAAATAAGAACCTTTTTTTTTGTATAATTGTCCCCTATGAGCATTTAAGCATTCTTTTGAATAATATGGTATCACCGGCAAACCATGGTATGTCGTGATTTATGTAATCTACTGGCGATGGTATGCCTTAACCATTACCTCAAATAAATGACTGTTACGTTCTTTCATTTGATCGTAAAGCGTAACTAGCGTATCTGATTTTTATTCATTAGGTATCCAAATCATTTTGTTCCAATATTATTCACACATGCAGCAACACAATATACATCTTTAGTTTTGGTTTACAGGAGGAGGAAATTTAATTGTCACGTTGATCATGAAAGAGAGAATGATTAACTAATTAATTAATTAGGCGGAGTCTCTGAAAGATCTGTAGCGATAGACAATGAAGGCCCCAACCGCCACAGCCGCCACAACCGCCAGTCCAACGTTGACCATCGTCTGTCTATTATCTTCGTCCTTTATCAACTCGTCAACCCGCTCCAAAATCCCCAACCCCTTGGCCTTCTTCCTCGCAGTCGCAGCAATATTACCCGACGACGACGTCGTAATAGCCTCCTTCTTCATTCTCTCCCCAATGTTATTTTCCACCACGTCATCCTTGATAGCCGACAACGCATTACCGTCGTGGTGGTCCTCAGGCGACTCTTTCCTCTTCTTGCTGCTTCCGCGGCTTGTTATTAATGCTGCTGCTACCCCCTGGCGACGATGATCGAAATGATCATCGTCGTCGTCGCGGACATCACTTAACTTTGCCGTCTCCGCTGCTGCCTTGGCGGCCAGAGAAGAAGAAGAAGAAGAAGCTTCTTTTGGTGGCGGGAGATCAACAACTTCTTCTTCTGCCTTGGTGGTTGGACTATTATCTTCTCTTTCTTTTCCTTGTTCCTCGCCCACTTCTTTTTCCGGTGTGACCGTTTTGGCCGCGGCGGCCGCGTCGTGACCTTTCTCATGATCATTGCAGTAATATAATCATCTCAGAGTATCAAATTTTATGTCAAAAATTTCAATATGTAAGTTTTTGAAACACCAAAAATTATCGGACGAACTCAAATTAACCCTCCAGCAGAACCATTCTTTGATTAGCCATAGAAGGACTCTTCTCCAACTCGCATCTAATGACATTCGATTTCCATATGCTCTCTTTCCTAAAGGTCAGTCACTCTCAAATCACTAAGGGGTTTGGTTTCAAAGTCATTTCTAATCAGCAAGAATGCTGAACGAAGAATCTCGAGGAAACAGCCAGCTGAACAGTGGATGACACTCACCCACCATGGGAGAATGGGGATCAGACAGTTCTTGTATAATCGATAGTCTGACATCTTAGATTCCTATAGAGGATCCCACAAACTAAGAAAATCACAACTAAAGCACGCACATAAAGTTAAAATCTTTTAACTAAGCTCTTCTCACAAAATCCATACTAAAGCTCTTATGAAGAAGTTTCCCATACGCATCTTACCTGCAGCCCATGTTGTTCGGCATGATATTTATTATCACCTTCAAGACTCTCCACTTCAACGTACTTGTCAAAAGATGCATATACATCTCGACAACCTTTGACATCAAGCTGAAGATCTGAAGTTACACGGAAGTAATAAAATGATTTAGCATGGGACAAGTCTACTAATAATGAGTTCAAAATATCAGGATTTTTACCATAAAATGATTCCTTCCTAGTGGACTTGTAATCCACATTGATGCACTCTATATAATTCATATGGTGCCCTTCAAACAACTGTTGTATTGTTCCCTCTACAACAGTTCCCTGAACAAAAAAAAAAACAAAGACTATGCCTGTTAACATTCCAGTGAGACAACAATGAGCATGACGAGCCAAAAGCTTTTCATTCCCCTCGTCATACCTTCATTTTATCTTCAAGCTTTTCACTAAGGACCCTATTAAGTTCTTGCACATCATGCTGCATGAAAGAATCGTAAGTGTCCCACCCGAAAGATTTCGTCAGCTCTTTTGTTGCTACACTTGTGTCACTGTACTGAAGTTTATAAAACAAACTCTGCAGAGCGAGAGGGATGCTTCCTGATGGCATGTCATTCTCAGTCGTGGGCATGTGATACACAGCCTGAAATTACATTCCAGCCATAAGGCTTTGATATATTTCATATTTATTCATAGCGAAAATAAGCAAGTTTCACATGTTCAGAAACTGAAGGTATAAACAAACCTTTCTGAAGTAAGGAATATGGTAGAGTGTCTGAAGAAGAGAATTCATGTAGCATGTGGCTCCTTGGTTCTTAAGTCCAACATAGCCAGTCTCCTTTTAGAATCATGGGACCAATAATCCATAATTTTACGGACAGCGACATCTGCCTCTACTATGCATGTATCATTAACAAGATAACCTCTGCCAGGGTCATATAATCCCCAAGGGGCATGAATGAAGTAAATCCCCAGTCACTCTCACGTGCATTGAACTGGTGTTGTGTCTCTGCAGGAATAAAAGTTTCCAAAGTTTCAGTTTATATAACAACCAATGGTAATATTCAAAAATCATGTTTTCAAACTAAGTATTTTTCCACCCATCATTTTATCTCACACCAAAGGACCAGCATATCATTGAAGTATTGTAACTATATACAAGACACCATCAATGAGGAATAGTGCTCTGGATAGGGAGAGGAAAGGGTAAGGCAACAGATCTTTATGTGAAAAGGAAGCAGGGTAAGCAGAGAATCACAGATGCGACATAGGACATGGTCTTACCTACAAACTACTTTTTCCTGACTCAAAATTTAATATATGAGAAATGAGCAGGCGATAGGGTAGATGAAGGAATGGGTTCATGTTGGAGAAGGTAGACACTTACCATACATATGTATATATACATATGCAAATATGTCTTTGCCATAAGAAAAAGACACAAACACACTCTACATAACAAATCTCTAATAAAATAATGTTTCTGTTATAACAAACCACTTTAGCATTAGAAAGAACCAATAGCTGGTTTTCTGAAAACATCCTCTGAAGAACAATCAGACGGATTGCTGACATCAAATACTGTTGCCCTTCTCATCAGAAATGAAAATATGTGCATCTCAATCATCCAAGAACCCTATTAATGATTTTCCACATGCCTGTGTGCCTTGATACTGAGCCAAATATCTATTATAAATTTTTACTTCTATCTCGTTCAAACTTGTTTGACCAAGACTTGTCAACAAGTGTCATAATCACAATATTTAAGAACAGCCCTAAAATGGATAGAAAATGGTTTACATCAATGAGCTGCTCTCGTATAAGTTCACGGTCTTTCCCACATCAACATTCCTTGAAACTGAAGTTAACTTCAACACACGTAACTGTCGACAGCTTGAGAGGCTCTAGTGCTTGTAAGAATACCTCCACTCTTTCAGTATCCCCCACTAAAAACCAATAGACGACTTCATCCACCAAGTTAATTTCAGAAAATAACTCTGCATTGCCACATAACCAAGCATATGCTATCACCAAGAGAACTTTATGTCTAGGACAAAGCTCCATCACCGAAAACTCAAGGCCCTCAAGCAATCTAATCTAATTCAAGAAATATAAACCTTTGCATCAACATCCACCAGCTAGAAGGATAGACCATTTAACACTCATCTGCAAACCTCAGAAACGCTCCACATATATTGCAACGGGAGAAAAAAGGAAGTCAAAACAGAGACTAATCCCACATTACTTCTCTCTACCATCCCGCAAAAGCAATCCACCTTGAAAGTATCCATGGCTTCCATCTGGTTTGTATGCAACAAAGACTAGAGACATCAGAAGCTGCTGTCTTTCAAGTATAACTTTATGTTGCACTAGCTCTAAGTCACACAGCATCTACTTTCCTAAACCATACACTCTATTTTAAGGTAGTTCAACAATGAGACAGATTCCAGACATGCGTATTAGGAAGGAACCAGGCGCACTAATATCATCGAATGAGACAAGAACTAAAGCTCAAGACAAAAATTAAAAGTATTCAAGACAATACATGGTCACCGCCAAAATGAATGGATGGACAGCTACCTTTCCGAACGGAGCCCTTTTGGTGAATTTGATTTACAACAGTCAGGCTGAACTGGGCATAACGACTCCAGCCATATGGCAGAGTTCCGGAGTCTGCAACATCTAGGTACATGGACAGATGATCCACATTGTTACCCTTGGGAAAAATCAGTATTCTCCTACATAAGCAATTTAGTTCATAAGGCTAGAGAGCAAAAAACATATAAACAACAAGCGGAAAGATTATGTAAAGCCAACAAATAAAAAGAGGGTTTGGCGTACCATTTATAACCTCCAACAACAAAAACATCGGAATAGAACTTCTTGGTGTTGAGCCTCGAAAAGTTGTCAATTGTCCAGGTAAACCTTGCTGATGGTGGATCATCAACTGACTGAGCATCAGCTGTAGTTGCTGGTTCAGCTGGCGCTACTGAGGATGGTGAAGAGAAATTTAAAAAAAAAAATGAATGAGATATGGCATTGATTTTTTGGAGCAGGGAGACAAAAGCACCGAGGAAGTAAATGCTCTTGCATGCTTTGTACAAGCTAACTTAACTGATGAAATTCTAATTTCGTTCAACCAGTTAGGTGCAATGCAAATGTGCATACTCTCCCCAAGCAAATAATGGCTGAAACACTCACTAAAATCACTACCCGTTACATCAGTTATTTCGTAGCAAAGCTAGACTGTCCCAAACTAATAATAAACATTAAAAATTAGGATCTTCCTTAATAAAGAGGCAGCAGAAAACAAAATCATTCCTCCAACACAAGCTCTCCACAAAGCCATCAGAAAATAAAACGGCACTACCCAACATTATCCCCATAAACCCCGTATCCGAACCAGTTTGACCACCTGAGATCTCAAACTCTGAATCCAATAGCAAAGTTAGTAAGGAATAAGTAAAGGATGGCAGAACACGGAAATCACAGCAATCAAACACAACAGTCGCAGCTCAACTGACTCTATACAGAAAAGAGGTACGTAACAATCCCGGGACGCACCTTCCATGGGTTGAGGACCTTCCGTGACGTCGGTGTGGGGGACCAGCATCTCGTCGTCCTCTTGCTGCTACAAAAATTTTGACATTGAAGAGCAGAGTTAATACAAGAACACGGATCTGCCGATGGGAGAAAACCCTAGCAGCGAAGCCATTCGGTGCGACAGCGAAAGTGAGCGAATTCTGGTGATTGAAGTAACGAAAATCGTCGAATGAAAGGCTAACCATTCCGAAATCTAAATTGGATTGAATTGGAACTAAACCAAAGCTAATGCCAGAGAGAGAGAGAGACAGGGTAGGGAAAGTTGGAAGAGAAGACACCGGCAGTAAAGCATATTGAGAGAGGCGACAGTAGAAGGGAGGAGTTTCAGAGGTAGGAATTACATCCAACGGCGGAGGAGTCATCAGAGTCATAGCTGGCGAGGGAAAGGCGGCCGCCGATCGACGTAAGTAGAAGACGTGGACGCCACCGAGCGCGGGAGACAGAACCAGAAAGAGAGAGAGAGAGAGAAGAGAGCTCTGAAGCGAAGACGATGGATGTGAAGCGAGCCAAGAACCGAAAGTCGAAAACGAAGCGGAGACAGGGGCTTTGTTCGAGGAGGGACAGTTTGGGGATTTCGTTAGGGTAAGCTGGGGAGGGCTCACCTGGCCGGGAGAAATGGGCGAGACACGAAATACCGCAGGCTTGTAATTAACTGAAGATTTGCTCGTATTTACGGAACATGCCATTCGTCGAGCAACAAGCAAGAACTGGAAGAAAAGTCGCAAGTTTCTAGATTTTATACAAATAGTCTAATTTGGATTCCATTTAAAAAACAAAGTAAGTTTAGAATGAAAGTTGAAATAAACACCATTTTTTTTGCCATAGTGAAATAAACACCATCTTGACTTCCGTACAATTTCCAAAATGTGAATCATAAATTATTATAATTTAAAATCACAAGTATGGAGGAATTTAGATTTATCTGTGTATTGCATATATTTACACATCTAATTCGTTTACTTCATGGATTTAGATGATGGATTTGGGTCTCATTCAATTTAACGTGGACTTTGCAAAAAACCATAGTTTGCTAGAAATTTGTTGAGGGTAAAATTCGTGGAGTCCATGAAAATTGAAGGTGCAGACTAGTTCGTAGATTAAATTAACGATAGGATACATGGTTGAAGGAAAATAAAAAGTATGAGAACAAAAGTCGGAATAAATGATAGAAAACACTCGAGTTTAGGCATAAACAAGTTTTTAATATTGGTAACAGAGTCTTTTGTGATATAAATGTTTTTTTTTTCCGAATCCTGACAACACTCATTTGTTGAGCAAATGGTATTCCAACATGTGCAAATTTCAAACTCAAACATATAAGTATGCTTTTGTTCGAGGGGATCATGTTAGTAATAGCATAATAAGATCCATTAATCAAACATATCTCAAGCATTCGAGTTATTGAGATTAACTAGTTCTTAACATGTGATCGGAACCTTATATATCTCAGAGGTTCTCTTTGAATTTCGATGACCCCCACTTGTTTACCACACGGTCTTTTAATGCATGTGCAAACTTCGACTCCTTCCAAATATTGTCTTTGAACGAATGACCTGAACAAATATTGAATAAACTCCTCGAAAGATTGTCTTCGAAATTTATTAAATTTATTTGTTCTCATCGCCAATTTCTCTCCTACCGGAGGAATTATTACATCATCATTTCTTCTCCATTTCATTAAACGGCTCAATAAGTCCAGTCCTCAGGCAAGCACAACCCCAGGGGAAGCAGCTCATCAGGGAAGTAGTCGTCTTTCTTCTCCCTCGTATTAGACGTCTCGCCTCCATTCATAATCAAATGCTTCTTACCCACTCTGGCACCATCGACAATAGCCCGACAAATGGTTGATGTTGGTGACGGTGGTGGTATGGGAATGCGAGGAATGAAGACTCCAGTCCCTGCCTGTATCCTCTCCGGAGTCAGATTCTCGGCGTACCGGAAGCGCTGTCAAAGAAGAACAACATCGGTTTCACGATGAGTTTTCGTGTCTGCGTAGAATTGTAAATGATTTTCGCGTAAATGGTGGTAAATGGTGATATGATGAGGGAAATTTACCCAATGTTGGATCGGTAAAAAGGGACCAGACCGATGGTGAATGCCGCCGGAGAAGACAAAGCTACCGGTAGGGCGAGGTGGACGACATGTGTAATCGAGCATTGGTACTATTTTTCCACACAAGACCTATACAAAGGTTAGTACAAGAGTCACAATGTGTAAAACACATGGCTAATTAAGGGAAGTCACAAAGAATGATGAAGGGGGGAGTATGTGACAATGTTAATGTTTTTTTCCTGGGTAAGGTGGACGACCCATATCGTAGATATTTATTTATTTTCTAATTCAATTATGTGTGTTTTATTTTGAATTGGGGTAGGTGAAAAGAGAACAACTCAAAGGAGTAAAAGAGCGTCACGTGGAAAAACATATCAGGGTCGAATGACAAGCGCGTGATGCATACAAACAAAACGCTTGAAAAGGAATAGCAAGATTTATTATGGTAGAAGAGCGCTAGCATGCATTTCAACAATTATGTGTATCTGGGACATGGGAACGACAACAGGCAGGCCGCGAGCAAGACAGTGTTGGCAAATCTATGAATGGACATATAATTTATTTAGGGGGTCTGTACGTAGGGTTTCGTCGCCAAAATGAAGATTCATGTCTTGTCCTACATGCGACTCGATAAACACTTAAACCAGCACATGTGAAACTAGAGCAAGGGTGAAGCATATCAAAACCAAATTTATCATCCCTAATTCAACTCTTGAAATCAATCTTGAAAAACTTGACATATTGACGCACTCTAAAATATAAGGCCCCTCGTACATCAACAAAATTAGAGGCGCGCGGATGAAAGGCTTGTTTTTCCTAATAAAATATTTAACTCCCTACTTAGTATTTCTTTCCGCTCCACTTTTCCGTTACGAAAACATATTTGACCGTCACATACGATGAAAACACATAAAAGGCAAAGGATTAAAAGTCGTTTCAACATCTAATACCAAGAAGAATTGGTATTCCATCAAAAGAAGAGAAGGGTAAACATTGACAAAATGATGGGCGATGAAACCTGGTCTTTTGGTGGAGTATTCCGACCATGAAGTCTCCCAATCACCGGAGTTTTCCAGACCTTAGAGGGAATCAAGGGATTCTTGAAAGTGGTGGATTTTGGCAGTGGCTTGGGGTGATTTGAGGATGGTGAAATTTCGACCATGACATCAGAAGGAATCATACACTCTGCTTCCTTCGAATCTATGGTGAAGTCTTCCATTAAGGACACTACCAAGCTGACCAGAAAGAGTGACACTGCTACCACCATGGATGAAATACAAACCAGTGAAGAACGATGAGGGACTGGGGGTTGGATGAGAAGGAACGGGAGAATAGCACTCCTTTTTATAGAGTTCTAGTAACTGGCCTGGATTCTCATTTACATGGTATGTATGCATGTTTATTACTTCTCACAATTGTGATTTTTTGTTGTGGTATCATTGAATGCAGTTGGTTCAATGTACTCCTAGTTAAGCAAAAGATTTTTTGGGAAAAAAGTTGATTAGCTTGCTAATATGATTGGTGGGTTGCGAGGAAAAAATGTGTTAGTGCGTGAATGGTGTGAGCGTGGGTTTTCTTTATGTCAAACGATGTGTCAAGAAACGTCACTCTTGTTCAAAATGAAGATCTTTGAGAAGCATTGCATGGAGAGTATAATTGAGTGTAGTGGAAAGGAAAATAGGTTGGTGTAGTCAAATCTTTGACTGCCGTAATAGCAAATACTTTTAAAAAGTGCATAAAACGTCTAAACGTATTTAGAATTTTGACAAATGTGATATTCCTCATTAAAATCCTACTCTTTCTTTAATGCATTTGTTTAATGACATTATGATTTATGTAACGGTGCTCAATTTGAGTTGAGATGGCCTAAACAACCTATCTCCATGGGATTCTCATTTTGGTCTCTTATTGTCAAGGGCACTAAGGCCATTGTCAAGTTAACAAGAGCCTTTTTTATATTGTCAAGAGAAGAAGATATAGGAGTCACACGAATAATCACAAAAATGATGCGTCCTTTTCTTTGTCGAGCTTCTAATCCTTGTGGCACAAGGATTAGAGGTAATAGAGGGTAGACCCAAGAAGGATTCATGTTCCTAATAGCCCAAACCCCCAAATGCAGGTAAACAAAATTGTAGATTTCGCTAAATTCACCTGTTGCTCACTCAATTCTTCATATACACGCATGAGACACATAAATGTCGTACATAATTGCCGAGAACCTCATAGAAACAAGTAGGAATCATATATTAAAAAAAAAACCAGCTAAGACACAAGTGATCTAAATATAGACGCATTTCAAAAAGGCCATAATAGAGACTGCGATATCATCCTAAAAAATCCTTCATTGCAGATGGCAAATCGAACGGGAGAAAGAGGATCCCCTGGTGAATCCTTCAACGCATTTCTTAGCTCATAATTTTTTTTAGGCAAAATACAGCTGTATATCCACAACTATCACGTTTGTGACAAATATATCCACAACTATCGAAATACACGAAATATCCAATTTCGTCTAATGCTCTAACGACGTTAATTAACAGTCTGACTGGATTGACGGAATGGGCTGAGTTGGCGATATTTGGTCCCACCATTGCACGTGGATAATGAAAAAAAATTAAAAAAAAGGATAAAATCCTTCTTTTCCTCTTCCCATCGTCTTCCCACCTCTTTCCTTTTCTTCCTCAAAACCCCATCTTCGATCTCTCTCTATTGCCCTCGCTGTGTCCGATGATGCAGAAGAAGTTGGATTTTCGGTGGCGCATCTCACTTATCCCACCCCTTTCGCCATGACGTTCACGTACGCATTCGCCTCCAAGTATCAACACAAACGCCTCTATTGAATCTGGGTTTTTTGGTTGAAGCTCAGAGGTCAATCGAAGTTGGAAACAATTCCATTCGAATCAAACTTGGAGACTTGGAGCTCGAATCTGGGTTTCTGACTGAAGCTCGGAGGTTGAATCGTAGTTGGAGGCTGAAGCTCAATGCTGATTCGTTCAAATCAAACTCTTAGGCTCAGAGGTCGAATTTGGGTTTCTGTGGTGAAGTTGAATCCGCCGCAACGACTGTCCTTGCCCTCATTCGATCTTCACTATCCCCATATTTAGTGGTGAACCGGTCGTTGAGGAGCTTGACGTCGCTAGGAGAGATATTGAGACAGGAATTTTCCTTTCAAGCAGCCGCCGAAGGACTCTGGGAGGGCGTCGAGGTTGGGCATCTCGGCGAGTTCACTGGGAATCAAGCCGGCTGAGTGAGGACGCCGCCAAGTCTTCTTCCATCCGTGGTCGATGTGGGGGGGTTTTCTCATCCTTTGCTTGATGCGATTTGGGGGTTTTCCAATCCTCTGCTTGCTTTGATTTGGGGGTTTTCACATCGGCGGTGGGATTGGTTTCCGTCTGAGAAAGAAACAGAAAGTCGATTGAGCAAGTGGGCAAGCCCAGATCGTCGATTGAGAAAGCAAAAGACCAAGATCGATGTGGGCGATGGGAGCGTGAGAGGAAGTTAGAGGAGGAAACAAAGCTCGTCTTGGGGATTTGGCCGCTTGGTAACGAAGCTCGGCGTCGGGATAGTGTGGCCGGAAATATGGCAGAAAAAAATTTAATTTTAAATTTTTTATTAATTAATTTCTAACGTGTCATTTAACTCTAATATTATGCTGATTTGTTGATGACGTGGACGGTGATTTGGATCCTAGTCAGCATTCCGTCGCAATAATTAACGGCGTCACTAACACCGTTATAGTTTCAGACGGAAGTGGATAGATTTGTCACACAACCTTCTAATTTTTGGATATTTCGTGTATTTCGATAGTTGTGGATATATTTGTCACAAACGTGATAGTTATGGATATACAGCTGTATTTTGCCTTTTTTTTAGTTCCCTGGTAAATTTGCATGACCACTCTCCTTCGCCTAAGAAGGGTTAATACTTAACAACATAGGCAATTGAATTCTTACCTCTAACCAGTCAATATCAACAACAGGTTGCCCCCATGAACAATTGAACCTAATGGCCATTTTAAAATTAAGTCCCACTAGGAAAAAAGACATTGCAATTGGAATCCATCTATCCTATCAGTACAGACAGTTATCGTAACTCGATCTTTCCGCCAGCCTGCTTGGTCTCAAGGCCAAACCCGAAGAGAAATAAAGGGTCGTAGTTCTTGTCCCCTTAGTTCATTAGAAGCTGATCAACCCTCTTGAACCAAGTCCTCGCCAACTTCCCAGTGAAGCCATAATCCCCAAACAACACATCAGCAACTCCTTGACCTTCAGAGCCAGGAAGAAATGCTATCGCCAGAGCATCCATTACTGGCAGGAATGGCCCTAGCACCAGGTGCTGTCCTGAGATAAGAATCACGATACAATTGATCCCACTGGCACACTGTTTCGTGATGATATCCTGGCTCGGATGAGAAATGGTCAGGTTCAGATTGTCACCTTTGGTTTCTGCGTATGGCCTCTTCCCCACCACTGCAATTGCAAAGTCTGCATCTTTGTTGGCCTTGAGGAACTCGGGGTTGGCTTTCTCATTGGAACGCAAATTGTGTGCTTGGATCCACCGTCTTGTTAATCGCTGCAAGAATGGTAGTTCCAGCAGACAATCAGCATGTATTACAGCTTCAGTTTCCATTCTCATCGTCTTCGTCTGCACTAAATGGTTGGATGTTGGGTTGCAAATCAATAGAGCAGAGAGTGATGAATGGTGAATGCATCGCCTGAAGTCCTGCCATTGCCAGAGTATCCCTGCCATTCAACGGTCCAGCCGCACCATTGATATCCCAAATTGTTAGCATGGGATCTCACAACAATAATCTGAATGGCCTTCTTAGGTAGGGGCAAGATGGGTTGATTCTCCGCCTATCCCATTTTCAAGACCACAAGAGATTTCCTCACAGCTTCTCTGGTCAATTCTCAGTGCTCCTAAATTAGGACGTTTCAGTTCAGGAAACCTGTTAGAATAATGGTTCTGGCAGAACTCAATTACGAGAAATGTAAGGGGGACAAGAATCAAAAGCGCTACTCATCTGTTTCCCAATCATATCCACCACACTGTCGTCTGGATTTGGGTTATCAAAGAGGCATAACAAGAATTTGATACTCAGGATTCTGATCACAGCATCTTCAATGCGACTCATTGGAATGACTTTATCATTAACTCATTGTGTCAGGTTCCAAATGGATGCTGCAAAAATGTCAGGAATATGATCTGGAGAAAAAGAAAAAACAAACATTTAACTGTTGGATATGCTTACTCTTCCGCAGGTACAATTTGGGCAATTAGCATAGTAACTGATTACCATGTCAGGGCCAGCTGAAATGAATGCCTGGACGGAGTAAGTGTAATTGGCACAATGTGGATTAGTGATCTTGTCAATCCGAATTACGAAACCCTGCAACCCATTGGTTGCTGCACCCATTAATTGATAACGAAAAGCCGCATAAAACTGTCATAGTAGTTGCTGTTGTATTCTGTACCTAGAACTTCTCCATGAGAAGGACGATTGGTTTTTGATTGGCATGCATCTTTACCCCATTGATGCCTGAATAAGATATCATAACTGTGGCAACACCTTTCTGGATCGCCAGATCGTAAGAGGGCATGAGGATAGCCATCAAATCTTTCATGTGGATGATGGCGTTGTTTTCATTGATGTCCTTCACCGTGCTTCCATCACCAATATAATGTTTGGCACAACCTGTCACCAATCTTCTTGACAAGAGCAGTATCCCTGGCTCAACAAATGCAGATACTGTGAAAATAATACTGATGATTACGAACCACTGAAACGACGTTTGCGTAGTTAGGAGAAACTTGCCTGATAACCCCAAGATTGACATTATGAGGGAAAATGGTGGCATTAAAATCATTGTTGTCTCCATGAACAGCATCGATCCCATAAATCATAGGTATCCCCAGTCGAGTTTACAGAGATCCTTTCTGAAACTTATTGATCATGTCCACCCAGTGCTCTGCAGATGCATCTTTAACAGGCAAGAGTACTTCCACCAGTCAACAAGCTCCCTGAATTATCATTATTGTATAATTTGCCATATAAGAGTAACTTACAATATGAAAATTTCAGGGCGGTGGCACATGCATATACATAGAGACATACCAATGTAGTACTTCTCCATGATCTCAGCAGTGACAACTGGTACCTCAATCTGACTCATCTGACCAATCTTTTCTTCAAGAGTCATTCGCCCAAGATCAGTAATTCTATCTTCAACAGGCACCTTAGGATCTTTGTATTTCACATTAACATCCACTGCCCTAGTAACCTTGCTGCCTGCCTCTTATGTTCAGCAGAACAAAAGGAAAAGACTCAAGGTGCACATTCTCATAGTGTTCACCATCTCCAGTGCTATTTTTAGCAGAGTTCCATTTGCACGACAAGAGATCTAGACATGCAACTGAATAAAACCTATTTTGACTGATATAATAACTGACTGGAAGAGAATGGTAAGAGATAGCAAATGTAAACAACCTAAACGGGCAACATTTATGCATATTCACATGGAGAGATCAAGTACAGAAATCAAATATGAATCTTTCCTGCGTAGAAAATGAATTGTGGTCGAACTGAAGGAGTGAATCCTCAAACATTGGACTAAGCTGAACTTACAAATCAGAATCAATATATTGATCTATAGTAGAACATTCCAGTTACATACATATATCATATTACTTAAGGACCCACTAAGCCCATCAAATGGCATATTTCATTTCCATAAATCTTCGATATACAATGTTGTATGCCAGCTGTATCTTTAATCGAACTTACATCTCTGCAAACTTTAATATTTATAGGAGTGCTACACTTAGTCTCGCAGCATATGCAGGCTGCAACCATAACACTCCATGCTTGAACGAAATGATGAAATGAAAAAACGAGAAAGTAAAAAAAAAAAACATTCAGGATAAAGTAAAAGCAACAGAAGGAACTAACTGATAATAGACTTCCCGAAAAAAGAAAACAAACAAACTGATGAAACGGCCAGTGTCTACTATTAACCAATCCTTTAACTTTGCATCACCTTACCCAAAGGGTCCGAACCAAATGGGTTCTTTTTCCAAAAGAGAAAAAAGGAAAGAAACTAACTCTGGGATGTTACCTTCTTTCCCCCGCATGTTGGGGAAAACTACAGCATCCCTTTACTATTTATAGAACCCATTACGCAAAGAATAACCAATCCCAACAAATCTTCTCCAGAAAGTTGTACCAGGAAAAGAAAACAGTTCTATCTATCTAATGACTTCCCTAAACATCTCATCAGTGGATAATACCATAGGAAACTTATGGACCCTCCACCTCTAAGATGAATAAAATTTCAGCATCAATTCATCAAAAAAAAAATACCAGAGGAAACTTAACTAAAAAACGAGTAGTGTGCAAATGTGCCCTATAATGCTATAGTAGCCACTGTTCTTAAGTGTTGCATCAAGCATAACTAGTGTAATTCACCCTTGTGACATGGCTCATCCAAGTGAAGCTAATTCACCAACCCCTCTTATGAACAAAGATTATCCGACTTCCAATTCTAGTTCAAAATCTCAGCAATTCCTAATCCCTATTAACAGTTATCCTCTCAAAACTAATCTTGCATACCAGAATTTTACTGCACTGCGTACAAACTAAACCATATACATAGATAAAACCACTGCAACGAAAGTGAAGATTTTCACCGATGAAATGACAACGGAAGAAAACTGGAGGAATAAATCATACGTCATGCAGGGTTGAAGACAAGATAGCCAAACAGACCTGGATGCTGGAAACCTCTGTGCTAGATTGGCTGAATAGCGTCCTACTTGTACAGATGGTTTGCTCAATTGTTGCTACTGCTGCTGTGACGATGACAAAAAATAATGGAAACTCGAAGTCGGATAAACATGTCGATGATAAAGAAGCACATCTGTTGATTAGTGAAATCCGTTGTGATTAAAATTAGTAACTGAAGAAGAGCAGAAACCAGTGGTTCTGCAGGTAAACAGAGAGGCCAAAAGTGCAACAGGGTTCACGCTTTGTGGAAACTTGCATTCATATTTCTACAGAACTGAGCAGAGACATTGACAAGCAACACGGACAATTACAAACCCTTGGTCTGCCTCTCTCTATATCTCTCTCTCTGATCAGTCGCAACTGGCACCCTTATGCGAGCACAGGAAACACCAGATTTTCTAACCTAGAAGCTTGGATAAAGAACAATCTCCCAAAACCGGAAGCTCAAAACAAACAGAGTCAGGAAAAAACAAGAATGCGCATGACCTAACAACGCCTATAAAATATTTGGGAGCTGAGAATCCAATCTTTGCTGCAACTCCTTGATCTTCATCGAAAGCTCTGACTTCTGCTCTTTGTAATTCTGCAACAAGTATTCCTTCCCTTCTAACACTTCCTTCAATTCCCCTACTTCCCTCCTAAGCATCTCGACCTTCTCCACATCCATCCTCCCTTTCTCTGGAAACTCAAAGGTACTTTCACCATCTGAATACCCATTAGCATGCCCATTTCTTACCTCAGGTGGCCATACAGTGACAACTGACGGTTTTCCATCACCGTTTGCATGTTTCAAACAATGATCGGCAATGGCTTTTCTCAGCCTCTGGATTTCTCTCTCCGAATCTAACAAATCCTTGTTAGCAACATCAAGTTGAGACTGCAAATTATTAGAAATTCCCAATTGAGCATTGACTGAATTCTGCAACTCCACAATCTGATCCTGCATCTCAATTATCATGTCATCCCTTCTTTTTAGTTGCTGTCTCAGCTTTTGTATCACTTCGCGCTTGCTAAATATGTCCGAACCAGACTCAGACACACATGGTGAGTCAGAGCAGTTTGAATGGTGAAATGGCTTTGGCGGTAACTCGAGACGTTCAAGAGATGAAACCCACATAATCCCATTCTCTCTTGAGTATTCTGGGGCATTGACTGTGACCAAAGGGAGTGCACCATCAGTTTCAGACAGCGTGTGATCATTGGGAGGGTATTTTACATCTGTGGTACCTTCATTCCCTGTCTCGAACACAAACCACGAGACAAAGGCTGAATGAAAATATTTCAAATAAACGCACAGGTGTCAAAGCATATCAGTGATCCACATAGACGAAATAGGAAGACGTTTCTGAATATTCCTCAAAAGATATATATCATGAGAAGCAGTAGCAAATATTTTGATGCGACGCAGCATGGAATATTTTGGGTTACTTCCTCAATACAAGACCAGAACCATAAATTGAAAAATGAAAAAAAAGTTATCCATACCGGAAGCAGAATTGAAATAACTATCATCATCATGTGTAAAGGAGTAGACATTCGGATGCATATGGCAAGCTGATGATCTCCTTCTGTCAGACAATTTCTCATTTCCTGAATTGCAGAAATTCAAGGTTAAGCGGTCACAACAGAGGGAACAAATTTATAACATGCATTAACAAGAGCACGGTAGACCATTACTAGCATTTGTTTCTCTCCTAGAATCAAGAGTCTGCTTCAGCTTAGAGCCAAGGCGGATTGTCAAAGTACTCAACAAGGCACCACCTGCAATGAGAATCCAATTTGGTCCTCCACCTTCAAACCTTTGCTCCCTCTGACTCCTAGAAACCCCATTTGATCTTGGTCTCATTTTAATAATAAGTTAAGCTGCAAGGTAACTTTTCCAATCATCCAAATAAGACCTACATAAAAAAAAATGGAGCTTTCAGACTTCATTACCCAAGCAGGATACTTTCCAAAAAACAAAAACCCCAAGCAAGATATGATTGTTGATTTGTTCCGTGCATATAGAACTTTTATTACAACAGGCTGAACCAGTAAACTTAGTATCGAGCATTGTGGCCATCAGTAAATGAAGAACACTGCCAAAAGCCTTTCCAGGGCCGACCTTTCCAACAGCTTCCCCAAACATGAAAACCGAAAATGGACACTCGCCCAGAAAAAAAATATGGACGATATCAGCTGAATCGGTGACATTAGACCTTACTGAAACATCTGAATCGCAATAATCATTTTCAACGAGTGCGAACTCCTAAAGAAACGAACCAAGAGCTGCTTAATTTTTTACCCCATTAGGCGATTAATCAAACAAACAACCCAGGTTCTGCCTAATACAAATGGGGCAGGTTCCCCGGCGACTGATTTCTACTGACAGCGGAAACACATAGGATTACGGCAAGGAGTGAAATGAGTTTCGGTACCTTACACCTCCGACATTGAAACACGGCAGTGACGGCGGACTAGGCTTTGACTACTTCTGCGGCAGTGAAGGCAGTTGAAGATCGGGCGAGAACAAGGAAATGGAATGGGATGGAATGAGTCTGAAGCGTGAGTGAGACGACTTTCCAGGGCGACGGAGAGAGAGCGATGGCAGCCTGGCAGAGCGAAATTCCAGCGAGACTACGACGAATTGACGAAAAGGATGAAAGATGCCGGCTGATGGCTTGGTTTTGGGAAGGCGGCGGCGGCGCTGTGATGGCGACGTCACCGCCGGCGAGTGGAGGATGGCGACGGCGAGGGAAGGCGGGGCCAGGGAGGATGGGGAAGTGTTCGTGGCGAAAGAGTGGCTGAGTAATAAATGGAGAAGCTGCCGCAATTTGAGAAACGAACTAGGTTTTCTATTTTCTTTTACTCCTATTTCTAATTTTCTTAAATTCCTTTCTTATATTTATGCTTTGGAAAGGTTTACAAAAAGAAGACAAAATAGATAAATCATATAAATAATAACGGGTAAATGACACATTTGGTCACTGAGATTATTAAATTGTGTCATGTTTAGTCACTAGAAAAAATTAATATCAATTTTGGTCACTCGAATTACCGAAACTGGTCAAATTTAGTCACTCTCCCGTCAGTTTCCGTCCAACTCCATTAATGTAGTTGAACGGAAACTTTTGGGAGAGTGACTAAATGTGACATGTTTCAGTAATACGAGTGACTAAATGTGACATTTTTCAATAATTCGAGTGACCGGAGTTGGACAGAGGCTACAGAAGAGTGACCAAATGTGACCTGTGTCAGTAATTCGAGTGACCAAAATTGATATTAAATTTTTCTAGTGACTAAATATGACACGATTTAGTAATCTCGGTGACCAAATGTGTCATTTACCCAAATAATAACGGTATTGAATCTGGCATCCGTATTCCGCAGTCGTTTGTTTTTTTGGCTAAATCATTTGTCCCCGTCTCCCCGTCAATAGCGATAGCAATGAGGCGGATTAGGGGATGGGTTTGCCTATACCATTCTCATCCGCTCTTTTAAAATCTGTCTCATATTCGCCTTATACCCATGCGCAATGGTGGATCCAGTGGATGGCTATCTGATCTCGAGCCACAGAATGTGGTCTAGTATAACACTTAAAAAATTTGATTTTAGTCATTCGGTTCATATCAACATATTCAAATCACTACTCAAAACCTATAGTTGTATAAATAGTATCAAGAGAACAAGCACGCAGGAAAAAGATAACCATTAGCATTGAAGTCAATCACCACCTATATCATACATACGAAAGCGAGAGTGGGGCACTAGAACTTGGTTCCCCAACCTCAACGATCCTATCCAGCTCTCACACTCAAAATAAGAAAAGAGGAATTCTGACCTTAAAGTCTTCGATTAGTATTAGTGAACGCTCGCTCGACTTGCTTACTAATATAATAATTTTACTTGTGAATTTAGAGAAATAAATTGAGAGAAATTCTAGCCCTAATGATTTTCCTATGAGCAAAATAAACAATAAACCTAAAAGTTTAAAACGTAAAAGACTACAAAAAAATATGAGGTTTGTTTCGTTGCAAATTATTAGAGAATCTGGTGGAAATAGGGATGGACGTACACTACAAATTGATTCGTCTATGTTGACATTGCCTTTTACAATAACTACTACGAGAAACTTTTTCAACAATAAAACATGTGAAATTGATTAGTGCAACAAAATGAGTTGCAGCAAATGCACCCAACTTGCACCTCCTGCGAATATCAAAACCTTGCATATGAATGAGCTTTCCATTTCATATCACATTTCTTATTCTCCAATTATCGATTTAATCAAGGTTTGGGTAGTCGAAAACTCTAACGACAATAAGATTTGAACATATTGATCATGTAACTACATTTTCGACGCAAACTAAAAATTAGTTAAGAGCTCTCCACAACTCATCGATGCTCCAAGGACTTCTAAATCGAGTATGCTTCTGGTTTTGCAAGCAGTTTCATAAGATCAGTTTTGCTTGTCTATATTTTTTTTATCAATTCGAATGATTAAAACCAATGTCTAGGTGCAAATTTATACAAGATCAAGCATGTAATAAAACTGTACAAGTTCCGCCACCGAATCCAACCCCAGTTTGGGTCGAAATTCAAGGTATGGGTGGTCTCTGTTTCGTATCAACTCAAGGCCGCAACCATTCTCCATGGCAGGCTCTACCTATCAGTGAACCAGAAAAAGAAATGAGGAAGCTTCACCAGTAAACCCAACTGCCTCTCTTCTGTTATCAACTGTTACTTTGCTGCTACCCTACTTTTTACCCAACCTTTACTTTCTCATTCCCTATACTCCCCAAGGAACATCTGTCATGACTATGAACACTAGAAACAAAATGGTCAATCAGCAAAACGCCATCTGATGCTTTCCTCCTAAGCGGATTCATATCGAGAATGCAGAGCGCACTTCACCACCTCGTAGAACGCGACCACAATGCCAACGTTCTCATTCCTCCATCCTTGTTCATCCATATGAAGCATGATTAGTAACAAGTTACTGCTACCAAGGCCAAGATAAAGGCTCCATGAATTTAGAATGGGAAGTTACCTCCAAATCTCCATTAGCGTTCGCCGAGTTGTCATACTTAGTGCCCTTACAGGATCCATCTGGAAGTCGAGACAACAAGAAAAAGATAACTTATTTTACTGTCAAATCTGAGAAACTACACAATGTAAGCCTCTACTCTGTTGAATCATGAAAACCTTGGAAGATAGCACACTAACCTCTATCTGCCTTCGAGTTTTAGCAACATCCAGGGGACACGTTGCAGCTGCACCAACACTTCCTTCGATGAAACCAGCGGAGAAGTTGGCTCCATGTACACTGGCCACATTCGCGTCATCTCCAACCACACTCAGAAGATTTATCCTCATCTGTGAGGCCAAACGAACGGAAGGGAAGTCAAAAAAGATTTCCCAGCCAAACATACATAAAGGTTAATCACAATCAATTAGCGAAAAACTACTACTAACACGTTCTTTATACGAAAAGGAAAAGGAGATGTGCTCACAGGCTCAAGTAGTGCCGAACAAATTCCAGAAAATGGAACGTCAAGGGCAAGCTGTGCTCCCATGCCTGTCCACAGTAGCCGGTAACCTCTCCCTATTGCAAGAGAGCATGTCAATTAAAATCATATAACTTCCCATCCACCAGACACTATTCTTTTACAGTGAATTAAAACCATATAACTTTCAAATCAATAGAAGCTTAAAAATTCAACAAAATCCTACTCACAATTAGTTTGAGGGTTATCCGTGCCTTGCACATGAGTAAGGGCTTCAAGTAGAGTATTCAGAACTCCAGGAGCTTTCATACCATGTTGTGTACCCTTGAATGCCTATGATTTGAATCAAAGAAAACAATAAGAGAAAAGCCATGAACGTCCCAGCTAGGAAAACCAAAAGGGAAGTGAGTGAGAGACAGAAAGAGAGCCATTAGATAGAGGGGATCAAAGGAACCAAACTTCACTGCTGGATATAACGCAACCAAAACAGAGTCTTAAAATACCTGCATGCGAGTTCTGGCAAGTTCAACAGGATAGCAAGTCATACAAGCTAATGAAGGTGACAGTGAGCCAGCTACCAAGGGAGCATATGGGGCTGCAGCAGGAATACTCTCAGAGGTTTTTTCCTCGAGCCAGATGCGGAATACATCATATAAGAGTAAGTAAATGCCGACCTGCAAAAAACAGGATGTGAACCACCATAAGCTTAAAGCTACACTTCCAAGAGTGCCAACATCCAAAAAAACAAAGCATTTGTCATACTTGCACTGATCAGGAGAAACTTACAGTTGGGACAGCTAGAGGAAGAGCCGCATTTGTGCCCTTCCACAGCCTGGCAAACCCTACCTGCAAGTATCACCTTTTTTGTTCAACAATTGGTGTTCGATCAATATAAAAAAAAAAAACAAATGCAAGAATGGATAAACACACACCACTTTCACATCATTGAATGCAAATAGTAACACCGATGACACACCTGTCTTACCATCTTGTTGAAGACATAGAAGGTTCCTTTGTACCGAAAACAATCAGGAGGCCACATGGACAGTGTCCCGTGAAGTCCAGCACGCTTACAAGATGGTGAGCATCTAAGATCAGCAAACAACTGCCAAACAAGGCTGAATGTCACTCAATGGAGCATTCTGAACAAGAAATTATGATTGACAGAAGCAATTGGAGCAAAAAAGTAGAAGATATATCTACCATGGTTGGACCAAAGTAAGCCATGCAATTTACAACATTACTAAGTGGATGAGAGTAAGCAACTCCAGCTGGCTGTGCTTGCAGCCTCGTCTTTTCAATGGAACAATAAGAAAGCCCCCATCAATGCAATCAACTCCTGTATTCTTCCAAACTATCTCCATGTAAAACTATTATGCTATATGAAACGAAATCCCCAAATCAAGAAAACCCACCAAGAAGCATCAATCGCAACGAAAAAACCAGAAAACACACAACCCACATAGCAAGAGGCTCAACCCGCCAATCCACAATATGAAGGATCAAAGATGTCGCAATTCTCCCCGGAAATCATTTTCCAATCTCAAGAACACGAAGAACCAAACAAGTCGTCGCATGTCGACGCCGTTATTCACAACACCAAGAGGGTTTACTATAATCGACGATAGGATAGGAAAGCGGCCCCTGCCGCAGACAGGGCTCTCTCGCCAAGTCCTAAACTATCGTCGCCTTCACCGGTGTTGGTCTGATACCCTGCTGAGCCGAGAAGTTCCAAGGCCGCACG
This sequence comes from Linum tenue, assembly GCA_946122785.1. Classification (NCBI taxonomy): domain Eukaryota; kingdom Viridiplantae; phylum Streptophyta; class Magnoliopsida; order Malpighiales; family Linaceae; genus Linum; species Linum tenue. The sequence goes on along the minus strand of CAMGYJ010000005.1, from coordinate 5,564,177 downwards.
CCGTCGCCGGCGATCACCATTGGCTCCCTCTGCAATTCCAGAGCTGCTGTGATTCGGGGAATGGGGATCGGCTCTGCGTTCACCTATGGGTTCCGGCACCCCTCTACCTCGGAGCCCTTCGATAGCCAAAGAATCAAAGAAACGGCCTAACCAGTTGCGGGAAGGAGAAAGAAGGTTTCCACAGCAACAAAATACAAAACCCTACCCAAGCAACAATTCCAGATGACAAAGATGATTACCTCTCGGTTGCGAAAGAAGGTGGACCTACTGGCCGTCTCCTTGATTCCCGGCTGGAGCGGCCGCATTCTGCCCCTGAGGTGCTGCTGCTGGGTGGTACCCATGGTGCACTTTTTCGGTACCGATGTACCTCGAGATCGGCCACCGACTCAAAGACAAAGAAGCACTTACTACAAACATTGCCTCTGGGATGTACTCGTTTGTGATGATCTTCAATCACTTTCTTTTTCTCAAACCGCACTGGCAGAGGTTGCAATGGTAGCCGTCTGCCCATTCCATGGAATTGCGTTCACCGGCGACCGGATGATGTGAGACTTAACGGATTACGGGAAGCCGGAGTGATAACTGCGATTTGGGAAGGTAATGTGGGAATAGAACTAGGCAACTACGCGATTATGTGATAACTGCGATGTGGGAAGGTAATGTGGGATTACTAGAACTCTACAATTAAAGTTCATTATCAACTAGCTTTCTTCCCGGCCGTTGGCCGGGTCGGTTACTTTTCTTATTACGAGGTTTTAGTGCCCGCGCTTTGCGCTGGGATGTGTGGGATTGTCAACATAATTTTAGGCAAAAATGTGTCTATGTTACCTGACTATTAGCTGAGCTTAATGGGTTAGTACGATTTTAGTGGTGAATGAAGTTGTATTCTCAGCGATATATGATTTTCACATTTTTATTTTCATATTCACATAACTATAGTAGATTGTGTTATTTTCTTTGTATTTCAGAGTCTACATCAATGTATGTTTTCCCAAGCAGTCTTCATAAGTTAATCTAACAGAGAATGCTGTACCTGAAAATGGTTTTATATTGGTTAGAAATAGTGCAATTTTAGTCATGGTTCGATCTAGCTGTTTTTTAATAAGTAGAGACAGTAAACTTGAGTGTGATTCGATTAGTGAAAGGCACCATGGAGACTTAATTGATCCATTCCCAATTTCCCATAATGAACTAAGTTTGGCTGACAATTCAAGAGATTTACATGTCGTTGATTGGCCCAAGGGAAAGTGCAAAGCAGTATTGTTCTCTTCCAGATCGCGACAGTGAAATATAATACTGGTTGGAAAAATAATGTGGATTCATATGCCTTATGGGCTTCCAACTTCGGCCCATTTGTGGCCATCGATATGTTTAGATCCCAGGGCTGATAAGTGAACGGCGGCAGGCTTGGCGTTTACAACAAACACAATTTTGTTGAGAGTTGCAATTCAATGGATCAAAAGAGTTTTCTCAAACTTAATTTAATTAACTTCTGAAGAACATGAAGAACATCAAAGCTGTTCCCAGAATTTAAGATGGTGCTATATTTTCATCTTGTTTTCTTTTTACATCCAAACCTGTATAGCCGGCGGCGCAAGTAGGAGGTGCTGGCGGACTGGAACTACCCACCACCGCCTCTATTTCAAATATGCTGATTCAAGCCTGCATTATACGAAACTTGAATTAATTAAAAGGTCATATAATGCTGTAAATCTATTGTCCTATGATCTAACTGGAAATCGTATCTAATGAATTCTAACAGGTTATCTAACATATTGATATATGCTTACCTTGTGAATTCAATTTGTGCTAATATCCGTGAAGGCTTCTGAGAACACAATGTTTCTTGTATAATTATCTGGCATGTCCTCCTCATTTATGATAAGAAATCTTAGACCAGCTGCAGATCTGACTCTGGATGCAGCAACGTATAGTTGACCATGACTGAACACTGGTTTAGGTAGATAAACTCCAACTTTGTCAAGTGTTTGACCTTGACTTTTGTTTATGGTCATTCCATAACATAAGCGTACTGGAAATTGTCTCCTTTTCAGCACAAACGGCCACCTCTTGTCTTCAATGTTGAGCACAATTCGTGGTAATCGCCACAGGTTTTGTATCAAATGATCCTCCCATAATGTGTCCTATGATTGTATTCTCACCGAGTGATGTTATCAATTATTCTTGTTCCGTGCATAATCCACTTGGTGGACTTAAATTTCTGAGCAACATTATTGGAGCATGAACCTTGAGCCTTATCTCGTGATCCGGGACCCCATTGAATGTCAATGTATTGAGAAACTCAGGAGGGTATGTTTCACTGAACGATTCTGGCACCTCTGTATCAAGTTGCATTGAATTTGCACTAAAGTAGGAATGACTTAGTCCAGGCAACTTTTGTAACATGAAATCATTGATTTCAGTGACAACAATATTTGTCGGTGTCACAATTGCTCTACTCTTGAGATATTTTGTTGTCCTTGTAATTCTCCTCAAATGAGTTATATATGTCTGTTGTTATTGATTGAACTGGATTGTTTCCAGGAGCAATCAAGAACATCCTTGGTATTTCAATCCAATCTGAGGGGGCATTGGGTACTAAACACTTTGTAGGCAACTTTCCATCTCCAAGAGCTAGTATCCACTGTCCAAAATTCTGGCCACTACCTATCATCATTCTGTTTTCAAGGGATTCATTGAGTCTCATGTTTTCTTTCTAGTTTCAGCACTGTAAAAGCAGGCCATAACACTGATCTAGTTATTGATCCATCAACTGTTTGTTCTCTTCCAGATTCTGTGATGACTGGCAAAGTCTGTCTGAAATCTCCACCAAAAATAACTGTTTTACCACCAAATAACTTATGGCCTGCTCCCACTAAAGGTACATTCATCAGATCACAGAATGTCCTACTGATTGCTTCAAATGCATGCCTGTGAGTCATCGGCGCCTCGTCCCAAACTATCAATGAAGCTTCACGTATGAGTTCAGCTAAGTGAGTTCCCTTTTTGATCGAACAGGTTGATGTGTTGTCTACATGAAGAGGTATTTTGAATCTTGAGTGAGCAGTGGTACCATTCGGCAAGAGAGTTGCTGCGATTCCAGATGAGGCAACAATAATTGCTATTTTTGACAAACTTTTTAGTTTTGCAATGATGGCATTATACAGGAATGTCTTACCTGTTCCTCCGTGGCCATATAAGAAATATGATTTCCAAGATTGTTGTTGATTGATAGCATAACAGCTGAGAAAGCTTCAAACTGTTGTACATTGAGAGAATGCAGCATCGTGTCCTGCTAGCTGTTTTCGTTATCAACATCAAAGTCTAGATGCTGATTAATAAGGGGGTTTGATCCATCATCCGATTCTGAATCTGTTGGTCTTGGAAGGTGGAATTGTTCCAATGACGAACCATGAGATCCCAGCAAACTCTCCAGCTGATGAAGAACCCAATTTTTGCAGCCTCTCATCTGTGGGCTGATATGTTGTTGAATGGAGCTGTTTTCGAAGGGAATATGCATGATCTTCACTCATTAATTTCCATGATGACTCAAACAAAGCACATGGATTAGGTACCTCACAAAACATAAGCATTGAAACAAAAGGTTGTTCTTATCACGTGTGGCATGCTTGAAGCTGAGATTTCTTGGAGGACTTTTATATCCACTCTGAAGAGTCAGAGAGCAGACCTAATTTCTCACATGCTTTCTCATAAGTGCTGCAAATCTCTCCTCTCACAGTTCTCAAAGCAAGAAAACTCATGGCTCCGTGCACTTTGTCAATAACACCTGAGAAAGAATACATCGCTGCTGCCCGGAGGAACATATGCAATTCTTCCTATAGCAAACCCTCTTTTTCTTGGAGTCCACTCATTGTATTCTTCATTCCATGTATATGAACCTGGTATTTGAGCATATGTAAGCTTTCTCGCATCAGGGTCATGGCTATTCAGTTCAAACCAAGCAGTTAGATGAGTTTTTTCCAGCTTTTGGATTCTTTAGAACATTTCTAACATTTGACTGTCTTCGATATGATACATTTTGCTGTCCAGGTAGGTGTACAGCAAGGCGAACAACGTTTGGTTCCCTGTGGTGAATAGGGTACTCGTTAATCCTCCATACAGCCTCATAAGAAGATAGTGATCTGCAATCAATGAATTCCTGTATTTCATCCTTTGTTTTCTTTGGATTTGTGGATGGAACTTGTGCTGAAGTAGTCGAATCCTCGGCAATGATGAGAGATCTGTCCGGTCCCTTAGTGATATACTTAAACAAATACTTCACTAATCCCCCTTTATGACATACTTCGACATTAATATGAGCTTGAGCTCTGACTAATAAGTTCCGGTTGTATGGAACAACGTACCTATTATCCACCATTGTTTTCCCTTTCTGTACTTGAATTCCTGAATCTCTGCGTCGATACACCACATTCCCGAACTTATCAAAGGCGGTTTCTGAGCAGAATTCTTTGGGGAAGTGCTTTGAACATTTTCCGTCTTTCATACAGGGTGCATTCGGGTTGTCAATGCCACAGGGTCCATGAATCATGAACTTGACAACAGCTGCATGCCCCTCTGGATCTAGGTGAGGATCAGGGATTTCTGCTGAAATCATTTCGTCTATATCGCTTGTTGTCTTTAGTTTGTCTTCTGCTGCCAACCATATAAGCATGTGCACATGTGGGAGCCCTCTCTTCTGGAATTCTACTGTGTATATTACTGCTGCACAAAAAAATGGTCATTTATTTGAACTTGACAGCTTATAATGCAACCAGAAAAGAGTTCTCAGAGCACGTACTTGCTATAGTTTTGCCAAAGTATCCTTCTCTTTTGATTTCATCAATGAGCATGTTGAGTTTCATATGAAAGACTCGACAAACTACCATTGGTTTTAGCTCATTGCTTGTGCCCACGATATCGGAAAAGGCTTCTGTGATTTCTTCCCAAAGAGCGTTACATGTAAATGTAACAAACAAATCTGGATTTCCATAATATTGGCAGGTTGCCATTGCATCGTGATAGAGTTGTTGCATATATCTTGGGCCTCCTGTATACGAAGAAGGTATTATAATTCGGCCAATTTTTTCACCGTCTAAATCTCCTTTTGCAAATGCATCTTCCAATCCTTGATACACTTCAGCCCTCAAGTCTTTTTGATGTGTCCTCAAGAATGCCAACCGATTGAGCTCGATTGTTGAAAATGCATCAACGCAATAGTGCTGCAGCGCCTTCCCACTTTGGATCAGTGTATGTCCCTCATTTGTTCGATACTGAAGTCTGTAAGCGTAGTATTCTCTTTGTGTGACGAACTTTCTTCTCATTGATGGTGGACAAAAAACACTGTTATATGGAATTTGAGGATGAAATCCATCCTCCCCATATGGGAAAAGTAAAGGAAGTGCAGCGCCTCAAACTTTGGATTAAGACTTGTAATACGTTTCAATCCTTCACCTTGATGGTCCACAATGATGTCTCGGTCCTCCCTATCTGGCACAAAATCACCTGGTATCAATGCTGCAATGTCACTGCTTGTCGGTAAGTCGTACTGTCTATTTCTGCTTTTGATTCCAAATATTCGAAGTCGAAGGTTTGGTGTTGAGGATAACTGCAGATTTTGTCGAATACGCCTAAACGTCTTCACCAATTCATTCGTTTCATCAAGCATTCTGAGCAAAGCAGGAAGTAATTCAGGCAAGAGCACTTCCTCTCGTGATGCGAAGTTTGCCATTCTATTGTCAATTTCGCTGTCAGGCTCGAAGATGTACAGTTGAGCAAACTTAGGCCGTTCTCCTTCACTTGGCAGCAAGGAACCAATTCTATGATAATTCTCACCACAAATAACCATTGAATAAGGTCCCCTGCTTCTCAAAGACCGAGGATCCAGCTTTGCTCCAAAAGATGTGAAACACAGAGATCCATTATAAGGTCTAATATTTTCTCTGAAATGTTTCGACATTGCTCCACCATTCAGATCAAGCAATTGGGCAAGTAGTGGAGGTGGCTGTCTCAACAATGGAATATTGACCCTTCCTTTTTGACAACAGAGAGCATAGATTGGATTTGCTGTTTTCCTATGACGATCCAATCTTTCACTGTACCAAAGAATGCACCACAGAATCGACAAATACATTCTGGTTTGCCCACAGTTAATATATAATTGTGCAGAGGTCTTCTTGCAGTAGGAACATTCTTGGAGGCAGGGCTGCATCTTTTTGCTGAATGGTGATGTGGTACTGAGTTTTTTGAGGTTTTATCATCAGCTTGTGCCATGTAAGGATCCAAAGGAACTGTGGTTGTAGTGATATCTTCTTCCAGGTCTGCATCTTTTCCTGAGAATATAAGTGGTAGGAGGCGCGATTTTTTGTTAACTCTGGTGTTCTCCAAGGGTATTGGTGAAAAAGAAATTGTTGGATCATGAGAGGCTCCTGAAGTAAATGGGGTGTTGCTTCTTTTCTGTTTAGATATTCGACATAATTTTGGTTTTTTTTCTTGGTGTCATGCTGCACTAACAGAGTAAAACAATGAGGTATCAGCAAGAAAATCATGAATGTAATCTGAATGAATCAACAACAAAGAATGAATGTCATGCACCATTTGACAACAAATAAATGTCTGACAGAGTCATAAATAAGGTTTCATGAATGTAAACATCAATGAATTAATTGTGCAGTCATGCTGGACAGATCATGAGAAATACCAACCTATCACTGTGAATTCAATCTCTGCAGTATGTTGCTGAAATGGATGAATCTCAAATGATTCCTTGGAGCAACCTTGCTGCATTAATGGTGTACCCAGCAGAAAGCACTGCAGCAGTAAAGATTCAGAGCAATTGAGAAATGGAAACTAATGAACAAAGCAGAACTCTATTGTTGCATTAATGAAATTCCAGAGTCTGACTCTTTGATCATTTTCTAGTGTCTACGTCAACATCATGATCAATTTTGATACATAGCATTAATTAATTGGCAGGCAAGTGGTGTCCACATGCAGGCATTAATATCAATTGTACTTGCTGAAGGAAGGTAATCATGAATATTTATATTATAATGCAGAAAATTCTGTATCATTAGGGCCCAAAGAGAGCATTATTTGTTTGGTCATGTCTAATGTAAATTTCAGCCATCTAGTTTTGGTTTGTATAAAGAGGAAAAATATTGGACATATATTTTTATAGGTACAACAGATTCATCAACTAAAATAGCAAAACCATATCGTACAAATGTGTTTCGTCAGCAACATTTTGTTGAGCAATTAAGTTATTCGGTGGTTCATCTAAAACTACAAAATCATTTATGCTTATGAAGCTATAGCTTGACCACATTAGTAAACGAAACAAATTACCTCACAACATTGTCTCACACATGATGAAATTGTACAAAAACAAATTCCATTGGCATTATTTGTTCCGTGATCATGAATTTCATTCACGTATTTGGATCAAACCAAGAGAAAACTGAAGAACTATGAATGATTGTTCTTAGCTAAATATCATTAATTGATTCTTAATTCATACCCAAAGTAAAGCATCAACATCTTTTGTGACTACTTGGATCTCACACTAAAAGAAACCAGAGGTCTACATTACACAAACAGCATAGATAAGGCTTGTGGATTCCATATATAACTACACCATTACATTAAGAAATATCAGTTAACAGCAGGGAAACACCATTACATTTAGAAATACCAGTTAAGGGCATGGAAGCCATTCATAAAATATTTACAACAACATGATACTACTTCAGTCCATTAATGCACTAAAGATTACTAAAGGTCCTGGGGAGATAGCTGCTTTGCTAACAAAGTTTCCAAAATGATCCTTCCAAAAGTCTAACCGACACACAAAGCACACACCAGCAAGTTCCCCAAAGCCATGAGAAAAGGTTTCATGACATTGACAAAAAACATCATCCCAGTAATAACAACCATCCTTCCTGAGCCCACAATACCCCCTGCAAGTTCAGAAAGATGCCATTAATTTAAGGTAATTCATCCTAACAACACTGAGTATTTTTTGTCATCACAAAGGCAAATGAATACCTTAATTATCATATAGGCGACGTTTAGCAGAAGAAGGCTTGGTGGATGTCGGCTGTGAAGTCAGGTCTCCAAGTGAGAATGGAGAAGAATCCTGAGTTGATTCCCTAGATTGCTTGTTGCTACCCTCCTGAGACCTAGCAGATTCCAGCTTTTCAATCTTCACTTTTGCCAATGGAGAAGCCAACCTAGAGTGCAAGGAACCTAATCAACCAAAAGAAGATGCATATATGGCCAATGCTAATTGTCTAAGGTAGGAAACACTCACATTGCACCAGAAGGCGATGAAAAGGGTGGGGTTGAAGATGATGTCTTCTTGATTTTACTCTGGGGAGTAAAATCACTCAGGTCACCAAGTGATAATGGAGCAGAATCCTGAGTTAATTGTCTAGCTTGCTTGTTGACACCTTCCTTAGACTCAAAAGATTCTAGCTTTTCAATTTTCACCTTGACCAATGGTGAAGCCAACCTAGAGTGCAAACAACCAAATCAAACAAAGATGTATATTTGGCCAATGCACATTGTCAAAGGCAGGAATTTCTCACATAGTATCAGAAGGTGATGAAAAGGGTGGGGCTGAAGATGATGTCTTCCTAATTTTACTCTGGGGAGTATCAGAGTCTCCCATAACAGCTGACAACGAATCCAAAGATTTCTGCTTGCAAGAACTCATCAGATCCGCCCTATCACTGTTTACTAAAAATGGGGGTGTCTCTGGAATCTTCACATCAGCAACAACCTTAATGGTAGTATCTTGGGGAGGACCAACAGAACTGACAGGCAGCGAACCCTCATTTGCTGAAACAGCAAACACAGAATCCTGATTGCTGTATCTGGCAACACTATCAGAGGCTGAAAATGCTCTCCTTGAAACACCTTCCTGCGGAGACTGAATTCCCAAATTGCTAACACCAGAACTCTCCTTGATGACCAACGGACCATGAGATTTACTGTAAGATATTGCAAAAACATGTTAGTGCCACCCGGATTCAGGGCAGGAAACCAAGCAAACCATCAAAACATAATTGACTAAGTGATATATTAAGAAATAACCTGAGAGGTTGCCCTGCTGCCTGAGTAATATTGAAAGTTGGATTGTAGTTTCCAGTCAGCACTGTGCCTGATATCTTTTCCTTGCCTTTGGAAGAGCTAAATAAAATCAAGACAGACAATCAGAGCAGGGCCCCCAGAGCATTTTAAAACATACCTCCTGAAAGAACCAACAAAATGGGTTAGAAAGTGACCAAACCTTGTTGGAGCGATAGCAGAACAGCTAACTTGGGATGGTTCAGGTACCCCAGCCAACAAAAGCATTCCACCTTGCTCAGCAACACCTTGAGGGACAGAAGGATTGACAGTTGGGTGCACTACAGATTCTATAGCAAGAAGTGGTTCTTGATTATCCCGGGGAAGAACCCGAAAAAACCCTGAATTCCCCTGTTGACACTCCATTAGAACCCATCATAGGAAGTTTGACCTCGAATCTAACAAATTGGCCCAACAATGCCTCAAGCTCAGGTGGAAGCTGGTGAGGCCTATGAGGATATCTTTGGGCAAGAAGCTGAGCAGATGTGAATACCAAATTATTTCCACATGGTCCAAAAACTATAAAACGGGCTTCATTTGTTGAATCACGCAAGGTCAGCTGTATCTTGTACCTACAGACAGACACACAGAGCAAAGGAAGAAACAATTAGATTCCATCTTCTGCCACAAAATAATCAACCAGCATACAAAAAGAGTCTTCACGACAGGCTAAAAAATGAAAAATTTCATAACAGGTGAAATGAGTGTTTACCCAATCGTGACCTGCTGTTCAGAAATCTCCCAATGATCTGGGCACCAATAGTTACCATTCCTCCACGTAGAACACTTCTTTTTGCACATGTTACATGATGTGTAGTACCATGGACTGCGAGACTCAACGGATCTTATTATCCCACCACAACGATGCCTTTCATCCTATTAAAACATAATTTAATAAAAAAATACAAAACATCAGAAATCAACCAAGGAAAAAATATGCAGGTATGAAACAACAAATAACCAAAACAAACAAAGTTAACCACAAAATTATAACACGCACCACCGAACCACCGCTATGGTACAAATCAAGCAGCTCAGCTATCGTCCTTGTACGACGCTGAGCATCAGCAGCAGCATCTTCAGGTGTTGCAAATTGAACTGCCAGTTCCGTCACAGGATTCCTAGCTCCACCGAAGCTGCAACAATCAACATCAAGGTAAAACAAACACAACCAAAAGTAGTACAGACAAATTAGAAAAGGGAAAACCAATACTCACAAAGTTGTAAGGCTGTATGCCTCAGGAATGCGAGGGGTAACAACTATACGGGTGCCAGAAGAACTTGAACAGGTGTACTGACCCACTGAACATCAATAGTTAACAAAAATAACAACACCCAAAGGCAAAATCAGGAAGGCCACTGCAACTCACAGAACAAAAAAAAAAACAAAGAACAAAAGAATACCTATCAAGCGGCCAACCATGAGACTCCCCACCCCAATGATGACTGGCTCAATGGAATCAGCCTGAACCAGAGCAGCACGATCCAAGACTGTAGTCAAATCACCCCAGAGAGTAATGGCAACCTTCTGCCCCCTAAGAGCACAAAACCAATTCAACAAAGAATAAAAAGAAATACAGGGGAAAACCATCAATCCACTAAATAGGACACACAAATCCGTACTGGGCATTCTCAAGGACCAAGGACTGTTTTGGAGTGGATCCATTACTGGTGACTTGATGATCAATCCCACTAATGGAATGAAGACGTCCAACAACATCTGGGGAAAAGTTCAGGAAGCAAACCATAATAAGCAAACAAACAAAAACAACAAATAGCAAATGTAAAAGCAAATGGCTAAATACCCGAGAGGATGCGGTGATCCCCAGTGCGCTTTGGCAAGTCACTGTATGGCACAACCTCGAAAGAGTCAGCAGGAAAATCAGCCGCGGGGAGAGAGCATGCCTGGAAAGTTGTGGTAACCGATAATTCCATGATGAGATCAAAAGAGCAGGCTCGATATAGATTCCTCGCCACACCCAGACCAAAAGACTTGATCACATAAACAACACCAATACGCAGAACCCGCTCAAAATCATGACCAAAGGCTGCATCAGCAAGGCTCTGAATGAGCATGCCCTGCACACAGCCAACGAAAAAGGACAAAAAAGAGTGAAAGATTAATAAAATCTCAAGAAACAATAAGAAAGAGCAGACTGTGCCCTATGAGGAAGGTAAACACAAAGAGGATCCAAGCTTACCGTTTGATCTACCCAAAGACAGCAATGATTGAACACTCTCGTACCATCAGGATTCTTAGCAAACCACATGTGAAGCAGTCGCAAACGGAGAGTAACTTCTCTGCTGCCTCCTTTGAGATTACACAACAAAGTAGCGTCCATTATCAAGACTGAGAGATGAAGAACCGTCGAACAACAGAGCAAATAAACCCAGCCTGAGAAACTATGACCAGAGAGGAGAAGAGAATAGAGAGAGTGTAGAAGAAAGAGAAAGAAAGTCTTGCTCCAAGGGCACAGTCTCGAGGATTGGAAGATAAACAAATGGGCAATAGGGCAACATTACTGAACAGCCCTGCCCTGCAATGATTTGAAAGAAATCGAGAACCACGCCCAGCAAGCCAAATCGACGGCACGCCCAGCAAGCCAAATCTGATTTGAAAGAAATCGAGAACCACGCCCAGCAAGCCAAATCGACGGCTTTAAATCTGAGGCAAAAGAAATAAAAAGCAAAGGCAAATATGTCACCTCCGATCTGCAGAACAACCAAGTGGGGAAACCACTCTCAACGAACCACCCACCTCCGATCTGCAGAACCACCAAGTGGGGAAACTACTCTCAACGAACCACCCAGGCTTTTTCAAGCCCCCACCAGTCAACTCACCAACGGGAACAACGAAGCAACTGACAACACCTCGCTTTCTCCGGATACAGCGAGATCCTGTGCGACCAACGCGAGCGAGCACAACCAAACAGCCCACAACCCAAATACACAATGCGTAACTACCGGTTCCATTCCAACCGAGCTTGCAAATCCCTTCCGATTCCAAATAGGCAACAGCCAACGCCCGCCCACACACCAGCCAACGCCAGGATAGAACAGTACAACTGAGTCACGTTGTACAGTGAAAGCAGTCTGTGTGTGCAGTGCCAGCCCCTGCAGTGGGTTTTCTTCTTCCAATTTATGTTAATTGATTTATTTGGTGAGAATAAAGTTTTTTTAGGTCTGTAATTTATTATTTGTGTGATCATACGTGCTGAACAATTTTTTACACTGTTTATCGAGGATAGATGGATAAGCAATAAAAAGAAATATTCTTATGTATGGTTAAGTTATTTTTAAATTCTCATTTTTAATGTTGTTGTAAATAATTATGAAACCTTAAATAATTTTGAAACCTTTTTGTTGTCTTTTGCATGCAACTTCAATGAAGGGTTTTGCTATCTTGACCGAATATAAGTTATTATTTGTACCAATTATCGAACACATTCATGTTTCCAAGTTAAGCTACTGACTCCTAATACATGATTATTCTCTATTAACTAAACCCATCAGAGTCCTATGACAATATTTAACATACCAATTCATCTTGATTCAATTCTACAATTTCAAATCATACCGTCCATGGTAATTTATAAAGTCTTGTTAATATTATGACTATGTATATTATATTATTATCCCAATGAGTGCACTCAACAAATAGTCGAGGGTTGTGAAAAAGGGTCTAGCTTACTAGTAATACCATTGCTCTTGAAGAGGTCCAAATTTAAATCTCTTGAATAATACATAGCTAAAAACAAACCTATATTACGCATATAGAAAAGAAACAAATGATCGAGGGTTCGCGTTTTGGCTTGATCTTGGTTGATAATGGACCCCACCCGACTATCTCTGATCTCAACCCTTCGACTATCTCTGATCACCCTTCGGATCTTCTCAACGATCACCTGGGCATCACAATGTGATTTAAGCTGGCATTGCATTACTTTTACATGATACGAGTTTTAAGTATAAATTGGTTGGAAACAACAACGATCTTCTATAATGCAACATCTGGTAAACAAAATTTGGGCGTATTGAAGTTTAAAAATGCAAATGCAGCTTAATCCAAGTGCTCGCCTGCCAAATTCTACACAAAATAATAAGATTTGTTACATAATTATAATATAATTAGCTACCAACAGTATACATTTTTTTTTAAAGAACCTACAGTATACATACATTCTAGATATACATACATGACATAGCAGATAGCACTTGTCCGCACACACCAGGATCTCAACAAAAACAACCCTAATTCTCCTGACCAATAGTTCCTCTAGCACCATGGCGGGAAAAAGATGAACATTCAAAGTGATGCTGCTACTAATCACCAGTATACATCACCTAACTAAACATAGGCACAAATATAAAGCCACACCTGCAAACAAAGGAGAATGAACTATGTCAGTAATGATTGAATCCTAATATTGAAACCTTCAATTGGAATATTGGGTTTGAAATTTTACACCTTAGGTTCATAGATACGAAGCTTCACAGCAAAGCTTTTGGTGGGTCTTCTTTTGGGTTCACCATTGAAAATGGAACATAACTTTGTATTGGCCTCAGAAGGATCCAACTTGCCCACTTTCACTATTGTCAGTGGAGAAAACTCATAGCTGCTGCTGATGAAGAAAAGCGTGGGGTCGAGGATGCTGGTGCAGGGATCTTCCTATGAGAAGTTTCAAAGTTTCCCATGGTAGAGTGAAAAGAAGCAAACCAGACCATTACGATTCAAGTACAATCAATGGTTCTAGCTAAAAACCTGCAAAAAAGACCGTGGGTAGATTGAACTTAATGGTTCTAAGTTTGAGATGTTGGATGAACACCTGCCATATTGCAACTTGCGGAATTTATCTTCAATACAAAAAATTCACAAATCAGTACATGATGAGCATTGTCCTTCTTGACTAGAGTACATACAATAACATGAACACCTCTTTTACCAATGTCGGAAAAGAAAAGGTATGAAAGATCCAACTAAACATTGGACGGTAGGAACCAGACAGGATATGGAGAAATGAATGAAGGGTTACTGTGAACTGATATAGCATCGTATAATGGCTGGACACTACCGGTGGAGAGGCTGAAAATCCCCATGTCAGAACCTCCTAGCACCTTCTTGTAATGGTAATCAAGCATATCATCCGTGAAATAGATAGAATTCGGTATGATCTCCGGGTGATCTCGAGTAGAGACGTAAGTTGAAGTGTTGAAGCCCAGGAAAAGAGCATATTCACCAATGCTTCCAACCTCCTCCCATTCCTTTGTATCCTCCTTCAGCTTGAAAACTTTGAACCGAATTGTGTTCTGAACCTTACTATCTAAATTCACCCCAGGGTCGATGCTGTGTTCATCGTCCGAGTCTTGGTCGAGCCAAACTATATCAGCTTCATCATCTTCCGGGACATCATCAACTGGAATAATATCAGCATCACCATTATCATCATCATCATCATCCTCGGGGAAACTTATATATCTAGCCACCATCATCAATCCGTCTCCCGTTGGACTCACGGATAAGTAGGCATTCTCAAATCCACCCCGTTCACGGTCAATGAACCAGTGGAGTCGTGGATGCCCCGGGATGGAAGTATCGCAAGTTAAAACCCTGAACCTGCCATCCAAAGCGTAAAATTGACCCCTCCAGAACACAACATCTCTAAACCAAATTCGCTCCGGCCCTGGGCTAGGGCTAGGAACCAACGTCCATGCTTCGTCACTCCTAGGTCTGCAAAACGCTAGCCTAAGACCGTCAAGAGAGCGTATAACCATCACAACGAAGTCCTTTTCCGCACAAGGATCAGCAGAGAGAGCCATCTTGTTTATGAATGTAGACTCAAAGAACTTCTTTCCCTGCGCTATCTTGCGGCCAGAATCACTGAGACGCAAGAATTCATGACCGATTTTCTCGGGGCGGTACTTCAACACATCAGGAAAACTTGTGATTGGGGGCAGCTGGATCTGTTCTCTGGTTAGAGGGTTCAATAAGAACATAAAAGGTGTCCTCTGCAGAGTGAACACCCAGCCGAAAGCAGAGCCGCGGCAGGTCGTTTTGTCTAGGCCTTCCTGCAACTCGATGTGACGAAATGTCTGCTCGGCCACATCGAAAAACCGCCTACAGCTGTCACTAGCTTTGCATCCCTCCTCCGACGGCGAACTATTAACGGCGTCGTCGCTGCAATACGGAAGCATCAGCCACGGCACGGATTGCCTAAACTTTCTACAATCCAGGCTTCGTCTCCATGGCTTGCAAACGGCACGAAATAGGATAACATCCTTCAACTTGACCAACCGTTGATTAACCATACACAGAAGCTCCTCCGGCAGTTCAGACCAATTGTTCAATTCTGCCATCGGCCTTTCTTAGTATTCCGGCCGGAAGGATTAATCTGGCCAAGGCAGTAAGCCTCCTGGTGCTATTTATTAATTTCTAAATCAAAGATCGAATTTTTATAGAGTCCCGACTGGAATCCAAAACTAAATTGGAATCGGCGAATCTTTTCCTTCCCCTAGTCGGATCGGATTTACTACTCTACAACAGAGAAAGGCCAGAAACAGAGAGAGAGAGAGAGACAGATCTAATTGATAAACAAACTAAACGGAGGCTTACCCTATTCCTGGTAAACGCCCAAGTCTCACCACTGCGGGATCTGAGCCCGCCGCCGGCGACGACACCAAAACTCATAGACCCCAACCATAAATCCGTAGCCGGGTCAGAACTCATGGAACCTGCCTGCCCGGAGCTCTGGTTTTCGACTCATATATTCTGTTTTTTTTATTTCTCTCCCTTGTTTGTGCGGCGGAAAGTAGAAACTCATCGAACCTTTGTTTTTGTTCCGATGGGTAAATTGCAAAGTTTGGTCAAAAACTCAAACGGGATTCTCATCACTGAAAATATGTGATTCTATGGGTATTGCTATTCGTCGCCCTAAAATACCTTATTCGTCGCCCTAAATTTTATCGAAATGACTCAAATATCCTTAGTTTAATATTTGTAATACATGGTTGCCGGTATCATTGAGTGGGATGGTGATAGGTTTCTCCCTAGAATGTTCTTCGACGCCTTTCTTTCTAGAAATCACGATCCCTCGACTTTACATGTATGGCTGATTTTGCTGGAACGAATTGTTGCTCGTCATTTCAATTCTTAAGGGGTCAGTTTGGAACTCTTTCTGAAAAATTGTATGGATTGTGTTCAGTTTATTTCAATTGGAAACTCTAACTCTAAACCTCATGAAGTAATCTAAGAAGAAAGAAATTTAAGTTAATTCAAGGCGTTTCTCACTGGGAATGGGATTATGTTGTTGGAGAGAAGGTTTCTACCAACTCTTGACAAAAGGAGGGCTGTGGGTCTGAGTGAAGAATCCGGCGGCAGCAGGAGGTGGGAGGCGGCCTCCTTTTTCTCTGTCTTCTTCCTCCTCCGGCTAGAAGCAGAGCATCGGTTGCGGTCGGGTTAAGGTGAGCAATTGTCGGGGAGAAGAATCCGACAGCGGCAACAGCGCCCGGAGGACAGTGGAGCTCGGCGGCGGCAGGGCAGGGTATGAAGTTGTTTGATTAAGGTTTTGATTAGAAATTGAGGTCAGAGGGTAAAAGTGTCAATTTGATGCATTTTAGGGCGATAAAATTTAAATTTTAGGGCGACGAATAGCGATTCAGGATTCTATTGGGTAATTAAATTTAAGGGTTAATGCCACATTTGGTCATTATGATTACTAAATTGTGTCATGTTTAATCACTAGAAAAAATTAATATCAAATTTAGTCACTGTAATTACTGAAACAGGTCACATTTAGTCACTCTCCGTTAGTCTCCATCCAACTCCGTTAATGGAGTCCGTTATGTGCTGACGTGGCTAACGGAAATGCCTAGTCAGCACCATTTTGGACCGAAAATGGTCAAACCTGACCCGCCACATCACTAAACCCGCCATGTCATACACCCAACCCAACCCATTAACCTAATTCGACCCAGAACCAAACCCTAGCCCACTTAACAAAACAAAATTGGAAAATCGATCGGTTAGTGGCCATTTCAGACCAAAACACTTTCTCCTTCCTCACCAAGCTCCGCTACTTTCTCGAATCAATTCCCCCGCAAAAAAATCCCCAAATTCGTCGAAACCCGGAATCCCTAGATCGCGAAGCCACTCACATCCTCGTGATCCTCCTCCTCACTGCGCTCGCCGCCGCCGCTCGGTAGGTGGCGCCCGATCGAGGGCCTCAAGGATCCGGAAGTGAGGATGCCACGAAGTTCGCCGTCAAGCAGCACAACGAGAAGGAGGGGGAGAAGCTGAACCTGGTGAGGGTGGAGTCCGGCGCGTACCAGGTCGTCCGCGGGAAGAACTAAAAGCTGGAGCTGACGGTCTCCGGCGCTGTAGACGCCAACGGGTTGTCCAAGTACGAGGCGATCGTCTTGGTGCAGCCCGATGCCGTGAAGAGGCTCACGTCGTTCAAGAAGGTGACGTGAGCTAGCATGCTCGAATCTTGATCGATCTCCCTGGATTTCTCCGGCTTTTCGTGTTCGGATGATGCGATTGTATATTAAGGTAATGGGGAAGGAATTGTGATGTGGTGGTTACGTGAGATGTATCTGTGTGCGTGTTTGCATTACCGGAAATAAGAATGGAAGAAAAAAGCTCTATTGCTGTTGGTGCTATTCGAAATCTGTTTGTTCTCCCGGAAAACTGGTTTTTGGAACTTTCTCGAGAAAGGGTTTTGGTCTGAAATGGCGACTGACCGATCGATTTTCAAAATTTATTTTATTAAGTGAGTTAGGGTTTGGTTTTGGGTCGAGTTGGGTTAATGAGTTGGGTTGGGTGTATTACATGGTTGGTTTAGTGATGTGGCGGTCGGGTTTGACCATTTTCAGTCCAAAATGTTGCTCACTAGGCGTTTCCGTTAGCCACATCAGCACATAACGGACTCCATTAACGGAGTTGGATGGAGACTAACTGAGAGTGACTAAATGTGACATGTTTCAGTAATTATAGTGACTAAATTTGATATTAATTTTTTCTAGTGACTAAACATGACACAATTTAGTAATCACAGTGACCAAATGTGGCATTAACCCTTAAATTTAATAAAACAGGCCAAACTTGATCACTATACTATACGTTATCTTCCGCCAGTCTCCATTAACACCGTTAGAATTGGCGCGACGGGTTGGTTAATTAGGCGATTTTGTTTGCCACATTAGCACATAACGGACTCCATTATCGGAGATCGACAAAAATTAACGGAGAGTGATCAAACTTTGACTGATTTATTAAATCTAGTGACCACGGATGATATTAAATATTTTTAATGAACAAATATGAATTTTTTTAGTAATCTTGGGTAGACCCATTTCCAATGACATAATAAAAAAATATACAATGATAAATGCTAGGCTACTAGAATGCTAATTTGGCATTTCGTTTTTTTCAGAGTGCTCTTTGCTCTACTAAAAAGTGTTAGAATGTCAAAGTTCAAACTTATTTTTTTAATTAGGAAAAATTTACTTGCGTAGCCATAGTTATCGATTTTGTGACAATAATAGCCAATTTTTTGAGAAATACACAAAATGTTCAGATATTAGAAACATGTTTGACAAATGTAGCCATTTTCGTTAAAAAATTTAACATGATTAAGATTTCGTTAGTTACATCAACAAGATGATGACGAGGATGCCACATCATACTTTAATTGTGAGACTAAATTTTTTGTCTAATGATGTGAAAAGAAATAACTCTCGATTTATTATTCCTGTTATTATTATTGTTTTTGAAAGAATGTTCACATTTTTTTTTCTATGAAGGATGAGTTCACTTTTTTTGTGTAAGGAATTAATTATTTATAAGAAAGGATAAGACCTATTTTAGTAAAGTGAACCGAATGAGAATCGACTATGGAGGAATTGTTGATTGGAAGAGGAAAAATAAGAACCTTTTTTTTTGTATAATTGTCCCCTATGAGCATTTAAGCATTCTTTTGAATAATATGGTATCACCGGCAAACCATGGTATGTCGTGATTTATGTAATCTACTGGCGATGGTATGCCTTAACCATTACCTCAAATAAATGACTGTTACGTTCTTTCATTTGATCGTAAAGCGTAACTAGCGTATCTGATTTTTATTCATTAGGTATCCAAATCATTTTGTTCCAATATTATTCACACATGCAGCAACACAATATACATCTTTAGTTTTGGTTTACAGGAGGAGGAAATTTAATTGTCACGTTGATCATGAAAGAGAGAATGATTAACTAATTAATTAATTAGGCGGAGTCTCTGAAAGATCTGTAGCGATAGACAATGAAGGCCCCAACCGCCACAGCCGCCACAACCGCCAGTCCAACGTTGACCATCGTCTGTCTATTATCTTCGTCCTTTATCAACTCGTCAACCCGCTCCAAAATCCCCAACCCCTTGGCCTTCTTCCTCGCAGTCGCAGCAATATTACCCGACGACGACGTCGTAATAGCCTCCTTCTTCATTCTCTCCCCAATGTTATTTTCCACCACGTCATCCTTGATAGCCGACAACGCATTACCGTCGTGGTGGTCCTCAGGCGACTCTTTCCTCTTCTTGCTGCTTCCGCGGCTTGTTATTAATGCTGCTGCTACCCCCTGGCGACGATGATCGAAATGATCATCGTCGTCGTCGCGGACATCACTTAACTTTGCCGTCTCCGCTGCTGCCTTGGCGGCCAGAGAAGAAGAAGAAGAAGAAGCTTCTTTTGGTGGCGGGAGATCAACAACTTCTTCTTCTGCCTTGGTGGTTGGACTATTATCTTCTCTTTCTTTTCCTTGTTCCTCGCCCACTTCTTTTTCCGGTGTGACCGTTTTGGCCGCGGCGGCCGCGTCGTGACCTTTCTCATGATCATTGTTGTTATCCTTATCATCAGTACTGTCATTATCTTCCTTTGTCTCGTGATGATGATCAGCAGAAGGTCCAGGAGCTGGCGCAGTTGTGGTAGTTGCGGCTGGGGGTGGTGCTGATTCTTCATTAAGTACCGCAGCTTGAGGAGGCGGCGGCAGCAGCGACGGAGGAGGAGGGGCGGCGGCGGCGGTGGGGGTTTCTGGGAGTCGGGGGATGGTGACGGTGAGGACTCCATCGTTGAACTTTGCCTGTATCCTGAAGGCGTCGCAGTTGTGAGGGACGGGGAACGTGACGTTGAAACGACGACGACGACTGCTCTTGGTGTCGGAGTCGTCGGACAGTGGGCGCTCGCCGCTGACTCGTAAGGTTCTGGTGGATTGCACGTATACCACCTTCAGCTGCTCCTTCTTGAATTCTGCGCGCACCAACGACAATTATTAGCAGCAATTTTTTTTAAGTTAATTAATACGTAAGATAAACATACATTACGTATACTGTGGAAAGCTGACAATAATATCGAAAATAACAGAAATTACCAGGAAAGTGGAGAAGCAAAAGCTGAGCCTTGTGCTGTTGTTGTGGTTGAAGCTCTTCTTCTTTCCATTCTGATTTTGGTTCGAAATCCTCGAACTCAATGGCGGCGGGGGCGGCTGTCTCCTTTGCAGCAGCAGCTCCTCCTATCCCAAATCTTCTCCTCATCATGGTTGGATGCAAGAATTAATATCTTACGTATTTGGATTACTGTGTAAGAAGAAGTGGGGACGCGTATTGTATTTATATTATCTTGACAGGATGAGACAGACTCCATTGCTGCTGTTATTAAGCGCTGCATGCATGCGGGGTTTTTTTTTCTTGGTGGAGAAACTATCCTTTGTGTATAGTATAGGGCGGTTTTTATGGTTGCGGGGATGGGCTAGCTAGCTGATTCGATGGGTATTGGACTTGGTATAGCGTATTGGATAATCAAAATCAAAAGCTTCAATATATTCTTTGTTTGCCCTTCAATTTAAGCGGCCACCGCACCTTTCCTATCATTATATTTTGCTTCGTTCTTTCAAACTTTTATGGGGGTTGGGTTTGCCAAAAATTTCAAAAGCAGATCAAGTACTGTTGAAAGAATCATAAGATCGAACATAATGATTTACGCGCGCGGCTTGATTGATTAGTTTGACCAACTTTATGTTTGTGTTGGTTAAGATAGGTTTTACAGTTAAAAGTTAGTGTCGACGTTGTTAATAGGAAAATGCTACCGAGTTTGCACTAAAAATCCTGATGGGATAAAGATTGGACCCAAGAGCTACATTGATGAGCCCAAACATGAAACACAGATAAGCCCACCCACACGCAAAGAAATCATCGGAAACTTACAAGAGATGAGAGCCGAAGCTCAAAAAACAAAAACCTCCAACTGCAAGCCCAAAAGCAACAAAAGCCCAACCCATTAACAGTACACCACCAAACCTTAGCCCACAGCAACCCACAGCCAAGTAAACCACCCACACCTTGTTCCCCGCCGGGGATTTCGCCGCCGATCACTACCACAAACAAACAACACGAAAAACGACGTCGGAAGGAAACATCCCCTCTGCACCCAACGTCGCCTCAACAAACACCGAGACACCACCACCATCAACGAGAGACAAAAGCTAGAGCACCAAGAACCCAAAAGCTCGACTTCGTTCTTATTTTCTCATCTCTCAAATAACACTCATTCAGCATGTTCTGTTACACGGGGTAGAAGATTTTGGTAAAGTAAATAATTAAAGAATGGGGGTGAAAAATCAATCAGATGCTATGGCTGGCAGTTTTCTGATTTTGGGTTTTAGTTGCTGGTTTTCTGGTTAGCCTTGTCTGGTACTGGAGCCTGGAGGTGGTGGGTGCGCCATCCCTTCCTTTTTTATGTTGTTTGTTTGTTTGTTTGTTTGTTATGGTGGAGGGAGGCCCGTGACTTGCCGACTTCTGATCCCTGGCTGGCAAAGGTTATTGTTTGTCTAAATCAGTACTACTACTGCTCTTCAAGTTTGTTCCACAATTCTAATGATGATTTCGCAACATCGTTTCCAACCTTTGCAGTTATGATTCCGCGCACACTCTCTGCAAATGATATTGCTGCTATTTATTTTACTTGAATACAGCAGCAGCAGCACCCAGTAGCTAGCATGATAACACCTTTATTTATATACGCGCTTCTCCCAATGCCCCCATGTGTTGTTTGATAATTGACAAAGACAGACCAGACCAGACCAAACCGACCTCATCTTACTTTCTCATTCGCTTTATTAGTTTGATTTCCTCCTGTTTTCTATCTTCACACACTTCCCTTCCATTTTACAGGTTTACAAAGAGAGGAAGGAAAGACTGGTATCTATATAGGATGGGGAAAGCAATGCTTGGGCATGCAGACTGTCAATGGAGGACTCTAACAAAAAACCCACCAAGAAAAAACCAGCATAAGAAGAGAAGGCTAGGCATATTAGACAGGCATGCCTCTTTGTCAGTTGTCACCATGGAAAAGTTGAACTTGGCCGTTGGGAGGTATATATGTATTGTGGGGGAGTGATGTAATGCATTCAGTAGAGTAGTGAATGAATACAAGGAGGGGAAATTCTGTCACCTTCTGCAGCAGCATATTATAATGAACCAACACTACAGGTGGAACATGTATGCACGTCCCTCCAAACTGTGTAATCAGGTACTGGTTCACGGGCTGGAGTTTAGGAGTGAGCGAATACTATCAATAGACTGTGGCCACATCTATCATGCAAGCGCAAGGAAGCAAAGTGACCAACCAAAGGCTCGTGTTCACGTGTTACAGCCTCACTTGTCTTGCTTGCTTCCCTTCTCCTCCCTCCCACTTTTCACCATTACTCGACAAAAAAACCTTGGTTCATTTCAAAGGCTTGGCCTAGTTCACTCCAACTCAAATGAAATGGAAACAACACTAGCATGTTCACATTAAAAACTATATTTCCTTTTCTGCAGACCAAGGCTTGCGGTGCTACGAAAGTGTCTTAACCTCACAACCCATTTCAGGACCTCCCCAAAAGCCTGCTGCCTGCCATCGACAACCCCATTTTACCCAGACCTCTCTTTCAGCACTCACTGCCACCTTTTTCCTAAAGCAGCAACCACTTTTGCAGTATTTACAAGGCAGCTGAGATTGTGGTGTTGAGGATTAACTGAGAAGTGAAATACCCAATCAGCAGAGTCACAATCTTGTGCAGAACTAGCTGCTGCAGAAGAGAAAGAGAAGTGGTGATGGGGAGAAGGTTAAACCCTGTACTTATGAACCCATTCCATGATTTGCTCTTGTTGCTAATGATAATGGTTTCTTCTCTGTCTCTTCTCCCACATTCATCATCACAACTCCAGCTCCAGCCCTCTCAGCTCCAATCCCTTCTCACAATCCAGCAGCTTCTCAACTACTACCCTTCCTCCCTAGCCACCACCAATGCCTCAGACATCTGCACCTTTGACCCAGCCCCTGCATCATCTCTCACCCTACAGTGCTATGAAGGCAACATCACCCAGCTCCACTTCATTGGCAACATCAGTGATGAGGGTGGTGGAGTTCCTGCTTCTCCATTATTACTGCCGCAAGATTTCTCAAGCTCCTCTTTCTTTGACTCCCTTGCTGGAATCTCCACATTGAAGGTCTTGTCCATGGTCTCTCTTGGCCTCTGGGGCCCTCTCCCTCCAACCATTGGCCAGCTCTCTTCACTTGAGATACTCAACCTCAGCTCAAACTCCCTTTCTGGAGTCCTGCCAATGGAACTCTCATCTCTCAAGAATCTCCAGACGCTCATCCTTGACCACAACTACTTCACTGGTGCAGTTCCTGGCTGGCTCACTTCACTCACAGCTCTGGCTGTCTTGAGCCTGGACAACAACTCTTTTGGTGGGTTCCTCCCAAATACTATGGCAAGCCTTCAGAATCTTAGGATTCTCTCGCTGCCAAACAATCGCCTGTCTGGTGAAGTCCCTGATCTTCACAACTTGACAAACCTTCAAGTTCTGGACTTGGGAGGGAACAGCCTTGGATCTCAGTTCCCCAACATCTCCAACAGGTTGGTCAGTCTTGTCCTTAGAAACAACAGCTTTCATTCTGGGATTCCTGCAGAGTTTCTGGCTTCATCCAACCAGCTTCAGAAGCTGGACATTTCCTTCAATGGGTTTGAAGGGCCAATCTCAGCACCATTGCTGCTCTCACTCCCTTCAATCAGCTATCTGGATGTTTCCAACAACAAGCTCACAGGGATGCTCTCTCAGAACATGTCCTGCAATGGACAGCTCAGTTATGTCGACTTGTCCTCAAATCGTTTGAGTGGTGAACTACCTGCTTGCCTGAAAGCTGTTGGTTCTAGTACCAGAGTTGTGGTGTATGCAGACAACTGCTTTTCGGGTAAAGAGCAACACCAGCATCCTTCATATATATGTCACAATGAAGCACTTGCAGTGAAAGTCTACCCACGGGATAAGGCGAAGCAAACGAAAGTTGGTAGCAAGGTGGTAGTTGTTGCATCAGGTGCCATGGGAGGGACTATTGGAGGGATTGCCATTATCAGCCTGGTTTTCCTGTTTGTGAGGAAAGCTAATCATAAGAATGCTGAAAAAGTGGCCCAAACAAGGCTCATAATGGAGAATGTATCGACTGTGAACACAGTGAAGCTTCTTTCTGATGCACGTAAGATCACTAAGTTTCTATCTTTTTTGTCCCCTCTTTTTAGTCCAAGTGGTTTCAGAAGAATAGGCAGACATTAATCAATCATCCAATGGTTATCTTTTGCAGGATACATATCACAAACAATGAAGATGGGAGCCGGTCTTCCAGCCTACAGAACCTTTGCCTTGGAGGAGCTTAAGGAGGCAACAAACGACTTCAACGTCTCGAATTTACTGATTGAAGATACACACAGCCAAGTTTATAGAGGAAAGCTAACCGATGGAAGTGATGTTGCTATCAAGTGCTTGACACTGATGAAGAAGCAAAACCAGCAAACGTTTACACAGCAGATTGAGTTGGCCTCCAAGCTCAGACACGGCCATTTGGTTAGTGCTCTTGGGCACTGTTCTGATTGTTGCCAAGAAGATTCTCCAAGCATCAGCAAGATGTTTCTGATATTTGAGTTTGTTCCTAATGGTTCTCTAAGAGACCACATTTCTTTTATATATGAAACGTGGGTACCCTTTATTGGTCTCTACTGTTTCATTATTTGTCGGCTAGCGAAGGAAGAAAAACTATCCTATTTTGCCTTTGCTAACACACTCACCCCATCTCTCTCCACTGCCATCCTTTCACCCCCACGAATTGTACCTGCTATGGCTCTGGAACTGTCCTCTCACCTATTCCCCAAATCTCCCCCACACCCCAAATCACGCCATCTCGGTTCTTGATAGTATACAGACTACAGCACGCTACCCTCTTTAACACTCCAACGAGGAAGCAACCTCTGCCGGCCATTCTTCTTCCCCAACACTCAATCCTCACTCAATAGATCTGGACAAAACCCCGCCCTCAAATACTCTTTCTCTCCGACGAAGACAATTTTCATCCTGGACTGCTAGAAGTCGGAGCTACTGCCACCAGCTCTCTCGGCTTCATCAATCATCATCGGCGACTGCGTCTAAGGACCGGTTGACCAGAAAGGTGACGGCGGCTAGATCTCAAGCCATCGTCGACGGTAGCATAACGAATCAGCACTCACTGTCATTATTGTGGACCTCCCGCGACCCGGAAAAAAGCAAAGAAAATCTACTCCTCCCCTGCTTCCTCTCACTATACCTAGGACATAACCGCTGCTGTTGAACCGATCCTCAAAGCAGCAGTGAAGCCGAAGGCGCAAACTGCTCATGGGATGCTTATGATGGCAGTCGTGAAGGAGATGGTGCGCTCAACAGATGGAGAAGAAGTATAGAGCATAACTCTTTGACGTCAGCCCTCCATTTGCCAGAAACCACCGACCGTGAAAGCGAGAGAAAGAGGGAGAGCACCAACCAACCATCTGCATAAATTTATGTTCTTTTCGAGTTTGAATCTTCGTTCTCTAGAATTTGGCGAGCTACAGTTCAGATTTCTAAATTTTAGTTGGGTAATTGAGTTTCCAGGTAAAGTAGGAATCTTTGGATCTGAATGGGGTTCAATTCTCTCAATAGTCAGCACAGCGACGACTTGGATGACTTGTGTTCCTTCTCGATCTAAGAAGCTTCACAAAAAAAAAATGGCCTTCCAAAGTTTTGCGACTCTCAGAAGCAAACCATGAGTTGGAAGAACATGGGCTTCGATCAATATTTGAAGAGTGCGGTGTTACGAAAATGTACTTGGCTCCTTTGTATTGGCTGCTTCTACGTCGGATCCTCTTCTCGGACAGGTACACTTTTTCTTTCTTTGGAATTGAAGGTTGCTTCTACTTCTGAATTTGGCATCTCACCGAAGTCGGAAACCATAATCCTGGTAGTTTTTTTCTTCAATTTAAGGGAGGCCTATGCCTATGAGAAATACAGTCCTGGTAACTTTGAATCATGTTTATGTTCCTAAATTTGGTATGCTAAGCTACATGATTTGGAAGGCCTTGCTTTCATCTCTTTACTGTCTCAAATTGATGAACTCGCAGGTTAGTAAACCGACAGCAAGTGAGGCTGGTGAAAGTGCAGAACTTATTAAAAACTCAAGACAATGCAAATAAACAAAAGGAAAGAACTTCAGGTTAGTAAACCGGCAGCAAATGAACTGTTGTATTTATTCTGCTTTTGTGATGTAAGATACCCATCTCTTCATTCCGTTCGTTTTTCTGCCTTTTTGCTTTACCATTAAGCTTTGTTGTCATATTATAGCTGTTTACTCTGTTTGAATAAAGAAGACGAGGGTGATACCA
Source organism: Linum tenue (assembly GCA_946122785.1). NCBI lineage: Eukaryota > Viridiplantae > Streptophyta > Magnoliopsida > Malpighiales > Linaceae > Linum > Linum tenue. The sequence goes on along the minus strand of CAMGYJ010000005.1, from coordinate 5,537,312 downwards.
TATCAAAGTTCATTCCGGCGAGTTGGTGTTCATGATGAAAGCAATGCAAGAAAGAAATTAGCTAGAGGCACCTTGACATATTTGGTAAACTTAACATATGTCAATATATAGTTCTAGGAGTATCTCACCCTTTCGTTGGTCTCAGATGTAGTTATCTACAAACGTTGCCACCTTCTGGTAGTTTTCCTTCATTCTGCCAACCTGCCCGAGTTGCCTTCCTTCCCCCCCACCCCCCGCTATAGTACTAGGTTTGCGGTAAAACAGAGGTTTCTATAGGTGTACACTGTACCAAAATGTCTCTAAAAAGTCTTTGTGAAGGTAGTAATCATGTTTATCACATATAAATAGGTTTAACCAGAGTACATGAAATGCACTAGAGTATCTTAACAAGTTCCCTACAGTTTTGTAAAGGGGAGGGCTGAAGATCAGGTTTCTAATGATAATTTCTCTTACCTCATCATTACCTTTGAATGTGATCTTTACTTAATGGAATCAATCAACAATTATACACTCATTGTTAAGTAAGAGTTGCTGCATTTTAGAACAGAATTGACAAGTGTTCGGATGTGATTGTCTACAGAATTATATTTTAACTGCTTTTAGGTGGCTTACATTCAACTTGGTTTTGCTGTCTTAATAGATGAACCTGCACTTATCTCCTCAAAGAGTGTGCAATCAGCCAAGGGAAGAACACGATGAGAAGAAACTTAGGGAATTGACAGGACCAGGTAATTCATTTTCTCCTATCCGACAATTATATGCTACATCCCAATTGTGATCCTTAAATCTCTCTTCCATTCTTTTGAGTCCTGGTTTGTTTTGCTGCTGTTTTCCCATTGACAAACTCTTATTCTAATTTTATTGTTCGGGTTATACAGCAAAGCTTCTGCAAGGTAGGGAAGGTAGTTGATTGGTATTGGGACGAAGAAGGAAGAAACACATCTAAGTAAGGGGATTCGTCATGGTTGGTTGCTTATTTTCAGAGTGTTGTTTGGATGCTTATGATCGGAACATGTTCACTGGTTGTTGTCACCAACTTACTCTCAATATGTTCCTCCCACAGGTTTTCGGTGATCCATGGGATTTAGCAGGTAGCTTACACGCTTATTAAGGACTCAGAAGTCAGCTAGGCCCTTTCTTCTGCCTTTTGCTACAAGGATCTCATTCTTTTTCTCCTTATTTTCCTCAGCAACAATCCGAGTATATAATAAACCAATCTAATCGACAAGGTAGGTCTTTCATCTTTTTCCCAACTCGCTAGACCCATCAAGATGTCATCTTATGATCCAAACTCTCCAAGAATAACAAGAAGCAAAGAAGATTCTGAAGGAAAGCAATTACAATTACCTCCAAAGAAGGCCAAGAATAAGGCTGCAAAGTGGAAGGAACTCAATCGGATGATAAAGAAGCTTGAAGGATTTTTACCAGTCACAACTCACAAAGGGTCATGCTATTGGTAGTATTTTGATAGAGTGAATTGTGTCTGAAGCAAATTGAGCAGGTGAGACAAAGAACTGGTGACTGAAGCTATAGACATGGACAATAGCATCAACAAGTGCGAAAATGAAGTGGTGAAGTGCATTTAGTTAGTTCTGTTATGCCTACAAGATAACTGAGGGATGGATATTTCACATTAGAAGTCATCAACAACAACATACCATAATCCAAAATTACCATAACCGTGGTGACAACCTCCTCACTTATAAAATGATATTACTGCAATTTAAGTCCCGATATTGCTGCAATTTAAGTCCCCGCGGCGTAGCCGTGGGTATTGATTCTAGTCTCTGGTAAAGAGGGACTCCTTTCAGATCCATATATCTTTCCTCCTCAACCTTATATCGATCAGGTTTCGAGGTAAATTAGATCGTTCTTGGTTTTTGGTATCGCAGGAGCTCCACAGAAGAAGCTGACATGGGTGCAACGGATAGGGGCGGCCATTGGAGTTGCTAGAGGGGTTCAGTTCCTACACACAGGAATTGTGCCTGGGATGTTTTCAATCAATCTGAAAATCACAGATGTTCTGATGGACCACAATTATCATGTCAAAATCAGTAGCTTCAACCTGCCAACATTTGATGGGAGGAAAGGAACAGTGAGTCTTCACCTCACCAGTGTCCTTCGTTTTCTCTTTCAGAAAGATAATTCAAAATTCTCAGACTTATGCTTCCAGAATGAGCTATTTTCAGGTGGCTGTAGCAGCTTTTTCATCAGGACAAAAGCAGAAGTTACAGAACAGGTGGGTAGGGAGTTACTTCTCCAGCTACCTTGGGATTTACTGGTAATGTTCTTTGAATTTTGATTATGAGTTGAGTGCATACGTAGGCTGACTCTTACAAATGCAGGCAAGAAGGCGGCGACAGTAAAGATGTTGAAGACCTGGGAGTAATTTTACTTGAGATAATAGTTGGAAGGCCCATCATGTACAGGAATGAAGTCAGTGTATTAAAGGACCTGGTCAGTATCTGTTTTTATTCCAGGAGCAATTTCCAGCCTCATGAGTTCTATTAAACAAGCCACCTTAGATAAATTGGTGATGATTCTAGTATGAAACTAAATACATTGATGATGGTCCGTGACTGCCGACTGGTGCAGGTTAGCACAGCAGCTGATGATACAGCTCGCAGGAGTATTGTTGATCCGGAAGTTCAAAAGGAATGCTCAAACGAGTCATTGAGAACAATTGTAGAGCTATGCACAAGATGCCTTTCCGACGAACCGTCAATGAGACCATCCATTGGAGATGTACTCTGGAACTTGCAGTTTGCAGCACAAGTTCAAGAATCATGGAAGGGTGACTGCTGCCTACAGATACATCAAGATTCAACTGCCTCTAGTTCTTCCCAGGCCTAACCAAGGGATTTGTATATGTTCAAATTTATTCTTATTCCAGATTTAGTTATGCCTCCAAGAATATAGATACTATTACAGGATTTGAGGGAGATGGTACTTGGTAGGTTGATCATGAGCAGTGAATGGATATTGTATAAGTAAATCCAGGAGAGAAATTAAGGCCATTCTCAAGCTTTAACAAACAGCTGTCTGTGGAAAGAATTGGGATCCTGAGATTGGGGCGGTTGCTACCTATCATAGACAGAACCAGCATGGTTCGCCTTAGCTTGCTAAATCAGGGAGCTGAAATCATTGAATCAATCAAAGCAACCTCACAGGCCAATAGTAGAACACTATGAGTTGTAGTGAAATATCTGCTGTGGTATAAAAGATGTGTATAACTCTATCAATTCCTGCTTTGTAAACAACACTAATTTACAATAGACAAGTGTGAAGATACAGAAATGAAGACAATGTAACACCTACAATGAACTCTCAACACCTATCCTTTGGATAGCCAACAATGGGAAATCCCTGGAAACCGAGACTCTGACCAAGCCCTAAAGAATAAAGGTAATTTTTACAAAAATAAAGATACAGGAGAATCTGAAGGGGAATGATATATTACCATGTCATCATCACCTCCTTGGAGGACCCAAGATGGCATCCATTTCTACTTCTACAGATCCAACACCTCCCCTTGAAGGTTTGAATTTCTCCGCCTCCTTTGCAATTTGGATGTCACAAGGTGTGCAGTATTGATACAGTACTTTTACAACAAAGCGTGGAATTAGTGAGGCTACAACCACACCAAGCAAGCAAAGCCAAAACAATCCAGTCTTTGCAGTTTCGAAAATGGCCCTGCAAGTTACGGAAGAGCTTCCACAATTAGTGTCTATGATCCAAAGGAGATCAGATAATTAGCATGGGGTTGAATATATGAATTCAAACATAAAGAGAAAGAAGGTGCAATACCAGTAACCAGGTAACGTAGGTATGGCATCAATGACCATTATAGATATGAAAGTTGCCAAAATGGATCCCCATATTGCTGCATGCATGAGCCAATTCCACCGGGTGATGTCCATTGCCAGATGAAGATTGACCAAAATGACGACTGCCAGTGTCCACAGATCCCCTATACTTGCTGCATCAATGGTGCTAATCCGATAAGCAAAGAAAGGGCCAAAGAAAATGACCACACTTTGCCACAGAGTGTCCATCATAGTCAGCCAGAACAACTTTGAGTTGTAATTTTCTCGTCTTTGCCCAGCTCCGTACAGCTGAGGATACTTGAGTAGGGTTTTCCGACTCAAGTCCTTGTCAAGAATACCAACAATGACAGTTGGCACTGCTGTGTAAATTACTGAATACAACACACTGTTCCACTCGTTAATAGCAGTCGTCAAAGTGAAAGCAGTAAAGAGCACATACCTGCAAACAAAGAACATCAGTGACATTAAGTGCCAAGAACTATATAGTATGCAGGTTTGAACCCCTATATCTTACTTTCAACACCTTATGGAGTTCACATCCTAATGTGAGATTGTCACATTAGTATACTGTACACAACTAGAAGGACTCGTATGGAGATAAATTTGTTGCCATATCTTCAATAAGTGCACTACATATGACCAGATTTTGTTCTTAAATGTTCAGTTTAAGCTTTGACAGCTGAGAATATTAGGTAATTCATTCGGTACCCTTCTACATAAGATGAGCAATTCAGTAGGAGTATCTCCATACCTTTAGGAAAGTAGATAGCAGCTACAGCATAAAGGTTTTCAGTAAAATTATGCAGTAAAACAACATAAATTTTAATATTGCTTATATATGAACCTGAAACAATTACTGGGGTTTTTTCATTTTAGAAAATTAGGTAAATGCCAAGGCCAGCCGTCATCAAACTCAAACAACTATACTAAGTCGCTACGGAGAAAACAACAGAAAATTCCTCACACATTTGACTTACCAAAACAAGACAAGAACAAAAATTGCATTCCTGTAGAAGTTATAAATTATCATGTAACCCATTCGCTGGTAATTCCAATGTCCATGGACCAGCAGAAGTGGAACTAAGAATCTGAACTGTCCCATGGCAAAATCAGATGCCATTACAGCTTGCCGACCCTCCTGCCCACTGATTCCAACTCCTACATCAGCCATTTGGATCATAGAAACATCATTTGCACCTGTTACAACCCACCAACAACTTCCCATATCAGCTCAAATAAGCAACCACGCCATTATCATATATGGCACAGAGTATTGCCTTCTGAAAGCATTTTACCAAAGACTCACCGTCTCCAATGGAAAGGGTCATATCAGCTGTCCTATTCTTCACAAGGGAAACAATTCCAGCTTTTTGTAATGGAGCCACCCGACAACAAAGGACCACGGAACATTTGCTGGATAATTCAAAGAGCTGCAGCAAACAAGTAAACAAATTAGCTACAGTTAAGAAGATAAACATATGTTGTTGAAAAGGGAAAGATTCATGTGAATTATAATGTCAATACCTGTTCCTCGAGTTCACTGTCAAGGATATAAACAAGGCTAGCTCCATCAATGATCAAAGCAACCAAGCTTCCAGAAGATGCAGAAATGTCTTCATTATCAGTTGTCCCAGACACATTGCTGAGCTTTTTACATACAAGCAAGGCATCTGATAAACTCTTTCTACATGACTCCTTGGAGTTGCTGTTGATAATAATCTGTGTCATTTTGTTTGTCAGGAGCTTTGAAGAATAGCCAATCGATATGGCAGTTTCTTGTTTATCCCCCGTTAAAACCCAAACTTTAATTGCTGCAGTCCTCAATGCTTCAATAGCTTCTGGGACACCTTCTTGAAGTTTATCTTCAATAGCAGAAGCACCCAGCAAGCTAAGATGGTTTTCAACATTGCTGGCAACCTTCCGAAGTAAAGCAGCGCGGCCAATCAAAGCAGTACTAGCAGCCTCAAAGGAAGAGTGCCACTGCTCAAATTCTGAATCTCTTAATTCCCGCATCCCAACGACAAGTGTTCTCAGGCCAAGGGAGGAGTATGAATGAAGATGACCTTCAGTTGCACGGATTATGCCCACAGTTGAAGTTTTATCGATGACAGTGAACATGGATGTATCAGCACCCTTTACAAAAATTTTGACAGACTTATCAGGGAAGCCTAATATGACAGACATTCTCTTCCTGTCACTGTCAAACTCATGCAAACCCAAGACATTGAACCTGCAATAACGGTAATGTGAAATAAGAGGAATGGAAAAAAAAAACAGTCTACATAGAAATTCTTAGACAGAAAGGTGTTGGAAACGCAGAAAAGGGTATACAATCCAGGTATTATGCACATACATGGATGGGCAGAGCAAACACCGGAAATACACTGAAGGATTCAAGTACCAATTGCCATGTTCAGCATAACATTTAAAGTGATCAGAATGTGCACAGTAATATTTTCACTTCATCTTTAACCCAGTCATAACCTAGTGAAGATCACAAGATTCATGAAAAAGAACATTTTGCAGACAGCATGGGAGAACATAATGGGAAACATATGTGGGAGTGTTAAGGGGAAAACTAATTTAGCAGACATCAATTAAATCAATATAAAGAAAAAGTACCTTTGCCTTTCACCCAGAATATCAATAACTATATGGCCGGAAGTTCGCTCTATAAGCATAAAACCATATGCAGCAGCAGCATAAGCCAGAGCTTGTTCATCAGGAGATTCCCCTTGGTAATCCATCAACTTAACTTCGGGATCAGATGTGTCAACAACGAGAGGCACAATTGTATTACAAGCTGCTAATGCGAGGAAAAAATCACGGATATGTTTAAAATCCTCTGACATCTTTCCACGTCTTAACGCTTGTTGAAGCTGAGGATCAACTTTCACCCTCATTTTTGGACTCACAGTTGCCCCGCCAACTGCACAAGACACCAAGGAATCAGACATACAAGAAAGATTTGGCATAAATTTTTAAAAATACTGGCAACGATAAAAAAATTACCTTGAACAGAGTGCCCTTCTTGCCCATCACCTGAGGTAGCCTCCCTACCACTATAATCTACTCCCCATATACTTGCACACTGAAACTCCATCTTGTTCTCTGTGAGTGTCCCAGTTTTGTCCGAGAACACATACTTTATCTGCCCTAAATCTTCATTTATATTCAGAGCCCGGCACTGAAACCTTGAATTTGATGCCTCATCATACATCTGGGCATCTCGGATCATGAAATAAGCCTGACCAACCCGAACAAGCTCCATCGAGATGTACAGCGAAATAGGAATCATGATCTGGAACACAATTACTGCCATTAGGAATGTGAAGAATATCTCCATTCCCCATCCATAATAGTTATAGTTATCTGGCTCCTCTTCATTGTAATTCTTTCTCCTGTAAAAGGGCATAGTGTCTAACTCATCCCTGTGCCGCCTCAACCATACAGCAGCACATACTGATGCAACTGTACACAAGGCAACAAGAAACAGAGAGAGTATGATAATTTCCAAGTTCATGCGTGTCTCAAGCCTGCTTCTCTTTGAAGGGGCTCCCGAGTTATTCAGCATAGCTTTGGTCTCAGCCCCACAATACACAGCAACCCCAAGAATCGAAGCTGTATTCTTCAGGTCACAGCCTCGAAGGATAATGTTGGAAGGTCCAAGTGAGAGGCGCTTCCCATCAATCTCCATATTTCCATGGAATCCATAGATATTCCTATTAGGTTTCTCACACTTGATCAACCCAGAAAACCTTCCATTCTCAGGATTCTTTGAGAGGGTCTCTTGCTTTGCATACCGCGTCTTCAAATTTGACTCTCCGTCCAAGTTGATGGTCTGCACATAAGCAACCCCTGTAGGGTCACTGGTTGAGAGCAAGACCATATCACAAGGAAGAGTATCATTAGCTTCCACCTTGATAATTTCACCAACCTGAATATCCTTCCATCTCTTTTGTTGGAACTGACCATCCACTAAAACCCATGCCAATCTATTGTTCTCAATCTTATCTGCCCTATGCCTTCTCCAATCCTCATAAGCATCCTTAACTGCCGTAACTAGTAGCACAAATGCAAGTGGCAAAATGGAAGCTCCCCGCCCAAAAACGGCGAGCTGGGGCAACTGATTGAGGATAGCTATAATAAGGAAATAAATGTATGCAACTCGATGGAACTGTTCAAACAAATTTCTAGGCAAGAAAGAAATCACAGAGTATTTTGCAGTCCTAATGGAGTTCCTAGCAAACTCGAATTTATCATTCGTGCTTACAGGATCGTCAATATAGACAAACCTAGCATCTTCTTCATTGATCTCCTTCTGAGACATACTAAACACCTCTGAATCCGCCCTCCTGGATCCATACAACACAGGCTTAGCACCTAAATCACTGAAAGCAACTTCCCTAGTGGAACCCGCTCGAGAAGTCCGAGAAGCACTTCTCCTAGAATTGGAACTCAAGGAGATTTCACTGTTCACGGAGCGGTCAAACTGGATTGGGGAAGGCGAATCCATCGTAGAAATCGAAACCAACTGGAGGGTTTATCGAAAAGTTGGATCTTTTCTTTCCGGCGGATCAGGACCAACTAGAGAGACTGAAGGATCTCATAATCAAATGAGGCCTCACATAGGCCATGATCCGGAGAAGAAGATCAAATGGCTGTTGAGAAACACAGCCAGCTGAAAAAGAAGAAGGGTTTAAGAAACGCTCAGATGACAAATTGAACCAAAAACACAGAACTTGACCTGAACCCAAGTCGCAGATTCCAAAACGAACAGGCAGGAAAGGAAGACTGCCGGAGAAAAGGAAAACCCAGAAGCCAGCAACAGCCCAGCAACAGAAATCAGGCGGCCGGCAATCAAACCCCAGCTAGTGCTGCAGCTCCAAGTTGCCGGGAAGAAAGGGCTAATGGATGAACAAAAGGCAAAGGAGAATCGGTAGACGAGAGGAGAGAAACCGAAGCAGAAGAACAAGAAAGTTGGCTTTGTTGATCAAAGAGGAGAAGAATGAGGAAGATGGAATTGCAGAGAAAGTCAAAGGAGAAGACAAATGCATTGTTATAGCGAGGGAGGTGCGGAGAGAGAGGACGGCTGGCTGGCTGGGAGACTATTCCAAAGACGAGTTTTTCACAACCGGAAACATCCATAGACGAGAAGAGTCATAGATGGGTGGCGACAACAGCATCTCCAGGCAAAGGCAACACTCCTCCTGAATATAATATATAGAAAATTCCAGCTTTTGTTTGTGACTTGGGGGAGTGGGTGGCTCGTCTTTCCTTCTGGAAATTCAAATTCAACATCTTCCTCCTGCTCTTTCTGCAACTGCTCTGCGTTATTAGCAATTACTAATTACCCGTGTTTGTGTTTGTGTTTGTGTTTGCAATGGTCATTGACTCATTGGTAAGCAAGGATTAAAAGCATAAGCCAGGTTAAGGTACTCTGTTAAATAATAGGCCACGCACCTTCATAAGGGGAAAAGAATTAAGTATCTAGCTAATCCTTCATTGGTATTTTTCTTTTTTCAAAGTGGATGTACTTTATAAAATGAGACGTATTGATCTTACGCCAGCTGTGCATAATGTTTGGAAATGAATGGAATTACGGGCGTGTTTACTTGTTGGATTTGAAAATGAAGGTTTTGAGTTATAAAAATCTTTTTAGATTTATGATGAATTTGTTGCATTATGGATTTGGAAGAGTTCATTGTTTGTTTGGTTAATTTTTATCATGGATTTATCATTGATTTGTCTCACAACTTTGCCTTTCATGATCAAATCCCAAGTGAAATGTGGGATTTGCAAATCCGTGGGGTTCCACGGATTTGGATTTAAAAAAAGAGTATAAATCGGTGACCTCCACGAATTTGTGTGCTTAACAAACAATGAAGTTGTCCCAAATCCCTGATACTTGAGATTTGGGTGCCAAATCCATCACCCAAATCCCGCAAGCAAACGATACATTTATGTGTATGAGTTTGATGACACACCACACTTTGTATTCAATCTAATATGAAATTATTAAGGTTTCTTTTATTAACAAGCAACGAATTATGTGCTTTCTGTAAAGTTCTTAATTTTTTTTTTTTTCATGGCGAGATTCACCTCCTCCTAATATAAAATTATCGCCTAATATAAAATTATCGCGGTACAATCACACAAATTTTTTGGAATTCTAAGCAATTAGTTTATATGATCAAATTAATATGTCTAGTTTGTTCAACGTCCTCTTGGAAAAAGAAAGGTAGAACAAAAGTAAAAGTCTTGCGCCCCATTTTCTTTTCTCCCTTTCTTTCGTGTTCTAGATAGGCTGAATCGCAAAATGGCTCTCTCGTTTCCTTCTCTTTTTCTTTCCTTATCAGATAAGGAATGGAAAGTGTTTCTTTAAATTGCAGACGTTGAAAGGAAAATGGAAGAAGAAAGTTATTTTTATTTTAGTGGGCTGTTTGTTGTTTGTTATTTGCTGCAGATGAGGTGACGACTTTTCTTGTTCTTTCTTCTGCTGGTAATTTGATACACTTTATCACATTTGTCCGCTTCTTTTATTTCAACCAAGTTGTTGATCTCTTGTCTCGTTCGATTATTTATATTATTGCTGGAAATTAGCTCTAAAAATCAATTTCATGACGAGAATCCGCTTCATACATACTTAGTCTTGTTTACAATTTGCTTGATACTCTTGGTAGCCAAGATGCCCTTTGTTAGATCATGATGTCACTGACAAATAAAAGATGTGAAATGGTTGAAAATTATTAAAAATAGGGATTCATGTGGATTTTTCCTTTATCATTGGCTTCTTTGGCCATAGCAGATATTACTTACTAATGAATACTAGATAGCAAAGTTGTCAACCTGCGGTTCGACCCGGACCCGATCGAGTTAGTGGGTTAATGATTAATGGGTTACTCGGTTTAGCGGCTAACTCTCAAATGAACTATTTTAACCCGTTTTCAAGGCCGGGTCCGGGCCAACTCGCGAGTTGACAACCTTACTAGATAGTCTCTCGACACACAACAAGGGAGAGATAACTCAGAGAAATGATCTCCTTATCTTCTTCCATCCCCTATGTAACTTGAAAATTTTATGCTGCTTCATGTCAATTTACTATAACAAAATACGAGACGTTATAGATGCAACCCCTAAATCCTAAATCGTACTAGCCCACCAATCAGATTACACCGAAGATTGGTCAAGGGAGAAAATGTGACTTCAAGAATAAGTCAAGTGACACAGAAATGGTAATTGATCCATGTATCAAAAACAGAATCACGGACAATACAAAGGAGAGATACGATCCTCTAGTTTTCTTTCCTAAAAATTGATTCCCAATACGATTAATAGCAAGGCGATATTCTTTTTCTTTTTTCTTTTTTCTTTTTTGACAGTTGCAACTAGCAACGCGATACTCACTGTTAGTATATAGTTTCTTCGCTTTTTCCAATTTGGAAGGATAAATTTATTCATTTCAATGGAGTCTCTCTTCAAATAGAATCTCGAGGGAGGTAATTTCGAAGAAGAGAATATAAAGAGAACAATCAGAGGGGACAAACAACTAATGAGAGTCGCCCGCAAGGCGCAAATGGGTTTCTTTTTCGTCGCCGGCCAGAAGCAGAGCGGCGGAGGTGGCGAAATTTTGGAGAAGGATATTTACTTACTTACGAGTATATGAGTTCGATGAAGCCAAAGTGGGAGCGGAGACGCAACATCATAGATATCGGCGATGATCCGATCGGCCGGATCGCAGAACTGAGATGAGATGCCATTCTCCAAAACGGCAAAAACGATGCATCGGCGGCATGCCCCGCATGGGACGGCTAAAGGGATCTTCCATTTTTTTATAACTTATTTTCAACAGAGTCGGAGAGCATTTTTGAAAATTTTAATATATCTTCATTCAACGTTTTCTTGTTCCACCTGTTTCAAATTTGGACACAATTCGATAAGAAATACGAATAGAATTTCATTTTTCAGGTTAGGGTTTGATTGGATCGGGTTGGGATAATGGGTTGGGCATATGACATGGCAAGTTCAGTGACGTGGCGGGTCGATTTTCACCATTTTTTTGTCCGAAACGGTGTTGATTAGGCGCTCCCGTTAGTCATGTCAGCACAATAACGGACTCCTCTAACGGAGTTGGACGGAGACTAACGGAGAGTGACTAAATGTGACATGTTTTAGTAATTTGAGTGACCAAAATTGTTATTAATTTTTTTCTAGTGACTAAACATGACACATTTTAGTAATTACAATGACCAAATGTGGCATTTACTCATTTTTATCTTTACATTGATAGGAAGTCCATCTTAAGAGTCAAATGTGAGGTTTCAGAGTCACGATATCTGTAAATCAAATCCTCTTTGCGTGTTCAAAGAGTTTGAATGTTGAGAAATTGTGCTAGTTTAACATCCATTGATAGAGTACTCAGATGGTTATCATGGTTTTAACCAAATAGGTTAAACCTAAATTTTGATAGTCATTAAACAAAACAAAGTAACTTAACCACACCAACCAAATTAACCAAACCAATTATTAAATAGTTTGGTTAATTGATTTAAACAATGTAATATAACTTTACATGGAATTAGATCACTCCGTATATTCATCAAGAACTCTACAATTAGTGCTAAAAAAACATGTTTCAAACCCATTTGTGAATATGAGTGCAGCAAGAACATTTCTTGCCATACAACTTAAGACAGGAAATATAGGGCTATTCATCTTCCATTAGTTTTTAAAGATGCCAAATCCAGTTTACCAAATGCTATTAATTGAAATGGTTATCATGATTTTTCATCCGTGTTGTGTTGGAACGGCATTACCTATTGGTCATTGCTTATGTGAAAGGGTTTTGAACTATAAATAAGTGGGTTAGCCATTTGGCTAATGGGTTCCATGGATCCCTCGGCATATAGCTGGGCTGCTCAGCCAGCCCAGCCAACGTTTCCCCGTAATGGCGCTGAAGAATCGGGCCTGAAGAATTATCACATATTCAGTCCATTGATGCCTTTCTTAATCTCGATCCTTACTGGTCGGCTACGTAACCTTCTGCTCTATATCGTCATCTCTGCTCAATTATGCTCCTTTTGCCTTAAACCCTAACCACTCTGCTTTCTGGGGTTTAACGGCTTTCTCATTCGGGTATCCTCTTTGTCTACTTCGTTTCATTTATTCTGCTATTTATCTCAAATTTCCGCTTCTGGGTTGCAATTTGATCGTTCAATGTCTGCTTTCTGCTCTAAAAGTTAGCTCCTTTATTTCTTACTGTCACCGTTCTTTTGGTTGGGTGAAGGCTAATTTGCTGAGATACTGAACCAAAAATGGTGAGGCCGTTTGGGGTGAAGGGGCAGAAGAGGAAGAGGAAAGAGAAATATGACAGAGATGAAGAAGAAGGGGAGGAAGATGTCGCAGAGCCCACGGTTCAGGCAGCGTCGAAGAAAGCTGCGGTAGAGGAGAAGGACGAGAAGGAAATGGAGGAAAAGGAAAGTGAGACTGCAGCTGACGAAATGGCTGGCATCCCAATCGTTCAGATCGATCAACAGACTAAAAAACCTGGGGTCATTTTCGTGCTGGAGAGGGCGTCTTTGGAAGTTGCCAAAGTTGGTAAGGTAAGGTGTTTTCTCTTGTTGACTTGAGGTTCAAATGCTTCCCCAGTTCCCTGATGTTCATCAGTCACATTCGTTTCATAGTTTTATGCTCTATTCATTATGATTACAAAAGTCGTGCTGAGTGTTTAAGGTGATGTTCCAATCTTTGAAGAGTTCAGGTTTTAGCTTTGCGTTCTTGTAAGACTCAGTTACGAGTGTTGTCCTTTCTGATGCAGACTTACCAGATATTGAATTCGGATGACCATGCCAATTTCCTCAAGAGAAATAACAAAAATCCTGCTGATTACCGGCCTGACATTGTTTATCAGGTAACTGCACTTTGACTTATAGGGTTTCCCCTTTCTTGTAAGGGTTGTGAAAAATTTGATGCGGTAGAATGTGTTCCAAGATAATAATATCGCTTTCTTAGTTTTCTATAGGAAGAATCATTCAAGGGATTGGACTATTTCTGTGATGGGATGTTGAAATGTGTTGTTCGTCTGACTAGCCCTAAGAAAATGTTGTGCGTGTATGCAAACTGACTCTAAAGGTTTTGAATTTTGCAACAATGCAACTTCTTGTGTTTGCTCAACAGGCTCTCCTGTCAATCTTAGATAGCCCGCTGAACAAGGCTGGGAGGTTGCGGGCTGTATATGTGAAAACTGATAAAGGTGTTCTTTTCGAAGTCAAACCAAATGTGCGTATACCAAGGACGTACAAGCGTTTTGCTGGCATTATGTGTAAGTTCAACTCAACTCATCCACCTATTGCTCTGGGATCTTGGAAGTATCCTGTTTATCTCTTTTGCCTTGCCCTGCTTGACTATTGACTGCTGCTGCCTTCTGTTGTGTGTAGTGCAATTGCTTCAGAAGCTCAGTATATCTGCAGCGGGCAAAAGGGAGAAGCTTTTGCGTGTGATTAAGAATCCGGTAACCCAGTATCTACCAGTCAGCTCCCGCAAAATAGGTCAGTTTAGCTTCTCTGGGTGTATGTTTGCTTGCCCACTGCTCCATACACGAAGATTAAATGTTACTTGTTCCCTTTTGTGAATCAGGGTTTTCTTACAGCTCCGATAAGTTAGTGGAAATGAGCAAGTATGTGGGGACAGTGAGCAGCGATGCTGATCTTGTGTTTGTGGTATGAATATGATGCCTAAGAAAAAGAGAAGCTTTCTTTTTTTATTTGCTGTTTTTGTATGCTTGGTTTTGCAACTGAGTTTGTGGTAAATATATTTCAGGTTGGTGCGATGTCTCATGGGAAAATCGACTGTGATTACATTGAAGATTTTATAGCCAGTATGTGATTTCTTTCTTTCTTTGCTCTCTTATATGTTTTAGCAGATGACAAATTCGGTTCTGTAGACAACCTCAGATATAATGCCTTTGTTTTTATTGTTCGTGATGCAGTTTCTGGGTACCCCTTGAGCGCTGCATGGTGTATCGCAAGGATCTGTGAGGCTCTTTCGAACAAATGGGGTGTCGTGTAAAACAAATTACACAACCCTGTGCTGTCTCATGCCTTAACTGCACATTCAGACAATCTGCACGGGCAGTTTCGTCGAGTGTATTTGAGCTATGTAATGGAACAAATATATCGTTTTCCATAAATGTTTGGTCGTGTATTTGAGTGTAATTAAAACAGTAACTTTAATCTCAAATACAACGCCAATCACACATACATGGAGATTCTTTTCATGCCAACTGTGCAAAGCATCACTCTGATCATGTTGGGTAATCATACAGTGGACTGATCATTTAGATTCTTAACTCAGAAAAGAGGAAAAGGATTATCGAAGATAAGAACAGGAAGCAAAAGCAAAGCACAAGAATGTGATTCTTGTCAATTTAAACAGAGTGGAGCGATGGGGGCAAAAATAACCATCCACTTCATGTTTTGTTTTGTTTCTTAATCAAGCATGGAGAAAATCATGATGATGGTCTCTGGATTTGTCATGAAGGATCTATCTTCTTCAGTTCCCCATGCAGAGTTATTGGGAGTGCTGGTCATCATCACTTCCATCTCCATTGTTCTTGCCTACCATTATTGCACCACAAAACCCAAAAGTGTTGATTCAAATCTCTTTATTTATCCCATCAATTTTCTACTGTTTGTTGTTGCTCAAGCTGATGTTTGCTTGTCAATTGCTATGCTGTTTTGTGTCTCCAGGGTGCCTAGACCCTGAGAAATTCCAGGAGTTCAAGCTGGTTAAGAAAACAGCAGTGAACCACAATGTTGCCAGATTCCGATTTGCTCTTCCTACCCCGAAATCCGTCTTGGGTCTTCCTGTTGGGAATCACATCATTTGCAGGTGGAACTCTTGTGATATCCCTGTATATTCTGTCGTTCCTTTAGCCATGTATTAAACATATACTACTTCCCGCCTCCTGTGAACCAGGGGAAGGGATGCTGAAGGTCAAGAAGTTACTAAGCCATACACCCCGGTCACTCTGGATTCAGATTTCGGCTACTTTGAACTTGTAGTGAAAGTATGTTTCTTTAAAAGCAATAAGAAAACCCTTTTGTCCCCTCTTTCAATCGTGTTTCCTGAAGAGATTTGGGTGCTGCTAATGGACTCAGATGTACCCACATGGAAGGATGTCTCACCATTTCAGGGAAATGCATGAAGGCGACTATATGGCAGTGAAGGGACCTACGGTCAGTCAGTAGTTCTGTTTGCACATTTTCATGAATGGATATGCTTAGGAATGGAATCATTCCAAATACAATTACTTTACGCTATCACAGGGTCGTTTCACCTACAAACCGGGCCAAGTTAGAGCTTTTGGGATGATTGCTGGAGGATCTGGCATTACCCCTATGTTCCAGGTCCATGTTCAAGCAGCTGCTGATACATTTCTTCAAGTCCAATCATAAAGTTGAGCTTTCATTTGTTCATCCCTTGAACTTCTTTCCCTTTTCAATGTTGCAGGTGACTCGGGCCATATTAGAGAACCCGAAAGACAAAACAAATCTGTCTCTTATCTATGCCAACACAACATTTCAGGACATCCTGCTTAAGGTAACCCCGACTCAATTTTCAACGGATACATCATCATCGTATAATTTCCATAATACTTCTGTTCAATGCTGCAATTTTCTTTGTGGGCTCTGTAGGAAGAACTGGATGGTTTTGCTAGGAAATTTCCCAGTCGTTTCAATGTGTACTATGTGCTGAGTCAGGTAGGTCCTGCTCAAAAATCACCATTTTCCGACTTCCCCTGCATCAATCGATCCACCATTACTAATCCTGTAAACTTAACTGGTGCAGCCACCGGCTGAGGGATGGAGCGGCGGTGTTGGTCGCATAACCAAGGATATGATACGAAATCATTGCCCAGCTCCAGCTTCTGACATTCAGGTCAGTTTCCATCAAGTATACAGAGATTCGAATACAACTATACAATTCATTCTTTCACGTGATCATCAATTATATACAGGTTCTAAGGTGTGGGCCATCAGGGATGAACAAGGCAATGGCTGCTCATCTGAATGAGCTTGGATACACAGCAGATATGCAGTTTAAGTTCTAGAACTGATTTCTTATTTTCTCAGTGCTATGTATACAGATCATTTCATTCTATTCAGCTTACAGAATAACACATTTGAATATCTTCGAAAAATTCATTGGGCGTCAAATGCTAACATTGTGCATGGTAAAAGGTTGCTCTGAGTCTGAGCTTTGAAGAGTGGAAGTGTTTCTGTTTCCTTGTTAATGGGGAGCAGACATTGGGTTACGTGCACATAAGTTTCTCATATGATATTCAGGTCACTGATCTGGCATAGCATTCTGGAGATGGCTACCATATCCCGATAATTCAGATGGTTACAATAATTACAACTAGGCAGAACACAAACTCACTACCTCTTCAGTTATGGACTTCCATTTCTACAAAAATGCTAGAATATCTGCTGCAATGTGGAAGTGTCTCCTGATGCATGGACTGAATGACAAAGCTGCAAATCTATGTAACGGTGGTTAACCACTGGTGGCTCCAGCATTGAGGAAGAGGCTTTGGTTCGAATGCCATGGGAAAACTCTTAGATTTTCACGTACAAGTCCCATTCCAATCCCGGATGACCAGTGTTGTCAGTTGACAACACGCCACATCTATTCAAATCAGCAAGATTCAACCAAGTTAGGGCAAAGAGAAAATCGAAACACTAATGGAGGCATAAGCAACAACCACATTAGCAACGTTAGTTTGTTTTGAAGTTACGACATCAAAGAATGCACTACATATGAGATCATACCCACAAAAATTAGGTCAGCGAAATTGATTACCTAAATCAGAGAATATCATACAACTGACTCGTCATAACAGAAAAAGAGAGGAAGCCAAAAGCAAGAGTAACAAGGTGTTTAGTAGAGAAACTGTATGCTACCTGCAAGATTCTTTATGCTGTTAAATTTTCCTCGCTTTCCTGCTTCCTGTTTTTCCCCTGCCTTTTCCTACAGCAAATGGAAGAACTGATTAGCAAACAACATGCCACAAAATCAAAGATACATAACCAAAAGGAAGAGCTAAATTCACCAAATGAAAGACACCTAATAACCATGATCACAGAAATAATAGACACGTACATGACATGGCTAAGTATGGCACCACCAGTATACTAGTTTATGACTACTTTCACTGCTAAAATAATGTTCATGGGTCCATTAGAAACTCCCTATCAGATTCATAATGGCAAACATTCCAGTCAATGTTCTCCGGATGTTTTCATAACATATGACAACTTAACACCGAGAGAAGTTCCACACAACTAACTGGACGCAGATCAATAACCACTATCAGCATAGTATAATATGTAACTCCTTTAACTTCCGGTTCACCCCTTTCTCCTCACTGCTTGGTCTACCTAACCACATACAAAAGCCTGACCTGAGAAGCAAATAGTTGACTGCCCAAAAAACGACCAGGATCAGAACATAATAGCCTATGAACAAAACAGGAATTAACTCTGCATCCAATGATTTCGAAAGAACTTTGTGGTCAATCTCACTGAAAGTTATAGTCTTGATGCTGTTAAGTGTGAACAGAACATGTAAGAAGATCCATATATACAGATGGGCGTGGTTCACATGTCACATTGAAGCAATCGTCAAAACAGAATTTTAGTATACAAAGCAGCAGAGCATGACTATAAGACAGTGAGCCTTCAGAAGTAGGAAATTCCAGTTAATTAAAAGTGCAGAAACTTACTCCTCGTATGATGTGATTAGTGATTTGGGCCTTTCATAACCATCTTCATTTTTCCGAGGTTTTGGTCTGCTAGCAGTCTGCCTAGTTTCTGGTTTCCAGTTTGCCTTGATAAGAGATTGACCCAACAAATCAGCAATGTCTGTTGCCATAGCTTCAGCCTTCTTCCCATGTGGGAAACGTTCGTAGTCAAATTGATGAGACAACCATAGGTACATCGACAGAACTTGATGTTTGGTCTCCAGGTCCAGGAGCTCAGAGTCATTCCTAGCAGAACCTTTTGGCATCCCCATTGCTATACTAGCAGGTACTTTCTGACCGTAGTCAGAAGCAAACCTTAGAAGATGGTACATTGATTTTGGGTCCCTAATATTAGCAGGAGCAAAACAAAAGTTGAAACGATCTTGCAGAGATAAACCCTTAACTTTCTCCAACATATTTGCTACCTTCTTTATGTGATCATGCTTACACAAGAAGTACATTCCATCAAGACGGCAACTTTCAGCAAACTTTGCCAGAATCTTGGGGAAATTCAGATCAGGAAGTTGCGCTGCGAATGATTCGACCTGCTCAAAGAAAGGAAATAGTCCCACTTTCTTAATTTCGTCAAAAGGTTGCTTTAAGCACTCAATAAGGTACGCAAGATCATCTAGATGCAAGGTTGTGGTGAGTCCAACTGGGAAGCGACTTCCTCTTCTACCAGCTCTCCCTGCAATCTGCTTGACCTGGGTTGCTGGAACAGGTACAACCTTGTCGCCATTGTATTTGGAGAGATTGTAAAAGACAACTCTTCTGATATTTAGATTCAAACCCATTCCTACTGCATCACTTGCAACCAATACATCAAACTCATTGTCCTGATCATTGAATAAATTAGCTTGCTGTCTGCGAGTCTCGGGAGGCAATGCACCATAAATAACACAACATCGATGCTTAGTGTTTTTCTCAATTGCTAACTTCACCTCAAATATTTCTCTCCTTGAAAATGCAACAACACAGTCCCCAGACTTGACATTTTTCAGATCTCCCAACAAAGTTTTGGCTTCAACCTCCAACTTCTTGAACCGCTCGCAATGGTGTACTTCCAATTCATCTCCAGTTTCTGCACAAATCTTTCTCACAATGTCAAGCACACTTGGATCGCCACATAGATGAATTTCATCAGCCTTCACCCCCAGCAAAGCTCTTGTCCAGGCAAAGCCTCTGGTTGCGTCTGCCATCATCTGGATCTCATCAATAACCGCTACATCATACATCTCATCAATAGACACCATTTCTATAGTACAAGAAACATGGTTCGCAAAAGGAACCTTTTTCTTCTCTTGCCCAGTGAGAAGACTACAATAAACCCCAAGGGAATTCATCTTATCAAACACCTCCATAGCCAAAAGCCTTAATGGACCGCAATAAATACCCTTCTTTGCTTCCTTAAATCGCTGCAACGCCTCGTAAGTCTTGCCACTGTTAGTCGGCCCACAATGGTATACGACCTTACGTTTCATTGCCCTAGCAAAAGGAAACCAAGTGTCCGGCTTTGTAAGATCTGCTTTCGAAATCATAGCCCTGAAGCTCTTCATCTCATCAGCGAACTCTTCTAGACAGTATTCAGCAAATATGGGGAAAAGGAACCTAACAGCATCATCACAGGGACCAAGCGACACCAGATAAAGCCCAAGCTCAGCAGAACACTTATCCAAGACAAACTTCCTAAACTTCTGAACAGCTGTAGGAAAAAACGACATGCCAATATAAAATGCAAGGGCCTGGTTAGCTGCCCAACCTGAATTTGCAAAGTAAGAGAACACATCCTGGATTGCTTGCCAGTCAGACCGTCTCATCTTATCATTCTTCTCGGCCATCTTAAGCTCCCTGTACAATTCTATCGGATCACATAACGCCATATTCCTCTTGACAACAGTTTTTTCGCTGGCATGAGCATCATCAATGCCATCCGGGCGCACATCACTATCATCAACATCATCAAACCCCTGGCTCGTCACATTTCCTGCCCCAAAACCAGCATTCACATCAACGTCTGCACTGGCGCTCGCATCGCTGTTCCCACCATCCCCATCCTGGCCAGAGGTTGAAAATAATCTCACACCAATTGAATCAAAGGTGCCAACTTTGGAGCACTTCGATGGAGCTCCCGAAATAATTAGCTGCAGCTCGATCAAGCTAGTAAAGATTTGACGAGAAGGAAAGCCAAAAGAGTGGTAAATGTAGCGACCTGTGGATGATGCCCTGTTGTCGAATTGCCTCAAAGAATGCAAATTCGAAACAGCGAGGTAACCCCTGGTCCTGGAACCGGCGGTTTTCGACTTACAGAGCCGGAAAAGGGATGAAACACAACCCCGCGCCATAGTTCTTCTTCTTCGAAATTCAAGAACAGGGAACTAAGCAATAAGCATGCGCGCGAAGCTTCAGATACCAGACAACGATCTCGGAATGCAATTGACTTCCGTGAGAAACCGAATAGAATGCAGGGTGATGGATGGACGGGCGGTCAATACCCGTCAACCAGCTGGACCAGGATGCGCGATTACCGGGTTATAAATCTCAGGGCCTTTCCTTTCCCACTTCGCCTTATTTTTGTTCTCAGTGGCAACGGGTGGAGGGACGGAGAGATCCTACGAATGGCAACAGTGAGTAAGCACTGTGGAGGGTCGGAGTTGGGAGTAGCCGAGTCGCCGTCGATGGATGTCTAGGGTTTTAGAGAGGTTTTACATGAATGAAACCGGCGACAAGAGGTTTTACAGAAACGGCTATGCATAGCATCATTTTCCACCCAATGAGAAAAATGGGATGTCAAGAATCTACCTAAATAACGGTTTGACCCAACGGGTGAAATTACATGGTAGGCATGTGAGCCGGTTCGGATCAACCCAGTCTAAAAAGCAAAAATTCCTCCAGAGTCCAGCCCATGAATGGCCGAGTCCGATGAACTTCCACAGCCCGGGCCTTCGTTTTGTGCGATATTGGGCCGTCACGCTATCCAGCAGCCCAATCCCGTGGGCTTTCATCTCTATCTCAGAAGTCACCAGTCATAAACATAAAGGAACCCTTCTCTCCCATTTCCCAAACCCTAGCAGAAACGTTTGAGTCTCGTCTGCCGCGCCGTGCAGTCCTCTCTCGACTCTCGCCATCTTTCTCTGCTCTCATCAATGTAAGTCTCTCGTCGTCCCCGGTCCGATCGACAGTATCGTTTTTCGTTATAGGGTTTTCCTTTGTTGAGAGTCCTCCTCCGTCGCCGTCCACGTCACTCGCTGTTTCGTTCGTCATTTGATCGTTTTTTTCTCTTTCTGATCTGCTTGTAGCTAGAAACAATGTCGTTCGGAGAGGTGGCATGCAGTTACGCTGTGATGATTCTCCACGATGATGGCATCCCCATCACGGTACGCATCTCTTGGAACCCTTATCGAATTTCAATTTTGTCCCGGTAGATTTTGTTTTAGAAGGATGAATTGTGTTGTGTTGTGTTGTGGTTTTCGCCCACTTTGCTGAATGAATGTTTGGTTGCTTAGGCGGAGAAAATTAGCACATTGGTTAAGACAGCGAATGTGAACGTTGAGTCTTACTGGCCAAGCCTGTTCGCCAAGTTGGCCGAGAAGAGGAACGTTGACGACCTGATAATGAACGTTGGAGCTGGTGGCGGCGGTGCTGTTGCCGTTGCTGCTCCTGCTGGTGGAGCTGCTGCACCTGCTGCTGCTGCCCCTGCAGCTGAGGAGAAGAAGGTGAGTTCTGAGTTGCCTAATTCCTCTCTTACGCTTTTGTTGTTCGTATTGGCTGCTTTGAATTGTAGACAGTGGGGCTAGGGATGGCAATGGGTCGGGTTGGGGTTTGTCAAACCCAAACCCAAACCCATGGGTTTATCCGCCAAAAAAACCCGGGGTAAAACCCGTTGGGTTTGAAAAACTCAAACCCAACCCAACCCGCTGGGTATCCGCGGGTTCATGGGTACCCGTGGGTTTTTGTGGTAAAAAATTTACAATAACAAGTTTCTTTCAAAATAAAAGTTTAACATCAATTTTCTCATACAAATTAATCATACCAAAAAACACAAATCTAGAGCATACAAGCAAACCGCAAATGATCAATACAAATTGTTCAAAATTAAAGATAAACATCTATAAACAAAAGATTAATTGAAAGCTTCTTCCTTGTCAACTAAGTTTTTTCACTCTCCACTTCATAATATCAACTTAATTCTAAACAATTAGAAAGAACAAGTTATACATGTCTCCACAAACATACATAATATTAATTGTTTAAGGAAAATATATTATTTAGAATATTAAATATACCGGGAAAGTAATTATATGTGTGTGGGCGGGTACCCATTGGTCGGGTTTACTTAAACCCAAACCCAACCCGACCCGGTGAATAGTGTAGCGGGTTTAAACCCGAACCCGGCCCAAAACCCGCCAACACGGATTTTATCCGCGTTGACCGGGTTGGGTCGGGTGGGTACCCGTGGGTTCGGGTTTTGTTGCCATCCCTAAGTGGGGCAGCGTTCTTGATTTTAGTTTTACTCAGTTTGGTATTTAAAGTAATGGCGCGATGAATCTTTATTTGCAGGAGGAGGCCAAAGAAGAGAGCGACGACGACATGGGTTTCTCCCTCTTTGATTAGTAAGAAGAAAGCGCGATTATACATCTGTTGCCATGGTTGTGTACTTGTGTTCTGTTATCTCCCAAGTTTTGATTTAATTGTAGTTATTAATGTCCTTTTCGGAGGAGGGTTGAGGTATTGTTCTTGTTGCCACACAAGTTATATGTTCTGGAATTGAGATCCTTTGGAAAGTTACTTCTGCTTTTGGTGTTTTAGGGATAATACGAAATACT
The DNA here is from genome assembly GCA_946122785.1 of Linum tenue. Lineage (NCBI taxonomy): Eukaryota > Viridiplantae > Streptophyta > Magnoliopsida > Malpighiales > Linaceae > Linum > Linum tenue. The sequence goes on along the minus strand of CAMGYJ010000005.1, from coordinate 5,513,859 downwards.
TGAGACTTGTTTCCCATTTGTGTCCCTTTTATCATGTGTATGATTTTGGCTTCTGCCCCCATCGTCTTTGGCTCGCCCATGAATGGTTACTGGGCAAGATTTCTGACCTAAAGGAGAAACACTGTTGGTGTCGATAAAACAGAATCGACCAGCCAATGGTTGTTTCGTGTTAAATTGTCTCGTCGGAGTTCTTCTGTCGCTATTAACACTTCTTGATAACTTGGGAGGTTGATTCCTTGATGCCAGAGCAGCAATTGATTGGCTTGCCCTAGGCTGCACCTGCTGGAGTTGGGTGCAAAGATGTATGTGGTCTTGACAACTTACAACTTGAAGTAGATGACAAGTAACCAAACCCAGGGAGGAGGAGGAGGTGAATACGTAACAAACACCATCACTGTTCCATATTGTTGAGGAAATTAAGCCAAGAAGAATTAAGCCAAGAAGAATATTACATAAAGTATCTTCCAAATCCTAATTTCCATGTCCTCTATCTACCTCTTTCCTGAAGGCCTCGACCGATTCTCTTCTTCACTCGTTCTTCTCCAAATTCCTCTTTCAATCCCTAGCAGGGAAGCCCGCTCAAAGGCTACAACATACATGTAAATTATAAGAGGGAATAAACTAGCACTTAAGAAACCAGTCATCGAGCAAACTTGCAGTATTTATACTAATTAAAGTAAGTATAATCGACTGGTAAAAGAGCGTGGATTAAGGAAAAAACCATACAACAAAAGTATTTTAACATAAGTCATAGTAAAAGGAGAAATTTCCTTAATTCACCGTTGCAAAAATGTTAATGAAATAAAACTTCGTTTAAAGTAAAGTCCTAGTAAAAGAAGATGAAAAAATAGGGGTTAAAATTAAGATGAAAAAAATAAAAAAATTACACATCCCCCAAAGGCACAAACCAGCTTGGCGTGCAAGGTTGTTAAACAGATTTATGCCAGTGTGCCGGTTTAGCAAGTGGAATGGTTCAACCGGTGGTACATACTGATTTGTGCCGGTTCATGTCAGTTAATATTACAAATAAAATTGCAAGTACTCATATTTAAACATGACATTTAACGTCAATACCTAAACATTTATACTTGAATCCAACAAATAACATCAATATTTAACTTATATACTAATAAAGTAAATAATAAAATAAGATCATTTTACTTAGAGATTCGTATATCAATCATGCCGGTCATACCGGTGGTGTCACGCCAATTTTATGACTCGTACCGGTTGAACCCGATACAACCGGTGGCACGCCGGCCGGCGTAACAACCATGTTGGCGCGCAATAGACGAAAGTTGCCCCAATCCAAAAAAATCCCTCCCCCTTTGCCTTCTTCCCATCCACTTCTCTCTTCCTCGGTTACTATTCAACTTTCCGACCACCAAAACCCTAAAACCCTACACAAAACCTCAGTTCCTTCCTGTATCCCACATCTACACTCGCAGTTCCTTTTATCTTCAATGGCATGACCCCTTCCGCATCTTCTTTCACTGTTCCTTTCCTCGATTCCATGGCTCTTTCCTCCACCCTCCGCTTCTCTTCTTCTCTCTTCCAGCACCACCTTCCTCTCTCCCCCACGCGATTCGCTTTCCTCCGCTACCATTTCCCCGGTCATTTCCGTCCCATCTCTGCATTCCCCTCTGCCGGGACCCGCTTCAACCCCATCCAAGCGCGTCGCAGGGACGATGCCGACGGCCAGAATGGGAGTCTGCTTGCGAAGGATTCCGACGATAGTGGCAGAGATGGGCGCGTGGTTCCTACCGAGCTTCACAAAGAGGCCACTGAGGCCTACATGTCCTATGCCATGTCGGTTCTGCTCGGAAGGGCTTTGCCGGATGTCAGGGACGGGTTGAAGCCTGTCCACCGGAGGATATTGTGAGTAATGTTTTTAGGTTTAATTACGGTTCTGCTCTGCTTTCCGTCTCTCCCAACTAGTGGCGGGGTTAAGGAATTGGAATTGAGAGTGCGGAGAAAAGGCGGAGTAACACTTATGCGGGGTTAACTTTATTGAGCTCTATCGTAATTGTTCTAAACTCCGGCTGCAGATTCGCCATGCATGAACTGGGTCTCTCATCGAAGAAGCCGTTCAAGAAGTGTGCTAGAGTTGTTGGTGAGGTGTGAAAGCTGTTTTCCCCCCTCCTTAAGCGATGAACGAGTCATGCATTCCATTTCCGATTCAGCAGGCTGCATATACGGAATCAGGACGTAAGCTTTTGGTTCGTTTATTGCAGGTGCTTGGTAAGTTTCACCCGCATGGAGATAGTGCCGTCTATGATGCATTAGTGAGAATGGCCCAGGTAAGCTCCTACATGCTGAACCTATTATTTTCATGTGCCTTTCATTTCTTCGCTGCATGCCCTTTTTGTCAGGAAATGTTTCATAATTTTAGTGGGATATGGTAACCCCGATGCCAATCCATATTATAATGTTATTATATTTACAAGTTCTATTATGTATGGGATGAATCACTTGTTGCTCTTGAGAAGATGAACTGTGACTGGAAGTCCCAAAACTTGATTTACCCGTTTAATTTGTTCCTCATGGCGAGCTGATGTAAAAGCAGTTTCTGACCACAAAGTTTGCTATCATCTTGGCATGGCTTTGGTATCTCACAGAATGTCCACCAATTAGTATACGTTAACTGAGAGAACCCTCAACGTGTTTTCATTCATTCTCTAAGTTTCAGCTGGCAATGCTTTACACCCTTTTCGAGTGAGTGATTACTATGAATTATATTGCTTATATTATCATTTGGAAATCCTCTTTCTACTGGATCCAGGATTTCTCGTTAAGGTGTCCACTCATCCAAGGCCATGGGAATTTCGGGTCCATTGATGCAGATCCAGCTGCTGCTATGCGTTATACAGAATGCAGGCTGCAAGTATGTCAAAGCTTCACTTCCTTGACAGTAGACTTGATGTCTAACCAAAAATTTTCGGTTCAATTATGTTAGCAGGTGGCAAAATTAGTTTTTCTTGACTATATTTCTATAATGCTATCCTAAGTTGCTAGAGATAGGATAAATAATATCTTCCCTCATGGGTTGTCTGATTAGTTGGATAGTTCATCCTTTTAGATGATAATATCCATATATGGGACTGCAACCGCTGGAAATATGAAGAGGGTCTTTGAACTGTTGGGTAAACCTGGCAATAAGAATGATTTGATACTTAATCGAGGTCCTTTTACACACCATCAATGAATTGTTGCCAAAATTGGTGAACATTATTTTTGAGGAGTCAGAACTGTCCATTAATAGCAATCTGAATCTCTGGACTCTAGCTCAGTAGTTATCTTTGCCTGATACAGAGTTTGTGAAAGATGAGAAAAACTAGTTCTTTCAACTACTGGAAGCATTTTTATCCAGCACGTTTGTAAGTTCTGCATGTTCCATTGTAGGCACTGACGGAAGCAGTTTTGCTGGCTGATCTGGAACAAGATACGGTAAGAGTTAGCTTGCTATTTACAAATGTTTGTATTATGCCTAGGTTCTCAGAATATTTCTGACCTACTCTGTTTGATAAAACATATTTGCAGGTTAATTTTGTGCCCAATTTTGATAATTCCCAAAAGGAACCGTCACTTTTGCCAGCTCGTCTTCCAAATCTGTTGTTGAATGGTTCTTCTGGAATTGCGGTAACCTAGACATATTTCTGTTTCTAGTGCAGTGGTTTCTCAGAGGCCTCTGCTTGTTATTGAATATTAGCTTTGCACATTTGCTAGGTTGGCATGGCAACCAATATTCCTCCCCATAACCTTGGAGAGGTGGTGGATGTCCTATGCGCATTAATTCACAACCCAGAAGCCACTGTAAGCACTAAGTTGATGCATTATTTTTATTTTGGAAAGTATCTTTTTCTTATAGGGAGTATTGGACTAGCCATAGTGTGTTGAGTTCCAGTAACCTTTATCTCTTCAGTGGGTCAGTATGGAATCTCTTTTGTCATGCTTAATCTACTGATGGTGAACCTGCAAAATCCTTGGTTATATTTTTTTAGTGGAGTTGCATGTTGTTGATGGATAATTACTAAAGTTTGAGTTGTTGGGTCTAGGCAGAAAGTTCCTTTTCCAGGACAATGACATCTTCCTGGACGGTTGTTTGTAGAATGGCATCTTCCTGGACAATGATATCTTCCTGGAAGGTTGTTCTATGTGTCGGGAGATGGGAACCTTGGTTATGACTTGGGTACTTTTTGAACAAGTTTCTGGATTGAAACAGCCAGATATCCTCATTGTTGAGAGGAGATAGAGGGAAAAACCAATGTTGAGATGCTGCTTCCTTGCTTGGTTTTGTATGTTTTTATATAGCTGGGAGATAGGAAGGTGATCCCTTCATCTTAAAAGTGCCGAGAATGCATAAGATTGTGTCGGTTTGGTTGCTTATTTGGAACTGACGAACTGTGATTAGAGTGAGCTTGATGCTTTTCAGGCTGTTTAGTCTGGTTGTACATGCTGGTTAGCTGGAGGCTATATATAGCTGTTAGGAAAGAGAATTGTAGAGGAGAATATTTTGTTTGTAAAGAAAGGTCTTCATTAAATTGTTGCTATTCTCTCTCCAATTTCAGCACAAAAGAGATTGCCTTCCTGTTCATTCAGCTTATCATCTGTGTTTCATTGACAGTTGCAAGAACTCTTGGAATACATGCCAGGGCCTGATTTCCCTACTGGAGGTCTAATTATGGGAAATGTAGGGTATGGAGAGTTCTTATTCTGACTTTGTTCTTTCAAGCATTGATTTAAAGCATCGCCCTTTTTTTTTTTTTTTACTTTGCTGCAAGTGAAATCTCCTAGATATTTTTCTGTAGTATGCATGAAATTTTTATTCCTACTATGATATTTTCTAGGCGTAGTTTAGCAAATCTTGTTTGATATCATTGGGGAATGAGTATAACTGAGGATCACGGTACCACTATAAGATGTGTATATATGAAAGGGTCCTGATATATGGCTGGCTGGTGAAGGATCTTGGACGCTTATCGAACTGGACGTGGGAGAATTGTAGTCAGGGGTAAGACAGAGGTGGAACTTGACTCCAAAACAAAGCGGTCTTCTATTATCATAAAAGAGGTAAACATTACAGTTCTTTTGGATTTTTATTTTTATTTTACTGTTATTATTGGGTCTGCCTGTTGTGTTCCTCGCTGAATATTGGTTTCCACCCAAACAGATTCCATATCAAACAAACAAAGCTTCCCTTGTCCAAAAGATAGCTGAACTGGTGGAGAACAAGGTACTTTCTTGTTGTCTATAAGGAGTGTGCCACAGGAAACCAGAAAGTTAAGAGTGTGTTAACGTATTTTATACATCGTCATCTATTTGTTGTGTTGTGAAGCTTAGAAAGATGCAGAGAAGGGTAATATGAAAGAGATCCGAGGCTCTTATTAGGATGTTTACTTATTATAGATTGACCTGTGATAAACTTATGATTTATGAAGATCAGAAACTTGTTGTTATTTGTATTTTTTTTTATTCCTTTTCTTTGTCATTGGCATTTACAGAGTATAGAGAGCGTTACTGATATCCGTGATGAAAGTGATCGTACTGGTATGCGCATTGTAATCGAGGTATAATAAATATTTGTGAAAAGTGTACAAGGATAGAAGTGCTTCACTTTACTCGCAAACTATTATAGTTAGACTTAAATTACTTCCTTGCAAATTGCAGCTGAAACGTGGAGCAGAACCAGCGCTTGTCTTGAATAATCTTTATCGTCTAACTCAGCTTCAAACTAGTTTTAGCTGCAACATGGTTAGGTGAGTAGTTCATTGTCCCAACTGGTTAAACCCATTAAGAACGTAAAGGATTGTTTGAGATTCGAGACTGCACTTCATTGTTTATATAAAATGTAATCAGCTAATGACCATTTCATGTGTCCTTTAATGTGAAACGGAGGTTGTGGATTGACCAAGCTTAGCTGGGGCCGATTGCATTTTATTCTTGAAGAGATTGTGTCCTCATGAAACTGGATATGAAAAATTGTTGTTATATTTTTGAACTTTTCAATGTTTCTTAGGCCACACTTATTGTATGCAGGAGAGAGAGATCTTTAGTTATGAGTATGAGCATGTTTTAATTGATGGAAAGAGCATGATGAGTTTAATATTAGTTGCTTTACATGGTGGCTGTTCCACCAGGATTTTTGTGGGGGTACATATTTTTTTCTAACATAGTTGCTCAATATACTCGTGATTGGTGGTCTGACACAGTATTCTGGATGGACAACCTAAACAGATGGGACTGAAAGAATTGCTTCAGGTGATTACTCTTACATGGTTTCATCAGAGAACTGCATCTTCTTTACATGCAACACAATTATCCATCAATCCTTCCATTTGTTTTATATGGAAAGCACCTGCACTCTGTTTTATGTATTGCTAGCTTCAGAATATTACGTGGGCATAAACTTACCCTTGTTTTGCTCTTGCCAGGCATTTTTAGACTTTAGATGCTCTGTTGTTGAGCGACGTGCGCGGTTCAAACTTTCACAAGCTCAGGAGAGGAGACATATCGTTGAGGTATGCTAAGTGATTGCGTTGTTAGTTAAACCATGGTATTGTCACGGAATATACTACTAAATACATCTCCATTAGCCAACCTGAGATGTTTACCATCCTTGTCATGTGCTTGTGTTTGATCTTGTTTCTATACATGGAAGAGCTATTTTCAGGAAATATATTAAACTGATTTCCTTTTATTATTCGCTGCTCACTTATACGCATCCTGGAATTTATGGGCTTACGGTGTCGTTTCTTCTCAGGGTATCGTGGTGGGGCTTGATAATTTGGATCACATAATTCAAATCATTAAGAAATCTTCCAGCAATTCAGCTGCATCTAGTAGTCTTATGAATGGTATGCCATGTTTTGTTTTTAAGATAGGAACTGATTTGACTTTAATGAATGCAAATCCTGAAAAATTGGGGAGTAAATAGACGGTAGAATTTAATCAGAACTTGGATAAGCTAAAGTGACGTACATGACTGTGCTGACCTGATATATTGGCATATCATGCACAGTTTCTCCACATGAATAGCAGACATTGCCAAAGTTGAAGCAGTTGAGGCTTTCATTTGCTTTTGTGAATTTTAAATGACTAGAAGTGTCAATAATTTGTTCATACGTATGTCTCAGATGGTATAATGTAGTTATCAGAAAGAAATTGTATGTTGTCATAATTATCTTCTATTTCTGAATGAGATTGTCATTTTGATGTGTCTCACTTGGATTACTTGATCATGTTTAATCTTTTCCAAGAGTTTTGGGTAGTTGATCCTTTTCTTTCTTTCTTTCTTTTTCTTTGTTTGTTTGTTTTCTTCTTACAGAATTCAATATTTCAAGTAAGCAAGCTGAAGCTATATTAGATATAAGCCTCCGAAGGCTCACCCATCTCGAGGTGCATAAATGATGCTTTGGATGCTTATATTTGTTCGAAAGCAGATATTTTGGTGATAAGCCATCTAAAGGCAACTCACACCTTTTTGTGCAGAGAAGTAAATATGTAGATGAAAAGAAATCTCTTATGGAACAAATCTCAAAACTAGAGGAGCTACTATCAAGCAAGGGGAAAATGTTACAGGTACATACTCCCTTTTTCAGTTTCGTTAATAGTTTCTGGTAAATAAGTATTAGTGAACCTCCTAAACCCTCTGTTGTAATATGCCCCAGCTCATAGAACAAGAAGCTGTTGAGCTCAAGCACAAGTTTTCAAACCCAAGGCGCTCTATGTTGGAATATTCTGATGACGGGCAGCTTGAAGATATAGATGCTATTCCAAATGAAGAAATTCTGTTGGTTTGTGACCCTAAGAATCCTTAAATTTCTTAATTTCTTATGCTCTTTTGAATGAATTTATTTACTTCATGGTGTCACGTGTGTATTGTTGATTGGTTTCAACAGAATGGACTTCTATGCTGAAGTATTCTTGTTTGTGTGACTTACAGGCTATCAGCGAAAAGGGTTATGTTAAGCGGATGAAGCCCGACACCTTCAATCTGCAGAAACGTGGAACCATTGGCAAATCTGTTGGGAAATTGAGGGTCAATGATGCAATGTCAGATTTTGTGGTCTGTCGATCACATGACCACATTCTTTATTTTAGGTAATTACTCTATGTTTTTTTATCATGCTTTATATGAATATATGTCCAGTAGAGGCTAGACAAAACTTGTCTCTGGTGAAAAGAGTAAGTTCCGCTGCCTAATTTATGTTCTATATTATTCACACATTGGTTTTCCGTTTGTCATATTTTATCAACCCATTTACTGCACTCAACAACTAGACATTCTCATCTTACATCCAGTCAATCAGGATTACCTCTTGTGACGATTCTTTGACTTTAGTTTTCGATTGCTAGTATGTGCTTATTTCTTAGTTTTTGTATCATGGCGACGTTTAACGGCACACTGTCCAGTTGATAAATTTATTGATTTGTATGTATTATGTCAACGTTTCCATAATGATAATGGCAGATGAATTGCTAATCATTGCTGGTTGACCTGACATTTCCCATTTGATAATGGGTTGGTCTAGACATTTTTATCATGATATTTCATTGAGCTTTAAATGTAACCTTACTTTTGCAGTGACAAAGGTATAGTCTACTCATCACGTGCTTACAAAATTCCTGAATGCACCAGGAGTGCTGCTGGTACTCCTCTGGTTCAGGTAATTTAGCAGTCTTGTGCTTTGCTCACTGTTAATATTTTCTGATGTCTGACTCTGCTAATTATCTCATCATATGGAGACAGATATTATCATTATCTGATGGTGAGAGAATAACGTCCATAATTCCTGTGAGCGAATTCCCCGAGGATCAGTATCTACTGATGCTCACAGTCAATGGGTACATCAAGAAAGTATCTATGAATGTCTTCTCAGCCATACGCTCAACTGGAATAATAGCAATTCAATTGGTTTGTATCTTTTGTGCTCCATTTTCTGTATCTCTGCAGTTGATTGCATATTATATAAGCAAGCTGAAACTGGTAATTTGTCAGGTTCCTGGTGATGAGCTGAGGTGGGTGCGCTGTTGCACAAATGACGATCTTGTTGCTATGGCTTCACAAAATGGATATGTTATCCTAAGTTCCTGTGACAAAGTATGTAGGTCGTTCTCTTTGTTGCATATTCCATGTTTGTGAACCTTCCTTACATGATCTTTAAGCATTCTGGGGTCATTTAATCGATTATAGAAATTATAATTCTTGTATCGATTTCATGGCCATGACTGAGTTGTTGCTCATTTTGTCGGGTTTTCTTTTGCCTGAATTTGTTTTAAGCTTGACGCAACACTTTTTTGTAAATATGCTTTTTAGTGTATTGTTCGACCTCTGCATTCACTAACCTGTGTTATGCACCATTTTGGCAAATCAGATCCGGGCACTAAGCAGGAATACTAGAGGGGGAGTGGCCATGAGACTAAAAGAAGGTGATAAGATGGCAAGTGTGGACATCATACCAGCTGCGATGAGGGAAGACTTGGAAAGGGCGTTAGAAGATCCAGCCAACAAGTAATTCCTTGATTTAATGCCTTGCATAATTTTTTTATGAGGCTCAGTGCTTGCAACTTCGTTCTACACGAAATTAAAACTCCCTTTATGTTTCTTATTCGGAGGACTAACCTTAGTGTCTTTATTCACATGCCATGGTTGATTGAGAATATAAGTGATCTATTTAGCAATTTAGACAGCCATGTGTATTTTTACTCTTGCTTGTTTGTATCACTGCAAGACTGTTTGTTTTCAAACAGATTGTCCGCTTAGCAGTGAGGGTGAAGCGTTTGTTTCTGTTCTAATTGTAGTTTGCTAATTGTTCTATGTTGGCAGTAAGGGCAGTGGTCCATGGCTGTTGTTCATCTCTGAGAGTGGCCATGGGAAGAGGGTTCCTCTAAGCAGCTTCAACATACTGCCTCTAAACAGAGTTGGTTTAATTGGCTCTAAGGTGATCCCTGCTGCCTTTTCTTTGCTCTTAAGTTATATTTCACTTCTTTCAGAAATATGCATCTGATACTGTTAGTTATCTTCTGAAAACACAACTCATCGTGCCCTGAACTAATGTCAGTTTTCCGAGGAGGAAGGACATTTGGCAGCAGTGTTTGTGGTTGGTTTCTCACAAGCAGGTATGTTGTTGATTCAGAGGTCAATGCTCAGGGACAGCATGTTCTTGGGAATTGGCCGTCTATGGTATCCCATCTGAGCAGCGTGCTGAAATCTTTGCCTTCTTTTCCTTTTCCCATTTCTGTTTGTACAGAGGATGGTGAAAGTGATGAACAAGTAGTTCTAGTTAGTCAAAGTGGCACCGTGAATAGAATCAAAGTCCGCGACATTTCTATACAGTCACGCTATGCAAGGTAAGTTGTGTGTGGATTGAGTATTGTATCTGCCTCAACAGCATTGTCCGGTTCAAATACCAGTCTCTACCTGGCAATGTTGTTCCCGCTCAGTGGCTTTTCTGCAAGTGCTGAACTCACTCTGATTTTTCTAGGGGAGTGATTTTGATGAGACTTGAGTATGCCGGAAAGATTCAATCAGCGTCGCTAATATCTGCGATGGAGGCTGAAGCAGATGATGAACAAACAGTAACAGCAGAAGATGAAGCAGCAGCAGGTGTTTTGGTGGCTTCCCAGTGATCCTATTTTGGACATGTGGTAACGAACTTGTACAGCGGCCCTTTTGTGTAAGTTGTCATTTGTATTTGTCCGGATACAAACTCTCCACTGATAATTTTAGTGCTATATGGTGATGTAAGATGGCCTATGGTTTTGTTAAATAGTGAAAGAAGGGACTATGTATAATTCAGTAGTTATTTAGGCCGTTGAGGGCTTGGTTGGGTTTTGTCAAACTCGAACCCAAATTCATGGATATATCTGCAACAACACTTAGGAAAAAATTCAATTGATTTGGAAAATTCAAACCCAAACCGCTGGGTATTGATGGGGTCATGGATACCCATGGGTTATATAAATGCACGATAACTTCTTATCAAAATAAAAGTCTTAACATCAATCTTATACAAATTATTCGTACAAAAAACACCAATTTAGAGCATACAAGCAAACAACAAATTATCCATACAAATGGTTTAGCATTAAAATAAATATTCATAAACAACATTAATTAATTGAAAGCTTCTTCCTCCTCGACAATTAAGCTTCATTCTCCATTTCATAATATCAACTTCATCCTACACAATTAAGAAGAAAAAATTAGACAGGTACGAGTTGAACGGGTAAACCCAACCTGCAAAATAGTAGAACGGGTTTAAATCCACACTCGGTCCATAATCTGTCAACACGGATTTTACTCGCTTTGACCGAGTTGGATTGGGTAGGGTATTCGTGGATAGGTTACGTTGCCATCCCTAGTAACAATGACTGGGTGAGTCTAGTTTGGAGGGATAAAATACGCAACAACTTATATTTATGTATTCATTGGTATTTTCATATTATATCGATCTCAATCACGCAATCCCTAAATCTTAAATGACACTTGAAATTCAATTAATCCTAGTCTCAAGAAATTATGTGTCTACCCGACGATACTAAATATAAAAGTTCGATACGACAAATCAGTATATCTCAAATACCTGTACCCAAATTCCAACACTACATATAACTATATAAGTGATTTATGAGGAATGACAGTTCCAACAATGTGGTATCATAGTTAATATCAAAAGTATAGATTGGATCTAAGACGGGATGTAATCAAGGAGAGTTAGTATTTATCCTCGTAAAAATTGTTATGAATGTTTAGTAATTTTATCATTACTACGTTTGTAGTATAAAAAATTTAAAAAAATTATGACTACGTTTAGCTATAGGGATATGTTAGGCAAAAAAAAAACGTTTTGGGGAAAGCGGAAAAGGGAATAGATGAATAGACGACTTTATATTCTTTTTCTTATATAGTGAAGAAAGACAAAAAGAAGAAAATAGTGCCAACAAAAAGGAAGCAACGTTAACGTTAGCCAGCTACAGCTAGGAAATACCTTTCAATCAATCAATAATTCAATTCCGGAATTCAACAACGTAATACTGCTGCACCCACCACTGCAGCCGACGAACCGGGCGGCCACAGAGGAAAGATCCAAACCCACTTCTTCTTCTTCCTTGTACCCAACCCCAAACTCATTCCCCAATTCCCCCGTCTCAGCAAGTTGTTCTAGCGGAATTCCCAAATCGGGGAGCTCAAGCTCCGTCTACACCCAACAATGGCGGTCTCTGCTTTCAAATCCACTTCCAGACGCGGACCCACTCGCCCTTCCCCCACTTCCTCATCCCTTTCCGATAAGGAGTCCAAGTCCGCCGGCAATGCCAAAACCGCGCCTCCCCCGCCGCCTGCTCTCCGCCGTTCTAGAAGCGTCAGCGCCGTCGCAAGAAACCCCCGCGGCGTTGACACTTCCTCCTCCACTTCCACTTCCCCCTACTCTTCCTCTGCTTCTGATTTCCTGATAACCAGGGAGAATCCGCTCTACTGGTCGGACAAGGAAAAACCCAAAGACGCTGCTGCGGAACAAGATTTCCCAATTCTGGCTTCTTCTAAGTCACTCAAGGAACCCACTCCCAAGCCAAGGGCTCCTCCTGAATCTGATACTCGGAGGGGAAGGTCCATTTCCAGAACCGCAGACGCTATGAAGACATCAGCTCCTGCCAATGGCAAGCTGATTCCGAGGCAGAGAAGCCCCTCTAGGGTGGATATAGGCCGCCGCAACCGCGCTCGCTCTGTTTCCCGGGCCCCTACTTCCCGGAGCTATGGCTCTTTGAATTCTGAGGTCTGGAACCTGTACAATGATATCTGGGTTTACGTTCTCTTCATTGTTGGCTCTTTTCTTTGTTTTTTTTCGGTTCTGGGTGGAATTGAATTCCCTTCATTCACAGAGCGATGTTGAAGTGAGAAGAAGCTTGCCGACAGTGCGCAGAAATGGGAATGATGCAAGTGGAGTAGTGAGTGGTGGGAGAAGCAATGGTTCTGAAAGAAGAAGTGCTGACTGGCAGATTCAGTCGGATGGTTCTGCTACAACCGTGGTATCTTCTTAGCATTTTTAGTTTTTCTTCTGTTCTTGTTCAGACGTACTATGAAATTGAACTCCTGGATTTCTTAAATATGTTCTCTCCTGTGTTTCCATTTGTAGCCTCCTTCGCCGTCTTATAGTTGGGAAGATGCAGCGTTAGGAGGCTCAAGTTCAGATGCTGAAGAGAGAACTATCAAGGCTGTATGTGAACAAATGAAGGTGAGGTGTGGACAGTGTTATCATCCTTGATATTGGATTATGGAAGCTTTATCGAAGTTTTTCCCCCTTTTGTTTCTTGCAGGCCTTCCAAGTGGATAATTTGGAAGGTGATGCCTCTGGTCGTATATATGAAACTGTTCGATCTGAAGTCAGACGTGCTATTGCTGACATCCAAGGTGACCTTGCAACTGTAAGTCACTTTGCTGAGAGGAGGCATGACTGCATCCTAATTTTGTAGTGTATTTCTGCAGTGAAATGTCTTTAATTGTCAAAAACAGACTTTTATTGAACTATCTTCCTGAATATGAACTTGCATTTGAAACGATTCTTTATCACTGTAATAGTCAGTGGGACTGAGCTTAACTCATGAATGTTTGTTTACTGGATAAGGGGTGATTAATTCTATTTACTGTTTAAGGGTGATGAATCTAAACACGTGAACAAGCAGGCATACTATATCATTGACCTGTTTATTTCGGAGTTCAGGCCATTGGAAGGAATGCTGTTGCTACTGCCGGAGTTGCTGATGTGACTGATATTCCTCCTGACTTGGTCAATCCCAGTGCTGTTGAATTAGTTCTGGACATTAGAAGAGAGTACACCACAAAACTAGAACAGGTTAGTCCCCTTGTTGACTGATGTGATTCAAACAGGTTTTGCTACAATGCCACACAGATTCAAACATGAGCCTATTTGCTTTTCTAAGCTTAATCTGAACTGGAATCCTCTTATCGTTATTAGTTGCAACGTTGAGGCACAAACTAAAATGGAGGTTACTGTTTTACTAGATTTGGTTTTAGTTTGGAGTAACAAGCAGTTGTCAAGAACATGCTTATTACTGTAATATTGTGTGATTTGGGGTGGATATTCTTTTTGAAATCTTCCCAACTACTTGTTTTCCTTGAGCATGTTATCGCCTCAGGAGATAATGAATTGATTAGTTTCTTCCCTGGATGTATGTATAGACATGTTATAGATTAAAAGCAAATATTTATTTCTAATTCCGATATTACTTGATGGTAATCTGCCATTTCAATTTAGTAAAATAGTTGAACAGAAGTTAGCAACACTTTTGCTGGTCTTAAATAATAAACTGACTTGTAATTTATAAATCAAAAGTTAGCTAAGTGGGCTAGAAGGTGTTCATATTTACTCTGTAATCTTGCATGAAAAATGACATGGTAAATCTTCTTTGCTTTTGAACAAAAGCGTGTTTATTTATGCAGTTACACTAGTGTATAGTGTCTTTCTACCTTCTTACCTTTCATACTTTTGACTGAGACTTCATAAGCGAGATGCTCGTATTAAATTTGGCAGTCCCATGAAAGGGCTATGAAACTTCGGGCAGATCTAGCTGTTGAGGAGCACCGTGGTTCAGAGCTGAGCAGAATTTTGAAGGAAGTACTCCCAGACCCTAAATCTTCTAATGAACGCAAGCCTCGAGTAGGAAGAAAAGTAAGTTGTCTTTTCAGCGAAAGAAAGTTTTCTCATATGTTACCTCAGTTTTGCTATGCATCTCTGCATATGAAATCATGTTTGTTGCTCAACAGAGGTCTGGTTACACATTGCAAAAAGGCAAATAAGAAAATGGCAGTGGTCTGTGTGTATCTTTTTGTCTTGAGACTTTCTTTTCTCGTAACTTTACCTTTTCAGCTTCTAAATTAATTAGTGGATTTAAAACAATTAGATTGGATGAAGCTTATGTTGTGACTTTCTGTGTTGCACCTTTTCGCTTCTACAAACATCACTGGTCTAATTATTCGTGTTCTCTTGTTTGTTGGCAACAGTCTAGTATTGAGAGAAGGAAGATGTCAAAACGGTTAACTGAAGAAGCTATGGCCTACTTCGACGAATGTGTCTCACTCTCGACTTTCGACAGCTCTGACTTTTCTTCTCAAGATGACCCGCCAATGAGATTCGTTGGCACTCATGTTGCTGATCGTTCTCCTTTTTCCCCAGCAACCCCTAGCATGACAGCAGACAGCGAACTTCTTAAAAGTGAATCCAATAACATTAAGGTTTGTCGCTTTCATAGACTTTATCCGCGTTGTATGATTTGAGGGGATCTCTTTACAAACATGTCCCCCCTCGAGAAAATATCCCCTCCAAATATAAGAATTTAAATGACCAGAGCTTGTATGAATCGGCAACAAGTTCATGAAAATGCTATAGAGCATAGGCGATGAATAATCAAGGTTTTTTGCTGCACTTACAATTGAAGAATCTCTGATTGATTAATTGTGATGTTGGTATTCAGGAACCAGCAAGTATGCGGAGAGCATCAGGGCTATCAGCCACCAGCAGCGACGAGCTTGCTGCAGCCGGTGAAGCTAGCATAAGCAGCTCCCAGACAGAATCAGCTCGGAGTTTTCAGTTTTCCTTCTCACGCAAGTCGGATAACAAGTTAGATATTCAGCAAGACATTGGAAAATACACCAAACACTTTGGGAAGGACATAGAAAGAGCCGCCGACTCCCAGAGCTCAGTTTCAAACTCCTATGGGTATGATATCGAGGAATACAACCAACAGTCCTCGCAGCAAAGCATGCTATTCGACAGCGTTTTCTTCAGAAGCAGAATCGAGTCCGGTAGCATGCTGTTGTGCGGCGGTGGTCTTGGGGTCTTGTTCTGACCAATGCCTTCTGCGCGATTGTTATACCTCCGGTTGGCTTTCACGAGGCTGCAGAATCTGTGGAGGAATCACCATGTCTGTTATCTCTCCCTGGTTCTTAGTATATTTGTAAGACACACATGATTGAAATTGATTGAGCTGCGAGTAAAGAAAGATACAGAAGGCTTTGCTGCAGCAGGATGTAGCAGTATTGTAGATGCTGTTGCTAAAGAGCATCCCTCAACTAAGTGTGAAGATGGAGTTGCTGAAATTGGTGGCTTGTTTGGAAGCGTTGGCAGGAGTTTTGCTTATCAGGTTGTACAAAATTTTGTTTGTTTTCAAAAGAAAAAGAGCGGTTTAATCATTTGCAGAGAGCAGTGAGTATATCTTGTTGTGTAAGACTGGAAGATTATGGCATTCTCCATAGATGTTGGCTGGTAGGGTTGATCCTCTGTTTGTAGAGATCGGAATTCCGGCTCTAAAATCTAAAAATTTGGAACGGAATCCTCTTCTTGGAATTGACGCCTCTATGTATTCTGTATTTAATCGGCTCGAGTAATGCAGCTGGGCTTTGGGCCCATTTAAATGACGGGCTGGCCCATACTTAATCAAGGCAGGCCCAACTCTCCAGCAATACAAAGGGACAAACTCCTCTATTCAGGTGCAACGTCGTACAGGCTAGATTTGAATTTTGATGACAACCAGCAACGCCACCAGATCCATAAAGTATTGTAACTAAATATGGCGGATAATTAACTATTAACAACCACATAATTAGCATATATTGTGCCGCACATGATTAATATAGTAATACTAAAAATGACAAGAAAACAAAATGGGAGCTTAAATTGGACTAGTCTCCTTAATTGTTCGGAGGTTTAAAATATGTGTCGTGTCTCACAACGGCCATGACGCAAGGCCCTTGGCAGTTGGCACCATTGGAGGCAAAGCAGATCCTATCATAGATCCACACGCACCCCACATTCTCCATTATTTCCCACAACATTTGAAAACAACACTAGACTAATAGTCTGAACGGAAAAAAACCATCTATCAAAAAGCACGATTAAACCACAATTTCAACGTAGAAACCGATTTCCTGTACAATTTGTTACCATGATTTCTCACTAACTACAGACATTTTATTACCCTCTTCTTGCAGTTAGTGGTTTACAGTACTCTTCCATTTGGAACCCTTCCTCCCTTTGCTATTTTCAGGTGATTGTGACGACCTCAAACACAAAGATATAATAATAAACCCCTCTGTGGAGCAAATGCATAACATGTGTGGAAATTGGAAAAACATGAAGCTTCCCCCGGAGTCAGAGAGTAATATTCCCGCACCTCTGACATACATACATATATATATATATTATGAACCCCAATACCTTCATCATCTTCACAACGTACGGTCTCTTCCCATCTCTCACATCTTGTCCCACAAAAGCAAACCATGCAATCATACAACAGTCTCTACGATGCCACCTCCTGGGAGTCCGATTTGGCTCTCTTGGACTGGATATTCTCCGAGTCGGAAAATGCCTCGGCGGCCCAAGCCTCGTGCTTCCCTGCTACCAGCTCCACCATTAATAATAACTAGTTTTCATTGCCCGCGCTCTGCGTCGGGACTTGAGATAAATTCATAGAATGTTGCGGATCTACAATCATTCAAATTGATATAATAATGCCATTTTTATTTGTTTTCCTGTGCTTATAGATGTTGTGATTCGATAAACAATAAGTTTAAGGGGTCGTTTGGTTTTGGTGATTGCTTGGTTGGGTTAGTTATAATGCATACAATGTCCACAATGTATTGTTTTTCTGAATTTTTTGCGCAAACAATACATACATTGTTTGTATTGACACAAACTATCACTCAAAATGAGTGATAGTTAAATATCAAGTTTTCTTTAAGATTGTTGAGATTGTTTGATGGAGATTGTTGTGTTTTCTTTTCTTCTTCTAAACATATCCCTAACTTTTGATGTGTTGCTTTTTAATAATACAAACAAATGGTAAAAGTGACATTTCACCCAAAAATTGATATAATTTATTTAAATACTACAATAATATCACAGAAACTAAACAATGTAAACTACAATACATCAATTTTCTTACATACACATGTATTATTATGAATACATTATTCATGCATTGATGACAATACATCGATTTATATATTACCAAACCAAACGACACCTAATTCTTTGTTCCGACAATAGAAAGTACCGATCAATTATGGTAGTAATGTTAAATTTGAATCTCTGCCTCCCTGGTCGAATTCAACCCCCAAGTCCTGACTAATATGTTCTGGAAATGGGCAAAATAAAGGCTACACATTGTGACTTGTGAGCACGCCCGAGGCCCGTTATTCATGCAAAATATTCTCCCGTATCTGTAATCAGCAAAAGGGAAAACCAAATTAGGGATCAATGTCATTGGCTAAGACTACAGCGAAGAACAACATAATAAACAAAAAAGAGGAAAGCTTGCAGCAATACTCTCCATCCCTTTACCTTTACGAACCTTAAAGTGCCAAACATTAGTCAATGGAGCTCTTGATAATCAATTTGGTAATCTCACTGCAAACATCCAAGTTCTGAAATGAGAAAATCATTGAAAGCAAGAGGGCTAGCACCTCGAATAAACAATCTTCTAGCTTGTCCAACTCAACATAGGCTAACTGGATTTGAAAAGTGAAAACCGATTAGGTATAGAAAAATCAAAATATTCTAGAGAAAAGAGAACAATTTTCAGAGGAAGGAAACAGACAGCGAGATGTTAATGAAATCAACGCCCAAAAGTGATGTCTCACTTCATACAGTCCACGAACCCAGATTCAGAAATACAAACGAAAAAGAGTGTTAATTAAGAGAACATCAATCTATGACCAGCTATTTATAATTGTTAATTGCTTGAAAGGAACTCGAGAAGAAAAAACCCGGATAGATGAGATGAGCAATCGGGAACCATGTCAGAACAATCAAGCATATAACAAAGATGAAACTAAGAATGAGCTGAGTACATAACAAAATCCTATGAACGAATTGAATTCATCAATCAACAAAAGGCGAGGTCTGGAAAGGAAAGAAACAAAGTCAAAAATGAGGAAGAAACTACGAACCACGGTATCGTCAGTCACACATGAGACAGCATTCAGATCTGTTTCCTGAAATCACCAAGCTTTATCATCAGCAAAGTAAAATGAAATAATATGACTAAAGCACATCGGAAGAAACTGAACCCATCAACTTCCTGGCCACCTTGGGACCTCCGCTACACAACGTCACAAACCATCACCAAAAACGACATATCCGTCCTCCTCCGGCCGTAACCGACTGGAATATGAGCAGGCTCTGTTAAATAATGGAGAGAAAACGATAAGCAAGCAAATCCATGGAGATAAGCAATCAGATCAACATAGCTATGAAAGAAAAGAGAAACCAATACAGAACCCACTGTTGTTGGAGTCGAGCGCGAGACTCAGGCGATGGTTCGCCCCTGTTCTTCGACAATTTGGAAATCTGAAAACCCTAGATACAATTTCGGCAAGATCAAGCGAGAAGGATGAAATGAATTGAGAAACAGATCGAAAGAGGAAGTAAAGACACTTCTCTATGTGTTTGTCAAAACGGCAGCGTGTCTCTCGAACTGAATTGGGCTTTGCTTGATCTCTGATATCAAACGTAGAACTGGCCCAATTTACTTAAGTTGAACTCTGCGTTTTGTAAACACCACTTCCTTCTTCTTCCTTCGTACCAGAGAATCAAACCTGTTCTGTAAGAGGTTCACACTAGCAGCAGATCAAAAAGGCTCAAGAATAACTGGAAACAAAATGAGGAACAGCAAAATGAAAAATAGACTCGGACACGATCTTTTTACGTGGTATCCGGTGTTAGGCGATTAATTGAACCTAACACCGACTAATCCACGGTCGAAGGATCTCTGTTTCGAGACCTTCGACGTTGTACTATGCTCTGTGTTTTGGGTTTACAGTTTACAGCTTTGATCTCACAGTGACTCCCCGTCACACTGATCAGAATCTCCCTGGTCACACAGCTCCCTGCTGATGTCCCAAGTCGATCAACGAACTATCACTAGCAATCTCCCTGATGGCTAAGTCTCTCTCTTTTCTAATCAAAACTCTAACAGTACTCCTCTGTTTTTGATTTTGATTCTCGGAAAAGATAGCTCTCAACCCGCCCAAGCTTAATGCTTTATACAATTGCCTCTCTTGACCGTTGATGATTGCTGCCAGTTAATCCTAGCGAATCTTGGTGTGATCTTGATTGATAATTGCTTTCCTCAATTGACTTGTCAAGAATCAACCCTTCTATTTTATTCTTCTTCTCCGATCTTCAACCTTCCTTAGTTTGAGCCCAGGCAAGTTTGTCTTTCTTCTCTCAACAATCTCCCCCTAAGCTTGTCAGTGGCTCAAACTCAGCACACCTACACACATGTAGCAAACAGTGGGTGCAGCCTGTTCCAACAAATGCAATTAAAGCAACAAGCATCATACTCTAGAAGAACGAGTCTTTTATTCAATTATCATAATCCAAAGTTCACACCAGATCAACACATCAGACCAGAACATCAAAACAAACACTGCCTAGACTCTAGACAGCTCGGGTTGTATTTCATCTAGAAGGGATATTTAGGAGGTGAAGCATAACTTGACACTCGATCATTCTCATCATCAGAGTTCGAGTCAGGACTAATAGGATCACTAATCTGATTTGACTCATAGACAAACTTAGGCAACATTAGATCCTTGCCAATCATCAACCGCCGTTTGGGACCACTTCTAGCACCAGCTTCCTGCTTGTATGCTGCAGCTGCTGCATTTACCATGGCGGATGCAGCCTGTTGTTGCTGACTGATTACTCCCCCTGAGCCAGTGACAGGCTTACGAGGGCCAACCAAAGCATCAACACGTTCCAGAACATGTTGAGGACGCAGGTCATCCAGCACATCACAAACAATGACCTTGTCCCGCAAATCAATGCCAAGACGATACAGGAGTTTGGTGATTTGGGGGCCGAATGGCAGAGGACCACCATAATATTCAGTCCCAAACTTGATCATGTGCTGAAACATGAGGGAGGCATAGCTGATGCAACGTCCAGCACGCGCATTGAAGAGAACCCAAAGATCAGGAGAGTGAATAAGATCAGTGCTGGAAAGATCTCGAGGGAGAAACCATCGAGTAAGGAAAAAGAACAGCACTTTAAGATCATCTGGCAACCGTCCCGCAGCAAGTTGAGACGGAAACCAACGGCCAATATCATGTGCTAGAGAGGCTAATGCCCGATCAAACTGAAAGCCAAAGTGATGGAATTCACTGTCAGTGCCAGCCCTAATGCCAGCATGAGGCAAACCTAGAACAGACGCCAGCAGATCAGGCGTCACCTTGATCTCATAGTCATAGACCAGAGTAGTGAAAAATGAAGGGTCACTTCCAGGTCCTCGACGAAGATTGACATAAAAGAGACGCACAGCTTCTGGACATTGACTGAACCGCAGATTCGTCACCAAGGATCCCCATCCAAGCTTATGAATGTAAGCAGAGATGTTCAAATCGTATTTGGAGAAGGCAGAGGGTTGTATTGAGAAAGAGGGATAGAGAGGGCGATCTCGAAAACGCCGAAGATACCTAGAGTAGGTAGCAGCGTTCCGATAACTTTGATTCTTGAACAGAACTGACGCCTGAGCATTGTTCGATGCCATTTTTGAGAAGCAAGGTGTAGGGATGGGGTAAGCTAGTGAACAGTTGAGAGTATATGAGCGGACAGGAAGAGTTAGAGCAAGAGTCTTTATAGACACTGGACTGGACTAAAACCTAGGAACCTCTTGAGGCAGAAGGAAAGAATTAATTGACAGAGGAAAATCAGGAAAAAACAAGGCAAGTTAATATCGTATTATCAATCAAAGATTATTTATCTCTTCCTGATTAAACATGCCAAGTTCAAATCGATTAGGTAAGAATTTATCAGCACTTAAAGGTTTGGTAAAAATGTCAGCCCATTGCATATCTGTATTAATGAATTCCAAATGAATCTTACCATCTTGAACTAGATCCCTAATAAAATGATACCGGATTTCAATATGTTTGGTTCGAGAATGTTGAATAGGGTTTTTTGTCATGTTTATCGCACTTGTGTTATCACATAGAATGGGAAGAGAACCTATCTTAAGACCGTAATCTTGAAGCTGGTATTTCAACCACAATAATTGAGTACAGCTTAGCCCTGCTGCAATATACTCTGCCTCGGCAGTGGATAATGCAACAGAGCTCTGCTTTTTGCTAGCCCAAGATATAAGTGATGTGCCAAGGAAGTGACACATCCCAGATGTACTCTTCCTATCGGTCACACAACCGGCATAGTCAGAATCGCTATAGCCTAGCAACTCAAGACTTGATTCACATGAATACCACAACCCAAGTGAACCCGTACCAGACAAATAACGAAAAATGCGTTTAACTGCTGTTAAATGGCTTATCTTAGGATTACTTTGAAACCTGGCACAAGCACACACACTATACATTATATCAGGCCTACTTGCAGTCAAGTAAAGTAGAGACCCTATCATTCCACGATACAGTTTATCACTTACTGGTTCTCCTGATTCATCAGAGGACAATTTTGTAGTGGAACCCATTGGTGTGACTGCTGATTTCAAGTTTTTAAAGTCAAATCTGTCGAGCATATTGTTTAGGTACTTGGTTTGACTTATAAAAGTTCCCTTACTGGTCTGCTGAACTTGCAGACCCAGAAAATAGGTTAGTTCCCCCATTAAACTCATTTCAAATGCTCCTTTCATAGCTAACTCAAACTGTTTACACATTTCTGGACTAGTTGAACCAAAGATAATGTCGTCTACATATACTTGCACAAGCATAGTATGACCACTAAGGTTTTTATGAACAATGTTTTGTCCACTGAACCTCTACGAAACCCATCTTGAATTAGAAAGTTACTTAGTTTATCATACCAGGCCCTAGGAGCCTGCCTTAATCCATATAAAGCTTTATTCAACTTATACACGTGGTTAGGAAACTTGTGATTTTCAAAACCAGGTGGTTGTGCCACATAAACTTCTTCCTTTAAATCTCCATTAAGAAAAGCGCTTTTCACATCCATTTGGTATAGTTTAAACTTTTGAGATGCAGCAAATGCACACAATAACCTGATTGCCTCTAACCTAGCTACAGGAGCAAATGATTCATCGAAATCTATTCCTTCCTCTTGATCATATCCCTGAGCTACCAATCTAGATTTGTTTTTGGTTATATCACCTATTTCATCAGTCTTATTTTTGTATACCCATTTGGTCCCAATTATAGGTTTATCCTCAGGTTTTGGTACTAATTCCCAGACATTCAGTCTTTCAAAGTATCCGATTTCATCTTGCATAGAAGCAGTCCAGAACTCATCGTTCAGAGCCTCTTTAATATTCTTAGGAACAAATAAGGACACAAACGCAGCATTCACAGAGGATAACTTTGATCTAGTAATCATACCTTCTCTGGGATCACCAATTACTAGTGACTGTGGATGCCTTTTCTGAATATGTAGAGGAGCTTCCTTGACTCTGCTACCATTAGTTTCCACCGCAGATTCTTGGGTTGTCATTTGTTGTAAATCCTCATTTATTGTTGTCTGTTCAGCTTGGTTAGTTTGAAGTGATAAAGATGATCTTCCTAAACCAAGATCATCATCCTCATCAATTAAATCTGCACACTCACTAGGGGAATCGTCAAACACCACATTTATGGACTCCTCAACTCTGAGGGTCCTTTTATTGTACACTCTATATGCTCTGCTATGAACAGAATACCCTAGGAAAATTGCTTCATCTGATTTAGAATCAAACTTCCCTAAGTTCTCTTTGGTATTCAAAACAAAACATCTGCACCCGAAAGGATGGAAGTATGCCACATTTGGTTTTCTATTTTTCCATAGTTCATAAGGTGTTTTGTTTAATTTGGATCTGATTAGTCCTCTATTGATGACATAGCATGCAGTGTTTATAGCTTCAGCCCAAAAGTGTTTAGGCAAACCATAATCATTCAACATAGTCCTGGCTATATCTATTAGAGTACGATTTTTCCTTTCTACTACTCCGTTTTGCTGTGGAGTTCTAGGAGCAGAAAAATTATGAGAGATTCCAGTTTCATCACAAAACTTATCAAAGCAGTCAGATATAAATTCTCCCCCGTGATCACTTCTTATGCTTACAATTTTGGTTCCTTTTTCATTTTCTAATCGTTTCACTAGATTTTTGAATTGCACAAATGTTTCCCCTTTGCTTGAAAGAAACTGAACCCATGTAAACCTAGTGTAATCATCGACTACTACACAAGCATAGTATTTACCACCAATGCTCATAACATTACAGGGTCCAAAAAGGTCTAAATGTAACAGTTCCAAAGGCTAAGATGTAGAAATCACAGGTTTGCTTTTAAAGGTGGTTCTGACTTGTTTACCTCTTGTGCATGCTTCACAGAAAAATTCCTTTTTACTGCTAAGTTTGGGTATTCCTGTTACACTACCTAAACTCACCAGTTTAGCCAAAGATCCTACACTAATGTGCCCCATCTTCCTATGCCATTCTAACTGCTCATCTTTGTTTACTGATACCAAACACATCTCATTGAAATCTTTTTTATTGTCCAAGTTTATGCAGAACAGTTTTCCTTTCCTTCTTCCTGTGAATAGTACCTTCCCGCTTTTAATGTTCTCGACATAACATTTGTTTGGTTCAAAGATTACCCTATTTGTTTCTCCACACATTTGACCTATTGAGAATAAATTATGTTTAAGCCCATCAACCCACATAACATTAGTTATAATTGGTCCAGATCCAATTTCTCCCTTTCCTAACACATCAGTGCAATAATTATCTCCAAAATAGACCTTACCTTTCTTACCCTTAGTCAATTTAGAGAAAAGTTTTTCATTTCCTGTCATGTGGTGTGAGCAGCCACTGTCTAAGATCCATTCACTGTCTTCCATGCTCACTTGGAAGCAGACCTGGACACAAAGATATTTTTATTTAATTTTAGGTATCCAAATCAATTTGGGTACCTTATTACTTATTCTAGCACTAGTGCAGTTATAACTTATATGTCCTGTTTTATGACACGAAAAACACATTGTTTCTTTTAACCTAGTTTCCTTAGCTATTCGTTTCTGACAATGCGAGATGTAGTGTCCTAATCCATGGCAGTAAAAACACTCAGTTACTGAATTTTTGTAGTTTGTTTTCATTGCTAATGTTCTTTTGTGTTTTAAGCCTGAATAACTACTTTCTTTCTGATCTTTAGACACCTCCTTTTTTAGAGCAGCATTTCTTCTTAGAGCTTCTTCCAGTCTTCTTTCCAATTCTAGTTTTTCCTTTTTCAGATCACTGTAGTTTTTAGACAAGGTTTCAAATTCTGATTTCATTTTAGCATGTTTTGATTTAACACGAGCAAAGTCTATCTGAATATCCCTTATTGTTTCTATTAACACACCATCATCACAGGAATCAGAGTAATAGTTTAGATTACTTACCTGTGAAGCCTCAATGTCACTGTCATCTTCATCCAGAGCCATGTATGCTTCATATTTGGGATCGACTTCCTCCTCTTCATCCTCACTACAGCTCCAAGTGGCTGTGTATGCCTTTTCTCTCTTCATTTGTGGACACTCTGCTTTGATGTGTCCACTCCTCCCACACTTGAAGCATCCAGCAGCCGATCCACTCTTATTGTCATTATTACTGACCTCTCTTCTTGCTCTTGGATTGACCCTAAAGTTCTTCCCTTGTTCCTTCTCTGAATCACCTTCTCTTGTTCGATTTGAAAAACCGCCTTTTTTCTTCTCCTTGCGTAGTCTGAGTAACTTGGCCACATGCCTGCTTAGCATTGCCAGTTCTTCATCTTCCATGTCTTCCAGACAATCGAATTCTTCATCTGGCGCTGACACCTTGAAGGCAATACTCTTCTTTTCTTTTCGGATCTCCTCACCTTCTTCTCTTCTGAGTTTTTCTTCGTGTGTGATCAGTGATCCCATGAGTTCGTCTAGACTTAGACTTGTGAGATCCTTCGATTCTTCTATCGCCGTGACTTTAGGTGTCCAGCGTTTAGGAAGAGCCCAGAGCACTTTCCTCACCAAGTCTCCACTCCCATATTCTACACCCAGGTTCCTCAGGCTGTTCACTATGGTGGTGAACCTGTCGTGCATTTCTTTGATGGTCTCCTCTGGCTTCATCACAAACGACTCGAAATCCTGCTTCAGTCGGTTGATTCTAGATACCTTGACATGACTAGTACCCTCATGCGCCACTTGCAGCTTGTCCCAGATCTCCTTCGCAGTCTTGCATCCGGAGACCCGATGATACTCCTCAGGACCCAGCGCGCAATACATCAGATTCGTCGCTTTGGAGTTCAATTGAAAGTTTCTCTTGTCTTCGTCTGACCATTTCCCTCGTACCTCTTTTACTTCGAGCGGTCCATCTAAAACGATGCTCCAAAGATCGGGATCAGTCGAGCCTATGAACAGCTCCATGCGATTGCGCCAGTAGCCGTAGTGTACTCCTTCGAATCTTGGAGGCCTGGTCTGAGAAAATCCGTCGGCCATGAACACTCCGCCATTGCTTGCACTCGAGCTCATTTTCTCCGTAGGCCGTTAACCTTGTTTGCCGGAGCCGGGCTCTGATACCACCTGTTGTTGGAGTCGAGCGCGAGACTCAGGCGATGGTTCGCCCCTGTTCTTCGACAATTTGGAAATCTGAAAACCCTAGATACAATTTCGGCAAGATCAAGCGAGAAGGATGAAATGAATTGAGAAACAGATCGAAAGAGGAAGTAAAGACACTTCTCTATGTGTTTGTCAAAACGGCAGCGTGTCTCTCGAACTGAATTGGGCTTTGCTTGATCTCTGATATCAAACGTAGAACTGGCCCAATTTACTTAAGTTGAACTCTGCGTTTTGTAAACACCACTTCCTTCTTCTTCCTTCGTACCAGAGAATCAAACCTGTTCTGTAAGAGGTTCACACTAGCAGCAGATCAAAAAGGCTCAAGAATAACTGGAAACAAAATGAGGAACAGCAAAATGAAAAATAGACTCGGACACGATCTTTTTACGTGGTATCCGGTGTTAGGCGATTAATTGAACCTAACACCGACTAATCCACGGTCGAAGGATCTCTGTTTCGAGACCTTCGACGTTGTACTATGCTCTGTGTTTTGGGTTTACAGTTTACAGCTTTGATCTCACAGTGACTCCCCGTCACACTGATCAGAATCTCCCTGGTCACACAGCTCCCTGCTGATGTCCCAAGTCGATCAACGAACTATCACTAGCAATCTCCCTGATGGCTAAGTCTCTCTCTTTTCTAATCAAAACTCTAACAGTACTCCTCTGTTTTTGATTTTGATTCTAGGAAAAGATAGCTCTCAACCCGCCCAAGCTTAATGCTTTATACAATTGCCTCTCTTGACCGTTGATGATTGCTGCCAGTTAATCCTAGCGAATCTTGGTGTGATCTTGATTGATAATTGCTTTCCTCAATTGACTTGTCAAGAATCAACCCTTCTATTTTATTCTTCTTCTCCGATCTTCAACCTTCCTTAGTTTGAGCCCAGGCAAGTTTGTCTTTCTTCTCTCAACACCCACATATATGGATCTTCTCAAAACCCTCGATAGACTTGTTAAATAATGGAATCTTGAAGGAAAAAAAGAAAGAAACGAAAGTATGATAGCGTACCGTTTGGTTCCACAGGCTGACCATTGATGAAAAGCTATCCCCTTCATTTGCATTTACTGGAGACACCCCAAAAAAAAATAGAGAGAGAAGAAGAGTGAGATACTCGAAAAAGGATGAAGAAAAATGACCTAGATGACTCGCCGAGACGAACGGAAATAAGCCACCCGGGATTAAGGAAGTAGCAGCGGATCTGGACGATGAATGGAGCCGGAGAAGAGAAAAGAAAACTCACCGGAAGAGATGGGTAAATCAACGATGGCTCTGAATCCTATCCGGCCCTCTTGAATAATATATGCTTCCCAGTAGCTTGCTTTCAACCCCACCCATCTACCAAATAGAGAGATGTCATGGATGTCATGTGACAGAAAAGAGAGAGAAGTCGAGAAGAAAGACTGAAGAATGGAAATAAGGGAGAGAGAAACAGGCTACAAAGTTGAGAAATTTGACCCTTCTCTCTCTCTCTCTCGGCTGGAATGTGTGGTGGAGAAGGGAAGGGAGGATGTAGCACCCACTGGCGGGTTTCCCAAGCAGACCCTTCTCTACTCTTCAGTACCCAAGAACCAAGACACTCGACGTGGCCTTGCTTATCACCAAGGCTATTGCAATTGCATTGAGGAAAGAAAAATCCTGGCCAATCAGAGTCCCTGGGGACCTCGAGTAATGGGAAAAATATCCCAATCCACTCCACTCACCCAAAAAAAAAGCGTCCGGTCCAAGAACCCGAAGGAGAAAAAACGTACAGAGCGATCATTGCGTGTGATGGACACTGAAAGGACTCCAACCAGTAGGCAAATTCTGGTCACAACGCAACGGGATCGCCGAGTCCTGTCCCGAACCAAATAGAGACCACCGTAAACCCGCACACACCAGAATCCCTTCCGAGTTGAAACAGTACCGCTGGGTCACGATGGACAGTAACATGTGTCTGCGTGGACAGTAAACGACCCTTTAGTGGGTTTTCTTCTTTCAATAATCTGTTGGAGGTGGAAGATATTAGCTGGAGCTGCTGGGCCGAGCTGCCACTAAACCCCGAGCCCAGTCACTTGGGCCTGAGCTGGAGTAATTATCCTCCCTCGAACGACGTCGTCAAGGAAGAAACGGAGGAGCAGTCGGTTGTCGCTTCAGTTCCGTCGTCATTGGATCACAATACGAGAAGCAGCAGCGACAACGGCCAGCACAAAACGGCGCCGTTTCAGAAGAAGGAGAGGAAAATGCTGTACAGGAGGGTGAGGAGGCGGCCGTGGGGGAAATACGCGGCGGAGATAAGGGACCCCACCAAGAAGGGCGCCAGGTTGTGGCTCGGGACCTACGACGCTCCCGAGGGAGCCGCGCTGGCTTACGATCGAGCCGCTTACCGGATCCGCGGCTCCAAGGCCAAGCTCAATTTCCCGCACCTGGTTGGGACCAATGGGTGGGACGACCTGGGTCGAGTGGTGATGAGCAGCTCTAATAAGCCGCGACGACGGGGGGCGCCGGTTTCGGGCGTAGAAACGGCGCCGTATTTGGAGGTCGAATGTTCGAGGAAGCGGATGGGGAGCCAAGGCCAAGGACGGTCGTCGGGAAAGAGTAGGACGATTGAGTTCGGCGGAGGGAGTGACGACGGAGATTTCTCGGTTTTGATGATGGGCTCCTGGACGGTCAACAGCCACACTTTCGTTGATTAATTAAGCCATATTTACTTCACGGTTTAACACTGTTGTTAGAAGCAGATGCTGGAACGTACGTATATTGATGCACTGTTTGTAGAGAGTGGAGTTTCGGGCCTCTGATTATGCACAAAAAAAAAGTTGTAATGAAATTGGAATCTACAATCGAGGAGAAGAGAATTTAGCGCTGTTAATTAGTCGATTATCTATTAATCTTTTTAGTTCACCGTCTAATCTATTAGCAAGTTATTTATTTATAGCGGTTAGTCCAAACTAAATCGATTAATCCTTTGTTCTGCCATCACCATCGTCTCCGGCGCACAAATGAACAAGTTGAGCTCGGCTTTGACTCTGCATCTCTATTTTTCAAAATACATACATAAAATTTGTCGTGGATTTCCAACTCAAAGGTGAAACTAATGGAGGATAACGAAGACAAGTTCAAATTTAAGATTCGAAGATTCGTTGCTGTGTACGAAGGAGAGAATAAAGCAAGTGGTAGATCCACACTTAGCAATGTGGTGAGTGGAGGCTGGGGAATTGGTTGTAGTGTAACAATAGAGTAAGGGAATGTGGCCGACGAGGTCAACGATGAAGAAACGGGTGGCAAGAATGGTCCATGAAACCGTATCGGAAAAGTCAGTGGTAAGGTATTTTATGACAAAACAGTGGTTTAATCGTTCATAAGGTTAAATACCATCTATCGGTTTAGCCTCCGATACTGGTATTTTGTGGTTGAACCACCGGTACCGGTACGGTTTCATGGACCATGGTGGCAAGAGGTGCTTCCATGTGGAGGTAGGTTAGGATTTCGTTGGTGGAGTGGCGCATTATAATTTCTAATGCGTCGAGAGAACGATAATCTACTTTACTTCTACTCCTAAATTACCACGAATACTACTAAACTGGTTTATTATTCCTCGACGTATCAAAACCAAAGAACAACGTACATATTTATAGAACTACTCTACAAACCCTTTCCCTCTCAAATAAGGTAAACTAATCCCAACCCAACAAGTAAACAGTAACTTACTCAACAAGACATAATAGACATAATAAACTAATAAGAATAATCATAATAACTTAACAGTTAACTAATAATAATCCTAATTACTAAGCCTATACGCGACACCAAGGCCCATGGGTGCTATAATGCACCATGGAGTCGTATTTGGAGAGCATTAGGATTAACGATTTGGGATTGGTTAGTATTTCCTGTTGGCACTGTGAGAATAAAGCGAAAAGAAGGAGAAGTGTGATGAGTACAAACTAGGTGAAAGAAGCCATTGATGGAAGAAATTGGGGCGCACTCTCTGCAATCTTTCCTTCCGTAGAAGCTTTATGATATTCTCAATCCAACATTTGTGCATACATTTCAATCGCAGAGTCAACGATGCTATTTGTCCCTTTCAATTTTTGGATTTACAATGAGAGAAAAAATAAGAGCGTTGAGGCGGGAGGATATTGTTTGTTCGAAGTTCAAGAATTTGCTAAGGAGGGACGTGTTCGTTTTGAGGAGAGAAACATAGGTACGAAGACTCAATTAGTTCTCGATTAATCATTAATCGACCATTTATTTATTGGTTACACAGGAAGCCGCTTCAATTATGAGCCGTTCACTTGCCATTTCATTTCTTATAGTTTTGGCAACAGAAAACAAACTAAAATGAAAATGAAGCTGTCGTTTCCTGAAAAACAAAACCTGAAGAAAACTTGTTTAGTTGGAAATTTGGTGAGTTCTGAAACTAGATTCTGAAAATGAAAACCTGTTTAGTTATTTCATATTGTTTTCTGATACATGATTGTCATCATTTTTTTCATGGAATATCATACCACTCTAGTGATGATTGTAATTTGTAATATGAATCACATTGATATCTCACAACTTATTTGTTTGTGATTTCATCACGTGATACATTTGTTGCTCGAGTTTGATTTGAATTGAAATTTTATACTTTTCTTTCTTGTGATCCTTCTTGTCATCTTTTACAATTAAAGTAGATAATAACACTAATGGTGGGAGGTTAACATGTAATGGTAAATAGGTACAGAGAGAGACCTATTTTGTTGTACTGGGGAAACAAGGGCTGGATAATATATGGTACCAGTAGCAACTAGCAATCGGCAAAATTCCTACCACCGGGAAATTGGACCAGCAATGTGTAGGCACCACCCATATCAGATGGTGAAGATACTCAATTAGAAAGGGGACTTCAAACCAAACAGAGACGGCGTTAGCAAAGCAAAGGCCTAGGATCTTGGATTTTGGGATCCATGACAAGCCACTAAACGTCGCTTTAATCCATTTAATTTGCAGAGAGGCAAAATACCCATCGAAGTTCTGGAGAAGGGGAGCGTTGTAGATCGACGGCGGCAGGGGGCCAGTGAGGTAGTGGGACGAAAGATAAAAAAAACATGGAGAGTATCGCGGCCTAGTTCAAGCCACTCGATTGCAGGCGTGTGAACGGTCCGTCGCCGGAAGGAGCTTCAATTCGTCACCGGTACGAGAGCTTCTCGTCGCGGACGCAGGGCTGGTGGAGGAAGAGGACGGCGCCGCTGCTATCCAACTCATATAGGGTTGGAGAAGCGGAGCAGAGCAAAGCGATGGTGTATTGTGTAGCGGAGCAGATGCAAAAATTAAGTGGCAGGTGGGAATCGAAACGGTGACCACATTAATGAATAGTGAATCACTTACCACCAAGAAACGGGGAATAACCCGTGTCATTATTTCCAGGAAACAACATTTTGTTGTTTTCGCCCAGCTTTCTCATTTGTAAAAAACAGTTTTTTCCAAAGAAACTGAAAGTGTAAGTGAACACACTTCTTGTCTTTTGTTTCTTGATTTTCATTTTCTAAACAGAAATAGAAAACGAAATTGGAAGTGAACAGGGCTTTAGTGTAATGATGTAACCACTAGCTAATATATCCTTCATAATCGGGCTTGCTTTTTTTTATGCATGCCTTGCGGAGTCGGTCCATTTGAAGCCGATGAGTCCAGTGGGCCGACAGTTGTCGGTGTGATTGATGGGCTCGGTTAGAGGCTTTTGAGATCCTGACTTTGACGTGAGGAAGAGGAAGATGTAAGGCCCATTTAAAGTGATGGGCTGGCCCAATCTCAATCCAGGGGGACCTAATTCTCCCAACAATTACCACTGCTATAATTTTTCACCATCACTCAAACGAAAGTAAAAGCAACTTTTATAGGAAAATTTATCTTTCTAATTTTTTAACTACGAGAATCTCAACTATCAAACAATACATCAGTCACGTGGTTATTGAGAGTGTGACTTTGAGGTTGTTGTTCGTCAACTTCGAAAGGATGTTTGCTCTGATTCTTTGATTCTAGGTTGAATGCTTTCATGTCGATGTCTTATTGTTCCACGCAGTGTTGTTTTTACAACGATTTCTCGTGTTACTAATTGAATTGCCCCATAAAACGATACGTAAAACCCTCTCGTTCCCCCCCCCCCCCCCCCCAGAATTTGTATTGCTTTGCATTTGTAGCGTGATTGTCGTAGTTTTTTGGACTGTTGAACGTAATGGAGGTGGAGT
Source organism: Linum tenue (assembly GCA_946122785.1). Lineage (NCBI taxonomy): Eukaryota > Viridiplantae > Streptophyta > Magnoliopsida > Malpighiales > Linaceae > Linum > Linum tenue. The sequence continues at coordinate 5,481,062 of CAMGYJ010000005.1, read as the reverse complement.
AATGTGAATCTGGGTGCATTGCATTTGGTGATGCGAGCATTGAGGGAGGAGTAAGAAATGGACAAGTGAAAATAAGAAGTTGGCAAAAGTTGGTCAGCCGCAGCAGCAGCAACACTACAAAATTCACCAAAAGCAAAGAAAAAAATGCAAGAAAGAAAGAGAGGCGGTGGTGGTGATTGGCAGCATGGCTATGGCTGCACCCTTTTGCCAAGTGTTTGGGCCGTTTTAACTCCCTTTTTTCTTTTCTTTTTGGCTGCTTCTTTAATTCTTTTCTTTTCCCCCATTTAAGTGAATATATGAAAATTTGAGCTAAAAATTTGAGTGTCTTGTGATATCATATTGTGTCGATGGTTTAATCAAAAAAATGTTTTATTAGAATATAATTTTTAACGATAAAAAATAATTAAATAATTTATGATTTTTTGCACAAATAATTGTTCGATACAACTTCCGGTATGATTTCACGATACTTGTAAAAATACCCAATTTCTCAGCCTTTCCAGGCGTGGGTGGTGGGTGAAATTCCTAACTCATCCTCGTGGTTAATCCAACTCAACCCCTCTCTCTGTAATGTATCTCTCTTTGTACATCTCTCGTGGATTCTGTTCCTTTTTAGAACGTGGATTCTCTTCTCTGGTTTCTGTTGGGTTTTTTTTTTTGTTTTAATTTTGATTTTGCTGGGTTCTTGCTTGCCTTGCACCTCCCTTAATTAAACCTCTGCGGGATCCCGTCCAACCATTTTTATACAAAAAAAGAAAAGAAAAAACAGGGGAAGGAGGAGGAATTGTCAAAGTAATATTTATGAGGGAGGAGGTGCTTGTGCTTGTGCTTCAACCTTGAGTACTGCTCTCTGTCTGCTCCCATCACTTGCCATATTCCTTGCCCTTGGGTATATGTCAGTTTCTTCTTCCCCTTTACCCCTTTCTTCCTTCCCTCTCCTTGTTTTGGTAAACTACTTCTGCTGCTCAACCTCTCCTTAAAACCCCCTCCTTTCTTTCCCCCACAATTCCCAAACCCACAAAACAAAATCCCTCCCCATTTCTTCTTGACAACTTCTCCAAATCTTCCATTGCTGACAAGGGGGGAAACGAATTCAGATCATACCATACCCTTATGACAATGGCGTCGACAAAGATGAAGAAGAGGCAGAGGCTATCCCCTTCCTCCTCGACCTCCTCTCTTTCTTCGATTTCGTCCACTTCTTCCTCGTCTACTGTAACAGCTGCAGCAGCGGCCGCCGCTTCTTCTTCCCCGTGCTCCCCTTCTTCCTCTACTTCTACATCTTGCTCCTCCTCGTCCCCGTGTTGTTCCTGTAATGCTGCAATCAACAATCATACTCCACCTCCCGTCGCCGAATCGCATGAATTGGAATTGCAAGTGGAATTGGAAGTGGAAGTGGATGCGTTACCCAAATCGAAACGCCGGAAAAGAACCCGCTCCACTAAAGCCAATGCCGCTGCTGCTGATCGCCGAATTAAGAAGGAAAGTAAAAACAAGAATGATGGGGAGGAGGAGGAGAAGAGCATTGGTACTGGAGGAGGAAGCAGCCTTCCCCTGCCTCCCCACCCCCCAGGGAGAAGAAGCTCTGCTTTCAGGGGAGTCACCAGGTAATTGAATTCACTACTGATTAATCCCCCAATTTTAGGCAAAACGGATTACCCAATTTCTCCGCACCATTGATTTGGGTTTGCATGTATGAGATTCTTGTTCCATTACGGATGGGGATTTGACCCTGTAATGTAAACTTGGTTGGATTGTGAACAGGCATAGATGGACAGGGAGATTTGAAGCGCATCTGTGGGATAAGAGCTCCTGGAACAACATGCACAACAAGAAGGGTCGCCAAGGTCAGTATGGCTATTGCCTAGCTTAAGCTTCTTCTTCTTCTTCTTCCTCCTGCTTTTTCAACCCTTTTCAGGGGTTTTGGGTTTTGAATGTGTAATTGGAATTAAAGTAATTGGAAGGAGATCTGGTCGCTAATCCTTGTTTTATTTTATCATTATATTTGTCTTTTCACCTCTTCATAAAGCTAAACAGAACAGAAAGGGGTGGGTTAATTACCTTAATTATTTATTCAGTAATTACGATTCTGACTTGTTTATTGTTTTCCGATTCCCTTTCTTTTGCATCCATCCCGACTGTGAAAATGGGCAATGTTCATGTACTCTGTGTTTCCTTGCTGCAGTTTATTTGGGTAAGTGCCAACTCTGTTCCAGTAATTATAGTACTAATTATCCCCTTTCCATTTCCCTCCCTCGCTCCCTGCTATTTTCTAAAATTAAATCCGTTATTTTACTTAATAGTAATTATAAAATATTGGGTGGCAGGGGCATACGACGATGAGGAAGCAGCTGCCCGTACCTACGATCTTGCAGCCTTGAAGTACTGGGGTCCCGGAACCACCTTGAATTTCCCGGTAATATTCAACTCTCTCTCTCTCTCTCCGATTAATTATCTTAATTTAAGATAAAAACGGGGAAATAATTACAATAATAATGATGGTGGGAGCAGGTGGAAGGGTATGAGAAGGAGATGGAGGAGATGGGGAAGGTGACCAAAGAAGAGTATCTGGCGTCACTCCGGCGCCGGAGCTCCGGCTTCTCCCGAGGAGTGTCCAAGTACCGGGGAGTGGCGAGGCACCACCACAACGGGCGGTGGGAGGCGCGAATCGGGCGGGTGTTAGGCAACAAGTACCTCTACCTTGGCACTTTCAGTACGTAACACTAACACACTCTTCTTTTTATTTTTCCAGTTATTTTTTTTATAATTGTTTTTGCATAATAACCCCCCCAAAAAAAAAAGTTCGTCGTTTCTTTGCCGTTTCATTCTGGCACCACGCCCGTTTTTTTGTTGTTTTTTTCCCCTTTTCTCTTCCTGGTTTCGTGTGTTTTTGGGGATGGAGGTTTGAACTTTGAAGTCAAAATAAGGGGAGCGAACGACGTGGCAACCATTCCTGCATGCCTTTCTCTCCAGCTATAAACTCTAACAATTAATTACGTGGCATCTTAATTATATAAATTAAAAATAATAGGCTGGTAGCTAAGCTAGTAGGATCTCCTCCAACTAATCACCAGATTTGGCTCTCTCCCTCGTTTTCTAGTCTACAGATTTCCCGCTTCCTCGGGTCATTCTATTATAATAATAATAAAAACATAAATTATTACAAAGCATTTTTTAGGCTTCGTAGTCCAAACTTAAGGTGGTGATCGTGCAAACGGACTAACCTAGATTGTAATAACACGAGATTGAGGAGATTTCTTCTTTGTCAAAGATTTTTTGTAACGTCTTAAATATTGTTTAAAGTACGAGAGGGATTCATGGATAATAGCGCGTATAATTTAATTGTGAACAACAGGATACACGAAGAAGGAGTGGTGGTGCATAAAAAAAAGTTATTATGATAATACCTATAAACAAAAACTATGTGTACGCACAAAATGAACAACATCATCAATAATTATAAAAGAATTGAAATCTTATAGATTTGATCTTTAATAATCATGGAAGAGAAAAGAAAAATAAATCAACACGTCGGATTTTTAATTAGAATTTTCTTTCCTTCGTTTTGCCACCTGAAAATGCGGCAGATCCACGAGGGATTCCAACAAACAAAAAACAAAAAAGTGGTGTGTGTTTGCCTGATTTTGCCTTTGAGCTTTATTATCCTACTCACGCACACGACTTTTTCCTCCTTATCTTTTTTGCCAATCCATCATCAGATCCAAATCCACAAAAATTAATCCATCACACCTCCTCACGATCTCTCTTTTCTTTCCTGAGGAGTGGTCACGTGAGAATAATCCCTATTTTCATTTCCTTTTTATTCCCGACCTCCTTGCTCATTTAGTCATTTTGGTTTGTCACATTATGCATGGGTGATTCTCTATAATAATACCCAACAATTCTTCTTCCCCTCTGGTTTTCTTTATTGGGCCCGGGCCCGGGGCCCATGTAGTAGTTCATCAATGAAACAGGATTGGAGTATTTATAGGAAGAGATCTAGCAGCTGGGAAAGTGACTAATTAATGGCCTCTCTCTATTAGTTGGGGGTAGATTTAAGTTAGTTGGTTTCTGTTTGATGTAGGTTTGGGCAAAGTAGTGCAATTTTGTACCTCTTCTTCATCAATAGTTGTTCCCCAAAACGTAATGAGCCTGCCTATTTCTTTGGGCTATAGCTAATTTTGAGGTGCTGTTTTTCTTCTCCCATATTAAAGTCAGTGGAGAGAGACAGAGAACTGTCCCCATTTTGACCAAATTGAAAACCATTCAATTTCCTTTTGGTGTTTTGGGCTAGACATCTTGCAAACTCTACCTGGCTGAATCGAGCCAGGGCTATCCAAATGCCGGGTTAGGGTTAGGACGTCCCAACATGCCGATAACTATTGGGTCGTGTGCTCTTCAATCCGTGATCGTTGGATGCATGTAGTGGTGATGATTCACAATTCACAAATGTCCCGCCATGTGCATTGAACGATTTCGAAACACACCAAACATGAAGTCATACTCGAACGTTCTAATCCCTTATCGTATAGTGCAAAGGAATTTGGTGCATTTCATTTGAACCCAAACTAACATTACACACATATATATAATAACAAATAATTCTTACGAATCTAATAGAGCTGCCCATTTAGTACATAAAAAAAACTCGTTTAACAATTGCTCGATTAGAATCGACCGTCGCAATATCATTTGTTGTCTTTTGTAAGCATGCTCCATTGTACTTTTTCCCCCGGTAGTCTATGATGAAAAGACATTTTTCTTGCCGTCAGCATCCAACATCCACCACCCACTTGGTGGCTGGCTGCTGAATAATATTGCAGAGTAATAATTAGGTCAATTTGGGAGTAGAGAATTTGTTTAATTTGTTTCGTGAAAGATGGTTGAAAAGGTACAACTGCCTCCTCTTACCCCGTGTTTTTTTCAGTTCTACTTCCCCTTTAAGCCATACACAAGACACGAACTTGTGGATCTAATTATTATTTCACTAACGTGCCTGCCTCACCTCTTTCGCCTACCAATTAAGTACATATCTACCTACTCTAATCTTCACAATTTAACATTTTTATCTTTAATTATACTTAGTTAATTATTATAATAAAAACTGTAATTAGAGATCTGGTGGCAGAGTGGAGTGGCAACTAGTAGCTGCAGCAGAGCTCACGTGACTTCTTATCACACCCGTCTTTTACATTAGCTACCGATCTTAGCATGCAGTGATATTAAGTATTAACAAATAATAATTATGTTTAAAAGAATAAATCTCTTCCTAATTACTTTTTGTGTGTGTGTGTGTGTGTGTGGTGTAGACACTCAGGAAGAAGCGGCAGAGGCATATGACTTGGCTGCACTCGAGTACAGAGGAGCAAACGCCGTCACCAACTTTGACGTCGCCAATTACGTCGACCGCCTGAAAGCCAAAGGACTCAACGTCGACCAATTCATCCACCCGTCTCCTCCGCCCACCACAGCGCCGGAATTGGAGATTGACGCCGTCGATGCAGTACAACCACCCCCTGCTTCACCGTCTCCGCCGCCTCCCCTGCCTTCGTTAGACGAAGAAGAGAAAGAAGAAACAGAGGCTGGGGCAGAGGTGGCGGCGATGATGATGATGATGATGCCACCACCGCCGCCGCCCCGCGGCGACAGTGACAGCATGATAGCAATAGAGGAGCTGTTGGATTTCGAGCACGACGACGGGATGAGCGGGTGGAGTATGTGCTTGGATTACCCGGAGAACGCGGCGGTGGCGACGGCGGGTTGCGCAGGGCTGCCGGAGCTGTTTGACGATGCGGGAGGGTTCCAACTGGACGACATTGACTACTTGGTGTTCGACGCGGAATTTCTGGACGGTGATGGTGGTGGCAAAGATGTCGTAAACGACAAGAAGCCCTTGTCGGATGATGATGGGTCAACCACAACGTCGGTTTCTTGTAACTAGGAAATTAAGATGGTTGTTATTGGGTTTGACTGTGCGCTGCCGCTGTGTGTGTGGCGGGGAGAATGGGGGTTCTCTTTGTCGGGAATTTATTTGGTTAGTTTGGAGCCTTTTGATGAGTTGGTTTTCTACCTTTTGGTTGCTTGCTTGTGGGGAGAATTGGAATTGGAAGGTAGAAATTTGTTGAAGGTTTGTTTTGATCTTGTTTGGTTGTGGCCTGTGTTGGATGTCCATGACAGTTCTATTAACTCGAGTTGTTGAGAGAAGGTTACGATGGATCTTATATCATTATCTAACATGCCCCTCAAAAAGTTTGCACAGGCCCACCATACATTTTGTTTTAATCAACTGTTAATATTGGGGGTAGTGGAGAGTTGAACACACGATCACTTAATCAAACCAGTTGTTGGGAGAAAGTTGTGATTGATCTTATACCATTATCTAACAACTTGTTGGATAGTGATTGAATCCGAACTAAATGAGTACCCGATTCAATCAAATTGGGTAAAATTCAGTGTTGATAGATTTGAATTTGGTGGAGATTCGGGTTTGCAAAAATTTGGTCAGCTTTTCATCCAGACCAGCACCCAATAAGTAAAACGAATACAAATCCATACTTAAATTTCGTGGAATTGGGTTATCATCCATGATGCATGACAGCAAAGAATGAAGATTAGAGGAAACAATTATCTTCTTCCATACTATCTTTCCCTTATACCAGGGGGGGAAACTTGGCTCTTCTTCTATTGTTGGGCTTTTCCTTATTCCAGTCTTTCTTACTCAATTCTTATTACAGTGGGCTAGGCTGGTCTGGGATCTATCTGGGCCAGATCCAGGGCCACATTATGATGAAGCCCAACGCAGATGGTTCTTTTGGGACTAGGTTCTTATTGTTGGTCAATGGTCATTTACTCATTTTTATCATTCTAAAGTAAGTGTTTGGATATGGAAAAAATGTAGTGTTTGGATCTTCTAACATTGTAACATAGATTAGTTGTTCTGGTCATTATAGATTAGTTATATGGGTTGAACTGTGTATTATCAGATAACTTATTATGGGTGTGTTTGTGGGTTGAATTCAGTAAATGTGAGTCAAAATCCTTGAATTTTGAAATATATAAATCGAAAGTATCGAAACAAAAACGTGTAAAAAACAAATGATGTAAATTTCACCAATTATATATATTTTGAATCATAGATCACTTGATCTCTCAAGTTTTATTTTTTATACAATATGATAAGGTTGGTCAAAATCAGAAGAAAATAATTCAAATATAAGAAGCCAAAGTATTAAAATAAAACTGTGGTAAAGCAAAATATGTAGAGTTCACATTGAATTGTATATGATATGAAATTAGGAAGTAATATAGTAACTAAAGCTGCTCAATCAGCTGAGGTAAGTCCACATCTAAAAATTACAAACGGATTAGATTGATGCGAATGACTCGTATTCCTCTATTCCAGTCATTTGAAACACCCTCCATCCACAGCAACCTTATGTGCCTTGGTAACATAATGCAAGTTGCTGGATATCAAGTTCTGGTTAGGGCACTCCTGTCATTCCAAAAGCTGGGAGCTTTCTATTTTTGGCGTAGAGATGAGAGGACAACATCCTGGAGAGAGCTGTCGACCTGCATAGCATCCTTAAACTCTTCGAAAGTCACTTCCCCGTCGTTGTTGGCATCCATCCTGTCAAATATCTCGTCCAACTTCCCAGGTTCTGTAATGTCTGCTGGCAGGCATTCCTCCGGCAAGGCCTGCACAGACACAAATTTGGGTTCGTTGCTCCATATCAGAAAGACTAGAGATTGAAAGAATCAATCAACAATAATGTGACATAAGGGAATGGTGGGTGAAGGATGTACACGAAGCATGGAGGCTACTTCTTCCTTTGTAATGCTCCCAGACCTATCTGTGTCGTACATCTGCAGAGGTAAAATGACCCTGATGAGTGGCTAGAGTGATGAAGCCACAGGTTGAGAAAATGAAATGGAGAGACTCAGCTCGATCAGTTCACCTGGAAGCATAAACGCAGGGCATCATCTCCTGTGGAGTTCTTCAGGCTTGAGAACCCACAGAGGATCTCCCTCATGTCAACCGTCCCATCTCGGTTGTTGTCAAACATATCGAAGATTCGAGGCGCCAGAGGGACTAATGAGGACATCTTCATTGCCTTGAGCACCTCCTCGAACTCTGATAGAGTTGCATTGTCACCCTTCGCACATCTGAGGGCAGTATCAGGAAAAGAAGAGATGGTTTCAAGGTCTAGGCAAGCATTTGTCATTGGAAAAGGACCAAGAGAAAACCCTATAACAAGGGTTTCTGGAATTCTCAAGGAACTGAAAAAAGGCGCTTACAGTTTCTTGAACTGTGCTCTGAGGTTCTCTAGCTCACTCTCAGTAAGATCATGAGATCCCAGCAGAGATCTAAGCTTCTTGGTCCTCAGGAAAATTGTGCTGCTCCACACACTAGCTATGGCTGCAGCGCGGAGCTTTCTTCGCGCATTGAACCTCTTCAGCCTTGTGACTATCTCCGGGTCCATTTGTTCCTCTCTGGCTGAGTCTCCTGTCACCCATGGATGATTAAGAACCTGTTTGTGGCATATTCAAAATCACACAATTGGAAGAAAAGCAAATTGCATTTCAGTACTTCATATCAATATAACTATCTCTGAATCGGGGAAAAACTATCTAGTTCTGTTTGTGTTAGGGTTACATCTTGAGCACTTGGTCTTCTGTTTGGATCAACTTGCAGAAGGTCAGTGATCAATTGCTTTGCAGATGATGTGATCTGCTTCCAACTCCGCTCGTCAAAACGGAAATCACCCTGCAAACATCCCCAAAAGGCCAAACACACCCCATTATTTCTCAGTAACTAATTCATCTCTCAGAGACATTTCATCGAACACATACCGCAAGTATCATCTGCTGCTTCTGCCTGTTCGACTGCGCAATGAAAGGCGGATACCTGCCAACAACATAAAAACCCATTTCGATTCTTCAAAATCCCACAACAATAGAGAAGAAAAGAACATAAATTTCTCAGAGAACTTGCAAGAAATCGAAGCAGTTATTCTTTCCCCCCATTTTACCCTGACAGCAAAATGTACAAGATGACTCCCAAAGACCACATATCACTCTTGGAAGAGATCCTTCCCTGGGCGAGCGCCTCAGGCGATACATAATCAATGGAACCAAACAACCCAACAACAGGATCAGTGAACTCCTCCACAGAGCTCAGCCCAAAATCCATTATCTTAAGCGCAGAATCATCCTTCTCATTCAGAAACAAGCAGTTCTCAGGCTTCAAGTCCCTGTGCACAATATTCGCACTATGAAGAGCATCCAAACCTCCAGCAATCTGCCTGACGACGGTCGCCGCCTCCCGCTCCGAGTACCTGTCGTGCCTCCCCACAATTCGATCAAACAGCTCGCCGCCTGAGCAGAGCTCCAGAACAAGATGAACCCCGTTCTGATCCTCGTACACATCGTAAAGGTCAATCACGTTTGGATGAGGGGAGACTTTCTCCACAACTTTCCTCATGACCAGGATCTCGTTCGTGAGCAGAGCATCAGAAACCGAAGCCTGGTGCTTCCACGGCGGGAGGGCTGCCGCCGGCGGCCCGGGAACTGAAGGGGCCAGGAGCCTCTTGAGGGTTTTGATGGCGACATGGCTTGCCCCTGTTTTTTCTCCATCACTACTGCAGGTTCTCCTGATACCTCTTCTCACCACTGAGAATCCTCCCCTGCCTAGGACTTCTGCTATTTCGTACTCATCCACTATCCTCTTCGTCTCCTTCCCCATTATGGGAAGAAGCAAAATTCAAAACCCTAAAACTGGAGAACACCCAAATTGCAAGAAGCTGGAAGAATCAATTATTGACTGAGATGGAATAATGGCTTTGAGGGGAGCAGCAGAAGTCAGAGGATGGTGAGTGGTGGTGTTAGGTGTAATTGCAGCAGGTGATGAGCCTGGCTGGAACAATAAACAAAGCTTGAATTGAGGTGATAACTAATTGACATCAGCTTGAAAGCTGAGTTTGCAGTTGTCTTCATCAGATCAAGTTATAAACTAATCAGTGCTGGAGAATAAAGAGAGAAATGGTGGGTGGGATGAAGGTATGCGAGGAAGGAGACATGGGAAGAGGTCAACCAATGGCTTTTCTAGGGGGGCTCATTGTTTACGGTGAACAAACATTGCCTTGTCCTTTTCGGTGTCCTTTTCTTAACAGTTGCTTCCCTTTCTAGTTCGAGGTGCTGTAGCATCATTGAGCCTTTCTTGATTCTGTTTCTCCTTGTTTATGCTGAGCATCTGTGCGGCAGCTCAGTTGTTTTTTCTAAGGTTTTTAGCTCTTGGAGAGACTTGGTTACGGGAGGTTAAAACTTAAGACAGACGAATGCTTTTTCCAAAGATTTTTTTTTGCTCTTGGAGGGACATAGGTAGGGGTGTACATGGGTCGGGTGGTCCGGGTTTAGCCATTTTAATCACCCGACCCATGCTCTACGGTTTGGGAAATATTAAACCCAAACCCACCCAAAAAAATTAAAACCCTACGGTTTGTCTCTAATTGGGTTGGGTCGGGTTGACGATATTTTTAAGTAAAAACCCAACCCAACACAAAATATGTAATTAGTCTACACCATAAAAATATTTTATAACTAATTAAAATTTCAAACGAATAAACGGAGGTGAAATTTATCAAAATTCACAAATGTTGTTTAAATTTTAATAAAATGTGATTTACTTCAACATATATCTATTTTTTTATGACATTTGTTGAAATAGGCTAAAAATGTTATTAACGCACGCATCCATAATATGTTTATTCTATTAAAATTGTATATAAGAAAAAGGATTACGTGAATCATAGCTATATTAAATCTATGTCTAAACTTTAACCCAAAAAATGCATTAGATTAGAGAGACCATGTGAGAAAAACATAGCGAAATATCTTAATTTTCTCATAAGTATTACTATGTACGACATAAATATTTTTTGGATACGAACTCATATAAATAGTTGGAACACGGGTTGGGTCGGGTTCTACGGGTTGTGTAATCCAAAATCCAAACCCAACCCAAAAGAGGCGGGTTGTACAAAAGAAAACCCTCACCCAACCCAAAACCTTAGTTATAGCGATAAATACGGGTGGGTTGGGTCGGGTTGGACGGGTGGGTCGGTTTGCGGGTGTATTTGTTCACCCCTAGACATAGGTGGATATAGCTTTGATTGTGATCCACTAGTTTGATCAGTTCATCCTTTCCCAGGGAGGTTTTGCCTCTGTATGTAGCTGATTAGCTTTTACTTCATTGATAGGAATCTAGATGAGACGATGGCCAGTATTGACTGTATACTGTATAATGAAATGTGACTGTATAATGAAATGTGATGTCCAGTATTGACGGTATAAGATCCAATTACTCCAACCAGGATCAAACAATTTACATATGTTTTTGACGATTTCACTCAATTGATGGATCAAACAATTTACATATGTTGACGATTTCACTCAATTTATTCGCAGACAGTATTGGGGTCAAATCTCCAATATGTTAAAATCAAATGCTTCCGCATAACAAGAGGAGTAGCAATAGTCGACGACCAAGAACAATATAAAAATTAATGGGGTCAGGGATCCAAAAATGAACCTTGACATCATTCATCACTCATGTTGCAATATCTTGATCAATAGCATGTTGATCTTATTGCTTTAAAAGTACGCTCAAGAATACATGTACGTGATATCATAATAAAAGCAAACAGGTTCTTGTAAAAAAAATAGGGAAATACCTTTTTTTTCTTTCTATTGAAACCCAAAATTGAAATTCCAAAAAATAAGCGTTATGTACCAAGATAGAATATAAACCTTTTAATTTCATAGACAAAAACTCTGGCACTTTGTTAACAAACCAAGAAAATTAACACACATGATATAATATAAACGAAATGCAAGATACGAGTCATGAAACTACATAGTTTTTTTTTTTGCATTGCAAAGAGGCCTTGGGCCGAAAAGCCAGAGAACAAGTACGGGGAGAGATTAGATAGAGAGGAGAGAGCAGCCACAACCCGGCGCTCAAAAGTGACTCCTAACACGTAGTCTCGAAGTAACGGGACGAGACAAGTTGGTGGATCCGCCAACTCATACATCCCGTAAGGATAGACGAGACTGTATCTCGAGAGCCAGTTCGCGACTTTATTCCCCTCACGATATGTATGAGACAGGTTGACCAACCAATCCTTAGCTTCCTGGCGAATCAGACCCAACAAAGTAGGATAAGGATGAATGGAATCACTACGTAGTTGAGTCACCAATAACTTCACCACGAGAAGGTGATTAACATGTCAGTGCCACCCTATATACCACCAGCGGGCCGGGCCTTTTTACCTCAGAAATAATGGGGCTAACTCACTACCCTGGGCTATACAGCTGGCCCAATATCCACAAATAGCGTTGAAGATAATCTGTTGACTAGGGTTTATTATTTCATGAGTGGGAAAAAGCGCGTTGACTATTTCAGTAATTCTAAAAGGGAGATCTAGCCGACTTTAATTTCACATCACATATATACTCTAACAGCACTAATTCTTCCCTAATAAAACAGGAGATTAAGCCCTTAAATTCATCTTAGATTCTCTTTGATCCAATCGCCATTCTCCTTTCCTCCACCTGGACGTCACCACTCACCCATACACCAAACATACATCATTAACATATACAGTATACACATAACATACCTCCCACGTTGCCGCCTCGCCGAGCTCCAAACATGACGGCCACCACTCCCTCACTACCCTAACTGCACCGCACGTTTGACCGCGTAACCAAACAAATATCATAATATAACTCGCACCGATCAACAATGGCGTACGTATATACGTCCCATTATATAACCCGCCACCTCATTCCCCGGCAAAACAAACAACCAATCCCAACTTCAATGGCGTCCTCCTTTCTCGAACCTTACGGCAAGATCGACGACGCCGACCAGGCCCGCCTCGACGCCCGACGCAAAACCCGCAAGCGCGTCCTCATCATCGCCCTCTCCTCCCTCCTCTTCCTCACCATCATCCTCGCCTCCGTCCTCGGCACCCGCTCCGCCAACTCCAACCACCATGACACCCAAAACGACGCCGCCGCCATGAAGTCGGTGGCCGCCGTCTGCGGCGTCACCCTCTACAAGGACTCCTGCTACCAAACCCTCTCCTCCGCCGCCAAGTCCGGCCACCTCCACCCTGAAGACCTCTTCAAGCTCTCCGTCCAGGTCGCCGTCTCCGCCGTTGAGAAAGCCTCCGACTACTTCTCCAAAACGTCGAAGAACTACGACAACACCACCGCCGCCGCGGTGGCCGACTGCGTCGAGCTTCTCGACCTCGCGGCCGACCATCTCAACGACACGTACTCCTCCTCCTCGGGACCCACCAACGTGGCCGACGTGGTGGATGACGTCAGGACGTGGCTCAGCTCGGCTGCCACGTACCAGGACACGTGTCTCGATGGGTTACGAGAGGCCGGGGTGCTGGACGTGGACGGTGACGTGGCGGGGATGAGGAACGCGACGGAGCTGACGAGCAACAGCCTGGCGATCGTGACGTGGATGGGGAAGGTGGCGGGGTCGTTTAGGGGAGTGGGCCGGAGGAGGAGGCTGTTGGGCAAGGGGCCCGAGTGGTTGTTGGGCCGGGCTGGATACAGGGAGCTGTTGGCGGAGAAGGGGGAGGATTTGAAGAAGAAGGCGGATGCGGTGGTGGGGGCTGGCGGGAAGTACAAGACGATAGAGAAGGCGCTGAAGGCGGTGCCGAAGAAGAGCAAGGAGAGGTTTGTTATCTACGTGAAGAAGGGGGTTTATAAGGAGAATGTGAAGGTGGAGAAGACGATGTGGAACGTCATCATGGTCGGCGACGGGATGGACGCCACCGTCGTCACCGGCGGCCTCAATGTGGTCGACGGCACTCCGACCTTCCGTACCGCCACTTTCGGTAATCAATCATATTCAACAAATTATACATTAGCATATTATTTCCTGGCTTTTTTTAGAACTGGAACCATAAAATTTAGTGATTTAGGGCTGTGTGATTAACGATTGATAGAACCGTTCATTATGTATAACATAAAAGACATATAATACACTAATTTAAAAGTGAATTTATCACTAACTACAAAAGATGAATTTTTAATTATGCAATCTATCATAGTTTTTTTAACAAATCATGCAATCTATCTCACAAAATGTATCATAATTTTTTTAATTAAAATTCAAGTTAGTAATTAGGATGACAATCCGTAGTAGATCATATAAAGTCGACAAGCAAACTAAAAAACTGAAAAAAAAGGAAAGCAGATTAATTCAAACTGGGCAATCTTAGTTTACGTTAAAGATTTTTTTATTAATTACTTTTGTGGTTAGAATAGATTATGCAAACCGATGTAGTTCACTTAAATTCAGGTCAAACTGTTGAAAACCGTTCGGTTCATTTCTAATCATCCATTAGTAGTTCTACTGATCCAACCATTAATCCGATTCCGTACTTTATTTCTCAATTTTGTATATCAAAATTTTTTTTCTTTTTGGTTCTCTTCTTTGTGTTATAGCTGTTTTCGGGAAGGGCTTCATGGCTCGAGACATGGGCTTCAAGAACACGGCCGGCCCATCCAAGCACCAGGCCGTGGCCCTGATGTCCAACGCCGACCAGTCCATATTCTACCGCTGCAGCTTCGACGCGTACCAGGACACCCTCTACGCCCACGCCAACCGCCAGTTCTACCGCGAGTGCAACATCACGGGAACCGTCGACTTCATCTTCGGCAACTCCGCCGCCGTCATCCAGAACTCCAACATCCTCCCGCGGGTCCCCATGTCGGGTCAGAAAAACACCATCACCGCCCAGGGGAAAACCGACCCGAACCAGAACACGGGGATCGCCATCCAGAACTGCAAAATCCTCCCCTACAAGGGAAACACCAATGGGCTTTCAGCGGTGAAGAATTACTTGGGCCGGCCCTGGAAGGCTTATTCGACGACCGCGTTTGTTGGGTCGGAGATTGGTGGGCTTATTGATCCGCAAGGGTGGCTGGCGTGGACGGGGACAACGGCGCCGCCGACAATTTACTATGCGGAGTACGGGAACTTTGGGGCCGGGGCGGATACGAAGAAGAGGGTGAAGTGGAAGGGAGTGAAGTTTATGAACAAGAAGGAAGCGGAGAAGTTTTCGGTGAAGGCGTTTATCCAGGGAGATAAATGGATTCCAGCTTCTGGGGCTACTTATAACTAAGGGGGAAAAAAAAGAAAAATTCTCCACTTGAGAAACATATACTACACATTTTTTTTTTGGCCAGAGGGTTCACAAAGTTGCATTCATTTTATTGATTTCAATCAAGCTATATATACTTTGCCTTTCATTTTGATTTTGTACCTTCACTTTCTTAAAATGGTAAATGCATACCTGTATTTTACAAGGATGAAATTAATTGAAATTACACAACAATAGACGTACTACTTTCATTGAGTTATTGTGCATGAAATTAGTTTCAAACGGTATCATTTATTAATCAACAGATATGTTTCCCTACAATACAAATAAACTTAGGTTGTATTATCTATTCGTCAGGTGATAATTAAACTAATAATAGTAGACAATGCTGGTTAGTCATATAATGATGTGCTTCTAACATACGGGTCAATAATTGGTGATCGAGACCGTCACAATAATATCATCAATTTGTATAATGGAGACGAGAGTATTTATTCATGTAATAGTTGTTAGAAACGGAACAACAAGAAGACCGAGGATACCGAATCTGGAGCTGAGTCGCGGACTAGGTCGCTCTCTTTAAGACGTTCGCGGCACTGCCCTCGATGCGCACGGCAGACTATCAACCGGTCGTCTCCAGGATAAAACAGCTCCTCTGTGTACTCGCGGTTTTGTGCGAAAACCGGAGCTCTCTGAACACTCTCTCTATTGTGTTTATGCTCGTTGTGGTGTGTTTAGAGGGGCTGGGGAGGCGGCTATTTATAGGAGCCGAACCCCTAGGAATATACCCTCTTGCTTGGGGAATAAGTCGGATTAATTAAGGAAGATAATTACTTCCTTAATTAAAACCGTCGGTTAGGATAAATCCTGCAGAGATTATCCTTCGAATATTCCTTTTCAATCGATTATCCCTTAGAATATTCCTCAGAATAACTGATTAATAATTAATTATATAATAATTAATTTCGTTCGGAATTTCTCCAAAAAATATGTATATAGTCTCAAGTGATCCATCCATCCATCCAACCGGTCGGTCGGACAGACGGACGGCGCGCGCGTGTGTGTGGTGGTCCGTTAGGTCCTCCCTCTTCCACAAAAGTGGGTCACCCCAAGGGGCATGCCCTTAGGAGAGAGGCTCCTATCTTTATACTCATTTCACCAAGTAAAACTACCAATGTGGTAGTTTTTCCACTTGAGACTCTATAGCTTTCAAAGCTATTCATACACATTTCCAACAATCCCCCACTTGAATAGTTTTGAAACTATCTCTGAGCATCGACAGTTCCATAAGATCGGGCATAAGCTAAGGTATCGAGAAGATTTGAACCTTAGCGTAGTGGTTACACTTCCGATTTCATAAGGGTGACTCGTAGTCTTGAACCCTATCTCAGACAGTGTAGCACACCGGATCTTTTCATTGAGTTATGTTCTCTTCTTAGCCCGTGCGTTTATGGCCATGCACGTTATCCTAGTTTAGTGAACGCTCTAGCAACTTTGTGCCTCTCAAAGTTCCATAGGGAGCGGCCCCACTCCCACATTCACATAGGTGAGTCTATCAGGAGTACCCCCAAAGTAAAGTGCTCCACCCCACATAGGGTATAGATCTCATTAAGAGTTATTAACTCAACCTCCATTGCTTTGGGATTCATGCTTCATTATGCATGAACTTTTCGCATACTACTCATGACTTGTTATTACCCATTGAACCCATTTCTTGGGATCTCCAGTCTATTGGGTCGGGTTACCATCACTTGTAGTCCGTGGTTCGGTAGGCATAAGTCCCATACCCTTGGCGGTATTATGGACTTTCTCTCTAGGTAATCCTTTCGTCAAAGGATCAGCTAGATTCTGTTCGGATCTTATATGATCCACCCTCACTGCTCCTATCGTTAGGAGTTCTCTAACAGTACTGTGCTTACGACGAATCTGTCGTTTCTTTCCGTTATAGAACCGGTTCTCAACTTTAGCGATAGCTGCGGTACTATCACAATGTATCAATACCGGAGGGACCGGGCTTTCCCATAGGGGAATCTCTGACAACAATCCTCTCAACCAACTTGCTTCTTCACTAGCCGTTGCTAGTGCTATCATCTCTGATTCCATAGTTGATTGAGCTAGGATTGTTTGTTTCTTTGACTTCCAAGACACAGCTCCACCAGCAATGTTAAAAACATATCCGCTGGTTGCCTTGGAGTCATCTGATAGGGTATTCCAATCCGCATCACTATACCCTTCTAGTACAGCGGGAAACCTTTGATAGTGTATACCAAGGTTTGCTGTTCTCTTGAGGTATCTCATGACCCTCTCTATAGCATTCCAATGCTCTCTACTAGGACAGCTGTTAAACCTGCCAAGCAATCCCACGACATATTTAATGTCTGGTCGAGTGTAATCCGCAGCATAACGGAGACTGCCAATGATGCTAGCATATTCTGTTTGTCTTACACTGTCTCCAGTGTTCTTGAATAGCTTTACACTAGCATCATACGGAGTACACGCAGGTTTACAGTCGAAATAGTTATACTTCTTCAATATCTTCTCTATGTAACTAGATTGATCTAGAGAATAACCATTTGCTCTTCTAGTTATCTGGATTCCAAGCATAAACTTTGCTTCTCCCAGATCTTTCACCTCAAAGCTCTCTTTTAACATGGCTTTCGCTTCATTGACCACGTGAATATTTGTACCAAATATCAACATGTCATCTACATACAAACATATGATAGTGCAAGTGTTATTCTCTGACTTGCAGTAAATACACTTGTCACTTTCATTCACCTTAAAGCCATGTGAGAGAACGAGAGTGTCAAACTTCTCATGCCACTGTTTTGGAGCCTGTTTCAAACCATATAATGATTTGTCCAACTTACAGACTTTCGAGGCATGTTCAGGGATAACAAACCCTTCTGGTTGTTCCATATAGATTTCTTCATCTAGATCACCGTTCAAAAAAGCAGTCTTAACATCCATTTGGTGTACCACGAGATTGTTCAAGGCAGCAAGAGCAATCATGACACGAATGGATGTTATTCTAGATACTGGTGAATAGGTGTCGAAGAAATCTATATTCTCTCTCTGCCTGTAGCCCTTGACTACTAGGCGAGCTCGGAACCTTTCGATTGCACCATCAGGTTTCTGTTTCGTTTTTAGAACCCATTTATTACCTAAGACTTTGCAGCCAGGAGGTAAGTCTGTTAGATGCCAAGTCTTATTAGCCTCTAACGATTCCATTTCATCTATAACGGCCTCATTCCAAAAGTCTGCATCTATGGAAGTTAATGCTTCCTGCAAACTTTTTGGATCCTCTAGGGTGTATACTGTAGTAAAGTCATCACCAAAATCTTTAGATATTCTAGCTCTTTTACTTCTTCTGAGTTCATCCTCAGATCCAACACCCCCACTTGTTCCGTTATCTCTAATAGCGGGTAGTACATTACCCCCACTATTTCTCGTTTTAAATGGAAATCGTGTCTCAAAGAAATCAGCATCAATGGATTCTATTACTGTACGAGCATTCAAATCATAGAATCTATATGCCTTACTATTGGCCGCATAGCCAACGAAGACACATTCATATGCTCGACTAGCCAACTTAACCCTCTTAGGATCAGGAATTCTTACGTAGGCCAAACAGCCCCACGTTCTTAAGTAGGACAGATTAGGTGGCTTATTCTTCAAGATCTCATAGGGTGATTCTTTTCTATTTGTTTTTGGAAGACGATTTAGCACATAGCAAACCGTCAACAAAATATCACCCCACCAAGAAGAAGCAGCTCCAGAATTGAGCATAATAGCCACAACTAATTCTGTAAATGTCCTATTTTTCCGCTCAGCTTTACCATTCATTTATGGTGAATATGGTGCCGTGGTTTCATGAATGATATCATGTGAGCTATAGAATTCCTTGAAGGGATTAGAGTCATACTCTGATCCTCTATCGCTCCTAAGTCTTTTTATCTTTCGATTGCACTGATTTTCGAATTCAACCACAAATACCTTGAACATGTCAAGGGCTTCACTTTTGTTTTTCATCAAATAAACAAAGCAATAATCAGAGCAATCATCTATGAAAGTGATAAAGTATCTCTTGCCAGACCTAGTTAACGTCCCATCTAGTTCACAAATATCAGAATGAATCAGATCTAAGGGTTCTGATTCTCTACTCACAGATTTATGGGGCGTTTTCGTTATTTTAGCTTGGCTACAGAAACCACATTTATCAAATTCATTCATTGAGAGTTTAGGGATATGTCCTAGCTTGCTTAAATTCTTCACAATTCGTGTGTTCACATGACAAAGACGAGCATGCCAAACATTCAAATCACACACC
Organism: Linum tenue; assembly: GCA_946122785.1. NCBI lineage: Eukaryota > Viridiplantae > Streptophyta > Magnoliopsida > Malpighiales > Linaceae > Linum > Linum tenue. The sequence continues at coordinate 5,461,544 of CAMGYJ010000005.1, read as the reverse complement.
ATGTAAACTGAAGAATTCATCTTATTAATTTCGACATTCAACTTGAACATCCCATTACATGCATATCCCTTTCCCACAAAACTCCCATTCTTAGTAAGAGTATACAAGTCTGCCCCAATAGATTGATTAAACCCAGCCTTATTAAGAAGATATCCCGAAACAAGATTCTTCCTTATCTCTGGAGTGTGCAACACATCCTTAAGCACCATCTTCTTCCCAGAGGTGAAGTTCAGCTCCACTTCACCAGAACCAGCAACCATAGTGGTGTGAGTAGTCCCCAACAACACTTTCTTGTCAGCAGGTGCTTCTTCATATGTTTTAAACATAGCACGATTGTTGCATACATGTTTCGATGCACCTGTATCCAGCCACCATCCTTCTGAGTCACCAGTGAGGTTAACTTCAGCGATCATATCTGTGATCATGGCTACCAAATCCTCTTCTGTCAAGTTAACCCTGGCCGCAGCGGCGGGGTTATGCTTGTTCCTGCACTTTTTTGCCATATGACCCGGTTTTCCGCAGTTAAAGCAGATAAACGGTGGGTCATTCTTAGAGGTTTGGGCCATGACCCTTTGGTTACCTCGAGAGGCACCATTCTGGTGGGGGCGGACCTGCTGGTTCTTACCCTTAAACCCTTTCTGGTTAGGTTTAAGAGCTCTAGGGGTGGGTCGTTTAGCAGTGACGACCATCACCTCTTCTTTCATATCCTGCTTGCGGGACTCTTCCTCAATCCTTAGGCGAGTAATCAAACTTTCCAGTGAAAATTCTTTGGTTTTATGTCTAAGCATATTCTTAAAATCTTTCCACGAAGGGGGCAGCTTATCAATAATGCAAGCAACTTGAAATTGATCGTCCAGAGGCATACCTTCAGAGACGATCTCGTGAGCTATTTTCTGAAGTTCGTGGGACTGAACTTCGACAGACTTGTCATCCACCATCTGGTAGCGCAGGTAGCGGCTGACAGCATACTTCTTAGCTCCAGCCTCCTCCCTGTCGTACTTCTTTTGGAGCGCATCCCAGACCATCATTGCGGTGTTCTTGTTGTCCGCATAGTAGTCGTAGAGGTCGTCTGCCAGGCCGTTGAGGATGTAGCTAGGGATGGCAATGGGGCAGGTCCGGGGCGGGTTTCTTGGTACCCAGACCCGCCCCGTGGCAGGTCGGGTCCAGGTCGGGTAATTTATCACGGGTCACGGGTCGGGGCAGGTCGACCCAATGGGTAAGCAATTTATATGAAAAATATTAGAAATGTTCGTTAATTTTATTATAAGACCATGGAAACGAACAATATTATGATAAATATAGTAAAATTATTGGAGAAATTGAGGTTTTCACTAATTTACAACTTTATTATAGCTAAAATTTGATTTAGTAAAAGGAAAATCCTAAGTAATTTGACTAAAATTACGTGTAATTTAGGCAAGAACGGGTCGAGAATGGGGCGGGTCAGGGCAGGTCGGGTCGATGAGAGTACCCATTCCCGCCCCGCCCCGCCTACGGGGCGGGTCCGACCCGCCCCAAAACAGGTCAAACAGGTCGGGTACAACGGGTCAGGTCAAAATTGACATCCCTAGATGTAGCTCTTGCATAGGAAGTCATGCTCCCTTTCCTTACCAGAAGCAGTCCTCTCCTCATCGGTCGCTTCTTCCGGCAGCTCGACGGGCATGCTAGTGAGGCAGTGTGCCAACTTCTTGGTCGTCAGGTAAAACTCCATCTTTTGTTTCCAGCGACGAAAGTTGACTCCAACGAAGCGAAACGGTCGATTGATATCGACAGCACTAGATCCGGGCATGTTGTTCTGTTCAGTCGACATAGCAGCAGCCGAACGTCTTAAAATTGTTAGAAACGGAACAACAAGAAGACCGAGGATACCGAATCTGGAGCTGAGTCGCGGACTAGGTCGCTCTCTTTAAGACGTTCGCGGCACTGCCCTCGATGCGCACGGCAGACTATCAACCGGTCGTCTCCAGGATAAAACAGCTCCTCTGTGTACTCGCGGTTTGTGCGAAAACCGGAGCTCTCTGAACACTCTCTCTATTGTGTTTATGCTCGTTGTGGTGTGTTTAGAGGGGCTGGGGAGACGGCTATTTATGGGAGCCGAACCCCTAGGAATATACCCTCTTGCTTGGGGAATAAGTCGGATTAATTATCTTCCTTAATTAAAACCGTCGGTTAGGATAAATCCTGCAGAGATTATCCTTCGAATATTTCTTTTCAATCGATTATCCCTTAGAATATTCCTCAGAATAACTGATTAATAATTAATTATATAATAATTAATTTCGTTCGGAATTTCTCCAAAAAATATGTATATAGTCTCAAGTGATCCAACCGACCGACCGACTGGTCAGCGCGCGCGCGTGTGTGTGGTGGTCCGTTAGGTCCTCCCTCTCCCACAAAAGTGGGTCACCCCAAGGGGCATGCCCTTAGGAGAGAGGCTCCTATCTTTATACTCATTTCACCAAGTAAAACTACCAATGTGGTAGTTTTTCCACTTGAGACTCTATAGTTTTCAAAGCTATTCATACACATTTCCAACAATAGTAGTGGTGGTTTATTCACGCTAACAATAGTGGTTATTCACACAATCTAGTGTTTATTCACGTATATATTGTTATTTCTTCACATTATTTTAAAATAAATTTTGGAATATGTCGAAATAGATGTCATTTATATAGAATATGATCAATGCAACTCATTTTTTTACATAAAAGTTGAAAATCCAAATTTATTTTCTTTAAAGACCAATACAAATTATTTGAGGAAGAAAAGTTAAGGATTCCACAATTATAACTTTTACATGAGTAAGTACCCGATCGATTACCGAATTAATTACATGAATGATTTCCATCCAATCTTTTTCAGCATTGAATGTTTTGTGTCCATTTAAGATGATTTTAGAGCATTTACACGAGGAGGGGAATCCTATCTGATTTAATTTACATGGCCACTTCACCTTAAACAAGAACAATTATTTTTTATGGATTGAAGCTATATATCTTTTGAGAACACGAATATGACATGATTTTTGATTTGCTTTGTTACGTTGCAGCCGTTTCCGGTGATCGATTCACCGCGGTCGACGTCCTGGGCGGAGAAGCACCAGGCGGTGGCGGTGAGGAACAGCGCCGACCTCTCCACTTTCTACCGCTGCAGCTTCGAAGGGCATCAGGACACCTTCTTCTTTTAGAGTAGTCAAAAGAGTTAAAAGAAAATACCATATTGATGGTGAAGGAAAGTGCAAGTAGTTAGTGGACTTTTGGAAAAGTGTGGGCTATTTAATTTGACATATTAAATCGCACTATGCATTCGAAATTGAATTTTTGGCTATTTAACTAATTTCGAGAATTAATTTCAGATGATTAATTGAATTTGAGTTTTGTGAAACGACATAACAAGGGAACGTCCGTTTTCTCACAATATAAGAGACTTTGGCCAGAAGTTTGAGTTCTAACGTTCATCTTCTTCCCGTTTTTCCTTCTCAAGAACACAAACACAGAAGTCCAGAAAGATTGCTACTCTCGAACGGGAGGAGATCCGGTGAGTAACCCCATGCATAACCCAATAAGAATCTGTCACATCAGCGCATCCTTCTCTCCTGGGGAAAAAAAATTAGTACAGAATTAAGCGACTGAATTAAAAAAAAAAATTAGCACAGGATAATCAACCAGAGCAATGATGTGATTAGAAATTGAGCGGGTGTGTTTCTGGGGTGGCTTCATCATCTTCCTTCCACATCTTGATCGTCTTGTCAGCTTCGCACGTCACCAGCCTCGATCCCGTCACGTCGAACGAAGCAGCAAAAACCCCATTCTCGCTTTCCAGCGACCCAGGCTGCGCCACCGTCCGCGTTCGCTGGAAGCTACAACCGCTCTCCCAATCGCAAAACCACAAGCTCCCATTGTCTCCTCCCGCAACCATCACGCCATCCCCATTAACCGCCATCGCATTGACGATACCTCCCTTCTCCCCCGTCATGTTGTGCAGAAACTCGCCCCTCAGAAGGCTAAACTTCTTAATATCTCCGTCGCCGGAGGCAGACGCAAAACCGCGCCGCCTTGGATGCTCCACCAGGGCTCGGACCGACTTCTTGTGGTGCGTGAGGGTCACCCCCGCTTTCCCATATCTAATGTCCCAAAATTTTATGGTTGAGTCGTGCGAACCGGTGATCACCTGTGGTTCGACCGGACGGGCCAACACCGAGCATACCGTGTCGCTGTGCCCGGTTAGGGCAAAGATTTGCTTCCTGGTCCGTACGTCCCAGACGCGGCACACGGAGTCGCGTCCGCCGGTGAACAAGAGGTCGATGGTTGGGTGAAGAGCCAAGCAGTAGACTCCGCTGAGGTGGCCGTTGTAAGATCGGACGACCTTGTTCTGCTCCAAGTCCCAACATTTGACCTGTTTGTCGTCGCCGGCGGAGAACATGTAGGTGCGGGTCTGGCTCACGGCCAGGCCTCGAACCTGACCGATGTGTCCGGTGAGCGTGTGCTTCAGCCTCCCGCTTGCCACGTCCTACACCTTTATGGTCCAGTCGGCCGAACCGGTACAGAACCACGCATTGCCGGGGTCGAAGGCGACGGATCGAACCGACCCTTGGTGACCGCTAATTACCCGGTAGCTCTTCCATGGTGCGTGACACGTGGAACTTCGCGGCCCTGATGTGGCGCGACTTCGTTTGCCGAGGGATGTCGGAGAGGATAGATCGAGCGCCGCTCGCTTCAGCGACTGCGGCTCAACTGCCTCCATGCTGCCAATCGTAGCGTCGCCGGCGAGGAGTAAGCAATAATGGTTTTCAGAGATCCTGCAGGCTGCCGATTGGATTGGATGAATTGATAGAAGTAGGGAGTCTGTTGTTATATAGGCAAATTTTTTCCCCGAATCCAAAGGGAAATAGGAAAGATAACTTCTCCGCCATTATCAGTTTTCCGATTCCGAGACGGTCCCATTTTCTTTTCCGGATTCAACTTGGAATCTGGAATCAGAGTTTGCCTAATTGGTTACAGGAATTGTTGCCTAGATGAAGATGATATCTGAGAAGAACACAAAGGCTGCAAATAATGCGAGCGATCTCTTGGGCGAGGAGGCTGCAGCCAGGTGAGAGGCTCCTCTCTGATTGTTGCAAATGACAACTAATTGTTCTCCCCCATAGACTTGTGTTTATGAAAATCATATCTCCGCATGTTTTCAACAATCGGATATAATATATATATACAATCTCCACTTGATTAGTCAATGGGGCACATTTTATTTCTCTAATCTGATATGGACCTCTCAGAAACACGCTTAGTGGGTTACCAATTAACTTTGTCTCTGCACATTCAAAGTCATGATGCTGGACAGACACATACAGCTAAATCATATTCTCTGCTCTAACTTGTTTCCTGCCTTCAAACTAAAAACAATTGAGCATGATGCCAACTTTCATTCCCATAATAATATTTGAATTGAACACGTTCATCTCAGCAGAGCCCCTCCTTTTTCTCCAGCAGCAGAACAGCAAAGCCTATATCCATGGCTCCCACAACGGGACCAAACCAAATCTTATACTGTTATGAAACCATTAAAAACAAATTGCAAGTTCCCTTTTTTTCTTCACAATTGTATGTATACAAATCTGCCCAAATGAAATTTCTAGGACCCAGAAGGCTTTGCTCTGAAGAAAACACTTATCAACACCCACCACCACCCACTTCCTATCTATACAGTTAGGCAAGAAGAAACCCACAAAACTAAAAGGAAATGCTCTCTTCTTTCTTTCTCCCCTGGGAACGGTTTTCTTTGTAACATTTAACATATGCAAATGGGGTGTAAAACAAAGACTAAAACTTGTATCTCTATATCTTTCTCCAATTTCCACAAGTTTCTGGTTAGCAGGAATTCAGCAAACACATAGCTTTTCCATTTTTCAAATGTGATACGCGGATGATGCCCTCCTCGAAGCACCTTCCACGGTCTCTACATCAACCAAGAACGTCGCACATACCGGTCTGTGATCCGAGAACCGGTACTCCTTTCTCACGTACGACATCTGCTGCATCCCATTCCCATGCCAGAGTATTCTGTCACACCTGCAGATGTGAATTTCCAATGTAAGCTTAACGAGCACAATCATCTCAATATAAGTGTGACAAAGCGCATTTGAGAAGTTGAGACAGAGGGGATGTTTACCAAGCTGGAGTTCTTCTTTTGTTTTTGGAGTCTGCAGTTTCTCCAGAATAAATGTCTGAGTTCCAGGAGTATTTGTAAGTTGGAGCGAAGTAGATTTTCCCCTCTTTCCATCCCTTGAACACTTTACCTTTTTCCCTCTCAATCTTCAGCTGTCATGATTGTTTTTCCGTCCATGAATATAAGATGATGTATGCAAAATAGAAATGAAAAGGATTTAGATGAGTTTCCCAGGAACCCCTGATTGTACCTGATCTTTGTCAAAGAGTGCATTCCAGTCATTCCGTTCGAGGAGCTTTCGAGTTTCCGAATAATTGAGAGCTATTCTGTAGTTGAGGTCACCGAGCCATATGATCCGGCTGTGAGGACATCATCATTCCAAGAAATGTTAGTCTCATAACTAACCAACTACAGAACAGAACAGAACAGAACAGAACAGAACAGAACAGAACAGAAAAGTATCATGATTTTCTAGAGGAGGCTTTTGCTGGTGTTGCTTACTCGTGTTGGATGATTCTCTCGGGTAAGTTGCTATAGGGTGATTTGCAAGTCCTGGGGAATTGAGTGTTCTTTAGTATCTCGATCACATCCAAATTCCTCCTCAGCTCATCTCCTTCTTTCTCCCCTGATGCCAAGTGACTGCAGATGAAGCAAAAGGTCGTCTGATGGAAAGACATGCTCACAGATATGCAACCCTGCAATTTTCAACCGCCACAAGCTTCACCGTTACAGATCCATTGTGGAAATAAATTCAAAAGGAACCAAAAAGAACAAACACCATATTTATCTATCTATATGTATTCCTACCTTGTTACCAAGGCAACCCATGATTCCACGACTAATGTAAGAAACTTTCAAGTGACTAACATATTGAACAAGCTCTTTCTTCATCCAAACAGTGAGAAAAATCCCAACCATTTGCTTCCCCACAATAAGACTGTATCTCAAGTGATTGTCACCATTAGCAACAATATCCAAAGATCCAAAGCCATTGAGTCCATCCTCCTCCTCTTCCGATGACAATCCGTCATCCCCTAGGTTCGTCTGAGGGCACCAAAGGCAGGAGTCCTTGTTGATCTTCCTGTCCATCACATGACTGCAGTTGCAGGTCTTGAGGCGGCGTAAACTCTCGGTCCTGAAGCTCTTGCAAACCTTCCTCAGAGAAGGCCTCTGAAATGGAAGCGGGTTTCCAAGTGATGCAAAGGGCTTTGAGCCTTTTGAACCTACAGCGTATGATCTGTTCAGAGATTGGTTGATAAGAGCAAGCCATTTTGCAGCAGGCTCACTATCCTCTGCCACAAGAACATTCCCAGCATTTAATGGAACAATTTCCTGAAAGCTAACAGTTGAAAAGGACAAAGAAAGAGCAATCAGAAACATGCTGCCAAATCAAGATCAAAGAGGCCAAATCCTGGGTTAAGATGAATGGATAATCAACTCACTCACCCTAAGACATATATGTCTGCCTGGTTGTGGACTTGGAGAATATCATCCAGATTGAGCCCGCTGTGGGGAGATTTCCCTCCCACATTCCATGTTGCCACAAAAATTCTGGACATATTTCAGACTTTGTTAGTAACAACTTCATCAAACAACCTTGAGTAAAAGAGAAGTTCATGTCGTATGATCCATTCTTACCTAAATGGTTCTTCTGCGGTCTGGTGATTTGGCATCCGTGAAGTCAAATGGTTTGAAAAAAGAGCCTCAAGCGCTGAACCGGTCCGCCTTTCTGATGATGAAACAGGACGATTGAGCAAGGAAAATTTAGGCCAGAAAACACTCAGGAATTGGAAGATTGTTCTTAGTGGCTTCCCAAGGAATCCAACAAAACCATGGACTGGACCAACTTTTCTAGAGCAGATTACAGGCATCTTGAAGACTCTGAAAGTAAGAAACAGAAGAGAAAACACAGCATCTGATGGGCCCTCAAAGAATGTTATGCCATTGAAGAAGCTTCCTTTACTTGCATCTTATTACATTCCTTCAAAAGTTCATTCAAAGCATATATTCTCTACCCACCGCCCCACATGCTCTCTTATCCTCTCTCGCAAGTCTCAACCAAACCCCTAAAAGATGAACAAAGGGAAGAAATTATACCCAAATCCAAGAACTTGATCCTTCCAAGTTCCAATTTTGGGTAACCCATTGGGAGGAGGACTTCACTATATACTACAGAATGCAAACCAAAGGACCCACCCGAGATAATTCGAGTATCTAGAGTAACCCAGATGTAAAAGAAGACATTTTATGACAATGGTGGGTGGAATATTGGCATGTGATGTGTCACAAAACAAGATAAGAGAGAATCAACAGGGCACCAAAATCAGATCCATGATTGCAGAACTGAAGACTCAGTTAGGCTGAATTGATTGATCAACGAACGATAAACCATACAATTAACTCAATACTCACCAGGGGAAGAATTGAATGGGTCTCCACTCGATCTCGTCACAATCACCTCCCTGGACGAGAATATCTTCTGCAGGAAAGACTGCCAATTCCCCAAATCATCATTAGATAGAAAATAAAACAATGACTAGTAACAACGGTAATGCATTGCTCTGTTCATACCCGCTTTCTGTGGTCTTGGTTGGTCATTCTCATATCTTGAAGAACAATGCAATGCTCTCTCATTCAGTCAAATCAAATACAAAGGAGAAGACTCCACTCGGAACCAAACACGAAAAAGAAGAAGGAAAAAAGAAAACTAAAATCTGAAAGGAAGAGTTTTCTTCAATTGAAACTGTTCCATCAACAACTCCTCCGCGCCTATTGAGATTGTCGAAAATCCGTTTAATCCTAAACAGAGAAAAAGGAAGAATATAAACAAATCAAATAATTTAAAGTAAAGCAACGATCACGCTAACTCCCAAATGCAAAGAAAGAAACTGACTTTCGCGCTGTTTCTTTTCCCAGATGACCCCGACTTGACTGAATTAAAGCCCAGAAGAAAGAGGGGAAATTTAGAAAAAAGCAGAAGGAGATCCAATTACCAGAAATGAGAAAAGGGAAGCGGCGGAAAAGGGTTTGGTTGTCGTAGGTGATGATGATGATGCTACTGCGGCGGAGAAAGAGAGAAAATGGGGACTACCCATGAAAGCAGTCGTTGCCAGCAGCAATGGGTAGGAGAGAAAGTGAGGAAATTTTCTCGAGAAAGTCAACTTTGTCAAGAAATATCGTCCCAAGCAGTCCTATTAACAACATGTGACATTTTTTCTCAAAGGTGGAGACGAGCAGAGCATTACAGGGTCGAGGGGGACAAGAAAATGGAGCACTAAAAAGAACGGAAAAAGAAATAATAAGGAGGGTTCTGAATATTCGGGCGATGCAACTGAGGGAAGTATCTTGGGAAGGAAACAGGGTGATAAGCACAGAGGAAAGGAACAAATGGAGGGAAAATGGGGAAAGAAAGAGAGAAAAGGAAGCAACTTGGACCATCTTTTTGAGGTTTTTCGTTAACATTGATTGGACCAGCACGTAGGGGTTCCCGCAAAGCTGTCTTTGATGATTATAAAATGGTAAGACAAACGAGAGAAGAGGTTTGTTTATTTGGATTCCTCGGGGATGAAACAGGGGAACAGTCAACAGCAGTGGCGGAGGCAGGATTAGAAACTACCCCTGTCCTCTTTTCAAAATATAAATATATAATTAATAAAAATTTAATAAATATAATTAAAAGTAATATTATTTAAATAATTCATTCATAGATAAAGAAACAATCAACTAATACAATTATATTTTGCATAAACAACCACGATGAGTTTTCGTATTCCGAAACAAATGCAAAATACATTCGTTGTGTACACTTTTAAGCAAGTCTCTTTCAGTGTATCCCATTAAATAATCATTAGCAAACTGATCGCCAATCCAACTTTGAAGTTGTTCTTAATACAGCTGAAGCTAAAAATGCTCTTTCTAGTTTCATAAGCAAATAAACTTACGGATATATGACTTATAAACTTTCATCTCCACCATTGCTCGAGATAATTCATCATGTACAAGCTGTTGTCGAATAATAGTGTCATGAGTGGAATCAATTGACTAATTTTTAGCAATTAATGAACAAGTAATGAATTGTGCTATAGTGATAAAATATCCTTATGTTACTTCGAGGTGTGGTATGTTTTTCCTCTCCCAAAAAATACCCCTGTCCCGAGACAAGGCCAAAATGGCCTACCTCCGCCTATGGTCAACAGTGGGAATCGATCTCTCAAATGGGCAGTCGAACTCTTTGTTTTTTCGTTTTCTGGATCTGGAAGTGGAAGGGCGGGCCAATGAAACAGGGAGTGAATTTGGGAGGTTGAGAGAAGAGAGAGAAAGAGGAACGGCAAAAACCGGAAAATTCTTATGAAACGTTGGTTTCGAATCTAAAAGTTAATCAGTTCCTTAGAAAAAAGGTCCGAGACTCGCACATCTGGTTGAAAGTTAGAAACCAAAGTAAAAGATTTTAATATGACGAAAAATAACTCAAACAGGTCCAATCAAGGTTGTCAATGCCTATGTTGGTTGACCCGTTTTGACTCCGACTCAGTGCAAGAAATGGGCGCCAGCCACACACCAGCGGGTCGACCCGCATCAATATTCTCGGATTGCATGTCACACGGCTTTGTTTTTTTCATTTGGTTTGTGAAATGCTTCTCTTCCCGATTTTCTTTTTTCGCCTAATCCTATCTTTATAATTATAAGTTGAACATTTGAATATTGATGTTCAATGAGTGTGTTTGAATTTTCGTTGTATATTGGAATCCAATTCGATAACGAATTGTTATTTTGGTGTAATGTTTTATGTTATTGGATCATTAATTCTCAACTCACTTGCTCACCCGGGTCAGTGGGCTAAACCCTGAGCAGACAACCTTGAGTCCAACTCAACCGCTCTTGTCAATTAACACCACTCAATCCTCGCGGTCAACTTAACGTGACCTCACCGAAAACTCGGCGAGAGCTTAAGGGAGAGCTCAACGGACTCTCAATTGCGATTTGTGACCCATCATCGCCACACCCACACCGATCGAGCCCTCTGCGCCGGCACGCAACCACAATGTTACATCATATCACTATAAAATTGTTACCCTACCTTCAGGTAAAAAAGTGATAAATCCAATGCTCAAACTATTAAATTTCTTTTTTCTGAATAAACTATTAAACTTCTGCTATGAATAGCGAAAATATTCAAACCCATTTTCTTCATATTTTCCTTTGAGTTCATATTCGTTTTACCGAAAACCACCCACTAACTTCAGTGGTTGTACCTGTCAAAAAAAAAACTTCAGTGGTTGTCGCCACAAAACACACCCTATAAGAACACTTGTCTTTGAGCTACTGAATTCTCCTCGAAGGAAATGTTCACACTTCACAGTCGCTGCTTTGCCCGGCAAACAAGATCGTCGTCATCAACCCCAAGCATGTAAAGAGCAAAGGGGTAGAAGCCGAGATTATAAAAGTGCAACAGAGTAAGCACCAAACTTTAACTGACCAAGCTGGGAAACCACACGTGGAATACCTACTTTGATAACTTGTTCCCAAGAGAAAATGCTTCCTTTGTCTCTCTCCTTTTCCATTTTTAAATTGAAATTCACAAGAACGAGAATGAGATGAGTTATCACTTATACAATGCAATCCGACTACGTTGCTCACATAACATCAGTAAATGTAATGTGATCACGAGATACATAGTCATTGGATTGCAAGTTGGACGAGAGTACATTACGAAATTGATACCTCATCTATCCAACAATCGCAAAGCATCCAACGAACAATCCAATTACGGCGCTCACAGAACGTCCATAATGTGATCACAACTTGCACGTCGGCATAAGAAACTCGCAATGCCTAAAATTTGACACTAACATAACATAGTGGTAATATACGCCAGGCTGAGAACAAATCATGAACCTAAGCACACAAACAAATGTACACCCTCTACATAAGGAGCTACAGAAGTTCTGAACAGAATCATACAAAGTACAGGAGCAGCTAAAAGAACTGTCAACTAATGTCAATTCTGCAATGGCATCATCGAGGCAGAGTCAGGTTCGTAGCCATGTACCCGGAAGCGGTATATGCATGTGTGTGCGTGGCTCCCATGGTTCGATGTGAAGTCCAGCCTGACAGTGTCAATCACATGTGAGGCTGCCGAATCAACAACACTGATGGTCTGAGCATTGCTCTTTTCCAGATCGTACGTGAACTCGGTGAGTAGAAACATCTTCTCCGGATCTGCAGGTGAAGTAGCATCGGACCCTCTGAACCAGCCAGAAACTCGACAGTCCTTCGGGGCACTTGACCGATCATATGCAACACTCTGTCCAAGGAAAACAAAACAGTAAGGAATTGATAAGAGACCTGAACAAGCAGAGGCTAAAGCAATAATAGAATGTTCTAAGGATATCAACAACATGCTAACAACCAAAAAAAAAAAAAACACATGACGTGGCGCCGGAAGAAGCACCAACCATATGAACAGCAATCTCTATGTAAATAGCTTCATCTCTGGCTAGGAAGCTGTTACTACGAATTTTAAATCCTACACAAACTAGCTCCTGGCTTATATACACCCAAGAATGAGTTTAACCTCAATGTTCTCATAAATTGCACGGTCAACTAACAGGCCCTATCTGATGTTCAAGCAAGCAAGCAACCAAGAATGAGTTTAACCTCAATGTTCTCATAAATTGCACGGTCTACTAACAGGCCCTATCTGATGTTCAAGCAAGCAACCAAATAACAGGGAAACACATAAGCACCTCCCTGTTATGCATCTGACTTGTAACAAACTCTTCTACCTTGCTATAACCTCTCCATGATAGTTAGAGCGAACAATTAGTTCATTCATGCTGGCTGGATTAGGTGTTTCAATAGAACTCCTAGCGTCCTAATAGCAGAAGACCAATCGAGAGATACTCATTAGACATCAAACAAGACAGCACAATCCATTTTGATTGCCTAGAGTATGGAGTTTGAAGCATTGAAGTCACTAATCAGTCGTGTGATGACACTGTGGGTTCAGGACCATACAAGGGGAAAAGTTGATAGCCAAACTGCAAGCCCCCATTCAAATTTCCCAATCAAAAGGCGTCAGTCTGACAATCCACATTAGAAACGTGGACCAAATAGCATAACGAAAAAAGCTTACAGCTAATATAGAGGAAAACCAAATTAAGAGTCATGCATAATATGATTAGAAGTATGCTTGCCACTTCCAGCCATTAAAAATTGCCACCTTAAACAAATGCAAACTAGAGGGTCACTCTTGGTTATAGATGTGCCCTAACCACTATATGAGAAACATGCACAATCCTAGATGAGCTCGTATTATCAAAATATGAAGATGCAAGCATAAACCTGATGAATGCTATGGTTATAGCCTTATAGGTTACCTATGATGAATGCTATATAGAGGAAACTCAAAAACTAACATAATATACCCAGGAGATTATTAAAGAAGTACATACTCAAATTGTACTTAAGTTTATGTTTGTGGAATCTTGATCAGGTTACTTATGAATATGATGGCTCCTATATAGAGGAAACTCCGAAACTAATATAATATATCCATAAGGATTATAAAGAAGTATATACTCAAGATGTTGCATTCTCATTTCTCAGAAGGTAATGGATCAGTTCCCCTCCCCAATTTTATCAAGCAGAAGGCTCCTATCCTTCGATTGCTTTAATGTTGAATCAAACAGAAATCCAATTCAAACTAGGCACTAATAAGAGCATCTAAGAAGGTGTGCATCAGTCTGTCTACAAAGGAGTTACACCGGTTCTGACAAACAAACGCGGAAACGGCAAAGGTCGACTAGCATGGCAACCTAGCTTCAGAGAAACGGTGAACGATTCTGACATTCACTTTAATGGTTGGGAAATAAACCATAGGTTCAGACCTAGAATGGACGAGGAACTGTATTCTCTAGTTTCTATGCTAACTTGGCCAATTTTAATTACATTAACACAAACTTAAACTATGTTACCCAATCAACATTGCAAGGCAGACTGGAGTCCGAGAGTATTACCTTGGCAACATGCTCCAACGTAACAGCCTCAGGAACAATAGCTGCACGGAGCCTAATCTCCACAAATCCACTGGCTCCTTTAAGAGGAAAGCACTGCCCAGGCTCTCCAAAACTCGGCCTCATCATCTTATATGCATCAGGATGAACCCCACTCAAGCCAGAAGCACCTGAGAACCATCCGCTAAGGGGCCTCCTCTTACCAAACGGCTCAGAGTGCTTTAGCACAGAAGCGCCACCCTCCGCAAGGGCATAATCCACTTTGCCAAGTCCATCCGCAGCATGCTTCTCGATTTCTTTCTCAACTATGTCCTTCGCATAAGCCCTAATAACATCCAAATTGTAAGAGTCTTCACCCACCTGGAAATCCTTCGTCTTCTTCAATTCCTCGTAGAACTTCAAAAATTCATCCTTGGACAACCAATCCGCTGACTTCAACTCTGCAATTGATTTCTCCAACTCTTCACTCTTCGATTCCAAATTCTTCAATGCCGCATCCAAACTCGCACCAGTATCATCAAGCTTCTTGTTCACTTCATGCCTCAAACCTCCAACCTCATTGTCAATTTTCTTATCTACAACCTCCACCTGAACCTGAATCATTTTCGCCGTGGTTTTCAAAAACGACTCCACTTCCGCAATACGGCCCTCAATCTCCGCCAAACCCGTCGGCGTTGCAGCCGAAGTGCTCTCCGATGTCGCTAACCTCCTAATCAACTGCACCAGCCCTAGCAAGACGAGCAGAAGCACGAAATTCTTGGTCAAAATACTCACAACCGTCACCCACCGCGGTTTCTCGGGCTTGGCCGCCACTTTCCGCCCCCTGCGCGGGGAAACCGTCGAGTTAACCGCGTTTCCCTTCCTAAGCAGTACCGGATCTTTAGAAGTCCTCTCGAGAATCGGCTCGCCGCGGATGGAATTATGACTCAGATCCTTGCTGTGCGCGGGGGCGGCGACCTTCACCTTATCATTCCCGTCCCCGCCTCCATTGGCTTGCGCCTCATGGGGCAACAACTCGATGGTGTTGGACTTCTTCTCGCCGGCCAAAACCGGCCTCCGGCGGGAAGCCGCTGGGTTCGCCGTGATAGACACGGTCGAAGCGGACATAGCTACCTATCAACGGAGCAGAAGCGGCACTCTGAATGTGTAACCGCGAAGCAGGAAATGGGAGGGAAAGGAGGGACCCGAAACCCTAGAATTCAAAAACTGAGAGGAGTAAAGGAACAGAAACAAAGGGAGGGGAGAAAATTGACGAACTGATATGGATTTTTCGGGCGGAGCGGATTTGGAGGGAGGTGTCTCGGAGAAGGAAAAAAGAGGTTCGCGGTGGATCGGATCGAAGGATTTACAAAGGAGAAAAAAAAAAAGAAATTACGGGGAAAGAGATGAGAAAGAAAAGAAAAAATTCAAACCGACGCGATATTTGGAGCGCTCGTCTTGTCTGTTTGATTTCTTTTGAATGGGAAATCAATTCACAGAGAGCCCGATAAAAAGTCATAGAGAGAGGGTAGGCTATGGTCCGCAGTGGGAAAGTTTTGGGCCGGAGTTTTCAGCAGGTTGGATTGGGCTTGAACACAGTAAAAGTTATCTTGGGTCGACACCAGGAGGAGTGGCACTGCCGCACTTGTCACTTATGGTTTGGCCAGCATGTTGTCAAACATAATCTTTGCTGTATAATTTTAATATTATAATACAAATTTCGTTATTAGGGCTTCGAGAGACATCAAACACAAGACCTTACACATCCCGGGACAACCTATCTGTGGCGACACCGCTAAACTGTTTTACCATTTACAGATGATGCTTCAAGGATCATCGTTGTCACTGTGGATCGAACTCAAGATCTTATCAGAAATGCTTCACTAATTAGGCTAGCCTTATATTGCCATTGCCGTTTTATATATAAAAATGGTATTCATGGCAGAGAGAGAAGGCGAAAAAAATACAAAGCCTGCACTGAGAAAGGTGAACAATGCAATAGTGCCCTAAGTCCGGTATCATTACAGAGTGCCATATGGGATGAAACTAGCTGGCTAGAAAATAACAAAGTTTCCAGATACATTTCTAAAACCTAATTCCCAAATCACAGCATAATATTGTATTATATATGCATAACAACCTGAGATTTTATTTTTCTTAATCCATCGCACTATGCATACACTACTATTAAAAGCTTACAAGAATGAGTCCGGGTTTTATTCATGTACAAAAATATAGAATCAATGGTTTATCTAAAATGCAGGCTGCAAATTAATCACTAATTAGCAGTTTAGCACTAATTCGGTATTCGTTACATTAATCGTGTTGTTGTAAGGTTATGTCAAGAGACAAGCCCTGCTGCTGTCCCCTGTAGAGATAGCGTCCTTCGATTTTGTAGGGTGGCTGCACTAATTGTCATTTTGGGATCTTGGGTAGAGGATATAACTATTGTACTTTGATATTACTTGGAAAAAAAAAAGTTATGTCAAGAGACTACATATATAATATCGTGTTTATGTTATCCAGTTTTATAGTAACTCGAATTATTCAGACAAATCCGTTGTCGTCAATCCTCACAAATAATAGATTTAAACCCATGTTAATTGTAAAACCTGCAATATGTTAAAAAAACAAAACACAAAAATTAAGTGAACATACTCTAATTTTATGTCTACATCCTTACATAAAACACTATAAGTACCGTAGCCAAATTCGAGTATAATCTTTGTAATTCAGTGTTACCAAGATACGTTTGAATTCATCTTTATTTTAGTAAGCTTGAAGTTTTTTACTCTTTTGCCCTTTTTCTGTAGGACAACTGTATACAAAATTAACGCCTTTATCCAATGTCATATTTGCATCCTTACAAAAACATTATTACAAGACCCGTACATAGCCAAACTCGAGCACAATTTCTCAATTCAAAGTTACCAACACATATTTGAAATAACATTTTTTGTACTGCAATGAGTATGAGTGTTTACTCGTTTATCCTATTTTCCCCATCGCAGGATCTGTCATTTTCGTTCTGTTCATATAAGATTTTGGTACATATGATACTATGATGAATTGTAAATTAAAACAAAAGCTAGATGTGGTAACAACCCTGTGTTATTTTTCATAGCATAACACCAAAAAGATAAGACATGTTTTTTAATGATATTTCAACACTTTTTTTTATCTACTTTCAGAAATTAAATTTTTACCTTCTATTTTCTTGCTTATTTGTCTATTAGATTATTATTTTCTTAATTTTTTTGTCCTCCTCTTCTCCTCTCTTCCTTGTGCTGCGATTGAGTTAATACATTAACAACAAACAACTGACTTCTTTTTTTCCTTCACCTGAATCCAGGCAGTCTCTGCGACTCCACACAGAGGAGGAAAAAAGAGGGGAAAAAGAACAGAAACATAAAAAATACTCCAATTCGAAATCTTTTTTCTCGCTATTGCTTCACTCAGCGTTTCAGACTCTCTCGGATCACATAAGGGTAACTTCTCTCTCTCTCTTTTTTTCTTTCTAATCACACCTTCGGTTTCGCTTCTCCCAACCTCACTCTAATTTGGGTTTGCAGCTTTGCATTGGAGGGAGGGGAGAAAGGGGTTAGTGTGAAGTGATCTTTCTTGTCAAGCTTTGGGCTTTCCTCCCACTTCCGATTGTTGCAGTGTTTGAGGGTATTGATTCACTTCCCCACTGTTCCATGCAAAGTTCCCGTGTGGTTTCTAATCATGTGGGTACTCCCTTGTATGATGTGATTGAGGGATTGAGTTCATGGGCAAATTTGGGGTATTGGGTTTTCAAGCGCTTCATTTGTCAATAGAGACTGTCGGTTTTTAGCTGTTTCCAGGTTTGCATGTTACATTTTCCAGTTTTGCACCCTTGTGGTAGTCACTTCTACCATTTTCCACACTCTATTTCTGGTTATTCTGATCAATTGCATAATCTCTGTCACTATGTTTGTGTGGGCAACTGATGCATGAATTTGTTTAACATTTGTTTTGTTCCTTGTGTCTTATTCAGTTTACGTTTGGGGTTTCCCAAATATGTTGGTCGGTCGGATTTATTTATTGAGGAGCCTCTCTATGTCTTCGTTTTTTTTTTTTTTCTTTATGTATGGTTTTAGGTGAATCCTCAACAAAATTTGTATCTGCAAGCCGATGGTGATTCCACTGGTCCTGATCACCTGATTTCTCGTTTAATCGGCTTTCTTCCTCCTTTTCCTCTGCCTACCTTTAGTTGTTGATTAAATCTGTCTAAGATTCTTTTGATTATCAAGGCTGAGATTATGACTTTTTTATTCTGGAATGTCTGAGTTTTGCCTGTAATGAGATTGAATCTAATGATCCTGTTTGGTTAGATGGAATCGCTAGTGTAGCATGTTGAATTGGATCATTCGGTTGTGACTTCTTAGTTGGGTTTTTCAGGTTCTGGTTGTGTTTATGACTTGAATTTGGCGAGGAGCAGCTTGGAGAAGAGGTTTGGGTTCACCAAAAGGGTTCTGCTGAGTTATGCATGGTTGGCATGGAATGTGAAAATTGTTGAATGGATATATAGACAATGGCTTCTCATGGTGAAGCTAGGACTAATGGCACTCAGTCTCATTTCCAGCCACTGGAGCGGCAGAACTCATTGTACAACCTCACTTTGGATGAGGTCCAAAATCAGTTGGGTGACCTGGGGAAACCCTTGAGTAGTATGAATTTGGATGAACTTCTAAAAAATGTGTGGACAGCTGAGGCCAACCAGTCTACGGGTACAGAGACTGAAGGCACGCAGTTGTCCAGTCAAACTTCCCTGCAACGGCAGGCAAGCTTGTCACTCACTGTAGCTTTGAGTAAGAAGACAGTTGATGAAGTTTGGAGAGACATTCAGCAAAGCAAGGCCAATGGAGAAAGGAAGTCTAAGGATAGACAACCCACTTTGGGAGAGATGACATTGGAGGATTTTCTGGTTAAAGCAAGGATTGTAGCCAAAACACATATGGATAATAACCGAGAGGTTGCTATTGTTGACCCAAATGTAGCGTCGTCGTTTCCCCAACAAGGTCAATGGTTGGAGTATCAGCATGCACAATTCCAACATCCACAACCAAATATGATGGGGATGTTCATGCCAGGTCAGCCTGTACCCCAGCCGCTCCACATGGGGGCTGGTTCTGTGATGGATATTGCGTATCCAGAGAACCCAGTTCCAATACCTCCGCCTCTAATGGGGACACTGTCGGATTCACAGATGCCTGCAAGGAAAAGAGG
Organism: Linum tenue; assembly: GCA_946122785.1. Taxonomy (NCBI): domain Eukaryota; kingdom Viridiplantae; phylum Streptophyta; class Magnoliopsida; order Malpighiales; family Linaceae; genus Linum; species Linum tenue. Next base: position 5,442,138 of record CAMGYJ010000005.1, on the reverse strand, counting down.
TGCACCAGATGAAGTTGTTGAGAAGAATGTTGAAAGGAGACAGAAGAGGATGATAAAAAATCGAGAATCGGCTGCTCGTTCAAGAGCTCGGAAACAGGTCTAATTTTGCTTGGCTGAATTGTTGAAGAGATTTTATGCCTCTTTATGCCATTATATCCCTTTTTTCTCTTCAATTTAGCTTCTCTCATTTTTTTTTTGTAATTAAATTGGCAATTCCAGGCCTACACAAATGAGCTAGAGAATAAAGTTTCTCGCCTCGAAGAGGAAAATGAAAGACTGAGGAAACTAAAGGTCAGCTTTCATTCAAGTTCTATCTTGCTTCATCTTGATTATCATTAATGATAGTGATTGTCGAACAGTTGTTGTCGTGCTTGTCAATTAATATTTGTTGCATGGTCAATATGTTAATGAAGGTTTCTGATACTTACACTTTTGTATTATTTCCCCCCTTCCGCTACATCGAAGTTGATGACAATAGTTGAGTTGACTAGAAAGCTCAAGTGGAGGCATTCTATGATATTGACGTTGTAGATTTGTAGATAACATGCAACTACTTTTTTGGATGAGTGAGTATCACTTATATTTCAATAACATCTCTGAAAGTTAGTGGTTAACTCATGAGCAGAATGAGGGGATTTTGAGTGGGTGATATGTCTTTTTGTTTGCTTCAGAAATATGAGAACTCGGGAATCTGTGAATGGTTTTCTTTGGCTTTGTGAGGTGTGTTATAGAACCATAATCTCCTCTGATTGACTTTAATTAATCTCTTAGGTCCAATCTCGTCTTGTCAGTACTCACTATGCATTCAAGTTTATGTCTTCCTTATGAAGGGCATACATTCAGGCATAACTTGTTGAGTTCATGGTAACTCAATGTCTGTTTTGTGAAACCGCTTGCAGAAAACTTAAATCAACTTAATAACATTGTGGCAAACAAATGTCCCAACTGGTGCACCTTCACCTTCAATGTTTCAACTGTACAAACAATTATATTTACAATCAGACAAAAAATGAAAAAGAACTTGATTCCATGAATAATGGTCATATCATGGAGTCTTTTAGATTTGATGTGGATCATTTCCTTAATTAATAGCTGCAGGAAGATCACTCCTACTAGTTATTAACTTCCTTCAAGCACACTATATTTCCTTGGGACTCTTGACCTTCATGTCCTTATCCATTTCCCTAGTATTAGCTCTAAGCCTGTAAGGGTAATTGAAAACTGGCCACAATGGAAGATGTTTAGATTCATGATTATGTTTTGATTGTGAAAGTAATACTATGATCTAAGTACTAAGAAGGATACGGTTCGAGCCATCTTTCCTTTCATTGTAGAGAATTGTCATTAAAAAACAAATCCTTTTAGGTTCCTAGTTAAGTAGGATTTTTGTGTGTGTGTGTGCAGCAATCAGCACTGCGAATATCCTAATTTTTTTTTGAGTTTGTCTCGTTGATTGTCCACAAGGTCTACACAAATGAACAGCTAAGAAGGATCCAAGTTCTGTAGCCGTGCAATAGATTGCTTTCATCTAGATATTGGATCAACAGTTGTATAGCTCCAGCTAAGGAGATACTAATGGCTTTAGGTGGTTTGCTCTGTTAGGAAGGAACAAAAGTAGCTTGGAAATGTTGTTTTTTGTTGTGAGCTGATAATTTGGCCGAGTATAAGTGCTTGAAGTCTGAGGTCTTGATGTTGGATGATAGTTTGTTGCAGTTTTGACCACTGATAACATCCTAAGCATGGCAGGACGCTGCTGCTCTTATTTAGTTATTGCAACAACAACAATAACTTGGGTTTAGGAATTGTTAGAAGGACATCACCTAGTCAGTGGAGTATTGATTTGCTTACATGCAACCTTGATTGTGTTCCCTTTACTACCCTGTACTTGTTAGTCTGCAACATGCCCCATGCTTCACATTTGTTCAACACATAAATGTGCTGTGGATGCACATGGTTTTTTCTGTCATGATTTCTTAGTGATTTGCAATAGAAAGAAATCTCAGTACATTAAGCTGTTGAAATGTGGAATGTTGCAGGAGCTGGAGAATATATTGCCGAGTGCACCGACACTTGAACGAAGATATCAGCTGCGGAGAACTTCGTCATCCCCATTCTAACTAATGTTCCATGCATAACTCTTCTCCATACATTTGATGAAATTTGTTGAAGGCCTTGTGCTTGTAATTGAAATGACCAGAAAAACAAAGGGAAAATAGAAGAAGAAGGAGACAGAAGTTGAGTAGGGGTAATGTTCTCGTTGGGTATCTTTTCCCCCTTTATTTTTATAGCCTTTTAGAGGCAGCTATTGTTGCTTGCTTCTCAATCTCATGAGGGGTATTTCTTTTTTTTTTATTACTTTTTTTTACCATTTCTAATCTTTGTATCTTTGTGCAAAGTCGAGGGAGGTTAGAATGTTTAAGTTGGAGAGATAAAGTTTGTAGTTTGTTGCTTCAATGAGTGTCCTGGGAGAAGAAGAAAGAGGTCCATATTTTTATATGCAGTTTTCCAGTTGTTTACTTATTAGAACTTGCTGCTGGTACATTGGAAGAAGCCAAGAACACTTACTTTAAGAGCTCAAACATCACAAGCGAGGAATAAGCTAAACAATGCAAAGCCAAAATAGCCCAAACAGCAGCTAACAAAGACCCCTGCTGCTATTTTTCTAAGCCTGGTAACTTCACTTGCTGGATTGGGTTGGAGGTGGCTGAATTTGTATATCTCTGACTTGTGTCTCTTTGAAAAGTAGAAACAAACGAGAATGGGAAAACGGAAGATACCGGTCAACTAACTTATCAGACATAGGGGAAAGAGAGGAACTTAGGGTATATGTTAATGGTGACTTTCAAGTGACTGCAATTTGGAAAAAAGATAGATCGTATATGGAAAGCGGCTGATTGGTTTTGCAAATTTGTAGACAGCTTTCGTAAAACGATCGACCGGATGACACACTTACAATAGGAATCAACTATGACAAATGAAGAGAACAGTTGACTGCTTATATGTTGCGCTCTACTTGATGATGTATAGGTTCATGTTAAGGAAGAAATTGGTTGACTGCATCATGGAGTGGTCGACCGATTAGGGCTAAAGATCTATCCATACAAGAAGCTAACATTGTGGAGGGTGCTTTAAAGTATGAACAACTGGCGTGGTCAACCTGTTGGTATTGCATCATCTACATTTGATATTCCGATGTCTTTTCTTCTTTACCGAACTCCATAGCATAGTTAGTAAATACTCCGTTTAATACACGTATATGTACTCGTACGTACTTTATCCGTTTAAAACTTCCGTATCCGTATTATTGTCAAGCCGTTTAATTTTTTTCCGTTCATTGGATGGCTCCCGTACTAAACACGTATAAAATCCGTATAACACGTTTAATATCCGTATTTAATGAATTAAATTGTGAACTTTACTATTATTTATATATTTATTTATTTTAAAATAATTTATTTTTATATATTTATTACTATTAACGTACTATTAAACGTACCTTTAGCTTAGAGATGACGTAAAATACCCGTACATATTTTTTACGTAACTTTCCCGTACCGTATTTTACTAACTATGCTCCATAGCCACGACAATTCGTTTACAAGACTTTTACAGCGATAAATTAATAATGCATATGACTATTGATAGAGGTTTATGTTGATATGTTAACAGGGGTTAAGTAGTAGCTATGTCCTTAATTAGGACAAACACTTTTTTAGTGGTGGAATCATGTTCCAACATCAATAAGATAATGGCCAATCGCCAATCATTTCATGATGACGGTCGACTGTTATTTACCTTTGTAAGGCACCCACATTGGAATTTGATTTTAACTTGTACAATGACATGAAAATTGCATCTAATGCAATTATGAATCAATTTTTATTATTTAAGTATTTATTTTTATAATTGTATTAAAATAATCAATTGTAATTGCGATTAAATTACATTGACATTGCACAATAAAATTAAAATAAATTGGATTACATAAAATGTGAGGTGACAATAAAAACAACATATGTAATTGTTCTCGTTATTGTATTGATCTTAATACTATAATAGTATAATTATGTCATCTAATCGGCTAATTTATAAAATCGATCTATAAAATCGATAGATCATTTTATTCAAATTACGATAACTTGTAAGTCGTGGAACATATTATTAGCCAAATAAACGAAAAATCAAAAGTGAAAACAGCGACCTAATTGGCGGCACTTCTAAGAAGCTTCCTTTTGTCTTTGGCCATGGTGCACATCTGACTTCTCCTACACCCCGTCCTGACCCTTTCAGTTAATTATTTTCCTGCGATACTGGAAGTTTGCCCACTTCTCCCTTATTGTTAGTGCTTTTCCATCCCTCCAACTATCCCATTTCTCTCCCGATAATCGCAAAGCTTCCTAACAGGATCTCACAACGTCAATCCCCACAGAATCAGAAGAACCGCCAAGTTGAAGCAATCCAGATTAGCCTCCCCGTCAGCGCTGCAAATCGCAGGTACTGATTTGGAGTCGGGAAGTCCCGATTCCCCTTCCTCCTCTTCTCCTTTCACCTTGATCTGTTCGCTCATCTTTGGAAAAAGCTTTAAAGCTTGCAACTTTATGATGTTTGTTGAACTTTTCTGAACTGGGTTCTGGTGGGCTTTTTTGCTTTTGGTTTCTGGATCGATAAGTTCGGTTCTCTGCTGAAAGCCTTCCCCTTTGTTGTGTTTCTGTTGGCGTGTAGATATGGGACCTGTGGATGAGAAAGTGGAAGTAGCAATTGAATCTGGTGATGAGGAGATGGAGATCTTGTTCAGTGGCGCCGCTTCCTCACCAACAAGGAGGAAAGCAGTAAACTTTGATTTGGAGAGTGAGACATTGCCACTGAGTTCATCCAATCACTCCCATATTAATACTTCTTCTAATCATTTGGCCAACTCCTGGATTGTCAAGCGGATGGAGAGGAGCCCTTTCAGGACATTTTACATTGTTTTGATCAGAGCCAAGATCAATGTCTTGCTCCCTTTTGGTCCCCTAGCAATTTTGCTCCATTACTTCACTGGAAAGCATGTATGTATTTGATCTGGAGTTGTGTTGGTTTTTGTCATTTGATTTTCTAGAACGCTGTGGTTGATTTGCAAGTTCACTAACAATGGTGATTTCTTGATTGTCATCTTCCAGGTTTGGGTTTTCTTCTTTAGTTTAGTGGGGATTATACCTCTGGCTGAGCGGTTGGGTTATGCCACTGAGTAAGTGTCTATATGTCATCAATTGTATTACTAATTTTCTTTCCTGTTTTAGGCTCGAAGTTGTAGTGAGAAGTTTACTGGTAATTGCTTTGCAGGCAACTTGCATTCTACACTGGACCAACAGGTACGGTTGGTGCTGAATATTCCTATACCTAGTTGGATTGTTAACTTGGATGCTTTACTATGCAAGTCAGATATGGTTTACTTAGTTGTTGACTTCATTCATCATAATATTTCAAAGTATATGCGGACAACTAGTCTTCGAATCCATATTCAGAGCATCAGATCTGAACTTTCTTTCTGTGGTGTGTGGTCAGAAGAATGTGGGATTGTGAATTGCATCGTATGTAAATATTCATGATTCTTAAGTTCTGGGGAGAAGAAAGGAACAGAGTTCAAAGGTGATCAAACATATGGGAATCTTTCTGAGAGCCTACTAAACGTGTGGAAACTATTCTTCACTTGTAGTAGCATAAAAGGCTCTTATGTGGCAAGAGCTTTAGGTTCACTTTAATATATGTACTTCTATGCATTTTATATTCGACAACTAAAATTTTGAGTCATTACAAATTATTTTATCCATCTTTCGAGACTTTTGCATTGGTACGTTAGCGTCAATATAGTTAAAAGTGTGATTCAAGCGGAAAGATCGGTAGTAACTGAAAGCTTGAACTTTTAAGCAATATGTAAAATTGATAAAGATCTTCTGACTAAAACTTGTATTCTTGGGGACATAAACACTATAGAATTCAAGTTACTATCTCTGTACATATTTAAAAGGTTGGCAGTCACACATAAATTAATTTGACAATCTCTTAAACTAGACTGAATCCTAACTCTTATAGGAAGTTCATAAATATAGAGTACGAGTAGAGGTTGCACAATAACATAAAATCATAACTCATGGAAGAGCTTAAGATCCAAATTCGTGAAATCAAAGCGCAAAAAGGGTCTAAATCATGAAAAACAACAGTAGTGGATTGAGGCAAGGTGAAGGAGGTAGGGGTTAAGGTTTGGTTGGCAGTCGGCAGCTGTAATGGAGGACGAAGGGGCTGACACAAAGTGATGGCGTTAGGGAGTGAAGGCCGAAGAGAGAGGAGTTTTTTCGTGTTTTTTATTTTCATTTCTTTTAAGAAAGAAAAGACCGTTTTACTTGTGATTTGAGCCATCTGTGGTGTTATGCTACCTTAGCAAACAAGGATTCTTTGATCTATTGATGCATAATGAGTTCTATGTGTTCTATTAGGAACTGAAAATTTTGGTATATGTGACCTGAGGATTTGGCTATTGTTTCACTGGGCCTCATTTAAAATGGGTTGTTTGGATGACAATATAATTTTTTCTTCATCTTGCCAGTGATTGATTGGTTGCAGTATGATTTTTGATTTAATGACGTCACAGTAGGTTGCAGTTCTGCAGTTATTTTAATGTTTCTTGTTATCTTTCCAGCCGGTGGTCTTCTGAATGCAACCTTTGGAAATGCCACTGAAATGATTATATCCATCTATGCTCTAAAGAGTGGAATGGTACGAGTTGTTCAGCAATCTTTGTTGGGCTCCATCTTATCTAATATGCTCTTGGTGCTTGGATTTTCCTTCTTCACTGGTGGGATTGTACATTGTAAGAAGGTTCAGGTTTTCAATAAGGTATTTTCAGGCACATTAAATCATCTTTCCATGACAAAGTCTGAATGCCTCAGCGGTTGTGAAATGTGAAAATGGGAATTATCTTGGAACAGGCAGCTGCTGTAGTGAATTCTGGACTATTATTAATGGCTGTAATGGGGATAATGTTCCCAGCAGTGCTTCACTTCACGCGCACTGAAATCCATTTTGGGAAGTCAGAAATGGCGCTTTCAAGATTTAGTAGCTGCATTATGCTAGTTGCTTATGGAAGCTACCTCTTCTTCCAACTTAAGAGTCAGCATAATCTGTACAGCCCTATTGACGAGGTACATTGTCTATGCCGTCTTCTTGCTCTTCCTGCTTCTGCTGTCTTCAAGTGGGTACTATTTTCAAGAATGCGCTCTTAAAATTTTAAATTCCTAATTTTTTTGGGAAGGAACTTAATAAATGGAGTAATGCAAATTATTTGGATACAAAAAGATAATTTCTTTGTAAAGCAACCTTAGCCTTCTTGTTGGGCAGTGTTTCGAGCCTTGACAATACTCCAAATTGTAATCCTTCCCAAATTCTACAGGTAGTGAATAACGATGAAGAAGGTGCCGATGATGAAGAAGCACCTGAAATTACACAGTGGGAGTCAATTTGTTGGCTTGCAGTTTTGACTTTGTGGATCTCTGTGCTGTCTGGATACCTTGTTGATGCCATCCAGGTAACCCCTTTCTTATCCCAATCCAAGTAACAAGTTAGAATTTGTGTGAACTCTGCATTTTAGAGAACATTGTTACTTTATCCCATTGATACGTGTCTTTCAGGGAGCATCCGAGTCACTGAATATGCCTATGGCTTTCATAAGTGTGATCCTGCTTCCCATTGTGGGAAATGCAGCTGAGCATGCAAGTGCTATTATGTTTGCTATGAAGGACAAGCTTGTAAGTAGGAATGATGATGTTCAACAATAATGGATGTTTTGGTTCTCCTAGTTCATTCTTGCTAATGCTGACATACTTATCTGGGTTGCTCTATGGACAATATCTTTCCAGGACATCAGCCTTGGAGTTGCTATTGGGTCCTCTACGCAGATTTCAATGTTTGTGGTAATTAGCTCTTTCTGTTTGTATTTATCTGTTGCAGTTGTCGAGTGGGTAGTGAAAGTTAACTCTAGCGTTGGTGACTTTCTGTTTTCCTTATGCTCATTGTAACTATGATTTTTGTTGCTTAAAGTACTTAGCATAGTAAGTAACCGTCATTCTGTTGGGACTTGTAGATCCCATTCTGTGTCGTCCTTGGGTGGATAATGGGCCAACCGATGGACTTGAATTTTCAACTGTTTGAGACTGCTACCCTCTTCATCACTGTTCTAGTGGTGGCATTCATGTTACAGGTTCGTGGCTCAGTCTGTTTACTATTCTTCTACTCTGAACAGTTCTCATTTTGAGCTTGCTAATATTGAGATGTCTTTCATCTTCTTCACTTTGCTCACCACGTTTCATTGTTGCTGGATTCAGGAAGGAACCTCTAACTACTTTAAAGGCCTTATGCTCATCCTGTGTTATCTTATAGTCGCGGCAAGTTTCTTCGTGCATGTTGATCGTTCAAGTGGTAAGTTGTCTGGGAAGTTTGTCACTCATGCTATAAGGGGGAGTGATCATTCAGTTATGGGTCCTCTTCAGAATCCAAAGATAACTTGGTAACTGTTGTATCATCAACTATATGTGTGATCGTTTTCTACAGATGATGACTAGGTAGTCGGTCACGCTTGGTCCGAGGGAGCTAACAGTCGAGAAGAGTGGAGGGCATATTTTGTTACACATTGGAAAGGAGCATTCCTGACAAAGCTGGAATTTGGTTTCTTTGCCCAACACTGTTGCCAGAGGCTATCCTGCACCAGAAGCCCAGTAATCCTGCTGATCTGAATACCAGATTAGTGCTGCATTCTTCTTTGTCGGCTTGGTTGTAATCGAGTGATGTATTGGCTGCCTGTCCTGAAAGTTCTGCTTCACCAAAACCCGGCTGCTGCACCTGTGACAAAAACAAAAAGCGCGAGTACGTAGTACCTTAACCCCCAATATTGTAACTTTTTCTGAACATGTCAATCTCATAGGTCTCTCTGATGCTGGTCATGAAACATTATTCCCGGAGAAATGATCGGTGGGAACTGAAAATTGTGACACTTTAGATCACGCTGAGTAAGTTAGGATTGTAATCCCTGTAAAGAACAAAAGATGAACATTTTTTTGGTTTCTTCTGCCCTTCCACCGTTCTATCTCAAAACAAATCCATTTTTATTTATAGCATGTTCGGCATAACAAAATCCAATCGAATTCAAGCAGAAGCATACAACGATAGAGTAAATGATCACATGCACATATGGTTGTGGATGCCATCAATCAAGCTGCTTTGACAAGGCTTGCATCAGCCTCCTTGATAAGGAGGGTGATGAAGTTCATGTACTTGGTAGGAGGCGGCACATTTGGGTCCAGCTTCTCATATTCAATCGTCAGTTTTGCCATCCCCTGTTTCTTCCCGTCGCCATTGTCGTCGCCGTTGTCCTTGGCCACAAATTGATAGATCACATTTTACACTTTGTAGAGCTTCATCACATCGCCCTCCAGCCCGTTCAGCTTCACTGTTTTCTTGGCATCGTCGTACTCCACTCTCTCCTTGAACACCTCCAGCTTCCCCTCTGTTTTTTCAGAACGAAAACAGAGTACATAAAAAAACAGAGTATAAACACTGTAGCAACTGTCGCGATCACATTGTAACAATGGAAAACGTACCACAAGTGTAGATCCAGAATTTAACGGTGCCATGAGCGTCCCAATCGCCCTCGTGGACTTGCACCGCCTGAACATGAGTCGGGGAGTGGCTTGGCAGGTCGTGAACCGAGTTCTTAACCATGTCGTAGAACTTCGCCGGCGAGCAGTGCAGCTCCACCTCCGCCTCAAGCTTCCCACTGATCATCTCCGCCGCTGTGGCCGCCATGGATTGCTGTCTATCTATTGGTAATCCCCAGCAAGAAGAGTATAGGCAAGCTTGGCTTATAGTGTATAGTGCAACTATGGAGCTTGGCCTGAATTTATAGAGCTGGGTACCTGCAGGTCTACCAAATGAGGGAAGCAATACTATTGCTATGATATGATTGCACATGCACACCCGAACCATTCTTTGTTGAGTTTGGTGAAAGAATTAAAGATGAACACATAAAGAAGAAGGGGACGGAGAAGAGAAGAGAAGGGACATGAAGATAAAGAGAGCTACTCTGACAAACAAAAAGATGATTTGATCAGTGACCGCGGATATGTCAAGGAAAAGGAAGTGTGACTGCTTCAGGTAGGTTAAAACACGACCGACGATCACTTGTTTAGTCAAAAATTACCTTAAGGTGTGTCCGATGTAAGGAATTATATAAGTTAATTTTCAGCATTTTTATATAATACGATTTATTTTCATATTCTAAAACATTTATAAATTCATTTATTGTCCAAACTATAATGAGAGTGACCGTAATATATCAATTGAAAATTAATTCATATCTTCGTTACTCATTTAAAATTGAAGTGCGTTTTCACGTAAACCATCCACATATGTGACCACCACAAATACACTTGGAGTATGATGAATAACAGGAGAAAGTCCGTATGATTTTGAAGAGATTAAAATTTCACCAGATTGTTGAATTTTTTTGAAACCATTTACCTTAAACATTTTCGAGACCATAGATAAACTTGTGAAGTTAGCACACTTGCTGTCATTAGCATAAAGAAAACTTTGCTGAATCTCTTATACTTTTCACGAAGATCTTCGTGAAGAAAAGCATTAGATGGTCATATTAATTGATGCAAAAGCCAATCCTTAATAGCCCATAACATGATAATGAACTATAACTAGTTTGGCCAGAGAAGCAATTGTGTCATGGTAATCAATCCCCTCACTCTGTGAATCCATTGTCCAGGAATCATGCTTTCTACCATTACCACCAGGTTTTTCATGAAGATCTTCATCTTAGCAACAACGATAGAAACACTCTATATTAACGATTTGCATATACTTTTGCAACATCGATTATTAGCAAACGTAGTTGATACATCCGATTTGAAATCGAAAACACACAAAGAGAGAGAGAGAGAGAGTAATGAATATGGCGAAGTTGATCTATGACGGAGATGGATGGGATCAATCAAGCGGCTTTGAGCAGGCTAGCATCAGCCTCCTTGACATGGAGGGTGACGAAGTTCATGTACTTAGTAGGAGGCGGCACATCTGGTTTCAATTTCTCATATTCAATCGTCAGTTTGGCCACCCCCTGCGGCTTCCCCTCGCCATTGTCGTCCTCCTTGGCCACAAATTCATAGATTACGTTGTAAACTTTGTACAGTTTCATCACATCCCCCTCCAGCCCATTCAGCTTCACCGTTTTCTTGACATCGTCGTACTCCACTCTCTCCTTGAACACCTCCAGCTTCCCCTCTGTTTTTCCCCCGTACAGAATGAAAAACAGGGGATAAAAAAAAAACAGAGTATGAAAAAACAGAGTATCAAGCGTTATAAAAATACTCATATATGTGTGTAATTACCGCAGGTGTAGATCCAGAATTTGACGGTGTCATGACAATCCCAATCTCCCTCGTGGACATGCACCGCCTTAATATGAGTCGGGGTGCGGTCTGGGACGTGGTGAGCTGTGCTCCTGAACATGTCATAGAACTTCGCCGGCGAGCAATGCAGCTCCACCTCTGCCTCCAGCTTCCCACTCATGGCTTCGTCCGCTGTCTTCTCCATAGATACCCAATTACTTTCCAGAAAGAAGAAAATAGAAGCAAGCTTGGGTTATTCTCGTATGGGAATACAACTAACTATGAAGCTTGGCCTGGATTTATAGAGTTGTGTACCTGCAGGCAATCCTGTAATCTACCTAGTGAACGGATCGCCCAACTACATGAATCATGATCAAAGGAAGGTTATTTTCTTGGGGCCAAATTCAAAAAGAAAAGACATATATCTGCGTGATTGTGATTTGGTGGGTGGGAGTCAACAACATGTATAGGGCTTTAAAGGCTCTGTTTTTCCGCCATTTCTGCAGTTGTTGAATGCAGAGCATTAATTTTGCGGAGCCCTCTTCCATACTATCACAGTATCACGTCCAACTATATTATAATGTTAATCTTATTTGATTTGGTTGGACCTGGGGCAATTATTTTCCTTGCACAAAATGACAATTTAAAAGTCGGATATTATTCGATCTTATCTGTGATGGAGTTGGTATTATCCGATTTGCAGTATTATTCGGCGGAACATGAATATCTATTTTCGACAGCACTGCTCCATTGTTGTCCCATTCTATCTCAATTTCTTACCGTACCTATTTATATTTCTTCAATTTTGATTTTTTTCTTCAACTAATTAGACTCAATTACCCGTTAATGAAGTTGGACGGAAACTAACAGGAGAGTGACTAAATGTGACATGTTTCAGTAATTCGAGTGACCAAAATTAATATTAATTTTTTAGTGACTAAACATGATATGATTTAATAATCTCAGTGACCAAATGTGTCATTTACCCTTTAATATTTATACCTAAAAATCAATATCATACCAAATCGATTAATTATAAGAGATTTAATGATTTTATAAGGTTAGCTGAACATTAAATATTATTATTGTTAGCTAGACCTTATTAGATTGGATTTGCGGACATAAATGGCCTAACTCTCTCTCTTCCTAGCATAGGTGCACAAATGCCCCCATTGCCTTTGTAGTTGATGTCGGCTTGGTATCAAATTGATTTGTTGAGGGATTTTGGATCCATCAGGGAGTTTGTCCAAAATCCATTTGTTTGTTTGAGTTTGTCCAAAATCCATTTGTTTGCTTCATGCATTTAGGAGCAACAAATCTACGGGTCCCACAAACTGTAAGGGTCCAAATCTGTGGACCCCACAGACTTGAAAGTTTCACCTATTTAGGTGAGAATTGATCATGGACTTTGAAGTTCATCATTTAAGACCAAACTACCCCTACTATTTCATATCTCTTCTCATACCAATGAGGGCAATAAAGATAAATTTCACTTCACATATACAAATCTAATTAACCAATTCCATCATGAAATCTATGTAACAAACAATGGTATTTTTCAAGTCCATGATGAACCCAAAATCCTCATATATCCATGGTTTTACAAAACCCAAGTTTTATCAAAACCTTCATTTTTCAAATCCATGAAGCAGGTGATACAGGTTTGGTGGCAACTGGATACCAAGCCGACATGGCGACAAGGTAGCTAGTAGGCCGCCAAGGTACCAACTTGATGAGTTGTAAAAAACTAAAGTCGGGAGACCAACTGAGGTGGCCACCCGACGGAGTACCAATCCATCAGGGACAATCCCTAAATTCTGAATAATAAGTGTGGAACCTCGAGGGTGTTAGACTTGGCAGCTAGGGTACCGACATGGACAATTCATAGATCATGAAGACTAAGTATGAAACTTTGAGAGTGGAGACTTGTCAGCCAGGGTACCGAGCTGACAGGATACCAACTTGATGAGAACTTGGTGTCGAGCCCATTAAGGGGCCAAGACTAACTAAGGTGGGATGTTGATGGGGTACCAAGTCAGGATTTGACTTGATAGCAAGCTGGTAAGAGTGGCTTACCGACTATGACAAGTTGGCCCCAGGGAAAGCTCTCTAAAACTAAGTGTGTAGCCCTTATGGGAAAATGCTAGGGTCTCATCTTATCAAGCTGGGCACCCATGTCTAACTAACAAGACACTCCATCAAGGTAACCAGCAAGAACAGAGCAATAAAAAAGCTAAGTATAGATCCATTGATAACATCAGGGTGTGGTCAAGACTTCGTCAGTGTGACTCAGTGTCATGAACTATAACTAGTTTTGCTAGGGTGTTTATGTAATCAACCATGTCAATTTTGAGAATCCGATGTCCACGAGCCATGCTTTGTAGCATTACCGTGAGGTTTATACTTTATACTTCACCTTATCACCCACTTTATTTAGCATTTCTAGCAAACACACCTTAACAACAATAAAACACACACTATTTATTAACGGTTTGCATATACTTTCGAAATATCGATTATTAGCGAACATGGTCGATACATCCGATCCGAAATCGAAAACCTCGATCCATACGAATGAGCACAACCGGAAGCACACAAACAAAAGAGTAACGATGATAAGATGCTTGTATTATATATGGCGAAGCTGATGATGGAGACGGATCGATCAATCAAGCGGCTTTGACAAGGCTAGCATCAGCCTCCTTGACTAGGAGGGTGATGAAGTTCATGTACTTAGTAGGAGGCGGCACATCTGGTTTCAGCTTCTCGTACTCAATCGTCAGTTTGGCCACGCCCTGCTGCTTCCCCTCGCCATTGTCGTCCTCCTTGGCCACAAATTCATAGATTACGTTGTAAACTTTGTACAGCTTCATCACATCCCCCTCCAGCCCATTCAACTTCACCGTTCTCTTGGCATCGTCGTACTCCACTCTCTCCTTGAACACCTCCAGCTTCCCCTCTGTTTTTTCACATACAGAATGAAAAACAGGGTATAAAAAAAAAAAACAGAGTATAAAAAAAACAGAGTATCAAGAGTTATTACCGCAGGTGTAGATCCAGAATTTGACGGTGTCATGACAATCCCAATCGCCCTCGTGGACTTGCACCGCCTGAATATGAGTCGGGGAGTGGTTTGGCATGTGGTGAGCTGTGTTCCTGAACACGTCGTAGAACTTCGCCGGCGAGCAATGGAGCTCCACCTCTGCCTCCAGCTTCCCACTCATGGGTTCGCCCGCTGTCTTCGCCGCCATAGATACCCAATTACTCCCCAGAAAGAAGAATGTTGAGGCAATGCTTGGGTTCTATGAAGCCTGGCCTGAATTTATAGAGCTGGATACCTGCAGGCAATCGTATCGGCTATCGCCCAACCACATGAATCATGATTGATTGCAGCCTTGCATGCAATTAAAAGAAAGCTATCATGGCGGGATGCGGCCAAATTTGGAAATATAAAAAGGACATGTCAGTGTGATTGTGATTTGGTGAGCGGGGTTCAACAAGCCTGTGTACGATGCTTTAAAGGCTCTCTGCTTTCCGCCATTTCTGCAGTTGTTGAACGCAGAGCATTAATTTTGCGGAGCCGTCTTCCATACTTCGACGTCGAAAATACATGATACGTCATCTTCTTTGATTTGGTTGAATTATTTTGCTTGCACTACGCGTCCCCCTTCTTTTCCACTCACCCAGCTTCTCAGTTTGTTGAAGAAATGAAAGAGGAAGAAGAGAGGGTATCATTTTTTTTATATATATTTTGTAACAAAAAAATGGATATAACAAGCTAGCCTCTCTCGAGACTACATTTCGTTCGATTTAATTCAAAATTTATTTTCCACAAAAATTAGATTAATAATTACCCTTTTATAAATAGCATGATATCTAGTTGTCTAGATTTGATATATTTTAAATAAAACTAGTTAATTTTAAACGTTCTGATATATAGTGGTGCCACACAGAAAAATATATCACAGTGGTACGGAAATGTATAATTGTAGCACGATGATAATATCATGATCCAAAAATTCATTTCTCGATGAACATAATTCTTGACTCGATCACAATTAATTATCTGGTCTGAGATTTTTGGGGTTAATTGCATGGTTGGTCACTGAGATTACAAAAACATTCATGTATGGTCACTGAAAATATTTAATTCCATGGGTGGTCACTAATTTTAGTGAAAACGTTCACGTTTGGTCACCCTCCGTTAGTTGCTGTCCATCTCCGTTAGTAGAGTTCGTTAAGTGCTGACATGGCGGACATAATCGTCTAATCAACTCTATTCAACTAAAAATAGTGAGACCCAACCCGCCACGTCACTAAGACCCGCCATATCATCTATACCAATCGGTCGCAAATCCAGCTTCTTCAGAGCCTCATGTTTCTTGAAGATATCCTGGATGAAGAAGAGATCCCTCCTTCAAAATCAGTCCCACCCATGCATCATGTTGTTGGACCAAATCAAACCACTTCTTCAACACAGTCGAATGGTTCACACTCGGCTAACTAAAGCTCGATTGCACAAAACCAACCACAGACACGAATTCAGATTTTGAAATTCATGTTCCCGTTTTCGCGATCAAAAGAAACCCCAAGCAACTAAGCAAGTTCTATGGTTTACCACAAAGATACATGCATCTCAATAGAAAGAGATGCATTGATGAAACACAGTAGTGGTTTGGTTGGTTCTCTCCAATCTGCCACAATTTTCTTCACCGGCTTAAAAGCTGGAGTCCTCCGTTGCAGGACGCCTCAAGAAATACTGCAAGCTGTTAGCAAGAACCTGGCCAACGATTCACGTCACAAAGTTTGAACAGCACATTCTATATCAGAATATCGATAGGGGCAGAAGAGAAGTCAGCAGCTACATACAAAACTGTTAGCTAGCAGGAAGACTCTGAGTGGTTCATTTACCTGTTGACGAGGCTTGGGGACAGCTTTACCATCGTAGCTGATATGAAACTTCGATCTGGCCAACAAACCCTGTGCAACAAAACAATGATCGCCCATGAACATCATTTTAACTCTTAAAAAACGAAGACAACGAAAAGACCGTCCTAAGATGATCATTATCACTAGACACATGTACCTCGGTGTCAAACTCTCCTGATTCAACTGCAATATTGGTGTCACTGATGACCTTCACAAGGTCCACCAATAAACCAGGGCGATCAGCTGTTTCCACACTCAATAAGCTGGCGCAAGAAAAAGGAGTGAGATGGTGTTATTTCTCAGCATTATTGTTCACATGCCAACCGGTAATCCTTCACTCGTTCAACATTACTTAGTAATTTTATTATCCTCCATTTAAGCTTTAACAAGGCACAAGGGTGGAAAATTCGAATGTTTTTACTGGTTCCAAGATCAGAACTTCAAAATAAAATTGGATGTCACGGTGCATTAACTATGTTTTACTGAATTATATTCTTGCCCTTAATAATGATGCATATACAAAACAGATGTTCTTTCCACCATAGGAATTGCTGGTCCAAAGCAAGTCAATGGTCATAAAAGTAACAGGTATAAGTGTGCCTTGGTTAAGTAGTTACAAAGGCTAACATAACCAGAAATTGAAGACTTTATTATTGCTGATGCTGAAGCAACAGCCAAAATGCATGGCCACCATTTGCTCTAACTTAACAAAGAATGACAATTCCCAATACCATTCTTAGAGCAGAGAAGCACATACATAAGTTAAGCCTGTGTTATCACAATATAATCACTGTTCTACACAGAAATTACCTGACAGGCTCAGAAAACTTAGTCACATGACGAAGATATTAAATTTGGCCGGGTAAACTCATTACCTTCGATTGAGACTTTCATCCGAGATGGTTATATGGGTTGCGATGTCCACATCTACCTGAGAGTTGCAACACAGTTCTCAGCTCATCTTCATTTGTATATGTTAGCAAGTCTAGTTACATCAGAAGGAAAGAAATCCCTCGAGTAACAAATTAGAAATATAGGTGGTGATCTGTAACTGCTTATCACAAAACTCAGATAATGAAAAGAGCGTCACAGAGAAGGAATAATAACCAGAAAATTTACAATGTAATCTTCAAAGGGAAAACCAATTAGAAAACCTGCTGATTTGGTGGTTGTGCACCGAAGAAGACTCCCATCGCTAACTTACTACTTGATTCCTGGAACAGAAATGAGGGTATTCAAATTAGATGAAACAAAGCACATTGGCTACAAGAGATACAAAGTTAATCAGAAGATGTTGTATCACATACTGGGTGATACTTAAGTAGATTGTTAATTATTGTCAAACGAATTGCCTCAAGGAGCTCTGGATCTTCAACCTTCCTACCACTATCACTGCAAAACCAAAAAGGTATTATGCAAATAGAAGTCGCGCTGTGCATAATTCAGCAGTGTCAAATTAAACAACTAGAAAAAGGAAAGCCAAGAGTAAAACATATATTCGCCAAGTTGACACACAATTCAAATAAACGGATCTTCCTGTCACACAAAAGCCAATATCTCAAATATTCTAGTACTCATTTCTCTAGCAAGTCTCGAACTCGGAATAAGCAAAACCGCATTTTCTAGGCAATATGGCGGAAAAGTTCCAATGCACAAGAAAGTGCACAGGACACTATATCCGTGTCTATACCCAGACCACTGTAAATCCCATACTGTAAATATTTCCATTTGAAACCATGGAACTGGTAGCAGCTGATTCCAAATTTGGCTTGCTAGAGGCGCAAAATGAACAAGGAGATTTAATAACTCTGAACTTGTGTACCATCATGGCATAACCACAGACATATCTGCAGAGACCTCTAACTCCCCCTTCTACATAAAAAAACATACAATCTTGTAACCCAACATAGCAGATTCTACTAGTTTCTCATAGCTCCTCCTTTATCAAACTTGAAATGAAAATCAGAGACAAGTTTAGAGCTCCTAATCCTAGGAATATCGAACAAAATTCTGAGACTTAAAGCTCCTGTTTCTTTGATTTAATAGTGAATCAAACCATCTGCTTTTGAAAACTCAACTAAGCCTTCTCATTCCAGCTTATTTCTTCGTCACTTCATTATGATATGAAGAAAAGCTTGTTGGAATTCGAATTTAGATAATTAAGATGGATGATGGAAAGCTTCACAACAAAAAAATTATAAGCTTGGGCACCTGTTATGCCTCCAAAGTCTTACTAGCCAACAGATATTACTTGGAGTTCAGCAATACATAGAAACACCAAACTACCTTAGCTTTACACCTTGAAATTAGCAGTCATTATAAGAAGTAAATAAATTACAGAGCGAGAAATACAAGAAAAGGTAAATGCAGCCAGCAACTTACGCTTTCGTGATGGCAAATCTGTTATGCTTCCCAGAAGAATCCAAGAAGACATTACCCTTCACCACATTTAGTCCAAGGTTTTTCAGTGCTGTCATCTATCAAACCAAAAGACACGCATTAGGCACATCACCGGGAAGGAAAGAGCAGATGAGCATTGTCGTCACCAGAAGTAAGCAGTACTCACAGTATCCACAAGTGCTCCAAGGCGATCACCAAAGGTGATCTCGACAACAGTTGCATCTGGATCAGAGTCCAGGTCGATTATCACCTTGGGAGTCGGCACTCCATCCATATCACTGTAACTCCCATCCTGTTCAAAAATCATTCACATCCAAACCCAACTCGATGAACGCATTACTTCACACCCAATCCCCCAGGTCTAAAAACTAAAAACAAGAAAGACAAAATAAGATAAGCACTACTCTCAGACCTCAACAGCAGTGGTTTCTGATGCTCGGGGAACAATTATGCTCTTAGAAAACGTCAATCTGCAACAAAGTTGATGCATATGAATCGGCAGAAAACAGTCAGCACAGAATGAACAAAATAGTGGACATCCCATCGATAACTTAGTTTGCAAAAAACAACAAAATGTTTCCATTTCTATTGGCTTACTGACTTCAACCGGCCTACAGGAATCAGAGATCATTAAGCAATCATTCTAGCGAGTAAGTTTTTCAAATTTTGACTCCAAACCCCAATTATCAAAAAGATAAACCGCCCTGAAATAGAGTATTACAAGCTTATGAGTTCATGATCAAGACCAAAACCGGCAAGGATATATCCACTAACCCTTACAATTATTCAGTTCAGTAGCAATCAGCAGGATTCATCCAACAATCTGAGAAAGTTGAGAGAAAAAAGGGGATTGCGGCGCCTGTAAGCCGCAGAGAACGAACCTAGCAACCGAATTAGTCGATGGAAGAGGCGATCGAGTGGCGCCAAAGCTAATGAAGGAAGCAGAAGGAAGAGCTGCCACGGGTTTGCCGTTTGTGATCGCCGCAAAGGGAAGACGGAAGTTGATGGCATGGGCGGTAGATGCTGCGGCAGCCATTTTCGATGATGACGACAGCTATCTGCTTCCTATCTTCCCCACCACCAGCTGTTGAAAAAGTATCAATCACTCTCCACTCTCCCTTCTCCCACCAAGACGCGCCAAATAACACTACAGCTGAGCCGACATATCCCAAAAGTCCGAACCAGGCTACCGCAAAAATATGTCACATTCGTGATTCGTCGCTCTCCTTTTCTGGCTCCTTCGTATCATTTTTGAAATTCAGAAAATTCAGAACAGCACCAAACCAGGACAGAATTAATTGTAAATAAATAGAGATAATGATAATAAATGCAAGGGTTTTACCTGGTAAAATCGAGCGTAACGGCTCAGCACCGGATTCGGCAGCCCATGGGCTAACGCAGGCCCAACACTTATGAATATGCTTCACATAGGATAACAATAATGTCCGTAACCATATATATCCGTCTGAATCCGAAAAAAATTTAGTGGATATGGATAAAATCTGAACCCAAATATTGTGGATAATGAGTGGGCATGAGTTGAGTTTCTCACTATCCAACCCGAATTAGTCTGATTATACAAATGCATATGTATTTTGTCTAGAAATAAAATAATTATTATTTTTCCATAACATATTTATTTAGCATAAAAATATAATATATTCATAAAATTGTGTTGTTTTAATTAATTTTCTTCATCCTTGTGATTTACTATCGTACTTTTCCTCTTTATATAATGTGAATATACGTGTAAATGTTAACATATTGATTAGTAGTTATAAAGAGAAATTATAACACATAGATAACCGTGGTCCGTGGATACCGAAAACCCGAACTAGTATAAACATGGTTTTGATGTTCTACCCGATTCTTATGTGGATATAAATATGGGTATAACCCGAACTACTTTGGGTAGGGTAACGATTATGTACTATTCGTCTCCGACCCGACTTGTTACCATCCCTGGCTCCACACGAATACGAATACTTTAGGGTCATTTGGATGCAGGTATAATAATGAGGAAATTGAGCTAAATTCTCAAACAATGCAGTAATTGGACTAAATTACTTTATTTGGATGGACCAAAAATACATGGTAATTGATTAATGATAAAAAAAGCATGATAATTGAACCATGAAATTTGGGCCACTCTCCCACAGAGGTGGGAATTGAAAATACGGTCACTCCCCCCGAAATTAACATTCCAATGTTTAACACTTTTTGTCCTTATAATAATTGTCGTGCTTTATCCCTTCCCAATCCATCTTCTTCCTCCTCGTGACCTGGTCTTCTTCCATACATTCGTACAAGTAGCATATCATTACAAATTTCACGTTCCTACATACGACCAACCAAATAATTTCCAAACTTTTTTCACAAATTTTAATGTTCCCTCCCAACTAATTAGAGAATTATATGCTCCTCCAGAGCGAAACCAAAAGAACAAAGTTAGTTGTATCTAGTTACTTGTGATCATCGATCGACATGTAGAAAGAAACCGGCCCCTACTACGCAATAGCAAAGTATCAGTACCAATCCTTTCATGTAACTTGATCTCCCTTCCTGCATCGTCAACAATAGATTAAGTTACTTGTGATGGAAGTAAAAGTAAATTGTACCATATCCTTGCATATATCAATCAATCTACATGAAAGTTATTACTTGTGATGGAAGTAAGCAGGAATGATGAACAGTATACAATACCTGCAGTGAATATGCAGTGATCAGCATGCTGATGAAAAGGGTAGCCGTCTCGAAGAGTTGGAAGTCCAAGTCCATTGGTTGCTTCACAATCCACCCAACCACCACATAGAAAGGGATCTACAAACGTTCATTGACCACCAATAAGCCACGGAATTTGAGATACTACAAGAGCACGATGACAGAGACAGCTTCATTTTATCTTACCGCAAACATGGCTATCTGAGTGGATGAGCCAATTGCAACCGCGAGGGATATATCCTGCAGATCAGTGCCAAAATAAAGAAATAATGGAATCAAGCTTCTCTTTCGATACTTCTACCATGAAGCAGGACAGTAAAAAATGTATGTCCTTTGTTACTAACCAGCTTATCTTTGATGGCAAACATGATGGTGGTGGCGTATGCAGCAGAGTTCCCTGCTATTGGAACTAGGATCACGTTGATGAAACTCGTCGGAAAGTGTAACGATTCAGATGCCCCCTGACGACGATTCAGAACGTACAACGATCAAAGTTAGATTAACATCGTGTTATAGTCCTGCATTTGATCTGTTATAAGAGGTAGGGGTGGGCATTGGGTGGGTCGGGTGGATTTTGACCATAAAATGTACTCACCCGCGTTTAAACGGATTGATAATTTTTAACCCACCACCCACCCACATTTAGTCTCGGGTTGGGTCGGGCGGATGGTGGATGATGCGGGTGGGTTTGTGGGTTCACCCACATCACAATGTATATAATATAAAGAAGTCAACTTGACATGATAATAGGTGAAGATAATCATCGAGGGAAACAATAAGTTGAAATAGGGCGGTGATCTAGGCACAAGAATTAGAGGAAGAAGTAAAGGGGAGAAGAGGGATCTCTATTTGGAAGGTTGGCTTTGAGGTTCAAACTACAGGAGCAGTCCGAGTTTATATCTAACGTCTCCACTCTCCTCTCTCTAGCGCAACGACTTTGATCTTTTTACTGTTGGGTTGAGCGGGTCACCCGCACACTCACCCACAATCCACCCACCACCCGGCGGATGGCTCCCAGCGCAACCCGTCACCCACCCACAGACCCACCCACTTAACGAAATTCGGGTCAAATGCGGGTGGGTCTGCCCAAACCCGCGGATGATCCGCCCGCATGCCCAGCCCTAATAAGAGGCAAAAACCACTAGAAAATATGTTACCTGAATGGCATCAACGAGCTGCTCAGACAGTACAGAGACACAGACGGTTAGAATTGCAAGCCAGGAAATCGCTTCCCACTGACTAGTTTCAGGAAAATCATCTTCCTCCATGTGACGATTACTCTCTTCATCTGGAACCTCCTCCTGATTCTGTATAAGAAGCCACAGGTTGAGCAAAAGAAACAAGAGCTAGAGGTGCATTGCATTGTTCGTTCTGTAATTCGTATAACCTGAAGATTGGGATTGTAAAGACTGTGATGACTTTTAAGCTGGAAGAAAAGGTAGGCAGCATATACAATGAGCATCAAACAGCTGCTGAACCTTGAAAGTGGCAGCTCTAGTTTACTGAGCTGAACCTCTACATCGTCGGTCGAGAGAGCTACAAGCTGGACAGTAGTGATCACCATTACTCCAACCAGCAGCACTGCAGAGTCCATAATTGCAGCTGCCTGAGTGTTGACCAAGGAACCATTCATCAGTAGAGATGTCGATCGATCGAGAAACTGGAAATGCAGAACCAGAAGATGATGGCTTTTTACCTTGTTGAAAACCTGAACCTTCTTTTCACGATGGACAATGCCTCCAATGAAGAAGGCGCATCCAAGGACCATGAGCAGGTTTGACAAGATGGAGCCCAGCAAAGAGCCAAAGACTGTTGGATTACGCTTATCATTCCGCTCTTCAGCGCGAAAATTGATACGATCATTTCTGTTGCATTTCCAAACGTTGCATTTAACAGACCGCCAACTGCCAGAAAATGCAAAAGAAGTCAGCCAAACCGGTTCAACCGACCAACTAGCGATCCAATTTGTTTGGTCGGGTTGATGGTCCGATAACGGATTAACAACCTTACGTACACACAGTGAAATTATTATATTGATACAGGTTTCAGTTTTAGCCATACCTGTTGGTCCAGTGTAGTAAGCAATCTGTCTGCATCAGAATTGAATAATTGGTGGCCCATATGTTATTATTAATATTGTATTAACAAGTCAACTAAGTATAATTTCAAGCAAAAATCAGCAATTGGTAATTGATCAGTACCCAATAGAAAGCTTACTCAGTTGCATAGCCAAGACGCTCAGCCAGAGGTATTATTCCTAATAAACTGAGGCAGAAGACCCATCCCTGCCCAGATAAAACCAAATGAACAAAGATTAAAAGAAAGTGAAAGAATTAGAATGAAACATTTTCCACGCAGAAAATTATATTGATCTAGATATATTTAGAAAAAAAAAGTATAATTTTTTGTATTGCCATAATATAGAGTCATCATATCATATAACATAATTTTGTATTACTATAAAATCATTTCGATATTGTATGATACAATTTATATATTACAATAGCATATACTATATTAGATATCTCGATCACCCATCGACATAAATGTTTTGTTATAAAAAATCCAAGACACGTCAGCTAAACATTGGTGGAAGATACGTCAAACTGGATATTTGATCCGGAAGTCAACAATCCACCCAATCGCTGGCTTTGTTTCTTTTTCTTCGCTTCTGGGCTTCTAGCTATTATTTCCTTTTTTCCTTATTTTTTTGTCTGAACAAAAAAGGGTTCTTCAATGAAAAGATTCGAACAAAAATGGCTTTGTCTCTTCGTACAGATGACAGACAATTAAATTAACTAATCCACAAAGAATATGTATTTTTATTAAATTTCTTAAGAGCTGAAAGAAAATTAATAACAAGCGCATATACATATGCTTACAGGGTCGCCGGTGTAGTAACTGACGAATATAGCCAAAGGGCCAAATGGCATCAAAATTTTGATCCGGCCGCCGAGCAACACCGTGCAGACGCTCTTCCAAACATATCGCGGCCAGTACCAACCGCCGCCGGCAAAGCCATCATCATGACGACGAAGACGATCATCCCCTTCAAACTGCTCGTAGCTCCTCCTAGTCGCCATCTCCACTCTACTCTGTTCTATCAAGCTTCCAAATGGCCAGTAGCCAGCAAGCAAATTATTATATAATATAAGTTATATTTTTTTTTTTAAGGAAAAGGACGAACTAGGAAGAATATAAGAACGTTGTACCATGGAAAAATATGCAAAATGTTTTTCTTTTTTGCCTCACAAGCTTATCAGTCAAGAGACATATTGATATTTTAGGCATGTTCTTGATCAGGTTTTAGGCCCCGCGCATGCCAAATTACAATTCACTTCTTACAAGTGGTCAAGTGGATGATTGAGCTTGATAGATACACCTTCAGGCTGGTCGCTATCATGAAATGTTAATCTTATATGGATATGATAAAATCTAATGGTGAAGGATTAGCAAGGGTTTTTTAATCGGGTACGACGAATAAAACGATGTCGTCCGGCTTGTTGCCCAAACAGGTTCTGTGAACTTAAATGAGAAAGGCATATATAGTAGTTGTCATCAAAATTGCCATATCCGCCTGCAGAGACCAGGCTTCTGCTGGAACCCCGAAATAGCAGAAGCGACTGCAAATGGCATTCAGGTTTGAGTCATTTTCGCTAGACGGCCATTCAATAGTTGAATGGCACGAGTGGCTGATTACTGACAGGTTTGAGTCATTTTCGCTAGGGAACTCGAGATACGAGCCAGCAAGCAGGAACCAGCGCCTCCTCGCACACTGTCCATCGTAAGGCCGGAAATGGTGAAAACTAGCTATTCCCAGAGGGCATTTCACTAATTCCAACAACTTTGGAAGGTAGAAGGGGAAAGGCTTGAACATTTTCTATATGCTGTCATCAACATGTACAAAGAAACTGGCCCCAACTATTAAGTAGCAAAACATCAGTATCAATCCTTTAATGTAACTTGATGTCCCTTCCTGCATCATCAGCAACATACACAGAGTTACAACCCCATTAGTTAGTTCTGCAGATATGCACACCATCTCATAGAAAAGAGATCTCATTCAACGGTGGATGAAACCTATTCAATTGCAATACCTTAACCTTGGAAACTGGAAGCACTAAGCAGAGATAGTTACACTTTTCAGAAAGTTCACTACAACAACCGAGTATCACAATCTAGTTCTCTACTAACAGAAACAAATAGAGCAATATAATACCTGTAGTGTATATGCAACAATCACCACAGTGATCAAAAGGGTAGCCGTCTCAAACAGGTGGAAGTTCAAGTCCATTGGTTGGTTCACAATCCACCCAACCACCACATAAAAAGGGATCTACATAGGTCAACAGTAAGCAATGGAAGTTGAAACATTGTAAGAATTAGGCTCAAAGCTTTTTGACCACCGATTTAGATTGAGATTCCCACCGAGCGGTAACACTAATAACACAATGACAATTTCAAATCTTACCGCAAACATGGCTATCTGAGTGGACGATCCAATCGCAACGCCAAGGGTTATATCCTATAGTTCAAAACGTAAAGAAAGAAATCTAATCAAGCCAGAAGTGAAACTAAAACAAACTCTACAAGTGCCACCCTTAATGTACTCGAAACAATTCTGCCAGCAGAATTAACGTCTGTGAAACTTACAAGCTTATCTTTGATGGCAAACATTATGGTGGTGGCGTATGCAGCAGAGTTTCCAGCTATTGGAATTAAGATCACGTTGATGAAACCCATTGGTAAGTGTAATGATTCAGATGCTCCCTGGGGATTCAGAACCATGAGCAAAGTTAGTTTGAAAACATCATTGCAACTGATAAATTATTGAAGACGAAAAAGAAATATGTTCAAGCCGTTCACTTAACTCGTTACTTATCAATGAACTCTTTGATTAGAAAAAAACTAGATTGATACCGACCAGTTCCCAAACACCCTTTCTATCCATTTTACATAGATTAAACAGGTCCAGTGGTAAAAAAGCAAAATCACTGGCTGTTTACTAATTATGGTCTTTTAGATTTCCAAAAATCCAGCTCAACATAGAGTACAGAAAGCAGTAAAGCCAAGGAGGGGTAGCCATGTTGGTTGAGGCAATGGGTTCACCTGGGACATGATTGCAAGATCTTAAAGACACAATTCAGCAAAGGGAAATGAACCAGAAAAATATATAAGTTCTAAAGTGCTTTAAAAATGACTTCTTTGCTTTTCCTCTCTTCTTTATTTAAAAGCATATGTTTGATCACATGAAAACTTAAGTTTACCAGAGTTTAAGTAAAAGTCAGTTTTAAAGCACTAGGAAAGTTTACCTGAATAGCATCAACAAGATAACCAGACAACACAGAGACCCAGAAAGTTAAAATTGCAAGCCAAGAAATTGCTTCCCATTGAGTAATTTCAGGCACCTCTTCCTCCAGGATACACTGACCTTCTTCATCTGGAACATCCTCCTGCAGCAATAACAGTATATAATGGGACAGAAATTTTCAGAATACTATAAATAATAAGAAGAACAGAAGCGGGAAGCGAGATGGCCAAAGAATCAATTTGTCAGAAAAATATTTAAACTACAGGGGCGCATGGACTACCTGATGAACAGGATTATACAGATAGCTGTGACTTTTAAGCTGGAAGAAAAGGTAAGTAGCATATGCGAGGAGCATCGTGCAGCTGCTGAACCTTGAAAGCGACAGCTCTGATTTTCCGAGCTGAACTTCTGTGTTAGTTGAGTGAAGCACACCTGGTATCATGATCCCCATCACTGCCACCAGCAACAATCCAGAATCAACAACTGCAGCTGCCTGTTGTAAGATCATTAGGAGTTATAATCAATAGTGTGAAAACAGCCATCTAGTTGTACGAACATGCAATCATTTTCAACTGACATGGTAAGTGGTTACAAATGATAAAATCAGGCAGTGCATGTCTTATCCAAGTCAGTAAGAAAGTAAATTGAGAATAAGCAAGCATGACGGTAAATTTACCTTATTGAAAACCTGAACCTTCTTTTCACGATGAACAATCCCCCCAATGAAGAAGGCGCATCCAAGGACCATGAGCAAATTTGACAAAATGGAGCCCAAGAGAGACTGTTGGACAACCCTTACCATGCCACTCTTCAAAGCATAGATTGACACAATCATTTCTGTTGCATTCCCAAACGTTGCATTTAAAAGACCACCAACTACAGAAGATATAAGAAAAACATAAGTAATTTGGCCACTCTACTCAAAACGCAAAGATAAGGCAAAGGCCAACATGCACAAAAGCATTAGATAGCAGATAGCAGATAGCACCAAGCCACCAACATAACCTCCCATTTCTTAACCCACTTGCTGCGCAACAAAATTATCAATGATACAGAGGTTTTGAATACAACCTCCATTTCTTACCACACTTAGTACACAACAAATTGATCAATGATATAGAGTTTAGTAGTACCTGTCGGTCCCGTGTAGTACGCAATCTGCCTGCATCAGAGTAATTGGTGGTGGCCATACATGATGGATTACTGGTATTAGCAAGTGAACCGAGTCAAAATTCAACGAAAAAATCAGCAATTGATGGAATACCCGATTGAATGCTTACTCAGTTGCATAGCCTAGACGCTCAGCCAGAGGTGTTATACCTAATAAACTGAGAAAGAAGACCCATCCCTGCCCATATGTACCAACAAGATAGATGGGGAAGGGGTCAGCTGAACAATCATTAGCTGGCCACGAAGAACTAAAATGTTGAAAGAGGTGAAACAAATTCACGAGTTGCATGCTTACAGGGTCTGCAGTGTAGTAATTGATGAATATAGCCAAAGGGCCAAATGGCAACAACACCTTGATCCGGGCTCTTAGTAACACAGTGCAGACACTCTTCAAAACTAATCGCGGCCACAAACTGTAGACTAAGGTATCATGATGATCCTGTTCAAAATGATCGAAGCTCCTCCCCATCTCCACGCTGCTACTTCCTGATTCCAACGAGCTGGGAACAACCTTCCCTCCCTCTTCGACGTTCACCATCTCTTCGACCAGCCTCGCATCCTTCACAAAATCACCAGAAGTCATAAATAGAAACAAAGTGGGAGAAACAGAGTAAGAGGTGGTGTGAATGATGCGGCGAATAAATTCAAAGTACGAGCAGTATTAACGTAGCAAAGCAAATCTAAGTCGCGATGACTGACCGCCATGATCGGCGTTCCGAAATTCAAGTTCCCGAACGAAAGCCTTGTTCAAGCGGCCGCCGATTCTGATTACCACATAATCTGTATCACTTCCGCTTTCGAAGTCAAAATGCAAGCCGACGCTCAACGGTCCATGAGCCGCATTCCGAAATTCAAGTTGTCGAACCAAAACCTAGATAGAAAGAGGCCTCCGGTTACGTTCTCTCATCTCTGTTTGATTGTTTCAGTTCCGCCGGAGAAAGACGAAATGCAAGCCGTCGACGGATGGGGAGAAGTTTTGGGGCAGTGGACGTCCGGAGAAACACTCAGACTATTGCGCCGGAGAAACAGAGGAAGGCGGAGAAAGCATCGAGCCCGAAGCAGTTTTTGTCCGCAGTGAGTAGAGCACGGGATTTGGCGCATTTGCCGTCCCGTTGGCCGCGCAATTGATTGGAGGAATAAAGAAAACTCTCTCTACACTCCTTCGGCCTAATGTCGCAGCGACGTGGGTGTCATCATGACTCATGACAGTGGTAGGTTGTTGACTTTACGAACTTGGTAACACGGGAATGGGATCCATAGAAGCAGGCAGGATGGGCCGGCCCGGCCCGGCCCAAGTCAGTGTCTCGGCCCATTTGCTGTAATTCAGATCGACTCTCTTCCGAGAGCTGCGGGGCGTTTTGCCGCTTTCCATTCTCCACATTTCCCACGCATTTCGGCCCCACCACTTCCAGTCACACTTCTTATAGGCTAGAGTAGAGAGCACACGTAGCGAGAGCTGCAAGATACAAGAGACAAAGTAAGGAGGCAGACCACCAGAGCCAGGCGCTCACGTTTTCGTACTCCAGTTTCTCTCTTCTTCGTCGTCTTCTTCCTCAACAGACTGCTCTCTCCGCCATTGCTAGTGGCTGCTTCGCTGTTTTCCTGGTAACTGCATCTCAGCTACGAACTTCCGATTCTGCGTTCTCTTGCCTACCTTCGTCTGTGTGTTTTTCTCTTCCAAACAATCTTTCGCTCCCACTCTCGACGAACTCGGGTGTTTTTTTCCCGAGAAAAAGAATCGACGTCCGTACCAGAGCGAGCGTTCTTGAACTTTTGTACGGACGGTTGTTCTTCGACATTCTGGTGCTTTCGGAATGCAGATAGTTATTAGTTCCGTTCTTTTTTCTCGTTTTCTGCTCTCTGCTTCGCTTCTTGAATGTGATCGGGAGTAACTTCAATGGCGGTTTGCTCCATTGTGCCGAGCCCCTTGCCTTGCCGCTTAACCTGCTTCGCTTTCTTTCCTGTCGCTGGATACGGCGAGAAATGCGTAGAAACCATTTCCTTTACTGTCCACAGTCCCAATTTTCTGATCTTGCAAGCGCTTGTTTCTGCGAATCTTGATTTTCTTCTTCGACTGCCTACAACGAGACTATTTCATGCTTAGAATGTCCATTGGCAACGTACATCCTTGAGTAGCTAGCTTTTTTTTTCTTTTCTTTCTATTTCTGTTTGCTCCTTGCTCTGTTTCGCTGTTTGTTTACTCCGTCGTCACGCCAGTTAATTTTGCTGCAGGCAAGTTGCTCGTGAGCGAAGATGTCTAGGGTTTCGAGGTTTCAGTTGTTGGGGATACTGTGGCTTTTCGCATGGATGGTGGGCACAGAGGCTGACTCCCCGAAATACAAAGATCCGAAGCAACCAGTGGGAGTTCGGATCAAGGACCTATTGAGTCGAATGACACTAGAGGAAAAGATTGGTCAGATAGCCCAACTTGACAGATTATCAGCTACCCCTGAGATAATGCGGACCTACTCCATTGGTATGCTTAGCCATTTTTGCGGTTAATTTATGTCCTGGCAATAATTTTTGAGTTATTCCAATGGTAGGACTTGGTGCCTAGAATACTGGAGTGTGGCGGTGCGTCAGGTTGTAGCATTGTAGGTGTGAATGTCCATGACTGCTTTCGCACTTTGCTCATGCAATTTGATATCTAATGCCAAAAGTAGCATTTCATCTGAACCTTATTTCACATACCGTTTTGGATTATGCGTTGTTGTAGTACAGTCATTGTAATCATTTCGAAGCTGCCATACAAGTAAATATGAATGGACTTATCGTTCTGGTTCCTGCAGGTAGTGTCTTGAGTGGTGGGGGGAGTGCACCACTTCCTGATGCTTCAGCTAAGGATTGGATTGATATGATAAATGGGTTTCAGAAAGGATCTATGTCCAGTCGTTTAGGGATTCCCATGATTTATGGGATCGATGCTGTTCACGGACACAACAATGTGTATAATGCCACCATATTCCCTCATAATGTAGGGCTTGGAGCCACCAGGCAAGTATGAATCTCAAGGTTTCAGGAATTATATAGTAATCTTCTGGCTGCTGTTCTGCACGGTGTAGCTTCCTATTATTTTATTGTTTTTACAGATTCTCCAATTTATGTAATACTTAAGTCATGCTTCTGTGCTCAGTCTGTTCTAAATGTGTACTAGTCTGAAAAGGAGAAGTTTAGATAAATTCTAACTTCATATAATAGGCTCAGCAGTAAGGTCTTGATGACATTCATGAGGGTTTTCTTCATTAGGGACCCAGACTTGGTGAAGAGAATTGGTGCTGCAACTGCTCTTGAAGCTAGAGCCACAGGAATTCCTTACGTTTTTGCTCCATGCATAGCGGTAAACAAAGTGCTGTTAAATGCTATTTTTGGATGATTCATATTTTCTTACTGCACAGATTGGAGATGGGAAAATAAGGTCATAAGGTTATACTTCTCATTCTCTTCTGCTGGCGTGCCTTCGGCAGGTTTGTAGAGACCCAAGGTGGGGTCGGTGTTATGAGAGCTACAGCGAGGATCCCAAAGTTGTTAGAGAAATGACTGAAATCATACCTGGGTTACAAGGAGATATGCCTTCTAATTCTCGGAAAGGAGTTCCTTATGTCATTCCGAAGTGAGTAGAAGAAAAACTTTAAAATCATTAGTGTTTCTGTCCATGCAATACTACTACCGATACTGAGGATGGTTCATTCGTTTTCTTAAAAAAGCATTGTGTGATATGGTTTGTTACTAAAGCATTCGAAATACACTTGAATTGCATTAATTGTTACTGTATCCCATTAAGCTCTACTCTAACATGGATGTTCCTATGCTGTAGGAATAAAGTTGCAGCTTGCGCTAAGCATTTTGTGGGAGATGGCGGAACAACCAAGGGCATCAATGAAAACAATACGGTAATAGACAGGCATGGACTGTTGAGCATTCACATGCCTGCCTATGATGACTCTGTGATCAAAGGCGTATCGACTGTCATGGTATCTTACTCCAGCTGGAATGGGGAAAAGATGCATGCTAACCGCGAGCTAGTAATGGGCTTCCTCAAGGGTACCCTTAAGTTTAAGGTTAACCTCTAATCCTAGTGTTATTGTTTATAGATATTTGAGCATGGTTACATGTCATTATATTCTCATTATTTCTTTAGCCACCATATCATTTCTGGCATGCATCTGCAATTCTTGTCATTTTACTGGTGATATGGAGCTTTCATCTACAAACCACTCTGATTGATTTACCATAGATGCTAATGTGGCATATCTTTGGGCAGCTAGCTTGGTGATATTCAATATTCACGTTTCATCTTACTGTATGTGTGTCACAGGCTAGGCCTGCATGACTAATATGATATCATGGCTCTGACTTTATTATGCTCTTTCTAACTGTACTTTCCCTTCCTGGATAATTTCTAGGGGTTTGTTATCTCAGATTGGCAAGGTATAGACAAGATTACCTCAAACCCGCACGCAAACTACACATACTCTGTGCAAGCAGGGATTCTAGCTGGCATTGATATGGTTAGTAGTTTCGATTGTAGAAACATCACTTGAGATTGATTCCCAGGAAAATGTTTTCAGTTATCTTTTCATCAATCAATAGCAGGTGGAACGTGGAAGTGAATGATTTGCTAATGATGGTTCTTTGTACCCAGGTCATGGTTCCGTACAACCATACAGAGTTCATTGATGATCTTACTCTCTTGGTAAAGAAAAATGTCATTCCAATGGATCGGATTGATGATGCTGTTGGAAGGATTTTGCTGGTTAAGTTCAATCTGGGACTATTTGAAAACCCTATGGCTGACCTGAGCTTTGTCAATGAACTTGGAAGCCAGGTTGGTGAATCACATGAACACTTGGACCCCCTAGAAATAGGATCAACTGTATCACATCATTTTCTTTTCAGTGCCTGTATCTTGAACGGTTGAACTTTGCTTAATTTTCTTCCATCATTGAACCTTCCCCCCCGCCCCCCCCCCCCCCCCCCCCCCCCCCTCTACTCCTTTGACTGAATTCCTATATTTCCAGATTATTACTTTGAACGAGAATATGTTACCGGATGAACTTATGGGTACCTTACGCAGGCACATCGTGACTTGGCAAGGGAAGCTGTGAGGAAATCACTTGTGCTGTTGAAGAATGGGAAAAATGGGACTCAACCATTGCTACCCCTTCCCAAGAAGGCTTCAAGAATTCTAGTTGCAGGCACCCATGCCGATAATTTGGGCTATCAATGTGGTGGATGGACGATTAATTGGCAAGGATTTAGTGGGAACAATGATACAAGAGGTAATATTTTTTTCCTGAGTTTTGAATGTTTTATGAGAAGTATCTACTGGCTATTTCATTTCTTCGTACAAATGGGTGCACATTGTTTACGCAATCATGCAAAACCACCTGTGGACCTTAATGAAGGATTATATCGTTCATGAAGTGTATGCACGAAGAGTTATCTACCAAATGAGTTGGTGTATAATTAGCAATCCTCACCATTACACCATAAGATTGATCATTGTCTTTAGGAGCTGTGATACCAAGGAAGAACCTAGGCTCTCTTGCTTGTCTGTTTATCAATAGAGGTTCAGATTGACATGTTCTCGTGTAGAAGTAGTTAGTTATTTGTATTCATATCAAGCCTTGTTAAATTATGAGTGGGTAAATGGTAACTCTGGCGGTCCAAAATAGGTTAACTATTTACTAATTTCAGGAACGACGATCCTTGCTGCCATAAGTGCCACGGTTGATCCAAAAACAGATGTTGTCTTCCAAGAGGACCCGACCAAGCAATTTGTGGAGGAGAGCAACTTCAGTTACGCAATTGTAGTTGTTGGTGAGCCGCCGTATGCTGAGACTGCAGGAGACAGCAGTGATCTGACAATGAAGTTCCCAGGTCCAAGTATCATCAGCAATGTATGCGGGGGATCTGTGAAGTGTGTGGTTGTGGTCATATCAGGGAGACCCATTGTACTTGAGCCGTACGTGAACTCAATTGACGCCCTGGTGGCAGCTTGGTTACCTGGCAGCGAAGGGCAGGGAGTAGCAGATGTGCTCTTTGGGGACTTTGGATTCAGTGGGAAACTTCCAAGGACTTGGTTCAAGAGTGTTGATCAACTGCCAATGAACCTTGGAGATGCGCATTATGATCCACTCTTCCCCTTCGACTATGGGCTCAAGACAGAGGCGTTGAATGGCTCGGTCGCAAGGTAGGTAAATGTTCCATCGCTGCATGCCTGCCTCATCTACTAACGGGTTAGTGCCAAAGTAGCTTACTTAATGTTCATTTTGTGCTTCTACTCTGCCTCTTTATTGCAGGTCAACATCAGATGGTGCTGATCGTCGGCCATGCGCACTTGCTCTACTGATTTCCCTAGCTGTCTACTTCTGGCTATCAAAAGTGTAGCAGCGTCCTAGGGCAATGAAGGCAGATGTAGCCTCAGTGTAAGTAGTGAAGTTGTTAGGAAAGCTCGGAGGATGGCATGAACCCTAGGTTGTTGGTTATATTTTTCTGCAGAACTCTCCAACCATGTTTTCAACGGGATGACATTTGCAAGTTGATAGATAGATAATTCATTAGCAGGATTGCAGGTTTTCGCTCGTCGGATCGCGTTCTTCCCCGTCATTCCTCTCTGCTGAGTTTATTTGATTGCTGTACATTACATTTGCAACCAAGATATGGACTTCTGGGCAAAGACGTCTTGGCTCGGATTTCGTTTTCCTTTGAAGTAGGCCCTTATGAAGACGAGCCAGCCAGAATCGGCATTCGCTAAAAATGGCTGCGTAATTTGCAGTGTCTCCCGTGAAATTCCAAGCTGCTTTCATTTCACTAGGAATCAAATTCTTGCTTTCAAGGCTGATCTTGAGGAAAATACCTTAGCACTTCCCAAGCGTCTCTTTGATTCAATCCAGCACATCCATTCCTTGGGTAATGAAAAGCCAGAAGATTCGCATCGATTCTTGATTGGATGCAATTGTAGTATTTGTCCTTCGCTTTGACTACACTAAAAGTATGCTCCGATCTGCAGGCTAGGAAGCCTCTTCCGATGGCCGGCCGCATGCATATAAATATTGATCATTCCACTCGTGCAATAAGATTCCCATCCACGGAAACAAAACCAAAACAATGGGTGATGTTTTCCACATGTCATCGGACGGCCATTTCGTCCGCACATGGCCGCTTTCTTCCACCGACGTCTACGTCCACGAATACACCGGCAACATATCCGACCCCGACCTCATCCGATACGAGGATTCCGGCCGCTGGCGCGGCGGCGGGATCAAAATCGGCCCCTCCGCCGACGCACGATTCAGAGCCCTCGAGGTCCACGGGGTCACAATCAAGGGCAGCCGGTTGACCCAACTGTACAACGACCTGACCGTCGCCGCATCCGACGGCCAGCAGAAGTTATACCTCGCGGCTAATCGGAACGGAATCTGTTACCTCTCCGTCAACGGCCCCTACGTCACGCGGCTGCGGGTCAACGACTACTTCGGATGGGCCAAGTACGGCGTCAAGCCGCAGATCAGCCCGTCGACGATCTGGAACAAGTGCGATTTGAGCAGCGGGGCCATTTTGGTGGACATAGGGCAGTTGTTGAAGAACAAGGAGAAAGAGATGCAGGAGATGGTCAAGGAGAAGGAGAAGGAAGTGTTGGTCATGAGGAAGATGGTGGAGAGGAACAAGGAGGTGGAGTCTCTGTTGGAGAAATCCATGCTGGAGAAGGATAAGCAGATGGCTGTGCTGGTAGAGAAGAACAAAGAAGTGGAATCCATGTGGGAGAAATCCGCGCGAGAGAAGGATAAGCAGCTGGACAAGCTCATGGATGCCATGCGTGCCTTGATTTACGAGATCTAAAATTAATTAATCACCACAATATTGGTGTTTGGACGGTAAATTAATTATAAAATTTGGTTAATTTCTTTCAATAAAGAGTGGACGGTCAAGCGGCCACAAGATACCATGTATATATGGGAGAAATTCTTCAGTGCACCCGGCGTACAGCCCACGTGGTGCACCGGACCAATCAATTTTTGCCACGTATTAAATAGCCCAATTTTATCTCGGACTCTCTCCAATTAACCCCTTTCTTCTTTCTTTCTCTTTCTTCTTTTCTTTCCCGTAGAAAATAGCAAGTGCACACACCAGAACTAGAAATCACCATCGGAGAGTTTTGGAAGGATAGCGACGACGAAGCACAACCAAGAAGAGAATAAAGGGATTCATTGCTTGGTGAAACGTCGACTCTTGATGCGCCGGTAGAAAATAGGGAGATGGTCAGATGGAGAAGGATTTTCAAACCGAATTAATCCTGGGGATTCCATATATAATAACTGGTCAGATGAACCCTAAACTCGTCGGGGAATTAATTACAATGGAATCAAGGAAAATTACTTTTGGTGGGCTTGGGGATGTTGCAGCGAAGATGAGCCTTGGTGGATGGATTTTGAATCGGCACCGAAAGATAACGTCGCCGGAGGAGGAGACCGATATACTTTGGCGGGCGTAAAATGAAGTGCAACGTGGCGCTTATGTATTGGGGCGGAGTACAGCTCACGTGGTGCGCCGGGAGCACCCAAGAATTTCTCGTATATATGGATCAGGTGAGTAACCTTATGGTGAGTAACTATGAGTAACCCGTCCACATCAGCATGACATCAGCATCCTCTCTCTCATGGAAAGTCTTTAATTTTCCCTCTTTAATCTTTGACGGACGATTTCTCGCTCATTTTAAGTCGAAATTTAATTTTTTTTGCACAGTTAGATCAGATTAATTGTGCTCTTCAAAATGATATCCACTTTAATATATTTTTCGAACAAAAAAAATTGAGCCATTTTTTACCAGCCTATACCATATGGTATTGACTGGTATTGAAATAAAAGCATACATATGTTTTGAAAAACGTACCATGGTGGTATGAACAAACCAATACTGTAGGATGGTTGAATACATGATAGTAGAAGTATATTAATTGTAATTTACGACTTTTAACATTGTATACCACACAATACCACCCCGTACCAAGGTGGTATTGTATGGTATTGTGTGGTATTTTTTGGTCCTGTAATTTGTTCACCCAGAAATTTGTAGATCCAATAGATCATGATGAACTCGTCCCTTCTGTGCAAACGTTTTCAAAAACGAATTAAAAACGAAGAAGATACCATACAATACCACCCCGTACCAGGGTGGTATTGTATGGTATTGTGTGGTATTTTTTTGTCCTTTAATTTGTTCACCCAGAAATTTGTAGATCCAGTAGATCATGATGAACTCATCCCTGCTGTGCAAACGTTTTCAAAAACGAATTAAAAACGAAGAAGATACCATATGATATGCAGTTGGTACCGAGAGGCCAGAATTTTTTTTTCCTAAAAAAATATTGAAAATTGATCTCATTTTGTAGAGCACGGTGAACTCGTTCCATCTGTGCAAAAAAAATTAAAATCCAAGTTAAAACGAAAAAGATATGAGTCAATTAAGAAAACTAGTGAAAATAAAAATAGCCTTTAATTCTCCATCCTTAGATCTGGATTTTCTAAATGAAGGGTCCAGATTTGGTTATTGATGGGTGCATAACCCATGGTTATGCACCCTATCTTGAGCCAAATAAATTACTACTAACTATGGATTTGGGATAAAATTTGGGGAAATAATTATCCAAATTTCGATAGTAGTAGTTTGCGTACCAAAGAAAAAATGGTAACCCATTTAACACCGTTGTTATTAGTAAACATGTTATCCATTAGACTACAATTCATTGTTATTAAATTTTATACACAAGCCTAATAATAAAAACGTTATTCCTCGGTCTCAATTTCAAAACCTAACGATTAAACCCCAACTATGGGCTATGCCTTATCCCCACCATTCTATAATATCCATTTGTTTTCTTTCTGCAAATCGTACTATTGCTCAACTGTAGCAGAGCTATGTGAATGTGAGCTGTCTTGTAAAGCAATCCAAGATGGTAATTCAAAAGGGAGCAGAGGGAAATTTGCAAGATCACTTTTCCAACTCACCAATTTCACAAACAATTTGTTCATTATTCGCTAAAAATGGCTGCATTATCATTGGCATTGCATTGCATTGCGTCCAACTCTGAAGAATAGGATCAGACGGCTGCAATTTAGGCAAATGCCTGTATTCATGGTATGGATAGTGTAGTTCATATTAGGGAGTCTTTGAGAGTATAGAGCAGCATCTGGGTCATTGTACTGTTGCTGTTCGCCCCCGAGGCAGGGCTAGGAAAGGCTTGAAAGTGAACAACACCCCGATCGCCTCCACCAC
Source organism: Linum tenue (assembly GCA_946122785.1). Lineage (NCBI taxonomy): Eukaryota > Viridiplantae > Streptophyta > Magnoliopsida > Malpighiales > Linaceae > Linum > Linum tenue. The sequence goes on along the minus strand of CAMGYJ010000005.1, from coordinate 5,403,905 downwards.
GTTCAGCACGAAAAACACCATTTGGTTGCCTGCACACAATCAATCCCATTCCGTCCACAGACTAGTTCAATCATCGCATTGCCAACCAAAAAATGTCACAACCAAAGGGAAGAAACTTATGCAGCCATCATCAACGACGAACAACAAAAGTAAACACACCACCATTTACCTGGAAGGAAGGCTGCATCCTGACGTGTTTCAGCCCAAGAAAACCTGCACACACACACACATACACACGACATGAACCTAGTACATCCACCCCCAACTTGTGGCTTAGATTTACGTATCCAGATGTTTGTGTGTATGTTGTTACACTCGCCAACTTACAGAGAACCCCCACCAGCTGGACCAGCTGCTTTAAACAGTGACATTGCTGTCATTGCTATCCCATTCGCAGCTCCTCTCTGGTGCTGCTCCTGTTTCACTCATTCATTCACCTATCATTCAAGCCCAGAAAAAGAAACAACCAAAAAAGAAGGGAAACCAACAAGAGACCAAATTTACCACTGCACTGTTTTGCAGCATGAACAAGCAGGTGACAATTGACACCTAGTCGTACGTGCCGGAAAGAAGAACAAAGGTTCCCGTTAGTCAAGTCAAGCAGTAACACCATCCTGCTATTGTTAAATGTTATACCAAGAAGCTATGCTGAATCTTACTGTTGTTCAACTTACAGAAAGGAGATTCTTCAAGACTGATGCACAATTTAACAGCACACTAAGACTGAAGCCTGACAACTTTGAGAGAAAAGGGTAACTTGCCAACAACGGAATGGATAATGCCTGCGATGCCCATTTCATCACCATCATAAGTTATTTCCCAAACCCACCACAAAAAGAAACAAAATGGATACAATCCTTTCAGTCTGACCATGGAAAATGCATATGAACAAGAAATTGCATGAGTTGAAATTCTTACCCCAGCAATACGGCACACCATTACAGGTCCGAGAAGCCTCTCCGCATATGGATATAGAGCAAGTTGGAACACAAGCAGTCCAAAACCTACAGTGGTTTAAACATCAATATTATGTCATCAGCATAGAGATCCTTTAACCATGTTATGCGAGTAGCTAAGGCCTCAGATATTGTTAGTATTTTTAGTTTTCTTTTCAATATTAAGCAGGAGGTAAGGTTGAGAAAGGAAGATACCTACCTGAGACTGCCAGAACTTCGCCAACATTCTCTGTCGAGTATCCAAGTCCGCCAAGCTTTATGGGGCTCACTGCCCATAATGAAAATATCTACACAACACAAAGCAGCAGGTCAAGCAACCTTTTGTTCCATACCACGCTAGTGAAACCTGCTGTATGATTATTCATCCTAAAAGGAAAGAAACAATGAGGTCTGTAAATATAAAATATTCCTTCTCTGAATACCAACGACCTCTTGAATCCTTCTCTACAGATCGAGCTAATGGAAATAAGACATATACAGTAGCAAGAGATGATATACCTCTGTGTAAGCCATATCATGAAGTGAGAAGATGCAGTAGACCATGATAGATGACATAAGAGGCCAATTTCTAAGGAGGCTTGCTGCTTGCTTCTTCTGTTCACCAGATGCAGTCTCCAAAGCATCGAAAGAGTCGTCGCATGCTGCCCTCTTTTCCTTATGGGTATGCAATGTTTCCTGTGCACTTAACCAAAATGATACTGGTTTCTAAGTTGTTTCATGCCACAAAAAAATATGTATATATCACTTTCTACAGAGAAGCTTGTGTTAATGTTACACCCTCGCATCTCCTCAAACTAAAAACTCAAAAAGGACAGTAGAAAGTTAATTCTCAATAGCTGCACAAATTCTTGATTGAGACAATCGGGATGACTTATGAGACAACAATCAACTTCCTGAAATCAAATGAAAATGGACAGTTAAAGTGAGCTGTAAAGATATTCACCGGGAGCCAACAAGAAGCAATCGTTACTCCACCAGCAAGAAGTGATATAGCCAAGGAAGGCAAGAAGTAGGGAAATCTGCATTGCACAGAGGACTTTTAAACCACCATTAAAAGCCATAGAAGAACACGTTATGCCAATGGAGCTCAAAATGAAAGCCCAGCAGTTCACCAACCTCCCAAATAAAGAATCCTTGGAAAACAGAGCCGGATATTTTTCAGCTGGCTGCAACAAGTACAAGGGTAACTTTTTATTCTTAACGATCAAGTAATGGAAGTTCATTACTATGGCAGTTCACCAACCTCCCAAGTAATGGAAGTTCACCAACCTACAGTGCACGTGTTATTGTTGATATAGTCTATGGTTGTCAACACAGAAATTATTATATCGTGTTCGTACCTGGGCCAGGAAACCTCCTAAAGCTGGACCAATAATCAATCCTATACCCCATGCCGTGGTAATCTGGTATAGTTAAATTCTGTTTAGTATTTTCTTTCTAACCAGAGAAAATGTAACAGATCCACACAGCTAGCTCACCGTCGACAAACCCAAGGCTTGATGTTCATTTCTGAAAATTTCACTTGCATATGCCTGGAATCCATTGAATTTTGGCAGTGAGACGGTGTTGAACTTTCAATTTTGCATGCATGTCTTGTTGTGCAGTAAACGAACATGGAAGTAAATGGGAAAGACCAACTTTACCTTTATTGGACCAAGTAAACCATTCAAAAAGCCGAGCATGAATCTTGAGATAACAGCCATCCAAAAGTTCAAACTGAGCCCGAAGATAGTGTTGAAAATAACACTGACAGAGAGAAATGCACGACATATCTCAGAGATAGATGCTAAAGAAAAGGTCAATGCAGATATTAAAAAAAACTAGTTGTGATCACTAACACTGATGAAGTCCCCAAGAGTATAACAGGCTTTCTACCATAGCGATCGGCCACAATTCCCCAGAAGAAAGAAGTCAAAGCTCTACCAAACATAAATGAGGATCCTTCAAAACATCCAGAAGGAGATGTTTTAGATTGCTTCGGCAGGATCCGTTCAAATAATGTAGCAACAAGTGAAAAAAATGATCTTATAGTATTGCAAACAAACTCACCAACATAGCCAGCATAGTAACCGATGTCTTCTTCTTTTTCTGCAATTTTGAAGTCCCTTATCTGAAAATGTCGATAAACTATAAATATAATCCATTTGCTGTAAGAAGAAAGAACATATAACTTCATGGCCAGCTCCGTAACTCAGACTTAACAGTGACTTCTTTTCTTGCTTTACTCCGCTTACGGGATTAAAACAACAATAATTCTTATACAATTCACACTCCCTTGCCATATTAACATTTTGTATTGCAAGACAACATTACAGACAATCATAATCTGTATGCTCACCATGAAATAGAGATAGGGAAAGAGTGATGATATCGGGAGCGCTGCAGAGAAAGAGAACATTTTAGTACATGTGAAAGAAAGATGAAACCGGAGATGGAAATTAACCACTCAAATCTACCAATGCCCCTTTGCAATCTTCCTCAACCGAGACCAAAAGAGATACAAAATATCATGTTTACATATCATTTAATCACTGATCTCCTTCTTAAGTCAAAGAATAGGGTCCATCAGACATCTCGCTGTTGTTCTGACCAGACCACATATCTAACTGCAACCTTAAGACTATAGCCACACATCTTCAAACTTTCTTATAGAAGGAGAGCTAAATTCATATAATATACCGCTCGCTTTAATCAACTTATATCAACTGGCAAATCCCTGATAACCCCATATTGCACCATTCCTCTATTTGTTCAACAACATGCATGAAGTATAATACTATTAGACCATAGTCATGAATGTAGAGGAGACATTTCAAATAAGGCACAAGCATAACTGGATTACTTGGATCTCTCCATATTGCACCAGCGTGATCCCTAGCTTACCTACCATGCACATTTCAGAGAGGCAGTACAGAGTTGTTCTGTAAACCAAAAAACATCTCTGACGTTTATGCTACCAACATGGTTACGGGATGACTTGTTTGGATGGGGAAAAAACATCGAGTAACAACCACAAGGGAGGTCCTGCCTTACCTGAACAAAGGACAACAGTCCAAATTGAAAGGAACTCTCGGATGGGCAATCCTCTCTTCAACTCCTTGAGTTCATCAACCTTGCAACCTGGACAATTCTCATAGTACTGCTTCTTCAACAGTGGCACTGTATACTCTTCTTCTGCTGCTGCTGCTGCCATCCCTTTTCTTCCTTATTAGTAGAGAATATCAGCCCCTCTCAGCTATGGAACAAGCTCCACCGTTTTTCTTTGCACCCAACAACCCAATCTCCTCCACAACTATGATAGTAGCACATATATGCTTCCCCCACAACTAAGAAATATGACAGGAATCAAGAAGGTTAGAGGACAACAATAGAGAATCTGATGCACTGACAATTTTGGGGATTTGATGAGTGGAATATGCCCACTGGCTAATGGAAACTGATCACAGGGAACAGTTGAAATTCCCTGTGTTGTCTTATCAAAATAAATGCAAGAACTATAGATATCTGTAATGCAATGTGGAGGTTGGAAGGAAGGAACTGATGATCACAGTGAAGTATTACTATTAGATGAAGGTAGCCTGCTTGAACAACTTATCAATTGTTATCAGTCTCTTTCACATCACTGGTTTCCAGTTGATGACAAAGATTGTGATGGCAATAGAAGCAGAGAGCAGAAGGAGATGCTGCTAAGTCTTAAACACATGAGAAAAGGAAAGACTACTTGTTAGGCCATTGGCGTCATACCACCCCCGCCCATTAATCATGACTTCACATGTCATAAACATGGAGAAGCCAAGTTGAGGAGAAAGTTACAATCTTACCTCAAGTCCAATAATACTGCTATAATACCAGATAACTTGGAAGAGCTAGCTTACTCGATTTTATAACAAAGAATTCAGGCATTGGTCAAATTGTAACATACCCAACACCTCTATAAACAGATTGAAAGGACTCTTTCTTTCTTTCTTTCTTTCTGTGAGGCAATAATTCAAACAGGTTAAGCACATGTTATTGATTCACGTGGGCAGTAAAACCCCACCAATCAAAGACCAGAGCTTTTCCCTGGCCTGAACAGATCATTGAGGGGTAAACCAATAACCAAATCTTTTTCATTCATTTGGAAGTTGTTGTTCAGTTTCAAGTTTCCACTCCCCTTTAGATCATTTGGGATTTAGCCCATTTATACGAATAATCAATTGTTCACAAACCTGATCAGCAGCAAACGTAAAATCCAACAACACCTGCCACGAAGAACAGAGGAGGGCGCAAATAAATTAATGAAAATGACGCAAACTGTAGATTGAAGTTGCTTAACAATTCTATATTAAGAGAAATGGAGATAACTAAAAATTAAAGAGATCGGTTGGGGGATGGGTGGAAAAGGAATGAATGTTGAATGATCACGACCACACTGACACCTGGCCACCTGGGCCTGGTTTGTCGGAGGGAAAACTTGGACCTTTCAGGGAAGGAAAATTGATTGTCGGCGGGGCCGTGGGTCGCCGTCGCCGGAGAGGAAGGCGAAGATGGCTGGATTACAATCTTGTGAGTACTGGAAGCGTGGGGTTGTTCTAGGGTTAGATTGGAACGAGCTGCCGACGCGATGTGGACAATTGATCGGAGGACAGAGTGCCGGCAGGGCAGCCGTGCTGCCCATGGAAGGCGGGACGGCATGCAGAGCTGCAGTACGTAGCTCGCGTCCCTTTCACTTTCCAGGGTATAGTTCCTGCTCTTTGATCATTTCAGTGATGGAGTTAGCTCCGCGTCACGAGTATATAAACTCGCTCTTGTATTAAATTTTGAAAATATAATAATTGATAAGATTTTAGTATCTACTCAAATATCCATTAGTATAAGAACCGAATCGGATCAACGGCTGGACCAGTAGAACCGTTAAATCAGTTATGGTAGCGGTCCGGTTCATTGTTTGGACGGTTATTAATGGATCAAATGGGTTTTCACGGTTCAATATAAAATGAGATAAACCACCACGGTTTAACTGGTCAACTGGTTCACTATTTTAATAAAAAAATACTTTAACATAAACTAAGACCATCAAACAATAATTTTTAATTTTATATATGTCATGAACCAGTTGGTCCCAATAACTCGAGTTGTTGGGAGAAGGTTATGCTGGATCTTATACTGGCCCGTGTATGGTACTTGACCACTTCCTTACATGCCCCCTCAAACGAAAGCCGGCGCATGGGCTTGAAGTTTGCACATGCCCGACATACCATGTGCTTGAAAGACAACGGTTAATATTGGGAGTCGAGATTACTTGAACACGTGACCTCAAAAACAAACCAGCTCTGATACCATGGAAGAATTTGGATAATGCGGAAAGAAACGAGAACACAAAAAATCATTTGTCTCAATCAATCAATTGAGGATACCACATAAAATCATTTGTCTCGTGTTCTCGTTTCTTTCCGCATTATCAAATTCTACAATATATGCTTCCTCTTCTCATTCCTACCTTGTTGTCGTCTTTACGTTGTCCACTACCGACTGACACTGTAATTTTTAATTTCTATAAAAATATATGATTTCTTTTATGAGATGGTTTGAATGATTTATTAGAATTTTTGGTGATGATATGAATTTGAAATTGTTTATGGCAACGATAATTTAATTCTTAAATTAGTATAATATACAAATCTTATATGTTATATATCATGAACGGTTCACCAACGATTTTGTAACGTTAACTACTAGACTCTAAACCACTAACTTTTACGGTTCAGCCTCCAATCCGGTTCAAAGGAAATACCACAGTACAAATCAGTTCTCTCATTTAAGTTTGAGTCCCAACACGATAGCTCTGCCTTCCGCTATCTCACGCTTCCACTTTTCTTCTTACCATGTAGCCAAAACAACAATTTCGTTGTTCCAGCCCCTAGGGCTGGGAAAATACACCAGACCCTTAGAAACTCGTGGTCCAAACCGTACCGTACAGTTTGGTCCGGATCGTAGATCGTTAAGTATGGTCTGGTCTGTATTATTTTATGATTTGATCTCTTGGTCTGGTCTAGTCTAGACAGCGGTTTATCGGACCAAACCGTAGACCCAACTGACTTGTCAATACGTGTTAACAGCCCATTCGACCACTCTCCCAACTCTCCCAACGACACCCAAGTCTCAACCTTAGTTTTGTGAATCACGTCTCTCCCTACATTCAAAACCACATTTAACTAGAGAGTAGAGATAATTGTGTCTCTATATGACATTATGTTAATGTTTATGACGTTATGGTGCAAGCTGGGATGCTTTTACTTTGTATCTTTGTTATGTACTAAGATTTAGAGTATCAAAATTGTTCATGCATGTTAGGATTAATGATTTAAGGCAAATAACAATTATTTTTCTTGGTTATTGGTTCAATTTTTTGTGTGGCTGACTAAACAAATTATTCATTTTTCTTTGAGTGGGGTCTATCTGGACCAGACCAGACCGCAGAGGCGTGGTCTGAACCGGACCGTATAGTCTGTGGTCTGGTTTGTGGTCTATACTTTAGCCTCTCGGTCTGGAACATAGACCGTATATATGGTCTGGTCTGGATCAGACCGCACCGTTTCCCAGCCCTGCCAGCCTCGAATGATATTAGCCAAAACCCGAGACGCATGTAAATTATTTTTTTCCCCCTGATAGAATCGAAACGAACAATGTCAATGGTCAGGAAAAGGATTGTGATATTTAGTTGATATATAATCGTTTTCTTACTATTGTCCGTTTTGAGTCTACAAGAACTTTGTTCATATCACCCAAAAAACGTACATGTAAAATTGGTCCTAATAAATTATTGATATCGAAATAAGGTTTACCGGAGTATCTCAAATTTCCAAAATATTAATTATAGCTCTAAAATTGCATGGACTGGGGGGAAAGAGTGGAACCTCGACACGTGTTGACGTGTAGAGGGTAGGCGTCTTTTGTTGTTTGTTTCTTGGATGGGCTCTTTCGTTGTCTAGTTGGACTGACTCGTAAGTTATTGTGGGCCTTTTTCTTTGGACCCATGGGCTTACCGTTAAACCACCCAAACGCGCGGCTCTTTCGTATTGCATACTACTGCATCTGCATGCCCATATGGTGAAGAATTCGATAAACCAAGCAAAGCCTCCCCAACAGAGTAACTTTCTTCACTCCTAAGTCCTACCCTATCGACCTTACATACAACCTAATTAAGAATAATACACAAAAGGTTGTGCTGTCTTGTGCTCTACTGGCTATATTTCACTTCAGTTTTACCATCAGATCGAGGCTATAGGTTCTTGTTGACTACTACGACTAGCGGCGTTGTGCTAAGAAAGGCTTGAACGTCAATAACACCCCAATTGCTTCCACCACATTCAGTATGAAGAAAACCATTTGATTCCCTGCATCAACAATTTCCATCCTAATCATTCAGTTTGCTACACGTTATTAACGGTGACAAGATACTTTTGGCTCCAGAAATTCGTACCGGGCAGGAAAGCAGCATCCTGACGTGATTCTCCCCAAGAAAATCTGCACCAGATTAACCCAAAGTGCGGTCACAAAAGGAACAATCATACCTACGTATTGGAAGACGCGAGCTGAGACTTACAGAGCACCCCCGCCAGCAGGGCCAAAAGCTTTGAAAAGAGACATTGCTGTCATAGCAATTCCATTAGCAGCTCCTCTCTGGTGTTGCTCCTGAAGATTGTACAACAAACAATGGAGTCATAAGCTAACTTCACGCAACTGTCAAAACCAAACAACTCTTTAATGAACAAATGAAGCAAAAAAATTTACCACTGCTTTGTTTTGTAGAATAGATAAGCCAGTTGCAATGGACACCTAATAATGGAGAAAAGAAACGGCCAAATGTTATGATCTAAAGATTAAAGAACATGATTCTGTTTTGATAATTTGATATTGAAGTAGCAGCAGCGTCTGTATAACTATATTTGCAAAACTTACAGCTAGAAGATTCTTCAATATAGATGCACAATTCAACAGAAGATGCAGAGTAAAACCCTTAAATCTTGCCAAGAAAGGGTAACTTGCCAATAACGGGATTGACAAAGCCTGTATGAGAAACAATCAACACATAACAAGATAATGGGCGTAACTAGAAAAGGTACGAAAGATAAAAAAAAAACGTATGTTACATGAGAAAATGAGGAAGCAAAATTGTTATGGAGATATGGATGTTTACCCCAGCGAGACGGGAAACCATTACGGGTCCAAGAAGCCTCTCCATGTATGGATATAGAGAAAGTTGGACCACAAGAAGTCCAAGACCTACAATTGTTCAAAATTTTCTTGATCAGTGACCTTGCTCAAAGTCGTATTGCTAGTATCATGCAGGCAAGCTCTAAGGTTGCGAGTTACCTGAGACAGATAGAGTTTCACCCACATCGGCTGTTGAGTACCCAAGTCCACCCAACTTTCGGGGGCTGACCGCCCATAATGAAAATATCTGGAGAAGATCAATTTAAAATTACTAAATTTTTCATCGATATATGAGTAAAGGGTGAAGCTTTTAACCATCATTGCAAAATCATAGCTTAGTCCAAAGAAACATAAACATAGATTGTACAGGAAGTGAGGAAGGATATTGTTTCTTCAACAACATTGGCATGCATCACCGAGGTCATAAATTCTTTAACACTGCCTCAATGTGTAGTGGGTTAAGACGACATATACCTCTGAGTAGGCCATATCATGGAGCGAGAAGACACAGTAAACGATGATAGCTGACATCAGAGGCCAATTCCTCAGAAGGCTTTGCGCAACAGCTGGTCTCTTTCCATCATCACCAGATGCAGCAGTTTCTAAAGCATCATAAGAGTCGTCTCCTGAAGTCCTCTCCTCCTTGTGGACATGCAATGTTTCCTGTGACAACAAAATCATACAAATGATTATGGGAACATGGTTGTACATTGAAATAATTGTATTTAAACTCACTTTTTTCCATGTATGGATTAGAGGGGAACAGGGAATCAAGTTGAAACGAAAGATAAAACTAGAGAACAAAAAAAGTGAAAAGATAGCAGCAGGATGCAAAACAAGAACACTGAACTTAGTCAAACCAGGAATAGAACTACATTTAGAGGGAGGGGGATACAGGAACGTAACCATGAATTGGGCAACGCCAAAGTCACTGTTTCTTATAAAGAACATTTGTACCGTTGCTTGCCAATGAGACTAAACACCTATGGACTACGACGTAAAATCATGTAAATATAGAGGAGAAAACCTTAACTTCAAACTTATAATATGACAACGATTTGCAATAAAAACAAGAGCAATCCACAAAAGTGCATCTTTATGCAAATGAAATGTCAATTTCAGCAGCAGATAGATATTCAATCTTGAGATAGTTACAACAAAAATTACTTCTTGCAAGTGGAAGGTCAGTGGGTGTATGTCAATTGATACAACATTAAAAGTAGTAAGCTAGGTAATCCAAGACCTATATTAAGAGAAATAAGCGAAAACACTAATAGAAGAGGTTGTGATCGATAGAATCTTTTACCGGAATCCATAATGATGCAATGGTTACTCCAAGTGTGATAATTGATATAGCGACGCAGGGTAATAAGTAGGGAAATCTGCATTACGTGAACATGTTATACCAATTGAGAATGTGGATCAGCCCAAATTGTACAGAGGAAAGCAAAAATAAGTAATGGACGTTGACATACCTCCCAAACAAAGAGTCCCGGGAAAATACATTTGGGTATTTTTCTGCTGGCTGTAGTAAGTATAAGGAGAATGTTATGCTTCACCAAATAATCAAAAATTCATGCTAAGGTCTTAATCTAAGCTTAAATATAAAACATGTACAGCATCTTACAATGTGATTCAAAAGTATTGTCATCCAAAAATCTTTCATCCCATTTCCACTTGTACAAGGAAAGAGTAGGTTGCCCACTCAGGCTTTTGTTTCATGAATAGTAAGGAATTTTAGGCTCTCTCACTTGCTGGAAACTCATGCATGCATATTTTCATTAGCTCATTCTATCAGGGTATCGGTCTACTACTTTCTTGGATAAAACCAAGTATTGGCCTAACAAAACATCAACTCTGCCTACCAAGTAAATTTGACAAATTATGTATAACCACAAAGTTGGGCAGTAGAAAATAACAGCTACTTTACTCCCCACACGTTTAGAATCAAACGATGCATCTTTCACATTGGATCGTGAAAGCACATAATATAATTAAATACCTGGGCCAGAAAACCACCAAGAGCAGGGCCAATGATCAATCCAATACCCCATGCTGTGCTAACCTGGAAGTTGAATCTTCTACTTAGATTTGTGCTATGAATATGTCAACAACTCAATTGAAGAGTATCAACTACGCTCACCGTGGACAAACCCAGGGCTTGTTGATCTTCTCTGAAGATTTCACTTGCATAGGCCTGTTCACAAAGGAATTCCATTGAATTTGTCAATCGTGAATGTCAACATTAGTTTGCATGTTTGTGTGTAGGAAGATTGAGCAAGTGAAAATAACAAAAAACAGCATGAAGGAACAATTAAACAAGCTAGTGATATCAGTACTAATCGCCAAGCCATGGGAATAATGATAATGACTGAGAGAGCAATATTGGTGAATGTTTACGAAGAGACTCAGATTACCTTTATTGTTCCAATTAAACCATTTAGACAACCAAGAAGAGCCCTCATAGTAACCGCCATCCAGAAGTTTACACTGAGGCCAAAGAGAATGTTCAAAACAACCCTGAGAAAGAACATCAACTCTGTTAAGTGCATACAAGCATAATCAACCTGCTGGCACAACCTAATGAAACTTAAACAAAGGTCATAACAACTGACATTGCAGAAGTCCCTAGCAATATAACAGGCTTTCTGCCATAGCGATCAGCCACGACACCCCAGATGACAGATGTCACAGCTCTGGCAAGCATAAACGAGGAGCCTACAAAAATATCAAGGTGATTTTTGAGACTGTCTTGCAAGGAGCTCATGTATACACACAAGCAACTATGTTACATACAAACTCACCAATATATCCTGCATAATAGCCAATGTCTTCTTCTCGAGTTGCGACATTGAAGTCCCTAACCTGAAATTTTTAAAAACAGGATAAATTTGTAATATACTAATATGTTAACAACAATCCTCTAAGTTGATGTATAGCTACGTGTATAAGAATTCAAAGTTGAACAACATTAATCGAAAATGAAACACCCATCCTTCCACTTTCTCGACAAATAAAAAAAAACTCAAAACAGACTATTTTCCCTTGTCTACCTGTTCAATAGTAAACCAATCATTTATCTTTTCAATGATCTAAATTGGAAGGAATACGTAAGCTTATAGTTCACTGGTTAATGGCTAGAGATGACAATATGGCTGGTTTCCATACCCCATCCTCATCTCCACTTTCAAATCTAAAATTCATGCCCTCCACATTCCAGTATGTATTGAATTTTTTTGCACCCGTCCCCTTACACGCCAGTTTACAGACACCCACGACGCATTTCTATCAAAACTCAATCCCTAAAATTAGTAGTTGAAACCAACTGATATTGAATTTCAAATAATACATTAATTGCAAAATGCACAATCTTTTTTGTGTATACCATAGTCAATCAAAATAGGAATTCCCCATGTTAACTGAGTAGAGGCGGTTTGGTTACCGACGCTTCGAAGAAAATTTTCAATTTTTCATTACTATGGATGAGAATAATAAGCCCAAGAATAGCAGAGTTATTCATTCGATGTGTACAATACAACTGTTCAAAGTGCACTGCCTCAAAATGGAGATTTTGTATTCAAAGCTACAAGAATAAAATAATAAAAGCATAATAAAAATATAACCATGCTTACCATAAAATAAAGATATGGAAAGAGAGATGATATTGGGAGAGCTGCAAAAGTATAAAGCACAGGTCAATAGATGTTGGAATAAAATAGGAAAATGCATGAACATGATGCTAAAACCAACGTTAAAACTTCTTAAACATGTGCCTGCTATGTCAAATTGTTTAAAGTTTAAAACATACACAGATCCAATCAAGAAGATCACATGAGTTTTGTCTTGTCACTGCCACTGCCCACTAGTGAGTAGTGACCAGAACAAGTCAATTCCAGTACTCACGCATTTGAATCACACATCCATCAACTTTCCTGTGATACATCATCCTCCACTAGAGCAATGGGATAAAGTAAAAGATTAATCATGTAAACATCATTATCTTCTTTGTTATTTTAAAGGGTATTCAGATACAACCATTTCCTACCTGCCAGGTTAAAAAGAGTACCCCCCCGCATGCCTCTCCTTACATTTTGCTTAAACAGCCTACGCTGTAGAAACTGTCAGAATCTATTTAACTTTTAACCCCGTTCCTCATTCTCTCCAATCTTCATCCGATAGCAATAACACCTATAAATTCTCTATCTACTTGATACTAAAAACGTCAATAGTAAGATGTTGATATTTCACCAACCAATTACAGTGAGGGGAAATTATTTTCTAGTTACTTCGACCACAACAAAAAGGATAGATCTCTCGTGTGTAATGTTGTTGTTTTTTTCAAATAGAAATGGTTCTGCAGCTAGAAGGCTTACTTGTAGAAAGGACAAGAATCCATATGGAGATGAGCTCTCTAACAGGCCACCCGGTTTTCGCCTCTTTAAGTTGATCGACTTTACAACCAGGACAGTTCTCGTAGTATTGCTTCTTCAACAGTGGAACTTTAGACTCATGTGCCATAGCTTCTTCTAAGCTTATGGTTGCGAAGGAAGATCAGCATTCACGCCTGTAAATTTCCGCTTTGGTTAGATAATAATCCAATCTTCAAATATATGAAAATCCATAACCACGGAGCCAACATGAACAAGGAAATCACACATTCTCTTTTTCTCATTCACAGAATGACAGAAGCTTATCTCAACTCGGAATTGAAATGAATAAAAAATGTCATTTGCCATTGGAGCCATAGCTGAAACCAGTTTTTGCATGTATGGGATCTACACTCCTCCAATAAGAAATGAAATGCAAATCATAAAATTATATAAGGACGACGGATAGCTGAATTTTATAAGTCGTTCAACAACGCATGAAACTAAAGACCACTAGCCTGGATTATGGATATGGAGTTCAAGCCTGTAAAACTAGCACTCTGCAAGACCAACATTTATCCACTGACTAATGTTGGAACTGAACTTTAAACAACATATCAACACCCCTGAAACTCAAGTATTTTCAACAACACTCTTCCACATTGCGAACCTCCTAAGGTACCATCATAAGCAGCCAATTAAGGTAAAATAAACCCAAGAAACCACCTTGAGACCCAAAAGGATTTGACACAGAAGAACTTTCATCAACCACAGCAAGAGAGGCCAAAATAAGATCCTACCTTGCCACCAGAAATTAACCACAGCTACAGGATCTACCAATACCAATGTGAAGTCTGGGAACAGAGGTTTTTAGCTTCTTCAATTTTCTGGTAAAAGGACAGAGACAGAGATGAAGACATATAAGAGCGAGCAGAGTCAGGAGCCACACTGCTATAGCTAAGCAGAGAAATATATCCACAAGCAAAAGGCATCTTTAAGAAGTCGTAAGACAAACAGACAAAGCATGCAAACCGTGTGAGACAAGAAACGGATGCTACTTACTCGTTCAAATTCAACTAATCCTGGGAAGGACGATTACCCCACAAAACCTATGGCTAGCACTAAGGAACGTGCGAAGACATTAGCGATGGTGCTATGTGTGAAGAGCAAACAAAAATGAAACAGTGAAGTGCGAATAAATAAAGTATCAGATTCGATGAGACTACGATGGTTTGTAACGACCGAAAATCTCCTGTTGCTCATTGTTCGTTTACTTTTTCGTGACTCCTCGTCTCTACCCTTCCTAGAAGCAATTAAGAACTATCAAATTTGGAAAAAACCAATTTTGGGAAACCACCCAAAAAGCATATAAGTGGTTGTGGTTTTAGAACCAGAAAAGGAGAGGGCATGGTGCTTCAGCAAAACAACGTCACCACCATGGTCTCTAACTCTCTATTGAACCAGGAAGATGCGGGTTCCTTCTTCAATAGCTTGGCAATGAAGGCAGAGAACCACAACGGTGCACGCCAAGCAACAAACAGTCTCGCAACCAATCCCAGGGCGACTTGAACTCGGACAGTGCTAGTTCTGTTTTCATATATCACAAGGTCACACATGGGGGGAAATTAAAAAAAAAAATGGGGAAAAAACGATTTAAAAAAGGTATTGGAAAGGAGAGAAGAGAGTAAGACGCACCCGGCAGCCACCAGTGACAAACGAATGCAACCAAATCTTTGGGGAAACTAGGAACGTGAGCGCCCACTAGCGGACCACTGTCAAATCGAGATCCTCTCTGGATCTGGGAATGAAATTTGAACCATATTCAAATTAGCATGCGGCCTCGGAGAAACAGGAACACTTGATTGGACGGTTCCGATGAATCAAGCGATTTCCGGGGAGTTGGAGGCACGGCGAGACGAGAAACAACGAGTTCCACCTGTTCAAAAGATAGGCACCGGCGGCGACGGCGCGACGGGAGGAGCCGGCGGCGCGGTTTAGTCGTAGAAATGCGAGGGTTTCGGATTTTGACGGAGGTTAGTTATGAGCGGATTGAGCGGGGAACCAGGGCTAGAGTTTTCTGGAAAATTGTTTCGACTAGTCATCAAATGCCGACGATAGAGGCAAAGGCGAAGGCAGCCTGCTCTCCGACGAATCTCCGGTGAGTCTCAGCAGAAGAAACTGATGGGAAATTTGTGCATTGCGGTTTGCCGCCTCTTTCTTGGCTTTGCTTGCGGGAAGAGGTTGATTTTGGTGGTAGCCCGCCTCGATACACAGACAAAAATGACGTTTGCTTCGCCCCGTCTGGACAGACGGACATTCCTTGCGATTGGGAAACGTTGGGACCTGAGATTTGCTTGCGGACCAGTGGATGCCACGGGCCCAAATGGCTGCTATAGTCATGGAACATGGGCCTGGATTTTGCTAGTCCTGGAGGAAATACCATCTCGGTGGATGAAAGCAAGAAAGAACTATCCAGAATCCAATACATGTCTGGGCCCAATGGGCCTGGATTTTGATAGTGTTCAGAATCAGATCAAGAGACGTTTAGTGTCAGTCAGTGCATTCTTAAGTTGTTTAAGATCTTTGTGTTGTTTATATCTAACAAAATATTGATTGCCGACGAAAAATTTAATGATGGTTTTCGTAATTTATAACAACTTCGTTAATTATTACCCATCATTACGTTCCCTAGGTTCGTCGTCGCCGTCCGCGCTCACTCCTCCGGCAGCATTTCATCCGCTGACAGTTGATTCCGATGTCGGAGCAGTGGGAACGAACGCGAAAACAATGCTGCGCTGCGCCCTGCTTCCATTTTTTTTACAAAGTCAAAAAGAGAGAATCGCGTGGGCTGAACCCAAGAATTAAGAATAGCGACCCGACCAGCTCATTTACTGCCTGTCCCTCCTCCATCCTCTGTCATCTACTGCCCAATTGCCGCCCCCTTTCCCTCCCTTCCATTTCCTCGAACTTTCTTCCCCTTTCCTTCACCCTTTCTTCCCTTCCCCAACTATATAACCAACAATTCCCCCCCACCATTCCTCCTCAAACACCCAATTCTCAATTCTCAATTCCCAATCCCAATTCCAACCATTTCATCTCGTTTTCCCCCAATTCCAAAAATGGCGCCGAAAGCCGGAGGGGAGTTCGAAGATCTGCTGCCGGTGATGGCCGACAAGTTAGGCGGGGAAGGTTTAATTAAGGAGCTCTGCAATGGGTTCCAGCTGCTGATGGACAAGGACAAAGGGGTGATCACGACGGAGAGCCTGAGACGAAACGCCGCCGTTCTGGGTCTCCAGGACTTGTCGGACGGGGAGATCGCCGGGATGGTCAAGGAAGGGGATATGGACGGCGACGGCGCGTTGAATCAGATGGAGTTTTGCGTTCTCATGTTCAGATTGAGCCCCGAGTTGATGAGCGATTCCAGGGCTTGGCTCGAGGAAGCCATCGAAGAGGAATTCAGAGACGCTGCTGCTGCTGGATTTTGACCCTTTTTTTCTTTTTTTTGTTCTCACTCTAACTCGGTCCACTGGTCTGGTCCATTTCTTTTTCTTTGGGTATTGAAATTGTAATTCGGAATTCTCTTTGGCTGTTGTTGGAACTTGGAAATATACACTGATTGTTTGGATATTGAAAGCAAAATTCGTTCAAACTACATCGAAATTCTTTCCAATGATGTCTTATTAATCTCTTGCCGCACCACACACTGGTTTTTTTTTTTCAGTTTATGAGTGATCAAAGATCCAGACTATGACTTGACGCTTTAGCATGAGTTAATTTTGCTAAGATGAAACTATAATCGAATTTAACGGGGAAAAAAAGAGATTATTAAGGTGGAAATTTGTTGAGAAGGTGTGAAGTCAATGATGGGTAGCCTTTATGGTTGTTACTATTGAGTTTCCAAAGAACATTCATGGATGTTTCTCAAATATGGACAGCTACGGTAGCCCACCGCCCCTCGGTCAATACCCCGAAGTCTAATGTTGATCATGTATAATAAATCGGTATATAAAAATGCAAAAATTGACAATATGAACGAGTTTAGCATCAATTCTAAATCAAACGGTTAAAAACGCATAACAATGATCCTTCTATTTGCCCCTACTAGAAGATAGCTAGATTCGTGATCGAAATAAAGCTGGAGACAAGAAGGGAAGCCGAATGTTCATCCAAAAAAAGAATGGGGAACCGAAGGAAGCTTCATTGAAGATATGCTGAGCTGTGATACATCTATAAACAAGGATGTTACGTGCGAAATTGTCTTCTTGTCCAAGTCCAAATCCCTCCCTGGTTCCCGGAATGTAGTAAACTAGTAATGGATCCAATAAACAAATTATAACACAGAAGGTGGATGGAAGGCAAGAGTGTAATGTACTAATGTGTAAACTATTATACAATTCGAAGCTCCTTCATCCCCCCTACAAATAATGTTGTCAAAATCCGGACAGAATATCGATCCGAATTAGTGAGAGATAACTAAAAAAAAAAATGAACAACCAAAATCGTTTAGAAAAATCATTCACTTACAATTTATAGGAAAAAAAATATTGTGAGATATCCGAGTTTAGGGATGGTAAAAATATATGTAATCGTGGATATACGTCCGAATCCGACCTAATCGGGTAGGGTAAAACCCGAAACTAAAGGGATTTTTTTGCGGGTACGGGTAAAATCCGAACCCGAGTGTTGCGGATAATGGGGGGACATGATTTTCTTACAATCCAACCCGAACCCACCTAATTACTTCCCCATCAAAAAGAAAATTGCCCAAAACCGGTCAATTTGACTGGTTAACCATCTGATCGGGCTCAATAAAATGAAACAAAACATCTGATCCGGGCCGGGCCGGGCCGGGTTTCACAACAATGCTACGAAGTCCAAAATTAGAAATTTTGAAGCCCGAACATAGAGTACCACGTTAGGTATAGCAGTAAAAGAAAAGGGCCCATAGCCCATGATACTACACAAGGTACAGTTTCCTTCCTGGTAGCTGCATCCAGATTCCAGCCTAGTCATCATCACATCAATAACTCGAACAAAACAGATCGCAAAAGCTTTAATCTCAGAATGAGGAGAACATTTTAGTTAGTCTACACAATAAATAAAAGCCAAATGAGAAAACTTGAAGCCCCATTTCAAATTTCCTGCATTCAGAGTGAAAGTAGGAAGGATAGATTCGTCTGCACAATCACTTATTATTTTCTTATTTACAGAAAAAATACAACAGTAATGAGATTTGAACCGTGGTCTCTTTGAACAAAGATAAGAAACACAACCAGTTACAATAAACACATTTGTGTGATCTTTTGCAATTAAAAACATACAGGAAGCTTAAATCTGGAAAAATATAGGAGTTTTCCACCAAGGTTAGCAACCGAAATGTCATTGATTCAAACATTGCATATCGAATTGCACTCTTGAATTTGTAGAAGTGATGTAGAATTCTTAACATAGACTTAATTGTTATAACTATCATAAAGTAACAATATTTTTAACACATAACTTTTGAGTGAATATGGGGCACATGTGTCTTTAAGAGAGGGGTAAATATGGAAATGTTGAGTGATGTTGGTTTGCCGAACGTGGATGGAAAAAACACTACTAATGTAAATGGACCCAAATAGTTTCCCGACCCACTAAACACTCAACCATCATCGTCTCTCCAAACTTCTCATCAGACTCAACAACCGGCTAACCTCCTCTACCTCTATTATTAAGCCAAAGCAATTTTTGGAGGGATAAATAAGGAAAGATTGAGTGTTGTTGGTTTGCCCAACGCAAATGGAAAATGTGCTACTAATGTAAACGGACCCAAATAGTGTCCGACCAACTAAACACTCAACCACCGGGTTACTTTTGCTACACCTAATATAAGAGTGAAATGTGAAAGGTGCTCCCCCCATTACAAAATCCTTGCATCCATAGCATAAGTAGAAAGGATAGATTCGTCTTCATAGTCATTTATTATTTTCTTATTTACAGGAAAAATACATAAGTGATGGGATTTGAATTGTGATCTCTTTGAGAAAAGACAAGAAACTTAATCAGTTACACTAAACAAATTTGTTTAAAAATTTTAAATTAAAAATATACAAGAAGCTCAAATCTGAAAAATCATTGGAATTTTCCATCATAGTTAGCTAAGCCACTAACTCTCCCCTAAATAATTTTTTGGTATTTGATACTTCTATTTTCATACTTTGATTATTTTAATTCGAGTTTAATAATCAATTCTATTTTTATTTATTTTATAAAAGGAGAATAATTTTATAATTGCAAGCCTAATGTTATTGGTGCAAATATTGCACATCGAATTGCAGTATAGAATGTGTAGAAGCGAGGCAAAATTCTTGACATAGCTTAAATAATATAACTACCATAAATCAACAATATTTTTGAACATAGAAGTTTTGAGTGAATATGTGGCACATGTGTTTTTAAAAGAGGGGTAAATATGGAAAGGTTGAGTGATGTTAATTTGTCGAATGCGGATTGAAAAGCCGCAACTAATGTAAATAGGTCTAAATGGTGTCCCGACCTACATACTAAACGCTCAACCATCGCCGTCTCTCCAAACCTTCCCACCGGATTCGACAACCGCTAACCTCCTCCGCCTATATTGTTACGCAAAGCAATTTTCGGATGGGTAAATATGGAAAGATTGAGTGTTCTTGCTTGGAGAGCTGACTAGTGGGTTATTTAGTTTCTTTGACAGTAATGTGTAATCTCTTAACATCAGTTCATTTGGTTGATCTTCTATGTTGACTTTTGAGTTGATTAAAGATAAATAGTGTCCCGGGCTCCCGTCCTACTAAAGGCTCAACTATCAGCGTCTGTCCAAACCTTCCCATCGGACTCGACAATCGCCTAACCTCCTCCACCTATATTGTTACGCAAAGCAATTTTTGGAGGGGTAAACATGTAAAGGTTGAGTGTTCTTGCTTGGAGAGCTTACTGATGGGTTATTTAGTTTCTTTGATAGTAATATATGAACTCTTAACATCAGTTCATTTTGTTGATCTTCTATGTTGACTTTTGAGCTGATTAAAGATAAATAACTATACTTTTTGTTGCTTTGTTATGATACTCCTTTTCAGTATCATCATTTTTATGATTTGAAATGTTTTCTAATCAAATTGTAATCAACCACCCCTTTTCATCATTTGTAAACTCTAACAGATAAGTGACAAAGAAATCCACAATATCACTTCACTGTAACAATACAGTATTTATTGAAGATTGGTGGCTTTCTCTTCTTTGGTTAAACTAGCATAGAAGATAGACAAAGAGGGGGTTTAAACAAGTGGTAAGAGAAGGGCAGATTAAGAAATGAAAAACAGAGACCGAGAGGGGATAGTTGAAATTGAGGTTCGGGGAGAGAATGACATGCAGGGAAAAGGTTTGCAGAGCTAAAATTAACATCAGGAAAACGAGGATGGGGAGAAGTGACTATCGGTGGTGATATAATTGAGATCGAGAGAGAGAAGTGAACCATGTGCCGGTGAGCACTGAGAAGCTTTTTCTAGGGATATAGGGGTTCCTTTAATCCTTTTTTATTCCTCGGTGTTGGTAAGATATATACGAAATGGCAAAAACAATACTTCTTTTGTATTGCTAAAAAGAAAAAAAATTAACAATAAAAATATGCATGAATTCTAATGGGCTAACCGCTAACCATAGAATAAAAGAGTTGAATAGGCCTGACCCATACGGGATTTGGCCATCAAGTAAAACAAATGAACATCATGGGTTTGTCATTCTAAAACATCTGAGTGCCTAAATATAATGTATTTTAAAGTTATTAAAATGGTTCATCCTCGATCAACCAGATTAGTCTAATTTTTATAATTTCAAATATATATTATGTAATTATTTGATATCATAATGATTAAATTATAATGTATTTTATAGGCAATTTTTTATTCGGTTCTATAAACTTTACTCCACCTCATCATATTACCAGAAATAATACTGTTTCATAAGGTAATAGGTGCTCGAACTTGGTTCATAAGGCTGATTGTTGATTCGTTGCATCATCCATGCCGCTTTCCTGCTAAAATGCACTATCTTTATAACGTGTTTCCCAAAAAGAATATACAACAAAAAGCTATACACCTTACTACATTCTCAAATTTCATACCTCACCTTCCTCCGGCCAACTGGCCGGGGCCACGCTAGTCTAGTGACTTATTAGTCTCATGTTCTTCAAACACCAGAACAGGCTCACCCTCTTCAGAAGGGGAAATAAACTAGGGATGGCAATTTTGCCCATACCCATGGGTATTTTACTATCCAACCCAATTGGGTTGGGTATGAAATCCAAATATATGGATATGGGTAAAGTTTGATGGGTTTGTACCCATACCCATTTACTTTGGGTTGGCTTGGGTTTATAACAAATGGATTTGGGTTTGTACCCATGCCCAAATACAAATTACAGTTTGGTACCTAAACTTAATAGATATGCATATTTAGTACCTAAATTTAATTTTTTTTGCATATAAGTCCTCAAAATATCGATGGAAAATTACGTTTTGGTACCTAAATTTTTTTGGTCTTACAATTTGGTACCTAAACTTTTCAAGTTTTACAAATAGGTCCAATTTTTGCATGTGTAGTTAAAACACCCTCAAGTAAATGGATATCCATATCCAACCCATACCCATTTAGATAATATCCATATCAAACCCAAACCCATACACACATCACCCAAACCCTACCCATAATAAATGGGTCTACTTGGGTTTGGGCAAAATTACCCATGGGTGGGTAAATTGCCATCCCTAAAATAAACCAGAAGCAGAAGCACACATCTACCAAGCAAAAAATTTCCATGCATGATTGACTACCACCAACATTCAGGCCGGTATCTATAAATGACCAAATTGTAGCATCATCACATGAGTTGACAGTTACCATTTACAGCCATATACGTAAGAACAGATGCAGTTCCATCAACTACCATTGCACACACGACATGAATCTAAATGACCTATAATCCTAACAAAACCCAATCAATCAGATTCAGATTATACAACCAATGTAAGCGAACAGGGGAATTAATGTAATAATGAAAGGATTGATAATCAAGATGAAATGCAGCAGATGAAAAACTAACCATTTAAACACAGGGCAAAGGCAAATCCTCCACACTACACACTTAAGGTTTGAGTAATGAACCCACTGAGGACACATAGATTATCAAACATCATAATCAAGATAGAGATGCAGACTGGATCTAACAATTTTGCTCCTACAAGAATTCAAGAATAGAATCAGACTAGCCACACGAACGATAACAGAACGAATGAAAGATAGTCAGAAAGGAGCAATTGAGTACAAAGATCACTCTTCAGAAGAGGGAAACTAGAATTAGATCCATGTATATACTCTAATACTGATAAGAATGACCCAAAAGTAGTAGACCAGCTGTTATTTGAATCTCCCCTTAAATATGTCATCCTAAAAGTGTAGCTAAAATGGTAACACTTACTATCCAAAATCCAAAATTTGCCAGAAATAATCCCATGAAACAAAAAGGCACAATGAAACTCGAAACAGAAAGCATACATAACTAGCAAAAGCATAATTCAGGTGGCAATCATAGCAGAAAGTTCAGTTTCCTTTTTTTACTTTTCATGGTAAACATACATTGTAATCATGAACTGATTTGATTCTGATTCAAAGTCGATCCATCTAACACAACATTAAGCTCGACCATTCATTTCCAACCATGTCCTCCTAAAAATCAAATCCGACCCACCATATCAAAAATTACAGAATAGGAGTAAAAATGGCAATTGGAAAGAAAAATTTCCCTGATAATACGAGCAAGACGAAGGTAAACCCCAAAATGATCAAGAAGGATAACCGGTATCAAGAAAAGTTGGGTTGGTGAAGCCAATACTACGATGAGAGCGGGCGTGGAGGAGGCAGTAATTGATGCAGGTTCTGGCTCCCATCTCTTTGGCCTCCATTGCCCCTCGCTATGAAAGGATGATTCAACAACTGCACTGCCGTCCACCTCCTCCCTGGTTCCCTCTGCAAACAACAAGCAATGAAATCCCTGAACTCCCTGGAAGCAGTCACGGGAGCCTCCGGCGGCTGCGACATACAAATAGCACACATCAAGCTTGCCCAGTCGCCTCCCCTGCCCACCGCAAATGGGAACCTACCCAAGTAGAACTCCAATATGCTCACCCCCAAGCTCCATATGTCCCCAGCGTAGCCGTCGTACTGGCCGTGATTCAAGTCCGTGTTGATCCTCTCCGGGCTCATGTAAGCAATGGTTCCCACGGAGGAGTTGCAAGGGTCCATGGTCTGGGCCAGCACCCTGCTCACCCCGAAGTCGGCAATCTTGACGTGCTTGTTGGAATTGATCAGCAGATTGGAAGGCTTGATGTCGCGGTGGACGATCTTCCGACGGTGGAGGTAAGCAATTCCGCTCAAGATTTGGCGCGCGACGTGCGCCAAATCGTCCTCTTTAGCGATGTGAGCCCCCTCGAGCGCTCCGCCGTCCATGAACTCGAGCAGGACCTGGATCTCGCCGTTGTGATCGTACATATCGTGGCACCTGACGACGTTGGCGTGGCTGACGTCTCGGAGAATCTGGATCTCCCTGCAGATCTGGTTCCGGACGGAGTCCTCGTGGTTCCCGTAGATCACCTTGAGCGCGAAAACCCTCCCGCTGAGCCTGTGAATCACCTTGTAGACGGTTCCCCCGCTGCCGCTCCCAATCCGGTTGATCCGGTCGAGCTCGGAGAAGCCGATTACCTGGTGCGTCGTCGCCTGCTGCTGCTGCTGCTGGCTGCTGGTGGACGTTGCGGAGGCGGTAAGCGGCGGGAGAGGGAGCGGGACGGCGATCTTGGACTCCCGAAGCGGGAGAGGCAGGCTTAGGTTAGGACGCCTGCGAGCTTTCTGATTAGCCATAGATGGAACAGCCGCAACGGTGGCGGCGGTACCTGGTGGAGGCTGAATCGGTCTCATGACTCCGGCGGCAGAGCAGATTCTTCTTCTCCTTTCTTTACTCCCGATTTCCTTCGTCGGCTACCTGAGAGATATCCGCTTCTTTGTCTTCTTGCTTATCGTTCTTTCTTCTGTGCTCGGGGAAGAGCGATGGCGGTGGAGGAAAAGGTAAAAGCAAATCGGAATCACTGGTGGAGGGAATATAATGCAGGCGGCGGCGGCAGCTTCGCGTGAATTTCCCGATCAAACAAACTCCATGAAAAGGAGGAAGCAAAGAAGAGAAAAGCCTTTGGTTTCTGGGTTGGACGGATTCTGATTTTTTCCTCTTTTGAGAGAGAGAGAAGATTCTGGGAAGAGAGAAATGAAGGGAGGAAAAAAATATATAAAAGGCAAGAAAAGAAAGCGAAAGGGAGAGGCGGAGAGGACTTCCCCTTTTTTTAATATTATTCTTCCTTTAGGCTTTAGTTATTTTTTTATTTAATTAGTCTCTTTATTAAGCGGGGTGGGTGATGTGGAAAATGTGGATTGAAGGAGGGTCACGGTCAGAAAATGTGGAAATCGCAAAATAAAAATCCCCTTCTTTTATGCTTTTATGGAATTCATTATCAGAACACAAAAACATGAATACATGTAAATATTTAATGCCTAAAAATGATTTCGTAATTATTAATTCATTTAGATCTACAATAAATTGACTACAAGGTTATTTTTAGGACAAAATATCATAGTAGTGTGGATTTGTAGGATACATTTTTGTGAACAACAACTTTCACTAATTTTGTCAACAAAAAAAATTCACTAACAACTTAAGGAATCGCACTCATCAACTCAAATTGTTCAAGTTATAGACTTTTTCTTTTCTGATGAATTTACAGAGTGATCTTATTCTTAATTATTAATAAATTGATCGTCCTTCTTTTTTAACGAAGTCGTCACTCAGCCAAAATTGTAGAGTAGTAGATAAAGCCGAAGCCGGGCAAACTAGGAAGTACACTATTATTGTTTCCAAAACCTTAATCAACTTGGGAAGACCTAGATTAACTCTTAACCTTGGAGTTAATTTCTCATTTAAGTACATACACACAACTTTGGACCATGAGGAAATTTCAGGTGTATTCTAAAATAGAAACTAGTTTAATACCCTTCTAATCCATGATGTGTTTAGGTCGAATTCATTAAATTGGTTCAGAATTAAGGTTGACTTGAGCCAAAATACGATCAACAAAGCATTTATTAGAAAACATTAAGGGGTCGTTTGGATGTGGGAATTGGGTGTGGGAATTGGTCCACGTTCCCACATAATGATGTAATTGAGTTACAATCCCATGTTTGGCTAGCCCAAAGCATATGGAAATTAGGTCGTGGGAATTTGGTTAAAATCCCATGATTGCAGTAATTGGAAATACTACACCCCCAGCCCGGAATTGCCAATTACCACGTTTTTGAGGATTGAATTAATATTCATATTAAGCATGTTTTGTTGTAGTTAGTTCAAAAAATTTGAGGATTTTTTTGATGAAGGTGAAGATTGCATTAAAGGAAAGCTGAGGAAAGAAACATAGTCTTGTACAATCAGCTGCACAAGAGGTGCAGCACACAGGAAACAACCAAAAAAACGGAAGCTCTGCGAGGGAAAGCCCAAGCCCAGCCACAAAGAGCAAAAACAAAAACGAAAACAAAAGCAACAGAAAGGGCAGATGAGCCGAACAAAACCAGATGGCCCCCAGCACGATCCCAACAGCAGCAGGCCCACGCCAACCGACCAAACCCCATCACAGCAGCTAATCGAAGACGTGAGGGGACTCCAAGCTGCGTCGGAAAGCCAACAACCACCCCTTGCCCTCCTCTCTGCTAATCTTGCCGTGGGCAATCAGGCAATCGACAATAAGCAGAATGACTTTCTTAAGTACATCAGCAGCACCGAGGCACCTATCCTTAAAAACCCGGCTGTTTCTTTCAAGCCACAGCTGCCAGCTAATCACATGAAGAGCACAAAAGCCAATCCAACCAGCGAGGCTATCAGGAGGATCGCTGCTCCAACCATTAAGGGCCCTTAAGATATCACCTGTCGGCGGGGCTAAATTGAAACACACTCTGCCAAACACACTCCAAACTTCCTTGGCGAATTCACACTCAATAAGCAAGTGGTTGATGCTCTCCTCCGCACTGAGACACATGTAACATCGATTGGCCAGCATCCAACCTCTCCTCTGCAGGTTATCCAGCGTGAGGATCTTCTTGTGCGCGACCAGCCACATGAACGCCCTGATTTTGTGCGGAACAAACCTCCTCCACACCGACTCATTCGGAAAAGTTCTCACACCTGGGAATCTGCTACCACTTAGCTCCCTGTACAATCGATTAACAGACAGCCCACAATCCGAATTGTGGGACCAAACAATCCTACTAGGACCACAAGGAACAAGGTTAACCGCATTCGAATTAATAAGATTAAAAAAGTCCACCCTCTCCCTCTCTGCCCCCCCTCTCAAAGTCGAGTTCAGAGTAATGTTCCACTCGAGATGCGTACCTGTATTGTTGGCGAGGTCAGACACCCAGGCATCAGGATCGGCAGCAACGGCAGCGACTCTCGGGAAAGAATCCGCCAAGACATGATTTGGGATCCAGCAGTCCTTCCAAAAAGAGACCCAATCCCCACCGCCAGGATCAATATGACACACTTTCCAGAACGATTCATATTCTTTTGTTATGTTAGCCCACACGGAATCCCCAAAGCCACTTCTGCATCTTTTGCTCTGCCACTCCGAATCAGCAGGGTATTTAATTGAGATTAACTCTCTCCACCAGCTGCCCCGATCGGTGGCATATTTCCACAACCACTTGATTAAGAGTGCTTGATTCAAACAATGGAGGTCCTTTATGCCTAACCCACCATTGTCCTTTGATGCTTTGCACAGGTCCCATTTGACAAGCGGAATCATCCGATCCACATCAGTGCCGCCCCAGATGAATCTTCTCTGAATCTTCTCCATTTTCTGGATAGCACCTCTAGGAGCATTAAATAACGAGAAGAAGTACACTGGTTGACTATTCAGAACCGCACTGTTAAGAACCAGCCTACCCCCAAGCGAGAGGAGACGCCCTTTCCAACCCGCCAGACGACTTTCCATCTTCTCAATAATCGGATCCCAAATTGCAGCAGAGTTAACTTTTGCCCCAAGCGGAAACCCCAAGTATTTCACAGCGTCCCTGGTCCAATTACATCCAAACACAGCAGCAAGATAATCCGGATTAGGGACATCACCAACCGCAATCATCATCGATTTTTCGAGGTTGATCTTCAGCCCCGAAACTGCTTGGAAACAGACCAGAGCAGAAAGGATATAAAGAACTTGGTCCACGGAGGCTTCACAAAAAATCAGCGTGTCATCCGCAAACAGCAGGTGAGTGACTTCCCCTTCCCTACCAATATCGTTCATGAAGAACCCTCTGATTTTGCCAACTTCTCTGAGTTTAGATAATATAGTGGATAACAGCTCCATGATTAGAGTAAACAGCCCAGGGGAGAGAGGATCCCCCTGACGAAGACCCTTCCCTGTGTTAAAAAATCCTTTAGCCTCCCCGTTAATAATGGTCGAAATGACCGGAGAGCACATGGTCCCTCTCATCCAATCGCACCATTTCCTGGGGAAACCCATAGCAGCAAGGGTCTTGAAAAGGCAGCCCCAACTCACACAATCAAAGGCCCTCTCGATATCTAGTTTAAAAATTAACCCGGGTCTGCGACTTCTCTTTCTGCTGTCCAAAAGTTCAAAGGCAATCAGCGCAGCCTCCGAAATCTGCCTGCCACGGATAGAAGCCTGCTGGTAGGAAGAGACCAACTTCGGGAGAACTTGACTAAGCCTCCGAGCCAAAATTTTGCTGATGAGTTTGTTCAGGCTACCCATCAAGCTGATCGGCCTCAGGTTTGAGGATTGAGAATGAGTTGTGTAGAAAGGGTTGAAGGGTATTTTGGTACTTTGGAAGATTCTCATACCAGTAATTCCCACATCTCATAACTCTATCCAAACATGGAATTTTGGTAAATTTCCATTAGTCAATTCCAAGGTTTTCTATGATGTGGAAATTAAAGCCAATTCCTACGTGAATAGAAAGTTGGATCTACGTTGGATCTCACCTGAATCGCCCCATCTATCCTCCTGTTCTTTAGATTTCCACATCCAAACGACCCCTAAAATTCATCTAACTGCATATGAAATCTGGAGAGTTGAGTCGGTCAGAATTAAGGACACAACTATGGTCATGCAAGCAAATAGTAAAGCTGAAGAAGAAAAGAGACGCCATAGGGCTGAGTCAATAGTTGAGTCAGTCAGAGACCAAATCGCGTACAGGTTACAGAGACTAAGTATGGATGTAAATAATGTATGCAGAAGAATTCCAACAAACACTGCAAACCCTACGAATGAACAGCATCACCACCTTGAATTCTTAAAGACTGTTTCTGACTGATGAAATGATCGCCAAAGCCAACTTCTCGTCTTCCATGCACCAACTGCAGCAAAGATATGTGCACGTCGTTGCGTGAACCCCCGGAACATCAGATGATCGACGAGTGCAGCTCTGATTCAGGCACACAGACAGTTGAAACGAACCCACTTGGAGAAAATCTCCCATATTCTGGACATTGGTTTGGGGAAACAAATGTGACAGTTCCAAGGCTAGCACCTTGAGCCAAGAGCGGTTACCAGAAAGCCCGAGCCTACCTGTTGCCTTCGTTAAGTTATCGCTTCTGATTGGAAAGCAATGGCCATACAGAACCACCTGGGGCTTTCCTTCTCCCGACCCAATCAGCTCCAGCTCCTCCTTGTGTACGCCTCTCGCCTTGCTTCTATCCATAAATAAGATAGCTTCACTAATTCTATCTTCGCTTACGATCAGCGGCGAGGTGAGGTCTGTTGAAAAAACTGCACCCGATGTGGAACATCTTGACAAGCTGAAATTGGGACTCTGGCAACTCTTGGCAAATGAATCTGTGGTTTGAGCTTTCACATGGACGGTGACCGAAGGAATCTTCACCACCCCACCATTTGGTGGATCATAGCACTTGATTCCCATTCCAGACTCTATCTTATTTTTCAGAATGGACATACGGGGCTTCTCACCATGCACTAGCATCACGTGCTTGGGAGACAGAAACTTCAGGAGATCCATAATTCCTTTGGAATCAGTATGTGCACTGAAAGACAAATTGACGTTCTGGGAACACAAACACAAATCGAGGAATACTGTATATTCAGAACATTGGCAAGAGTACTGCAATATAGGCAAATAGCTTCTCGGAAAAGAAAATTGAATAGATACCAGGAACCATCATACCTTACAACGGATTTCTATTTGGCTATTATTATCCACATAGAGTTTAGTTAGTTTACCGGATGCAAGCTTGTGTCCTATCGTTCCAGCTACACAGTGCCTGAAAAATATGGACAATTATTGCCTCATTAAAAGATAGCTACTATAAATAAACAACAATTCTTCAAGGTTCATCTTAAGTCTACGGCTTTACACATTCATGTCATAGGGAGGCTTCAGATATTGGAACAATCATCAGATAACATTTCAAGAGCAAAACATGCACACAATTGCCTCATCCACCTGTTGCAAGAGAAGCTAACACTGTGTGGACGAAAGAATGATGAATTTATTTTTAAAATTCAACTCAAGAGAATAGTCTTTTCTCACATGTCCAATCAATATAAATAATACATGATGTTAGATTGTTACCCAGGCAGCATCACAAGATTCACCTTGGAAGGAGCCCACTGCTTGAAGACCTCCAGTGAAAGGCCACCAGAGAGCATTCCAGGCGAGGCAAAGAGAACACAAGACCCAGGAGCATTTATCTGTGACCGATCAAAACTGACAACTAAAGCCAGAACAATGTAGAAATCAGAGAAGTAAAGAAGTTATAGATGTTCAAACAATTAGCAGCATAGTCTTATTGATTTTGGATCCAAATAATGACACAAGTATTTGTAAATGAACCAGAACCAGATCATATTATCCACAAACTTGTATAGTTTGAGTACATCACATTTGATCCAGAGAATACCACAATTAACATTCCTACACCAACAGAAGTTATCAACCGAAAAATGCAAACTGCAGGTAGTACCATGTTTGAAATTAAATGCATTCTGCAGTGCAATTGTATCTTTGATCTTCTGATTGGTCCAGCTCATAAGGGTCTTGTAGTATATATTAGCTTGCCTGGTCAAACCTGAAAGAAGTATATAGTTCAATCAGAACAATGTAAAACTGCAGGGCAAAAGAAATAGCATTATGAATAGCTTTTGCCATACGGATGATAGGCTATTTAAGGGTATGTCGAAAACTCAGAATCGGGTAGGAAGAATGGGTTGAGTGTTAAAAGAACAGCAGGCTATTGAAAGCGAGATGTGTTTCAAGCTTGGAAAAATAAAAAGATAAAAAGAAGAAATTACGAAACATGAATGCTTTTCAGGAAACGAAGAGCACAATATCTACCTGATGAGAAATATATAGGAACCTTCAGATTCATACGTTCCCAGTAGTCTTCCAGCAAAATGAACAGCTCCTAATTAAAGATATTGTATCCAACGAATGAGAGTACAATAAGGAATTGAATTGCATGGAAACATAGAATAAAAAAACCACTTTATAACCGTATCTGTTAGAGAGAACCATAAATTCAGATCAATGCTAGATACAACATCGAAGGTATCTGATGGTTATGGAAATAATCAGCCAAGCTTAGTCAATGCATTCTCAATTTCTCATGGCCTTGTACCTGAGCTCTTCCAAGTGCAAATGTAGGAATCAGGACCTTTCCTCCAGCAACAACACAGTCATGAACCTACATGAGCAATTTCAGTTGGTACTTTTTCAAGGGAGGCAAATTTGGATTAATTTGGACACTGGAACTCTTCAAGAGTTATAAACATGCAGTAAAGCGTTAGTTACATATAAAAGGCAGAACACATACTAGATTTAATTATGCAAGATGCACAAAATTTTGGCGTCACGGGACATTGATGGCTTTCTTTCCTGGCAATGATGCATTGCTTCTAGACACGGAAAAAGATTTCAGTAATATCTCAAGTTCTATAAAAGCCAGTAGTTGGAAGGGTTTTCCTTTAGTTCAACAAAACAGTTGTGGATCAATAAGCCTATTTCTTAAGGGATTGATAAGCGTTTGCTCTCTATCAAAAACAATTATAGTCCGCGCAGAACCTCTATGCTATGAAACATGGACTGCACTGATCTCTTCTTAATCCATGAATAACCCTGTAGTGATCAATCAACCAATTCCCGTCTCTATGTAGAGCAATTCGAACCGTTATAGTACAATGAAGCACAACATTCCAGAGCCAGAGTTTTCCCAAGCTCCAAATTTCCACAATTTATATGTGTATCCACTATTCCTAGAAATTTATCTGTCTAACGTCATGGTGTTTTCAATCATAATAAAGAGCAAGTGTAGATAGTACCAATTTTTTTTGCTAATGGTGATAGTGTAGTAGTACCAATTAACCATTCTAGCTTGGCAAGTATGTCAATGAAGGATACAACATCTTGATCAGTGAAATGGAAGAAGTCGTGGATTATAAGAAATATGATAGAGTTGTTACTTATACATACAGCTTTCAGAAACTTCCTCTCACTAGCATGTTTTGAATCACGTACAGTCGTTGCATAGGTAGACCTGTTAAGCACATATCAAATCTGATCAAAAGGAGCGATTTCAATTGAGATCTGGAAGAGCTGGTTTCCTTTATTATAATAAAAGTACAATAGTCCACCGCTAGAAATGAATAAGTTGCCCAGCATTTAAACAGAGACACTACATTGCATAAAGACCACTTACTCTGTTATAACAAGGTCTAGTTCGAGTGGATCAATTTGTGCAGCCCCAAGATGTCTATCTGGAGTCATATTGTAGTCACCTGTGTAGACCATAGATGCATCTCCTACCTTTGCATAAACCATTGCAGCTCCAAGAACCTTGAGGGAATAAGAGGTATTAACATAACACAAAAGTTTACAAACTGAATGTAACACATCTACCTAAGGGTAAATTTTAATCTTACGTGTCCTGCATAGTACGCACGAATTTGAAGATCCTTGCCAACTTGTATATTCTGTTTCAGATCAATTGGGGTGACTGCATAAGGGAAATTAGGAAACATTAAATACATTTGGCAGTCTGACACAAATTGAAACTCCGGAGAGTACAGCTCGTATGATATATTCATGAAAACTCAGGCAATAACTGTCAAACTTCATATTGTAGTAAGTTAAAATGAATTCACAAATTAAGGAAAAATTTGCCTTTACAAGTTTTGGCAATGAGTTGCTAGTTGCAGTAAGACATCTCAAACGAGAAATAAATTTATCTATAGCACAACACAGTACTTGATTGATGCTCCCCAACCCATTTGCTAATAACTGTTTCTTGCAGAAGCAGTGGACTGTCATGGAAATCATAGCAGAATTCCAAGAATGGTTGGACATTCATATCGGTTCTGGAACATCCAAACACACATAGGTCCACAGACATGCAGACTAGTTCAGCAGCTAAACTTTTCAAATCCTCTAGTTTGCTAGGAGCATGACGGTGCGTCACACGCACAAAGAAGCAAAAAACACCTTATAGAATCCTATTCATTAAGACAATTAACAATGTCATCACCATTTCCCTTTGCCAACCAAACTATGTCAGAACTGATTGACGGTTCAGAACTCACTGTCAACTATCCAGTAGACATGCATTTACTGACAGAAACCAGAGGTCTATAGAACAGAACCATGCAAAGCTAAAAATGGCCAAGGACCCATACCTTTCTTCATGCAGGCAGAAATATCGTCGGCAGTAAACTTCTCTTCGACACCCCTACCAACCGATATCCTCAGAAAATCCTCCAACATCAAAGGAGCCAACGCCTTTGTCGGGTACTACAGAGGTAAAAACATACTGCTAAGCACAAGAATTTGAACCAAAGAAGAATCTGAAATTATTGTCAAAACTATCCTTCTCTTCCCACCAAGGAAAATAATCAACACTGTAATTTAACTTTCTGATGAGAAAATTACCGTCATGTAAATGGGGCCATTATAACCAATAACTTCAGTGAAGTAAGGAAGCGCGCCAATATGATCCAGATGACTGCAATAAGAGTCCAGCATCACACAGGAAATCAAAAGAATCATTGTAGCAAAACAAGTAGGAAAAGGGCAAGCAGAAACTTAGAGCCACACTTACAAGTGAGTGATAACGACACAATCTAGGGAGCCATCAATGAGAGAAAAATCAGGATAACGCTCGTCATCACTGTGACCCAAGTGCATCCCACAATCAAACATGATCCGCTTCCCATTGATTGTTACTACCACGCAGCTCTTCCCAATTTCCTGCCCGGCCCCTGCAACCGGCCGGCATGAGAAAATCATTAAGGTAGGAAACTGGAGAGCAGAAAGCAGACGAAGTAAACGTACCAAGAACTAAGCATTCGATGCCCATGACAGGACTCTGTCTGGTCTCAAGCAGGAGAAGAAAAGAAGGATCG
The DNA here is from genome assembly GCA_946122785.1 of Linum tenue. NCBI lineage: Eukaryota > Viridiplantae > Streptophyta > Magnoliopsida > Malpighiales > Linaceae > Linum > Linum tenue. The sequence continues at coordinate 5,369,858 of CAMGYJ010000005.1, read as the reverse complement.
GCCTGCAGCGGCCACCGTAGGACGATCAGAAGTTTCCCTCCGAAACGAAGCCACCGGCGGCAGCCAGCTGTTGAGGAGGGAGATCGTCGGAGCTGGTGGTTGGACCGTCACTGATTGCAACAGGTCGAGGTCGAGGTCGGTGTCGGGATAAGAGAAACCCTGGGTCATTGATTCAAAATCAAAATAAACCTTATCCGCCCATAAACCCTTTCTTTGGTCAGGTGGGTCGGGTTGGATTGTGCGGGTGGTTTGTTTAATCTACCCAAACAGTGGATTGCAATAGCTACAGCCTACACGTGGCAGACTAAAACAAAGCACGGGCACCGTACACCTTAGCGCACTGGATAGCGGCCCAACGGAGGCGATTAGCCGTGGGCCCGGGCTGCTGCTAACTGAATTTCCCACCAAAAATACAAAACCAAAACCTCTCTCTGCAATGCTCCACCCTTTCCCCAGAAAGAAGAACAGAGAGTTCAAGTTGGAAAATCTCTCCATTTCCCTCCGGGAAAATTCTCTCTCCCCCAAGAAAATCGAAAGAGGGGAAGGACTCAGTTAATGCGCGGATCATGAAGCAACGACGGATCCAATTTTTTCTGCGGTTTTGGACTGCGCTGCTGCTCTCCTTACTTGTTGCGTCTGTTTCTCAGGCGAGGCCCCGCCGTGGACGAGGTCAGCTTAGTTTCTTGCTCCGATCCTCCCTTATCTCGAAATCGATTCAGTTCCTCTGGTTCGTGGCTTCATCGATTCATTTTGCTTGTTGCTGGATTAGGAAATCTGCTTCTAGGTTTGAAGAACTCGTTTTGTTTCTTTCTTCGTTTTTCTCTTCGATCGCTTTCCTGGAAGCCAAACAGAACGGCAATTCCTTTGATGTTCTACTTGAATCAAGCTTCGCCAAATCGTTTTTCCACTGCTTCTATTTTCTCTGGAAGCTAACAGGACTGGTCCATGTTTAATGCTCTTGATTATAGGGTGTGATATTTTGATCTTCATGATCGCTCTATATTTGCCTGCTCAGTTACTGTGAAAATGCCTGAAAGAGAGAATTCGCACTTCAACTAAATTGCATGATCAGGAGCAGTACAATTAAGTTACAACTAATTAATTGGTTCTGATTTGGGTCGTCGATTAATGTTTGTGCAGAACCTAGTTATCTCAAGTTCGTAGCAAATGCCACTGCCTTCCCATCAGAAGAAAACTATGACTACGTTATCGTTGGGGGAGGTACTGCTGGTTGTCCTTTGGCGGCTACGTTATCGCAATCCTACAAGGTTCTTCTCCTCGAACGCGGCGGAGTTCCCTACGGCAGACCAAGTTTGATGACGCAGGAAGGCTTCTTGACCACACTCACAAACGTTGACGCGTTTGACTCTGCTTCCCAATCCTTCATCTCGGAAGAAGGTGTCCCTAACGCAAGAGGGCGAGTTCTTGGGGGAAGCAGCACGATAAACGCCGGCTTCTACAGCAGAGCAGACCCAGATTTCTACAAGTATTCCGGAGCCAATTGGGACCTAAGAGTGGTGAATGAGTCCTACGAATGGGTTGAGAGGGCTATAGTCTTTAGACCGGAGCTTAGAAACTGGCAATCAGCAGTTAGAGATGGGCTGTTGGAGGCTGGGGTCGATCCTTACAATGGTTTCAGTTTGGATCATGAGGTGGGGACTAAGATTGGAGGCTCTACCTTCGATGGCAGAGGGAGGAGGCATAGCGCTGCTGACCTTCTCAACTATGCCAATGCCAGCAACATAAATGTGGCCGTTTATGCAAGCGTGGAGAGGGTGCTGCTAGCATACAGCGGCCCGCGTGGAAGCTCGAGGTCTGCAATTTCAGCCATCGGTGTGGTGTATCGAGATCGGGTGGGGCAGTATCATCACGCCATGGTGCGTGAGAATGGGGAAGTGATTCTCTCAGCTGGTGCCATTGGGACTCCTCAGCTGCTGTTGTTGAGTGGGATTGGCCCAAGGCCTTACCTTTCTTACTGGGGGATTCCTGTGGCCTACCATCTTCCATATGTAGGGCAGTATCTCTATGACAATCCTCGGAATGGGATCTCATTTGTGCCCCCGGTGCCACTGGAACACTCGCTGATACAAGTGGTTGGCATCACCGAGCTTGGAGCATATGTTGAGGCAGCCTCCAACGTTATCCCATTTGTATCCCCTGCGCGTTCTGTCTTCATCAGGGCACCCTCTGCGCCGCTGTACCTGACGGTGGCCACTCTCATGGAGAAAATCGTCGGGCCACAATCTGTTGGGTATCTGAGGCTGTCGTCGACAGATGTAAGGATGAACCCACTTGTGCGTTTCAACTACTTTTCAAGCCCTATTGACATGGAGAGGTGTGTGAACGGGACCCGCAAGATTGGGGATGTGCTGAGAACCCGTGCCATGGCGGACTTCAGGTTTCGTGACTGGTACGGTGTTAGGAATTTCAGGTTTGTCGGGCCCGCACTGCCCGTTGATCAGTCTGATTTCGAGCAGATGGCGGATTTCTGTCGACGAACTGTGAGCACCATATGGCATTACCACGGCGGGTGCGTGGTGGGGAAAGTGGTGGATGCTGACTACCGTGTCTACGGCATCCGGTCACTGAGGATCGTTGATGGCTCAACCTTGACAATCTCGCCAGGTACCAATCCACAGGCCACTCTTATGATGCTTGGCAGGTGAGCTATAGCTTCGCTACAGATTCAATCAGTTCCCATCTCATTTGAGAAACAAACTGCAGGCTTTTCTGCTAACGATTTTTTTTTTGGCAGATATGTCGGCCTCAAGTTAATCAAAGAGCGAGAAGTACCATCTGAGGTGAAGTCTGACTCTGGTGACCTGTAGTGTAACTGACCTGGAAGAAGAGATACAGCAGCTAGCAGGTACTTCCTTCTTCTGAAGGTGTTCTGTTTTTACTTAGGATATTGAGAATTGTATAAAGTTCTAGCATGCCTGTAGAACGAAACTATTGGTGGTATACAAGCAATGAAGCAACTCATGTGTCGTTCACTGCAAAATGGAGAGATTGGTAGAGGAATATGACTGATGAAGTTGTACTTGGGATGATGATGATGGTCCATCTCTCGTTGGAACTGCCATTAGGGTTTCTTCTTTTCTTGGTAAGAAGCTTGTTTGATTGAGTTTGACTTCCCAGCAAACTACATGGCTAGTTGTTTCTGTATATGATGAGTTTGATTACAGCAACTATGTTGAACCACAACTTTTTACCACAGTCTGCAGTAAGTTTGCATATCAGTCATCTAACTGATTTTCATCCCTGTTTTTTTTACTACTCGGTGAGATACCCTCTGAGTAAATGGGGTGGAGAATGGGAATGGGAGTAGATGCATAACTAATCATATAGGACAAAAGATAGCGACGGTGGTAGGATTTGGATACCTACCGACAAGATTGGTTTAATGTGATGGGAGGGATTTGGTGGCTGCCCTGCCTGGCTTGTTCGATCCTGTACCTAGTTCTAGTCCTCATTCATTTCTCACATGGATGAATTATTCCAGTTCTTGTTTAACGTTATTCTTTCCAATAATTATGCTCTGGTTCTCTGTTTCTTTTATTTAAAAAAAAGGTACATTTAGATCACATAAAATAAGGCTACATTTATATGAAAGATGTGTGCCTACACTTTCTTAAAGCTTTTTGCTCTTTGTTGTCCAACCTTTTTTCCAAGTGTGTGAAGAGTATAAACCACCCATTTGTATAATGATGAGTTAAGTGCTACTGTTAAGTGCTAATGTGGCCCCATAGGTCCACCAACCACCAGCAGGTAAGGATGGCAATTTCGACCTTACCTGTTTTACCCGACTTGTTTGGTCTGTTTAGAGGCGGGGCAGGCATGAGTACTCTCATCGACCCGACCTGTCCTGTCCTGACCCGCTTCATTTTCGACCCGTTCTTGCCTAAATTACATGTAATCTTAGTCAAATTACTTAGGATTTTTCTTTTATTACATCATAATTTAACTATAATAAAGTTGTAGATTAGTGAAAACCTCAATTTCTCTAGATGAGATGTCAATTATTTACCTCATTATTTGGAGTGATAATCCGTAAGTGCAACTTATTCATGTGATTTGATGAGATAAACAAGTTGATAACTTGAGCTAAGATACTAGCTTGCGTGAGATTGATAATTGTTAAGTCTTATATATCGGCGGCAGAAAGAACATAGACCATCCTTTCGCTTAATTTTTCAACATGAATTTGATTGTAGAAAAATGTCTAGAATCCAGTATCATCTGTCCTCAATTTCGCCTTTAAAGAGATATGCTTTAGTGAGACGAGGTCATGATCTTGTTGCTAATTAGAACTGATAAGTTAGTTTCGTCTCACAAAATCAATTATGTTAATACAGAGAGGCACAAATTAGTGCATGGAGATATTGTCTTCAGAACTGCAACTAAGTGGCAATGTTAATCATGTAGTGTTTATTGCTTAGCCATAGATAAGAATTTTGAACCAAAACATAAGAATGTCAAAGGATTGTTAATTGAGTTTATTCGTCATTGATTTGCCTAAGATGTTTATCGAAAATTTAATTTTAACAATAAAAAAATGCATAATCTTATATTTGAAAGTAAACACATTCAATTTACTCGACTCGACTCCACTTCTCTCCTCTTTTTGACTTGCCATAAATTTGTTTCATTCATGGTAAATCCATTTTCAAATTTAAGAAAAAAATGAAAAGGAAAAAAAAAGACCAAAATGAACCATTGATCTATATTTAAGCTCCACAAAGCTAAACAACAAACAAACCCACAGTCTCCGCTTCTCCGTCCTTTCTCTTCCCATCGCCAATAAATATTCCCCCAAACACTCTGCTGCGCAATTCAACAAACAGCTCGTAAACATGGCGTCTTCCTCCACCACCAACTCCATTCTCTCTCCCTCTTTCCTCTCCGGCCTCGCCAATTCCACCTCCACCGACTCCCCCCGCCCGCCGTCGCTCCTCTCCTTCCTCCCCAACTCTTCCTCCTCATCCACCGCCGTCTCAATCAAACTCTCCGACCGCCGCTCCTGCCACAGCCGCCGCTCTCGCCCCGTCACCAACGCCGTTAAGACCACTTCCTCCCCCTCCTCCACAGCGGCGCCGACCGAGACCCCCGGCGCCTCCCACGACGCCTCCAGGCCCACAATCCTCGTCTCCGAGAAACTTGGGAGCGCCGGATTGGATCTCCTCCGCGGGTTCGGAAACGTGGACTGCTCGTACGACCTCTTGCCGGAGGATCTCTGCCGCAAGATCTCGTCCTGCGACGCCCTGATCGTGCGGAGCGGGACCAAGGTGACGCGGGAGGTGTTCGAGGCGGCGAAGGGGAGGCTGAAGGTTGTGGGGAGGGCCGGCGTCGGAATTGACAACGTGGATCTCCAGGCCGCCACCGAATTCGGCTGCTTGGTGGTGAATGCCCCCACCGCCAACACCGTCGCTGCCGCGGAGCACGGGATCGCGCTTCTCGCCGCCATGGCGCGGAACGTCGCCCAGGCGGACGCCTCCGTCAAATCTGGTACTTTCGAAACGTTTTCTTCCCCCCCTACTCTCTGTGTTTAATTAGGAAAATGTATCGAGACAAGTCAAAATTGAAATTTAATGACCAGGTGAAAAATATTTCTACCGTATTAATTAACTGCCTGACTTCTATGTACGTGGAAAATATTTACTTTTTTTTAGTCTATGTCAAACTATTATACTCTTGAAATATACCAATGTTTCAAGTACTCATAGTGTGATATGTTTGTATAGACCATAAATCAAACTTAGAATATGACTCTATACTAATATCTATTGTTAGGTTTGGATTTTTTAAATTCAAAGTAAAAAAAATACATTCAGCAGACAAATTACTTGAAAATTGTAGAATATACTCACGAGTATGCCAGTATTTAGTATTTACAAATAAAATGTATCAGTGTAGAATATTTAACCACATAAACGCCGAATAATAGGGTATCAATCGGTGTCAATAATAAAACCCCGATTGTGTCAATTTTGTTTTTTCCCCACTTGACTGTGATTTGGTTTTGGATCCAAAATTTCAAACTTTTTTTTTATTTATTCAACTATTCAGCGGGTCCTAAGATTTGATAATGAGCCCAGACGATATGGAATCTTGTGTCGTTGTATTAAGCATATTTCAAAGGTGCAGTGCATGTGACTTGATATTGCCTTTACCGACTCCACTGTCCCCATTAGTGATTAGTGAAATGGGGCCAATTACACACCACACATGTCGCACATCAATTGAACTTGCATTGTAACTCTCATTCTCCGAAATAGATGTACCACATCATACTTGATACTTTTCAGCGTACGATACTAAATACTGCTAGTAAAATATATTTCTACAAACGAACTAAAATAAATTTTAAATACAATATCATTAATTTCTAATGTATAAATATTATATTATGATTCTCAAAACTCATATCCTATGATTAATGTAAACCAATGATTTTAATATGTCAATATATAATATATAATGAAGTGTATCTAACAAACTAATAAGTCAGTTGCTGACATATACCGTCCAAAGCTGTGGGAAATTTTCACTCAAATTATGCACTAAGTACAAGCGGGAATCGGCTTGGGCTGTATATTTCGGGACTGGAGGGGGGCCTTCAAGGGGGCGACTGAAGTGAAGGAAAAGGGAGTCTGCAGACCTATCGAAGCTGAGGCGAGAGCCATTGTTTTGCGTCTCCGGGAAGCTAATAGGAAAGGGTTGAGCCCTCTTATTGTGGAATCAGATTGCCAGATGCTAATTCGTAAGCTGAGGAAGAAGGAGGAGGATCGAACTGAGGTGGGTAGCTGGTGTGGTGAGATTTGGAGACTGGCTGAAGTAAATGCGAGTTTGTCTGGGATTCAGGTTGACTGGAAGTTTACGCCTCGACGAAACAATGGTGTTGCCCACTGGTTGGCTCACTCTCTGGGAATTTGGGACCGTCAGTTCGTTTGGGTGGATAACCCACCACGGTCTCTGCTTTGCGTTTTGGAGGCCGATTTGGGCCGGGTTTCTTTGGACCAAATGTAACCGTTTTCTATTAATATGAATTCAGGTTCTCGTAAAAAAAAAAAAGTAGGAGTTGGGTCAATTATTTCCACTTAATTATCATTAGCACACTCTGGAAAGTGAGTTGGTGGGTTGGGTTGGTGAACGGTGGTGGATCAATTATTTGTTCCGTCTCCACCAAGGGTCCCAGCCGCCGAACTAATTGGAACGGCGGATTTTATCACAGTAGTTAAAAGAGATTAATGCCACGTTAAAGAAATAATTGCCGTCCTTCTTATTAAAAATCAGTGCGCTTAATAATCATTGACAAAGATTTAAGTTATTATTATTTTGTTAAAAAATAAATTTTGACTAGTAATTTTTTTTTTTTGCCATTCTAATTATTCGGTGCAGGAAAATGGGAGCGGAGCAAGTACGTGGGCGTGTCCATGGTGGGCAAGACGCTGGCCGTGATGGGATTCGGGAAAGTCGGGTCGGAAGTTGCCCGGCGGGCGAAAGGCCTGGGAATGCACGTCATCTCCCACGACCCCTACGCCCCCGCCGACCGGGCGCGTGCCATGGGCGTGGAGCTCGTCTCCTTCGAGCAGGCAATCTCCACCGCCGACTTCATCTCCCTCCACATGCCCCTCACCCCGACCACCAGGAAGATCCTCAACGACGACACCTTCGCCAAGATGAAGCCCGGCGTCCGCATCGTCAACGTCGCCCGCGGCGGCGTCATCGACGAGGACGCCCTCGTCCGGGCCCTCGACTCCGGCAAGGTCGCCCAGGCCGCCCTCGACGTCTTCTCCCAGGAGCCGCCGCCCAAGGACAGCAAGCTTGTCCAGCACGAGCGGGTACGTTTTTTCCTCATTCACTATTCTATGAAAATCGTTCGTAGTTTCATCGGTGATAAAAAAAAAACACACACAATTTCGGGTAGGCTTAAACCTAGATCGTGGCAAGTAGGGATGGTAGATAGATTGGATTCGTGGATTGATGATTAAATTAGTGGGATTCATGAGTTTAGTGGATTGGATTAAATGAATCGGTGGATTGACGATTCATCAAATGACATTATTGTCTTGTATCATTATGTAAATTTTGAAAAATCTAGATACAAAAATGTTCTAATAAAAAATTGTAGGCACCAAAATGAAATTTCAATGATATTTTTTGCCTAAAAAAATAAACTTTAGGTATTGAAATGTAAAATATAAAAATTATAGGCACTACATTGTAATTTGTCAATGATGATCCACCAATCTAATTGAATTTAGATGATCAAATGAATTTGATTAGTAGAATATTTAAATAGATGAATTGAATTAGACTGGATGAATAAATTTGGATATTAATTGTCACTCTTGGTGACAAGACATCTCGTCTATGTCCCTATACAGATAATTAAGTGTTCATAATGTACGTTTAGGTGGCCTCTAAACAAAGCTAGACACGATTGATCGACGTGAGGCGTAATTGATCGACCTACAACGTGATCGATTAAAGTGAGATGCTAGAAATCACCTAGGCAGTAGGCACCCCTTAACATTGTAATTTCTAAAATGTATCATTATTTTGATTAAAATGTTAGACGTTACACAGGATCTCAATTTCTCAATCTCTAACTAGCCCTTTCTTGAATCTTCAATATGATACAAACAGTTCACATCGTAATTCTGATTTATCAAACAGGTCATCGCCACCCCGCATCTGGGAGCCAGCACGAAGGAGGCGCAAGAAGGTGTAGCCATCGAGATCGCGGAGGCAGTAGTCGGAGCACTGAACGGCGAGCTCTCCGCCACCGCCGTCAACGCTCCCATGGTCCCTCCGGAGGTCCTCTCCGCCCTCGCCCCCTTCGTGACCCTGGCCGAGAAGCTCGGCCGGCTCGCCGTCCAGCTCGCGTCGGGAGGTGAAGGGATAAAATCCGTCAAAGTAGTCTACCGCTCCTCCCGAGACCCCGACGACCTCGACACGAGGCTCCTCCGCGCCATGATCACGAAAGGGATCATCGAGCCCATCTCCGACGGCTCGTACGTCAACCTGGTCAACGCAGACTTCATCGCGAAGCAGAAGGGTCTGAGGATCAGCGAGGAGAGGATCGTGGTCGACGCGTCGCCGGAGATGCCCGTGCACTCGATCGAGGTGCTGATGTCGAACGTGGACTCGAAATTCGGGAGCGCGGTGGCGGGGGAGGGAGGGGATGTGGTGGTGGAAGGGAGGGTGAAATACGGGGTGCCGCATCTGACGAAGGTCGGAGGGTTCGAGGTGGACGTGAGCTTGGAAGGGAATTTGATTCTGTGCAGGCAGGTGGATCGGCCCGGGATGATTGGGGAGGTTGGGAATATACTCGGGGAGGATAATGTGAATGTGAATTTCATGAGTGTGGGGAGGATGGCGAGGAAGAAGCAGGCGATCATGGCGATTGGAGTGGACGAGGAGCCGCAGGAGCTGACTCTGTCTAAGATTGGGAAGGTTTCTGCTGTGGAGGAGTTCGTTTTCCTCAAGTTGTAGTAGCTAGGGTCTTGGTTTTGGAGATGTTGTGATTTGAGCAGTTCGGGTTTGTGTTTGATTTTCTGTCTTTTTTGGTTTTGTTTTGGGTGGTGAGAGGGAAAGAGAAAATAAATGGTTGACGATGGGTTAGATTTGGGCGTTGGCTTCGAGTTTTAGGGGTTCTTCTTTGTTGTTGTTCATCTGTTTTGGTTGAAGTTGGGTTTAGAGTGTAATTTTCTTGATTAATGTTGTTAAAGTCTATTATGCAAGACCGAAATCGGCCAAATATAAAAATTAAAGCGCATTAATCAACAAACGTTGTCACGATGTGAACAACTCTTTGATATCTGAACGACATAGGCAATATCATGATGGGATCAAAATCATAAACTAACCATGCTTGAAAGCAGAGAAGCTTATCCTTGTAGATTTGGCAACAGATCATCACAAAAACCAGTAAAACTGCATTCTCTTCTGGCCACGCCACTGATGATACCAAATCCTCGTGGCCCTCGTAAAACTGCATTATTGAATCGCCGCGAGGTCGAGAGAGAAGAGAATTAGGGTTAACGAGGGCGTAGAATGGTGCAGCAGCCTTCAAATTTTTGCGAGTTTTTAAAAAGGAATTTTTTTTTATTTACATTCTGGAGTAATCATCCTAAATTCAAGGAGATTCTGCAAATCACATAACATGACACATTTTATCGAAGCCCATTCAGCAGCATAAATCAATCATAATCTGTTATTAACCATGAAAATATCATGGTCAGGATCAGCAATTACACAATTCAACCAACAGTTTTGACAATGAGCAGAGCATTGGTTTGCTGAAAATATTAAATTGTTGACAAAAGTTGGAACTGCATTCCATTTTGATACTACTGCCTGCAGGAAATCTCTCTGTTCAGGGTCAGGTTTGTCGCTCATTCCTCTTTGACACAGAAATTGATATTTCTGGAAATCGGGATTGAAGAACTACAAATGGTAGCTCTGGTACAGAGGGCCGGCTGCAAATGCTGGGAAAGGGCCCCAATGAAGCTGAGTTTGTTCATCGATTATGAGGAGACAACTCCATTTCTTTATTTCGTTCTTCTTTTTCCTGCTACAGAGTCTGCTTTGTTTGATTCTGTTGTTTGCTCTATGCAGAGGTAAAAATCAACAGAAGATGCTCCGAGGAACCTCGTTTCAGCAGGTTCCGGCTTTCTTTTTGTATTGCTTGAATTTGGCGGCTGGCATCTTTGCACAATTGGAGTGAAGAGTCAACCCATCAATATTAGCGGTTCATTCGACGAGAAAAGGAAGGAAGGAAGGAGGGGCCTCGAAGCATTGCAAAGGTACTGAGACCAGAAACAAAAGAGAAAAGAGCAAGCAAGAATCAGATTTCCACGGCTGTCAGCAAGCAAAGTACATTATGGAAAGATTTATTATGCAAACACTTACACAACAGTAAACGGCAAATGGTATCAAATCCTTTGGTAGGGTTTCAGACGAATCCTCTTCCCATGAGAATAAACAATTACCTGATAGCCAGTGACTAACTAACCAGTAGTAGGCTTTGCATTGAGCTGCAGATGCTGCTAAAACCATGTTGATAATCTGATCATACCACACTGAATCCTATTGGAACGAACCATAATCCCACTGCAGAGCATCCGTTCTTTTTTTTCACTTCCTGCAGAAACCCATGTTGGAGGCAGAACTGTTTTCACCTAATTAACATCTTTCGCATGCATGCTAATGGGAAAACGAATGTCCAATCTTTACTTTTGTGTGAAGAGTGCTCCCTGAATCTGATGCCTTCCCCTGATTCCTCCTCCAGTCCCCTGTTTCTCTTTAATCTTTCCCCCACTCTTCTTTCTCTTCACTTTTGCTTTCATGGTGGGGTTTTCCAATCTTCCATAAACCTCTGCCAACCATAAGTATAAGTAAACAACTCCCTTCTCTACCATATTCGCCAGCCAATTATCTTCTGAATTGGGTTCCTTACTCCATTTTACTTTCCCAAATCACCTCAGTTTCATCAATGGCGAACCAGCAACCTGCTCGCCCCTGGTTTCGGGCCGCTTCTCTCGCTCGACCTGCCCAGCCACCACCTCAGCCCACGGCTCCGGCGGCCGAGGTCACCGCTCCACCGCAACCACGTCCGTTCCGGACTCTCTCTACGGTGGCTCCTCCCGCTGCGAACCCACCTCCGGTAACCCGCCCGACTGGTCCGCCTGCATTGCAGCCAACTGCGGCTGCGGCGCAATCTGCAAGACCAACCAACGGCGGCGATTCTGTTCAGGCTTCCCCTGCTGTTCGCACGGATAGCATTGCTGCTTCTTCCCTCCCGTCCTCTCCCAAACCTGCAATTACGCCCGCTCCTACTTCTTCTCTTCCATCTTCCCCTGTCCGTAAACCGGCAGCTGTTTCCTCCTCTGTCCCTGGCTCTCCAGTTCAGGCCCGAAAGATCTTTTCAGTCACTAATTCTCCGGTGAGAAACCCTGTTCCAACCGTATCTTCGGTTCCGAATTCTCCCAAACTAGGACCACCGGCAGCTCCACCGGCGACCAAATCTGTCCCGGAGCCGCCTCCAAGATCCGTCAATCCGGCAGCCGAAACCCCACCTCAATCACCCAAGAGAAACCCCACTGCCCCACCTCCATCGCCTCTGACCCTGCCGCCGTCTCAGTTGAAATCGGCACCTGAACCTCACTTTTCCCCTGAGGCAGAGCAGAAGACCGTGGTGCTCCAGAAGACGGCGGAGAGCCAATCCGCCACGAAGAAGTTCTGGTCCGGCTGGAGCGGATCTGAGGGCGGCGCCGGGAATCCTCTGATGGGTCTTCGACCAAAGGAGGAGAATCACAAGGCGAAGAAGAATCCGTCCGATTTCGAAGACAAGGGGACCAAGATCATCACCATCGCCGGAGAAAACAGGGGAGCCCTGATGGAACTGTTCCGTTCTCCCCGGAAATCGGGGAATCCGTTGTTTCCGGGGAACCCTCGTTACCTCCACAGGAGCCCCGGAACCAGCTCCGGCAGCAGCAGCGGGGAAGACGGAGAGGGGAAGAAGAACAAGGCCGAGAGGAGAGGCGGATCGGGAACAGGGAAAGGAGCGAAGCCGATGAGCGCAGTCATGAACAGTAACGTCCAGGGGATCAACAACTCGATCATGTTCAATTCCTCCTGCAGCCACAACGATCCAGGCGTCCACGTGTCGCTCTCCAGAAATCCCTCCGACGGCGGCGGTGGATTGCATCACGGGAAGGACCACCGCAGCAATGGGTATCAAAGTTAGAAACAATAGCTGGGATGTTATTCTGTTCATCTTCTTTCTTCTTCGCCCTTTCGTTTTCGTGTGTTTGAATTCTCAGTATTCCGTAATAACTACATAATGGCGCGGGAATAAACGAGATTGGCCGATGTTCCATTCCTACCTTTCTTCCATCATTCGCTTTCTGTCTACAGCTTTACTTCAAATGGAAATGTAATCGGCTGGTCCCGAATCCTAGTTTTTGCTTCTGTTGCATAAGTTTTGGTGTTCTGTATCACAAGTTGCAGCTATGTTTCCTAGTTGACAGATATTCTATAGATAAGTGAAATGCCTATTTTTATAAGTTACACGTATAAATCAACAAAGCGAAAAAATAAACGTAAAATTATGCAGTTCACTAACACAATATACCAATTATGTTCATAAGGATAAAACAGATTTTACTTATTTGAGCTAAGAGCATAGATTACAAATCTACATCAAAACTAATCAGGAAACCTAGCTACCTTTTTTTTTTTTTTTTTTGACGAAAACCTAGCTACTTACTAAGTTGCTAAAAAGGGCACTATGGAATCCTTCTTCTAAGTTCTAACCCTAAACAAACAAAGCCAAACAGATGAATATAGTCCATACTGAGATTCTAACAAATTTCAACTTGATTTAATTCTCACATTATCAACGCACTAGACATAATTGACATTGCCAAAATGTAATTAGTTGCAATCTAAATCAACAAAAGTTCCTATCGAAATTGCTAGATATATACACTCACTAAATTGTCGAATGTACCAAAATTCTCCCTTGCATCCAAAAGCTCCTAAAACATTCACCGAATCCAAACAATATTGAACGTTGTGATTGGTAACCGCCTTGGTAAAAATAGCAACAATGTCTTCTTTCATCACATCATTAATCGCTAATAATCCTAACCAATAGCACATATGAGCAATCAATAAATCAAAAAATATAAACATTCTTCAGAACATGCATAGAATAATGTGACTTTTCTTTTGTTGATATGATGTGACAAGAAATCTCACTCTTTTACCCACTAACCTTTTTTTGTTTCGAAGCTGACATTTTAACCCTCAACTTCAATCCGTCACCTAATTGTTACAGACCTAAGTGACGGCTGCTAAGACCGCAAATTCAGATATTGGCACAACAGAGACTTATCAGACAAATCAACCCAAAACAAATTTACAGAGCACACTAGAACAAACAGGAAAAAGACACCCCAGCAATGAAAAGAAAGAAAGAATCGGTCTAACCAGGGTGGGGGAGGAATATAGGATTCTACCCGCGATTATGAAATTTACAGGAGGGGGAATCTGCAAAGACTTTGAAGGGAGATTAGGTACTCCCATGGGATCTCACAGACGAAATCGATTGTGCAGACACAGAGGCCGTCGGGCTGTTGAGGTCTCGATCTCCATCTATGGCTTTCGGTTTCCCACTTAATCTTTCCATGGCTTCATGACATACCTCGGTGAACCATTCGTCTTCCGGTAGTACCCTGGAAACAAAATTTTGCGACCGGAGAAAAAGTTCAGTCTTTGACAAGGCCAAAAGATTGCAACAAGAAGAATGAATCTGATTATCTGGACAAGGGTTGAGTTTACTATTGTTGAATCAAAAGAAAGCGTCAATTTGGCCACGTTCGTGATGAATACTCTGGGAGAGTGTAGAGCTAATTTTACCTGTCAGGATCCATCCCAGTACTGGAAAATGCTGCCACAGCCTTGTTAATGATCTCGTTGAGAACCCGGTTCAAGTTTCGTGACAGGTAACGGCCTTGGGCGGCGAAGCACGAGACGAACTTCATATCAAGATAGAACTGGGCAGATAAATCATCATCATGAAATACAGCAGCATGTTAGAACTTGGAACAGAATCCAGACAACACTTTTTCGACTATAAGGTTGTTGGTTCCATACCTGCTGTAAGCCCATAGGACCAAGCGGTCTCGGGCCTTCCTCAATATCATCCCAAAAGCTTTGATCTTCTGATAGCCATAATATGACAGTTTCAGTCAGTCTCATCAACAGTAAAGTTGCGAATCTTTCTCTGCCCGCAAACATGTCTGCTGTTAAACTAGCCATCCTGTTCAGCTTTACAAAAAGTTCCTGAAATTTTTACCCAAGTGAACAGAGTTAATGCCACAAACAGAACGTCATGTTCTGTTTTGTGCAAACCACATGACAATTGCATCCAGCCAATTAACCACAACATATAATGTCGAAAGCATAGAAATTCAGATTAACAAGAAGGGGGAGTCAACTTGCAATCAAGTCTAACTTGTCTTTCCATTCACACTTCGGACAGGGCAACCTCTACACTCACGTAATCATATGTATGTTTTCCTTATCACGAGGAATTCATTCACCTCGCAATTATAATGGGGAGTCCTATCCTAATGGGAATGGCCATATATACTTAGAGAATACTCTGAAGCTTTTATATCAGACTTAATTATTTAGATTGTCGAGAACACTCTGAAGGTGTTATATGCACAGTAATAATGCTTTTGATTCCATAATTTACATACCTGGAATATTGGGGAGGGAAGCGATGCTAACTCCTCCACGTTATTGTCCATATTGATGTACATATCAGCTGTTAGATAACTATCACCCTCCTCCGTGAAAATTAGATCAAGTGCATGCTGCCGGCAGAAAGTATCTTTCAACCTATCAACAGCAGCAACAAGGCGCTTCCTCCATTCTCTTTGCTCAGGGTGACGATTTGGTTTATCAGCTGGTCTCCTTCTTCTTTCATCCTTATAACTAGGATGACTGAGAGGATAAAGTTTCATTGCTGCCCGAGGCAGCAGTTCTTCTGCCAACAATGATGCATTTGCTAGCAATGCCATCTGCTGGTCTTCAGTCTCAGCCAATCGGACAATTTTATTAATAGAACCTTCAAAATTTGCTTCTTCTTCCATAGAGCCCGGCAATGCCTTTATAAGCATGTTAATATATGAGTTGAATACTTGGAAAACACAATCCAGCGTTTGACCTCCCAACATACTAAGAAGGGGAGCAACATCCTCAAAGAAGTCCTGATAGAGAAACAGAAGGCAACATATCAGGAATGAAAATACAAACATTTTTACAAACTTTGATTGTAGGAATTGAATCAAATAACAAGACTTAAAGGGAAACAAAAAAGAAAAAGAAAATGGAAAAGAACTGAAAGACAACACCCCAAACAAAGTCAATAATGAAAATGAGACTGATGATTTACGAGGGCCCATTTTAGTTTAAAAAAAGACCAAATATGTATCTCAGTCCTAATGCTAGTTTGAGATATAAGAGGAAAATTAACATTTGATATGATCAGAAAACAAATAGTGAAGTATCTAACCTTACTTTTGGTGACATGATATAGAAAGCTATGAATACAAAACCAAGTTCAATGATTAAGAAACAGGGAAACAGAGTTGCACATGCATAAAGCAGTCATAAGCTGATAAGCGTGCAGCAGAGAGAGCTATTTGGAACCCTATCCGTAGAAGATTGATTACCTGGACCATTAAGTTGAACCGATGGGCACTGCTGGTCAGTTTATGTTGGGAAACGACTGAATTACCAAGAGATGTAACAGAAGACCTTCCAGACTGGCGAGTTCCTGTTGGCGAGTGAGTAAGTACCCAATCATCAGCAGCAGCCATAGCAGCAGTGCTCTCTTCAATTCGTTTCAGATTAGCATCCACTGCTTGTTCAACACTAGGCCTAAAGAGTTTCAAGAGCACTGGACAAATTGCCAGGCCACGCGCTTCTAATAAAGAGCAATGGCCCAAAGCTATCTGTACACACTCTGCAGCAGCTCGTAAACCACCTGCAGCTGCCGATGATGCTAAAGCATGTCTCTTAATAAGAACAGCAAATGACTCTGTTTGCTTTGTAGCCCACATCACAAGCTCAGAAGTGTATGCTGGCTCTTTACCGAAAATGGCCAAAGAATCAGTAGCAGCTTGAGCAATAGCTGAGAAAACTATTTGGGAGAGTGCAGCAGTATATGCTCCTCCATAAGACGTGCTTGATGGCCGGAGGCTTTGCATGTTATACTGGTACCTCTGAAAATGTGCACCGAGTAACAAACTATGAGCACGAGGCCCATCCCCAAGGCTTTTAAGAGCTCCTACCGCTGCACGGAGTTCAGTGCCTCGGGTTGAAGGTTGGCACGCTGCTTCAGCAAGCTGATCAGCTAACTTTTGCTTCCGTTTCATAATTGCAGTCTCCAACGACCTGAGAACTTCAGGACTCAATGTTTCTGCCTCTTTTGCTTCAGAAACTAGGTGCTCACCATCTTCAAAGGCCGCAAGAGCTTCATCCACTCTCCTTTCAGCTAATAAGACATCAAGGAGATCAGGGAACTCAATGGACCATTTCTCCAAATCAGAAGGTTCTCTGTCTTCACTGTACAATAAACTATTTACAGAGGATTCTTCTGAAATCTTATCAGACAGTTGATCAATATGAACTCCCTCTGCTAAACTATGAATTAAAGTAGCCTGGGTGGAAAGCAGGCTTCTGATAGATGAAAGCTCTCCCTCCAAATCTGATATCTCTTTCGATGTACTGCAAACGGGAAATGACAGAGTTTGCTTCAAACCACAACATTATAGAAACAACTCTTTGAAATGCCCACCATTATGGAGAAAATACAGAACATGATTGTCGAAGAAATCAATACAATGAAAATAAGTAAAAATAAAGTGTTCTATAATCCGACATAGAACATGATATATCCCTTCACGGATTCTGTTGTGATAGCATGAGTTCAAAACTGACCACTTCTAGGCGCCTTTTTTGAAAGGACTCACCGTATAAAAGAGGTATAATTTGCATAAACACTTTTCCGCATTTCTTCAGCCGAAGCTTTCTTCAAATCCAAAAGATACGAGCACAATTGCCTTATTTCCTGGGGAACAAGAGCACATGTTCATAATGAAGTCACAATAGTGCTGTGTCTTGAAAGTCAAAATACATTATCAGTTTATGATTGCTCAAGAAGAAAACACCAAAGAATGATAGAACATTCTCAAATTTATGTACCACCAACCCAATAGAAAAGTCACTAACCAAGAACTAGCCGTGAAGCTGTATCCTGTAGGGATTAATCTACTCACATTAAAACAATACATTCTTATGCAGCAAGGCATCTAAATTACAGGTCTAGCTGTTCAAAGTAGCAGCTAGCTTAGTCAAAACGAAACAAAGAGGAAAACCGGAGGTCAGGCATAGGATTCAGACATGCCCGTCGAGCAAGCAAGACATAATAAATTGCCATTCAAGCACTGCTGCGCCAAGTACAAATCCAGGAATCAAAGCAAATCAAGTTCGATTCAATTCAACTGTCACAACTATTACACAAGCGATCACGAGGCCAAGCCTGAAGAGAACCTCCAGCTTGTCCACGAGAGTGCCAATTAGGACCGCGCAGTCAGTCGTGTCCAACTGCCGCAATATCCAGCTTAACAAAAACTACAAGTTCGAGCGACGAACCACACGAATAAGCGAGCGAAGCGGAGACTAACCTTCTCGTTGAGAGAGCATTTGGACTGAACATAAGCATCTGCATCGAACTTATCGGACTTGAAGGCGCTGAGTCCTTCCTCCGTCTTGACGGCTCCGTTCTCCTTCACCGGAGCCGCCCTGGACCGAGCGGTCTTAACCGAAGACATTTTTCCTACCACTGCAGCTCAGAGATCAGATCGACGCAACCAGCGGTAGAAGGATGGCGATGCGAGAGGAAAAGGAAGTAGATCCAATTATTAGGCGACAAAATTGCGGCACAGCGCCATGGATAACTTCGGAAGCAAAGCGGAATGAGGAGATGAATGAAGAAAGGAGAAAAAATGAAAGGAGTTGGTGGTTGGTAGAAGCCAGATAGACGAAGGGAGAAAATTCTGTTTGTGAAGGGAAAAACAGCGCAGACCTCTCTCCCCCAACCGATTGCTTCGGCGTTTTTCTTTTTATTTTTTTTCCTGTTTGGTAGAATAGAATCCGCCGCTGTGAAATTGCGGGTACTTGCCTTTCTATTTCGTTTGACTGTATTTGACGGGAACGTATAAAAAGCTGATTTTATTGCTAGAGTTCTGAATTCTTGGGAACATTTTACTTGTTTTGGCCTTTGGGTTAATTTCGCTTCTCTTCCACGTCTTTTCGCTTCTCCTCCACGTCTATCGTAGCTAGTGAACATCCAATTCCGCTATGGTGAACATCCATTAACCCAACGCGACAGTTAACAAAAAAAGTCTTTCGAGTCATTAAATGAACACTTGGACAGTCGAATCAGAGTTTCACAATCATCGCAGAAATTTACAATTAAAAAACCATGCATTAAACACCAATTAACCGCATCACGAAGAGCCAAAACCAAAAAGGAATCCCTGCTGGTAAATATCAAACAATTTGTCAAAAAAAAAAAAAAAACCTCCATTCATAGTTTTCTAGCATCCTTGCCAGCTTGAGCAATTAGGCACGTCGACATTTGTTAACAACTTCGTAAATGTTACCGCAACAGAAAACAGCGCTGACAATTCCTGCAGCATTCGACAACAATCCAGGAGTAGAGTACAATCAATCCCCTTGACATTTATTACCACCTTTCTCAAACCCCTGAAAATTTTGTCTCACAGCCAAGACAGGCCATACTGAAAAAACAGAAAACAGAAAATAGAAATCTCTGATATCTAAGATATTCCTCCTTGCACGCACAACGCTTCGCCATAGCTCAAACATCTGGGTCGTCGGACCGGGTTGCTGCGACCAAACCAACAAACAATTTTGTAAGGCCAACATCAGGAAATATGAGAATCAGATTAGTCGTAACACTGAGTCGAAGCACAAGTCCGATAGAACAAAGTTCTCAATTGGAAGTAAACCGTAGCACAATGACAGCAGAAAGGCACCGCCAGCGTAGGAGATCAGTCAACTTAACAAATATTAGCACTCTACTACTATGCGCATCTTCACACAAATGCAGACTTCGTATCAGAGGGAAGTACAAGTACCTAACTTCTCTTCTCGTACCAATAACCCAATGAAAAAAATCAAGTTGCCTTCTCGAAAGGCATATTGATAAATTACTGCCTAAACTTCAACCAAAAAAAAATTACTGCCTAACATCCGACTATACTTTCGGTAATACATAAGGTTCAAAAAGTGCAGCAATAGCAGATTGTTAGCAACCTCAAATCATCAAACCAGAAAGCAAAGCCTGAAATGGAACTGAAACATCACAATCAAAAAGAATTATTGATAAGGTTCCAAGCTACAGCATAGAGGACCTCTTGACAGTGCAGTATTTACAACAGATATGCATATTGGCAAGAAGAGCCAGGGGTAAGTTCATTCTCACATTCAATTATCTGGATAGTAAAGGAAACATGTGCTATAAACCTCCAAAATCAAGTAGAAAACGATAATACCCTCCTGCCGATGCCAGAGCAACTCAGCCAAACAACTCATATCCTGCTTTGCACTCAAATCACTGACACTCAAACATGCATTAAAAGGCCATTTACATGTTACTAATTTGTATAATTCAGGCCTGCACCATGAAAAGTAACTTCATAGCGCCTTTCAAAGCATCCTGAAGTGATCATCAACCGAGAAGGCACTATCATACACAACGTCACAAAATCAAATATCATGAAAGCTTGCTCGGAAGGAACACAGCACTCAGACAATCAGACTGAAATACAACACATTTAGAACAAGTTAAGTCTAAATTGGTTGCAGTTTCAAACATCAACTATACAGAAGAGCTACAGTTTCATCAATCGCTAAAATGACAGCATCAATCGCTAAAACCAAAACATGAATCTATTATGAATTCCAATTTTCCAGAATTATTCCACTTGTGCCACACTACACGCATAAATTCACAAACCCAGATGACTGGGAGCAAACAAAACCTAAATTCATAGCGCAGCCGCTAAATCCATCTCAACCAAACACGGAGAACCCACTAAAACAGAGATCGACAAGGCCAAGAAAGACCCTCACCGACGCAAGAAACACCCACCAGATCTAGGCGAATGAGCAATGGAATACATAACGTGAAATACGTAAAAACCGATCATATGTGGGTTCAGAGCAGGAATCTTACTGGGCTTCTCGGGCTTTCCTTCGGACCACTTGGTAACGGTGAAATGGACCTTCTCCCGAGCTAGGGCATCGCTCTTGTGAGGCTCCTTGAGGCAGTTCCTGACTATGTTAGC
This sequence comes from Linum tenue, assembly GCA_946122785.1. Lineage (NCBI taxonomy): Eukaryota > Viridiplantae > Streptophyta > Magnoliopsida > Malpighiales > Linaceae > Linum > Linum tenue. Next base: position 5,348,895 of record CAMGYJ010000005.1, on the reverse strand, counting down.
GCAGATGTTTGAGTATGAGATGTACGTCATCCCTGCAGACCTCCAGAAGGGTACTGCTGCAGTCGACGCCATTGATGGTGATTTCGCAAGTTTCGGGGGATGTCTTCGTTTCCTCTGTCTTCTCTCCGCCTTGTTCTTCGGCTTTCTGTATTTGGCTATTTTCAGTCTATGCCAGCGCAACGCAAGGGTTGTGGCCAAGTAAACGGTAAGTCATTTTCCTCATTTATTTTCTTTTCGGATTGACCTTTTTTGGTGGACCTCGCTATTGGGCTTTCAGCCCAGCTTTGGACTTGGACTGTCCAAAAAATAATGGGTTTGGTGATGGATAAGTATCCATTATGAAATTTGTCCAAATTTCATTGTTTTTTTAAGTATTTAGAGGTAACAAATCCGTGCAATATTTTATGTGAGAACTTATCATGGACTTTCACTTTACGATTAATTTGACTTTTTTATTTCCTTTCTCTTCTCATACCAGTAAGGACAATATATGTCATTTTTACTTTATACACACAAATCTAATTAACCAAATTCATCATTAAATTTATGAAACAAACAATGTTATTTTTCAAGTACATAATAAACCCAAAACCTTCATATATTCATGATTTTACAAAACTTAAGTCTTAGTAAAATATTCATTCTTAAAATCCACGAAGCAAAGGACCTATAAGCTTTCTTTAGCATATTGTCGCCATTGCTTTCCTTCATTTTCGGCTCACAAATTTCATTAAAGTATGTAGTTTGATTTATGTTTTGAGTATGTTTTTAAACTGAAAAAATAGATACAAAACTCAGAACGGTAAAATCTACAAAATTTTGTGTTTTATCATTTCTGATATGACCATAGAGGGGGATATAATTCATATCAATGGACAAGACACGAATTTTGTAGGTTTTGCATTCCTGGAGTTTCGTGCCATAATCCATATATTTTCAGACATATTATTTGCTAATATAGATTCTAGGTTTAGCGATAAATATTGTCGTTCCTATTTTCAACATTACTGATATAACGAAAAAATTATTACCGATATAAATTTCGTTGAATGGTTATTAAATTTGCAACTCGAAGTTTCCAATAGGCTATCCCTCAACACTCAAATCAAAATTCGTAAAAATCAGCACGTGAAAGCAAATTGAATTATCATATCACTAGTTAGAATGATCCCAAAAAATAAATTATTATTGTCCATCTTATCGAAAGTTATTGTATAAATATTTCCCAACTTATTTGACACATAAGTTACATTTTCTACATAGAACAAGTGTGACACGAAGCCCCACTGCACTCTTCCCCCTCAACTGCTGAAGCAGGAGAGTTCTGAGTAAGTGCTTATTTATCAGTTTATTTATATACTGCAGGTCAAAGTCTGTACAGAATACATCCTGCTTTTACCTCTTACATCCACCATGAAAGCATATTCATATGCATACCTGGTGAAACTCTGAGAAGAAGATTCTTCTCAGTACAAGTTTCATCGTTCACAAACACACCAAACTTTATATATACATATATAATAACATATATATTGACTCGGAATCTCCCTGGAAACCATCAACCAAAGCACATGCATATGACCTTGTGGAAGCAAGAGGCACTGGCATACTTCTCCCTCAGAACAGCCTTGCAGGCTGCTACACAAGGAGAGATCGTGCATGGATTCATGTCGATTCCAAACACTGCCTCGCCTGTGATTGCATTGGCAGCCATGAAAACCAGGAAAACCAGCAGAATGTTCTCCACCACTGCCATGAAGTTTCCTCTTCCACCACTGCCCTTCTTCATCTTGTTGAAGAAAATTTTGAGATGGGTTTGGGGTGAAGCTGTGGACTTCATTATATAGGAGTTGCAGAAGGAATGCTTTCTCAGAGTTACAAGCAAAGCATTTAGTAGCAGTAGGAGAGTGTTCAATTCTTGTCCCTTATTCCAGATGACTGCTGCTTTTCAGGCTTTCTTAGTTAGGAAAAGAGAGATGGAGGAAGGGGGCAACAAGGAGGAGATATATTAGTGTGGTTTGCTTGGATCAGAAGGGAACTGTTTGTAATGCATGCATCTGCATTTTCTTGTTTGTTTGGGTTTAGGTTTTAATGAGCCTAACAGAAACATCTAGTTGAGAAAGAAAATGGGGAATCAAAACATCTTTGTCTGATGTTGATATGGAACAATTTTGAAACTATGATTCGATGGGTCATAGGATGTTTCTTTTTCTTTCACAAAGAGAGGGCCTGCTAACTTGCAGTTGCAGACATTTTTCTCAAAATGATGTGATAAGATGGATCTATAAATCAGGCTAGTTTCTTACACTTCAGCAGCAAGGAAGCAAATATACTGTCACTGTTTATTTGTTGTTCTGCAAAAACTACATAAGAAAATTGCAAAATCAGGATTTTACTAACAATGAGAAAACAATATTCCCTCTTGATGTATTCCAATACTAAATATTTTTTACATACATAAACAAAAACTAGGTTTCTCAATCTAACAGTCTATCACCAATATTCTTCATAACCAGTACACAATACATTAGGGTATCACAAAAAGCTTCATCAAACTAGGAGTCAAACTATCCCAACTCCTGGAACATTTTTGCCTACTCCTCCATGCCAAGATCACCCCACCTCACTTTGTATCTTGCTGCCAGGTAGTGAGCCCCAACAGGGCCCCGGCTTCCATATGGATAGTACTCCGGGATGGTCCTCTTCTCTTCCAGTTCCTTCAGAACTGGCGTGAAAAGCGACCAAGCAGCATCAAGTTCATCGCTTCTAATAAACAGTCGTCTTTCCCCTTCGATGGCGTCCAGAAGAAGCCTCTCGTATGCATCTGGAATCTCCTTCGAGTACCTAAAACGAGCACAACAACAAGCTCAGTCTTGAATCTAGATGTTCAAGTGTGCCTCTCTAACAATGAAATGCAGACTCCACTTCAAGCATAAATGGAATTAAAGTTCTAAACTCTTTTACCTTGTCGAATAGAGAAGATTCAGATTGCTACGGTCCAGTCTCATCCCAAGTCCAGGTACCTTGTTATTGATCTTCAGATAGATCGCTTCATCTGGTTGCACTCTAATCACAAGCTCGTTCGTGGCTTGATCAAGATCCGTTCCAATATTTCGGTTGTACAAGTTGCCAGGCACATGTCTGAACTGTACCCTAATTTCAGCACTGAGTACGAAGAACAAGCATTGCAAACATTGAGCAACTCTGTGCCTCTTTTATAACCAAAACGAATAAGAAAACCATGTACTTTATATCCTACCTCCTATTATGTAATGCCTTTCCAGCTTTCATCAGAAAAGGAACTCCATCCCATCTTGCATTATCAATGAAAAGGGCAGCTGCAGCAAACGTTGGAGTCACACTGTCTTTTGGCACCGTCTTGTCATCGGTATATCCAGGATGAGTAACTCCTCCTCTCGTATGACTCTTGTATTGCCCAATCACCACATCTTCGAGCCTCAAAGTCCTCATCGATCTCAGAACTTTGACCTGAGTACAACATCGACGATTTAGCATTCCTTCAACAGTAGAAGATGGCCAAAAAAGATTGACAGAGATGGATGAAGTGGCTATAATGTTAGTTATTATTCAAAACTTCATATAACAAGTTTGTTAAAAATCAAAGTTCAATAACCAATTCGCTCACAATTGGGGTTCTATGGGACCGTGACCATTATTCGCAATTACTATCCAACATACTTCATTCTTCAAAAAAATACCTTCTCATTTCTGATGTCCTCGGCATCCAAGCTAACAGGAGTCTCCATGGCAAAGAGCGCGAGTATCTGAAGCAAATGGTTCTGCATTATGTCTCTTATTATCCCATAATTGTCGAAGTACCTAACATAGAAACAAAACAACCGAAGACCATTAGCCATATATATGCAGCCAGATGAACTCTAATGTAAACATCGATGTTAAAACTTTACCCTCCGCGCCCTTCGGTGCCAAAATCTTCTGAGAATATCAACTGAACATTTCTTATATACTGTCTTGACCACAATGGTTCAAATATGAGATTAGAGAACCGGAGAACCGATAGGTTTTCCACAAGTTCCTTCCCCAGATAGTGGTCTATCCTGAATATTTGATCCTCGGTTAGGTATTGCTTGAGGGCTTTGGTCAAAGCAGCTGATGATTCCGAGTCTCGACCAAAGGGCTTCTCTACAATGACCCTAGTCCACCCACTGGCTGCAGAAGCTGAGGAGCTAGCACATTTTACTGCATCAATGAATATGTTCGGGGGAATCGACAGATAAAACAGGCGGTTTGACTCTCGACCACCCTGCAAATATAGATCACCTTAGGTCAACCAAAGTAAAGCACTTGTTGCAGCATTAGGTCTTCGAGTTCATTGCTGACACCTTTTCAATACACACTTCATTACCTCATGTTCTTTGAGCTTTTTGTCTAGGGCTTCAAAATGTTCTTGGGAATCGTATTGACCTGAATGATAGAAGCACCTCTTAAGAAATTGATCCATCTTTTCTCCACAATTCTCCCTGGAAAGTCACAAAATGGAAAGGTCTAGACTCTAGGAGAGAGCAATTTACATCACTCTCAATCCGAAAGAAACACCAAAAAAACTGGAGTCACCTCTGGTCAATTCTGCAAGTGAGGGTTTTGCTAACCATGTTCCTAAGCTCAGCATCGGTCATCTTGCTACGAGCATAACCAAACACCGTAAAATGCTGCAATAAAAAACACAAAAATGCACAAACTTGATTATTAGCCAATGGACGGACCGCCCAATCTGCTATAGAGGGGAATTGCAGAAAGTATGTTGAACCTTTGGAAGGCAACCCTCATAGTAAAGGGCGAAAAGTGCAGGAAAGATCTTCTTTTTAGCTAGATCCCCAGAGGCTCCAACCACAGTAATACTAACAGAAGACTCATTCTCATTAACATCAAAACCAGCTGCCTCTTTCAATTCCTCAGTAGAGATGCTCGAAGAAGAAAGCAACCCATCTTCCAATTTCTGGATAGCTGCTTCCTTTTTTTGTGCTGGGTTTACAGGAGTTACCACAGCACCTATGATCGAATCAAATTCAAAACATTATGGTAATTAGATCCCTTAATCAGACCCAAAACAATGTCCCAAACAACCAAACATTTGGGCAATGAGAATAGGGATCAAAGATAGAACTTCAACCATGCTTGGAACCAATCACCCAGCAAACATATATGGCAAATTGCAATTAGCGTTAAAAACAGAACAACTGAAATGTCATTGGGTCTAATTACCTCTAGTCAAGTAATTATAACTTCAGGAACAACATAACAATTGGAAGGAGAACCAGTTCGTCTCCATAACATGCTAGTTTATTGGGAGAGATCAACTCCATCCAAATTCCAAATAATACTTTGAAACCCTCTAAGACCCAAATCAATATCCCAAAAAGCAAAAATATTCGGGCAATGAGAATATGAATCAAAGATTGAAACTTTGACCAGGCTTGGACCAATTCACACAACAACCCATCCCCTGGTAAGAACTTAAGAACAATTAATTGAAAAGCATTCAAGGAATGTACCATCTTCCATTAAGACGACATTAGGCCGAGAATTGCCCTGAGACTGCTGCAGGCAGAACACAGCTGGAGGAGACTTCCTGAGAACTGGAGAAGACAAGCTGAGAAGCCGATGATTATTTTGTCGGCCGTTCGACGAGGACGGCGGGAAGGAATTAGTGGAATAGGAACGCCATTGAGCTGAAGATAAAGTTGCCATCTTTACTAGTTGAACTTTTCCTCAATCAATCAATTTAATCAGCTTCGCGCTTTTATCGAATGTCTTTCCTTGTTCTGCAGAAGTGGGTAAAAAGCTGCAGTCTTTAATGGTGAAGCATCATCGGGGACATCGAGGCGTAGTGGGTGAGAAAATGAAACAGAAAATAAGAAGCTGCCAAAAACGACAAATTTTGGCAAGCAAAGCAATTGTTTTATAATTTATAAACCTATATCATAAAGGTACCAAAATGAAAATTTGAGAAGGCAACCCCTGTTAGAATCCTGTGTCCCAGCCTTTTGCTCGGTATTCTGCTCTTTTGCTCGCCCCTTCTTCATCGTCAATTATGATGGCGGCTGCCACTCTCAGTCTCACCAACTATCAGCTTCAAAGCCACCCGTTACTTCCACAGCCATTGTCGAAGTCGAACACTCTCCTCTTCTCTCAGCCGCCGCATCCCTCGTCGTCTTTCTACTTACCAACGGCCAAAGGTTCGCTTCACTTTCCCTCAACTTGATTCTTTCCTTCTTCCCCCTTCTTCTCATTTCTTCCAACGTTAATACCGGCGCTCAACTCTCATATTATAATCTTTGATTGAAGACGTGAAGAAGTTGGATGGCAGAAGGAAGGCGGTAGAAGGTCTTTCTTGCCGGGCCGCCGTTAGAGCCGCAGGCGGATGGCGAAGGCCTGATGTGTCGCCGTGGGATGATAAGCCGTACGAGATTCTTCCCACTGGGAAGAGGGCTTACTTAGACGAGCAAGACGTGGTGGCGTTTCTCGACCCTCCCATGGAGTTGATCCCTCTTGACCCGGCTTCTTACAACCCAGCTGCCTACCTCTGGTGATTTTCTGTTTCCACCACACAATTGCATTTCTCTCTTGTAATTGTAAAAAAAAATTCATTTCCTGCTGAAGCAGATTGACTATTGAAGTACCCATTTGGAGTTCAAGTTTTAGAATATCTGGGATGTTATGTAATTGAGGTTTACAGCGATGCTAGACTACTAACTGTTGAGGTGCGGTTACTTGATTCTAGGGCTGATTTGAGAAGCATTTGTTTCACTGGCTTGTTTGTGACTTTTGTAGTCTGCCTGCCTGGTAAACTGAACAGCATGGTTATGAAGCTTTTATCTCCGCTTACTTCGAATGTTCACTTTCTCCAGGAAGAAAATCGATGATGTACCTGAAGAGAGGCGCCATCGATTGATCCACCTGTTGGATCCTGGGTATTTTTCTCTTTATCTCATTTTTCGTGTTCTATGGTCCAGGGTTGATGTCTCTCTGAGATATTACGTGCTGAAAACCTGAAAGAGTTTCTGTCATGAGTATATGCTGTTACCTGTTGGAGCTTTCGTGTGATATGATTCTTGTGATTTATGGAGAGCTTGTCGTTTCATGTGGTAGAAACTCAGCAGCTTTGACATTTGATCATTCTTATGAAACAGACTCATATCAAGAGCTTGGGAAATAGCAGGGACGCGTTACGAGGATTCTAAGCTAACTAAGTTGATGGCATCCAACTTATTAACCTGTAAAGATGGAGAGAGATCACTTGAGTTCTATCATTGCCGAAGTGGTGGAGGTATTCCAGCCTGTACATTGCCTATAATAGTTAGCTGTGTGTACTGCTGCAGTTCTTAATTTTAGGACATATTAGGGAATCAAGGAAATTTGTCTTAATTTGTTATTCGCCACTGCCGGAGAAGACAGCTTGCAAGATCACACATTTATTCTTTGAGCTTTGTGATGTTGATTGGTAAAATAGCATGGAGATAACTGAGGCAGTTATACTTGTTTAATCAAATTTTCAGATAAAAGTAAGGATCTTGCGAAAGTGGCCTCATCCATTAAACTCTCTTACTGTCAGTTGGTTGTTCGTATTATCTTTTATATCTTAAGGAGAGCCAAAGCTATCAGCTAGTTTCGTTTCCTCCATATGCTGATCTAAGTCACTGTTACTAGGTCCTTCGCCGATTGGTTGGATGAAATTCTTCAAGAAGGTTCGTTTAAGAACCCTTTTTGCTTTAAGATATTAAAACCCCCTGATTGCCATTTATGCTGATCATTTCTGGTTTTGCTTGATTCATATGCAGGCTATATTTCGCAGCAATAGTGGGAAGGTTTATGGGCGATTTATTGGTACGTCTAGCTGAGTTGTTCTCCCCCTTAATTTCCAACAAGATGTTATTGTTGCTGTGGGGTATACCGAAGTGTGCCTATGTGGATATCTCCATCTACTAATACAGAATGCTCCTGACATCCCATGTTTTCACCTATATCTACTTAATCCTTGCCTGTACTCCGATACATTTATTTAAGATTGAGTACGTCGGTACCACCAGCTAACCAAAATTGGTAACACAGCTGGAGGAGTTGTGGGTCAAATTGCAAACTCCATCAGTCCACTCTACTTTTTGACAACTGAAGATAGAGAAGTGATGGCAACAGAGCAGCCTTGTGATTTAGCGTATGAATTTGGTGATGGTCATTTGAATCTCGACAACTGTCCAGTTGGCTTCCCAAAACCAGGTAAGAAGAGTCTTCAGGTATCCTCTAAACCGCCATTGTGATGTATATGGGGGGTTCCCTGATCGACCTAGGATGGATGGATTTTTGTTCAAACTTGCAGGGAAGCATCCCTATCCATTCAACGACCAGGTTATGGTGTATGTTCGTCACATAGGACCAGGAGTGTCCGTCGGCCAAGCATGGCAGGAAGGGAAGGAGTTGCAACAAGTGCCCCGGAAGCTGTGTGGTGAGATTCTGATGGTGAAAGACTATTCTGCTGCATAGTCCCGGTGAGGAACAACATCTTCAGTCTCAACTCTCAACCTTAATGTTTCTGCCACTGCGTCCCATGAGTTGGCTTGTAGATCAAAGATGAAGAAGTTTTTGAGCCATGTGAACAAGGGTATTCGCCAGGCTGGCCGGCCTAGAGAATCCGGTAAGAATGATCTCTTGTGAAGTAACAAAACAAGAATCTATGAGAGCGTTGCCGGATCTGAAGGATTTGGCTCTTGATTGGTGTCCAGTTTAGAAGTTGTCTAACTGAAACACATAGTGGGAGTATAGGTTTCAAATTCAGTTGTTTACTTATGTTCATCCACCTCCGTTTAATATTCAAAGGGGACAGCCTAATCATATGGGGCAATTATATTCTATGACTATAATGTTGGTAGGAGAAAACAAGCCTCAACAAATTAATTGGAAAAGCTGGCCTGTGAATTGTATCGTTAGAACTATCGTTTTTGTCTTGCCATATTTGCACGATTGGTTGTAGTCAATCACATCGAGATTGTGCTACAGATATGGCTGCCTCTTCGAAACATGTTACTAGTCAAAGGTAAGAGAGTAAAATTTGTGCTGATGAGAATGGTAGTATGAATGCAGGAACAGGGCAAAAGAAGTAGGAAACGAAAACCTGTCAACCACTTACAGTATGAGAAAGGAAGAAAATGAAACTGAAACAGGGTTACAAATGGGGAAATAGTGCTGTTGCTTATTCCAATCGAGATGCATCTATAGAATCACAGTTTTCAGTCAGTGGATTCGACGAACTTGCTCAGTTCCTCCAGTTTCTTCATCCTCAAGCTTTCACTTCTCGCTAGCAGCTGGAATTGGAAAGATCATCAGGAACAGACAACAAGGTAATGAAAGCAGAACTGAACGCAATATGTATACATACATCCTTTAATGTCGCAACCAAAGCAGACTTCTCTTTGCTCTTCTCATTGAAAGCTTCCAGTACTTCTTTGTATTCCTTCTCCTGTGACCCAAATAAACAAACAAACATTTTCAATACCTGCTAGACCAATTCCAAAAGAATGTGACAATGGCAATGGGGATTTGAACTTGGACCTTCTTCTGGGAGCTCTGAGCTAAGCCCTTGACCTCTCTATTCGCCAAATCGACCTTCTTGCGCAGCATTGCCACCTCTTTCTTCATTGGGTCTTCCATCACTTGGATCTCCTGCTTGCTCACCATGAATTGTTAGAATAAAACTGCAGCACAATGAAGCTGCAGTTTTTATACGGTTCCATTATTACTGGTTGCACTTACCTCCCAGATATGGACAAGCTTTTTGGTCTCCTCTTCGACGCGTCCTAGCTCGAGCTCCACCCTCCCCTTTACAGCCATTTTCCTCCTCTCGATCTCTTCTTCCTTGGCCTGGAGCGCAGCCAGCATCGCCACCCTCGAGGCCTCATCGTCTAGCCCCTCGTCTTTATGATGCTGATGATTGCTGATCTCGCCATTCTCTTGTTCCACTGACATTGTTCTCTCGCTGCTGCTGCTACCAATGCTGCTGTTGTTGATCATCCTGGTGCGTTCGCTTTCTTTAACATCGATCTCTCTCTGTTTCTTTATATTGATGACTGGAGCTTGAAAGCCAAGCCAGAGTTTTTTGCGCCAGAAGGAGAAAACCCAACTCAGCATTTGCCTCAAAGGTGGTGTGGTATGTTTTTTTGTTGTTGTTGTTGTTGTTGTTGTTGTTCTTGCCGTTGCTTCAAATCTCGATATGGTTCTGCTGCGTCTCTCCAAACTAGCTTTTGCTTTCTGTGCACTACAACGAACTCTCTCTGCTCTCCACCCAGAAGGAAGAGATACAAGTGGTGTTTTGGACTTTGGTTGATGCTTTCTCTTGAAAACATTGTAAAGAAAGCAAATGGAGGTCCAGCCAGACCATACAGCTATCGTTCCCTTTAATCCTACTTGTTTATTGTGGAAAAAAAGGAGGGATTCAATTAAACGGTTTAAACTACAATCATGATGTTCTGCAACTTTATCAATGGCTGCACTTGACATCACGTACTATAGCATAATTAAAGGAAGTGACCTCTAAGTTGCTTTTGAGCTTTCTTTGGATGTAGCTACGGATTCCTACGAATTACAAAAGGTATTTTATGGATTTGGTTGGACGTGAAAATGAGAGTTTTGAGTTTTAAGAACTTTTGGAGTTATGATGAATTTGTTGCATTATGGATTTGAAAGAGTACGTTGTTTGTTTAATTAATTTTTTTATCATGAATTTATGATTGATTTGTCGCACATTTTTGCCTTCCATTATCAAATCCTAAATGAAATATGGGATTTGCAAATTCGTGGGGTCCACAAATTTGGATCTAAAAAAAGGTTCCAAGTCCGTCAGCTCCAAATATTTGTGTCACAAACAATGAATCTGTGTCAATTTCATGATACTTGAGATTTGGGTGTCAAATCCATCACCTAAATCTAACAAACAATCGATACTGATAGGGTATGAAGGTAAAATATAATATTTGGAGAAGGTCTACAAGAAGAGTCCACGAGAAGCCAAGACATAGGGGCAAAACCCTAGAAGACTTACATCATCAGAAGAAGAAGACAAGGTTAAGAGACAAGACCAAGGGACAAAGCCAGGCACCTGACATCAGCAAAGACAAAGTATGAGGGGACACCCTCTGCCAAAAAGTACAATGTACAGTGTCAGAAGGTCTGAGGCACCCGACCACAACATTTATGACTTGGCAGGCGCCCGAACCACTACCTAGCCTTCAGATGTGTATAAATAGGAGTTCTTTTCTCATAGATGACAATCTATCTACTCTTTACTCTAACTTCTCTCTACTTTATCTCTCTATACACGTCTTCTTGCTTCTCTTTTCCCACATCTACTAAGGTGGGGCGCCTACCTCCTCGAGGTCATGCCTGACACCCCAAACCCCTTGGACCCGAGCGACCCCCAGTCGATCGGGCTCAAACAGATACCTTAATGTATTGATTACCCAGATTCATGGTAAGCTTCCAAATTCATTCTAATCAAAGTATACAACATCTTAGTGAATAAGTTCTTGATCTAGTGATACTATTATTGGGTTTCAAATTTATTTCGAATCTCAGGGCCTCCCGCTTCTTTCTGCTTCCCTCACCCCTCAAGTAGCATCTCTAACCGACTTCGATAATAAAAAAACAAGGACATAAATCATAACCGATACACTACATGAATTTGATATATAATTATAAAAGCATACAAAAATCTAAAATCCTAAAAATGTATGAATTTTTCATTACAGTTAACTAACCCATTAACTTTTTTGTAAGTATTTCTCTGGTGTTTGATATTTCAATTTTCATATTTTTTTATTATTTAATTTGATTTTAATAATTAATTTAATTGCTAGGTAAAATACAAAGTTCAAATATTTGGAAAGCTTTATGATGTAAAATACAAATTTCAAATATTTTGAAAACTTTATGATGTATATCATAAATACGTCATATTCAAATATGACATTCAACCAACGAGTCTGACACCAACGGGTGGAAAAGTGAAAAAAAACGTGCTCACTGTGAATCACGGCGAAAATGAGTTATGTCATGAGAAATCATCTTGAAAAAATTGTAAGGTCTAAAGTATAAACCCAAAACGAAGAATATTTGGCTAATGACTATTTATTAGTCAAACCCTTTTCAGATTTTTTTTCCTTAGCCAAACCTGTTGAATTACTAATAATTAGTCAAATATTAACATCCAATTAGCTATTTTGTTAGTAATATTGACTTGACAACATGATATTGATTTGAAAGAGACACATGGAGGTTAACATTCCAAAATTTTAATATTTTAATTAAGAAAAGAGTTACAAAATTATTAATAATAACGTAAAAATGGCTAATACTTTGACGTGTGACAAAATGTTTGACTAATTCTTAATATTTTAATAGATTTGACTAAAATAAAATAATAATAAATAAACATTTAGATAATAAATAAACATTATCCAAAATATTTCGTTGTAAACTTTGACAATCTTTCATCTAAACCAAAAGGGTAAATACAATATATTAGCCACAACTATTATGAAGCGGAGAATTATAGCTACAACTATGAAAATTCAAATTATTAGCCATAACTATTGTTGCGGGTCAAGATATGGCTAACTGTCTGTTACTGTTATTGAATTTTTGACGGAGAAGGCCATGTCATCGGCCACGGCAGCGGCCATGGTGGAATGCTTTTAATTTATAACTTTAAAACATAAAGTTAAAGTCAGTATTACTAACGAAATTGTTAACAAATAGTTAACGTTTGGCTAATAATTTGAATTTTCATAGTTGTGGCTAATATATTGTATTTACCCAAACCAAAACGAATATTATTTTATTAAGAATAAGTTGGAAATGTTACGAAGTTTCAATCCGATTTTACCCAACAAAAGAAAAGGTTTCAATCTGATCCTATTATCGACATTCAAGTTTCAACGCCAGCAGTAGCGACTAGCGAGCGTCTTCACCCTGTCGCTTGTGTCTCTCTCCGTCTATCTCCGACCCAGACGAGATGATTCTCCAGAGCCAAGCTGGAGTGAGCTCTCACTCTCCGATGTTCTCGCTCGTTTCCCAGCGGCCCACTACCCGTTCCCAATTCCTCTTCCCCAACCAGCGCCACCCACTTCGCCACCGCTCCTTTAATTGCTCCATTTCCGCTAAAGCCGCCGTCTCTTCAGAGCCTGCCACCGTCGTCCTGGGTCCTCCGCAGCACAAGCCCTTCCCCGCCGAGGTCTCCAGAACCATCGTGGAGTTGTCCTCCGTCGCCACACTCTCGACCCTCACCCAACAAGGTTGCCCTCTGAGCTTCAGCGTTCGTTTCGCTGTGGATGATGAAGATGGGACTCCGGTTATCTGCCTGGCCGATTCCCACAGAATCGTCTCTCATGACAAGAGGTCTAGCCTCAACATTCGGGTACTTGGGTTTCGAAAATTTCTTCCTCAGTTTCCAGTTTGTATTTTGGAAACCATCTTAGGTGACTGAAGGGTTTTGTTGTTTTGGTTTGGATCAGCTGGAGCAGAGCGGAATGCGGACTTCTCAGTGCACAATTCAGGGTAGTCTAGAGAAGCCCGAGGATGCAAAGCGGTTAAAGGTAAAAACATTTGAGATTCTATTGTGGTTAGTTCCATTAAGAGGCTATGTAATTTAGAATTGCCTCTGTATTTGCGAAGGAGAATTAGAATTGTGCTTCTGATGACTTACACTTCTAGATTCAAGGTGGATTTCTCAGTATGGCATTGTCTTGAGTGAGACTTTTAGCTTCAGTCTCATTGCCTCAATACTTAGCTAAGAAGAATGTGCTAAAAGCCTTGTTATGGTTCAGTGATCGTTCCTCGCCACTTCCAACTTCCTATTTGTTGCATTTTTCCCTTTTACCATAACTTAGGTATCAAATACACTTCCATTTGCACTTTTCTAGTTGCCGATAGTTTTTTTCCCCCCGCATGGCAGACTCGATCGAATGCCTACTATATAATATGCTGATGGATGTTATCCCTACAGTGATGATTTCCATTTGGTTTTAAATCTTTTAGAGGCTCCTATCCACATGGAAGAAAAGATTTGGAGAAGAAGTTAAGGAAGACAGTGTATACATTGTTGATGTTGAAAGAGTACTTCAGATGGAAGACTTCATGGAGGTATGCTTGCTCCATCTGATGTCGGAGTTGCCATTGTGCACTTGTTTAAATTTCTTACATGGCTCAATAAGCATATCCATTATCTCGATCGAGTGTGCACTTCTCCGATTTGGGAAGCAGCGGCAAGTAATCTGTTGTTACTGTACTTTAGATTTTATGTCTGGAACTATTTCAGGATGGCCTATGGGTCTCCTCATCAGACTACAAAAATGCCCTTCCTGATCCTCTCCGGAACTCGGCCGAAGAATTCGTGAAAGAGATAAATGCCAAAAACATGGAAGATGTCTACAGATTTTGCAATGTATATGTTGATCATGATTTCCAGGTTTCCAACTAACTTCTAGCTTCATTCTCCTTCGTCTTTATCTATGTGTTTGTTTTAATGCCATGTGTAGTATACCAGGTATGGAGGGTTACAAGTGCGACCTACTGTGCAGGGAGATACAACTTTTTCACCTAGTTTACAATATGATATTTTGATTGGTTTTAAGTTTTTTGAATATGAGATAATTTCTCTTACTGTTTGGTGAACTATTGTAACCTGGAAATCCTCTATCTTCTCGTGGGTAACTGGCTTCTGCTTTGAACATATATGGCGAGCAAGGAATAGAAACTTGGTTTACCCTGGTTCGTTTTATACATAATTTTTTAGCATATCATATCTGTGTGCTAATTGCTCTGCGACGAGTTAGAAAGAATGACCTGATATGTATAAAGAACGGACAGCCATATTACCATAGACTGTGGGCATGGTTGTGCAAGAAGTGAAGGTTCTTATTTATTTAGTCAATCCTGGCAGAAAAAGTCTACTTAACTGGCTGTAGTGTTCGCTCTATTTCCCTCGTTTCTGCCAGTTGTCCTCATGAATTCTCACTTCCTGTTTCAGGTGTCTGAAGCGAAGATGATATGGGTTGATAGGCTGGGTTTTGATGTGCAACTGACCTCTACCGAGAAGGATGCTTTTAATGTCCGAATCCCTTTCCCAAGAGAAGTGACAGATGAGAAAGGAGCAAAGTCATCCTTCAATGGCATGTCCCAACTGGCTTGGGAAGTGGAGAAAAATTATCAAGCTCCAGCTTTTGACAAGGTGAAGCATTTGAAGCAGATTACTTCGAGAAGATCGTAAGAAATTAATTTACCGTGGTCCTTTTAGCATTCCATGTAGAGATGAGGCATATGTAAAACTGCTTTTTTTACTGAGCTATCTACCAGATTTCATTGTTTGGTGCTTCGCTGCGGGCTTCTTTGTTCAGAATCTTGTATTGTCAATATGAAAAATGAGGTTGTATAACTTTTGTTCCTTCCCTAAGGTACCGTTAGATGTATGTACTGGACTCCTTAACTTACGCATTACAGAACTTCAGCATTCTTCAACTTCCAAGATTGACTGGTATTTTTCTTTTTCAGAGTATGTGGCTTAACGTTACATAAAATGCAGTTATATGCATTTTGGTTGTTGG
This sequence comes from Linum tenue, assembly GCA_946122785.1. Taxonomy (NCBI): domain Eukaryota; kingdom Viridiplantae; phylum Streptophyta; class Magnoliopsida; order Malpighiales; family Linaceae; genus Linum; species Linum tenue. The sequence continues at coordinate 5,333,266 of CAMGYJ010000005.1, read as the reverse complement.
ATATACAAATGAAATTGTCAGAGAATGTTAAATCGAATGTGTCAGGTAGCCATCAACGTCAGTCTGAAATTATCTGTCATCACATCTTTGATCTTGCCAATCCAATATGTGTGTGCTGTGTCTATACCTTCTTCTGGAACAAAGAGCTCAGAATCGTTTCCAGACCCTGTGCTGTGTATCTCACATGCTTTTTGGAGCTAGAATTTTCCTCCACCAGAAGTTTATAGCTCTATAAATAGCTTCTGTAGACAGGTACCAGAGATTGAATCAAGAGGTTGCAGATTCTCAGCTTCAAGTTTTGATCAGCGACAACCCAAGCAGACTGCTTCTGGTACAGGTAATCAAACGCCTCATTGACTTTTTTGAACCCTCTTTTAATAGAATCACAGTTGGATACCTTTGCAGAGGAAGAATAAACTTGGCCGCCGTCTGGGCGAAGAGTGGCAACCACCTTCCCCCAGCTTTCTCTCAAGTAAAGAGACATGAAATGTTCCTTGTACTGTTCATGAGCCGTGAACCGGGAATCTCCCATCAAATCTCCAAACTTTGTGCCTCTGAGATTGCTAAGGCTTCCCGAAGGATACTCAAAGACTTCCCGACATTCGAAAGTGTAAGGCTCATTGGAAATCGAATTGTGCTCCAGGGACTGTAACATGTCCAGCAGCCATTGAATTTTTTTTATTTTTGTTTGTATGAAATTCCAGAAGCCATTGAATTGCTAGCCCGCAGTTGTTGGCTAGAAAATCCAGCGCTTCCTCCAGCTGCTTCGGTTAGGAAAGATAAGCATAAAGATCAGAACTTGGATCTGCTGAGACCAAAGACTTCTGTAGCTCCTGATTTGAACCATGAACTTTTCAGCACAGCTTCTGCAGGATCGACATGGTCTGCACAATCGCCTCAAATGTGCATTTCTGAGCTGGGGAAGGCCTCACTGCAGCGTCCAAAGGAGGTAAGCTCTGTCCAATGGATCCACTTTTTTCCAGTTTTATGCAATGCTGCAGCTAGAGCTTTTGATTTCTCTAAGCTTGGCTTCGATGCACTCCTGGCAGAAAGGACAGTATTCCTAAAGCTGTCTATTTCGGCCATTGCCATAACTAGGAAGGATTTTCTTTTGGTTTTTTGTTTTTGTTTATTTGTTGTTAAGAAAGAGGCATATAAGTAGATATTGCCACATTCCCAAGCTTTCCAAAAGAATCCATGATCGTCCCTTTCTTTGTTTTCCTAACTTGTACGCCTCAGTTCCATTAGGCCTGCAAAAGAAAGCTATTTTCCACGAGGCTGCTCCATAATTGCCCTGGATACACCCACTGACACACTCCTTGTTCCACTCCTTGGAATCTTTTGAGCACAAACCCTTTTTCTTCAACCACAAAATTCATGGATTGAATTCTCCTTCCTTATGTGAGAAGATTTCAGATCTAATCAATGATAGTAGTTGGATGGGGCAGTTGACAACGAGTAACATAAAATGTCATAATCCAAAACAATCCAAATAACTCGAAGAGGTGAGTTTCATCACCATCTTCTGGAAGACGACATGTAAGTCGTTTTGTTCAATGTTGATGCCCGATTGTTCTCGGAACCAACCCAAACTAGAGGGGGTACCTTCACAATGTCATCAACCTGCTCTAGGGTTGATTGTTCTATCGTACATGGATTGAGGTTATAATTTAAAAGGAAAACTACGTGAAATGCAAAAACAAAATTTTGTGAGGGATGGATGGAACATAAGAGAATATACAACCAAGCAAAAACAAAATTTTGTGAGGGATGGATGGAACATAAGAGAATATACAACCAAACAAAGTCCCTTTACAAATTCCATTTCCCATGAACTTTGGTTACCATAAGCCTAGTCAAAAGTCATCGAGAAGTTGTCACGGTACGACACAAGTGATAAGAAGTGTGTTATCAATATCATAGCGTTTTTTTTAGTTTAATTTCCAAAATCTATCATTATGTTGAAGATCTCTTGATTGTCAATTTGTCATCAACAATATTGTAAATTCGAATTATCCACTTTCACAAATATATTAACATTTTTTTTAAATTAAAGTAGCATTGTGGGTATAATATATCAAATTCCGGCCGACATGTAATAATAGAACTCATGATTCATAAATAAGGTTTTGGTTCAAACTTTTCTTTTTAAGGCAGTGCCATTAGACATCTAAGTACAACATACTTTTCATATTTCATAATTTCAAAGAAAAAATATAGACATTGAAGCTTAGTAGGTGAGACATTTTTTTCTCCAATGTCCCCCGAATGGACTACCAAGGTGGTAGATTGGTCAAATGGAAAACCTACTATTAATGTCTCGTTTGGTACTTGCGATTGTTAGAATTGATATATTGGATAAATGCATACATTATAAATTACTGTCTTGGTTAAATGGTTGTATTTTAAGATTACAATTTTTTGTAGTTGTGATTGTATTTTTAAAAATATAATACGAAAACCATTCCTTTTAGATACAAAAGTCAATCACATATAAAAGTTGATAAGGGCATAAAAAGGAGAAAAGTCAAAACACAATCTCACCAAATAGTTGAGATTCTAAATCATTCGTTTTGAATGATTTCAAATGTCACATCAACAATCAAATACATGTTTTTTTAATAATAATCAAATACATGTATTGTGTTTAATTTTGCAACAAAAAACGGTGCATTCTCTGCAATACTTGCATTCATTAAATACATTATTTAGATACGCATCCATCAAACGACCTCTAAGTTATTTTTGTAGCTAGGCCAATCCTTTGGTTACTTTTAAAATTTTCATATTTACCTAGTTGGACATACAACTAAGTAATGGTGGGGTTATTCTACATACGGTCTATGATCCAAAAGGAGGAATTGGAGCACATATAATGGACCAAAAAAATAAGTTATGGTCCAGACCCACATCTGTGCGCTCTAGTCCGGTCCAGACAATATAGACCGCATCAATTAAAAAAAACAGTTTGTTTGTACACACGCCATCTCTAGTGCACTTGGGTTCTCGACCGAGTGCACTTCTCTGGGCCGAGGGCACTTGGGTTCTCGGTCGAGTGCACTTGAGTGAGCGAGGGTGATCAAAAGGGATGACAACACACATTGAAAAGTATGATTTCATAAACTTTATTTGGTCCATACCAGATCAATAAACCAAAACATTTCACAATACAAACGGTAAACCAGATCATACCTATTTTCCCAGCTCGACATACCTGCTAAAATTGACACCTACTAGAAAAATGAAATTATTCTAATAAGGTTTGGGTAAACTGAACCTCAAACTGCTAATCCAACTAAAACTAATTTCCATGTTGAAATGTGATTGGACAATCCAGGTGAGGACTGGTCACCCTAGTTTGACCGACACCTCTCCTACAATTCTCTTCTCTTCTCCCCTTGGATCGCGCTCTACTACCATTTTTCCCTTGATCACGCTAATCACCTTGGGGTCGTTTGGATCAAGGATTTTAAAACGAGTAATTTGAGGCTCAAATCTCTCATTAAAAACCCTGGTAATTTAAGTGTAGGATTTTGGTAAAATAACGTGTTTGGCAATAGAGGAGAGATTTTAATAAAAAAATTACAATTACAATTTTACCCAAATTCCTAACCTATCTTCTACGATGGGTCTGTTCTTCTTCCCCCTTTCCTCTTATTCCAATTTCTGTCTTCTTGAACCAAAAATTGTGAAATCCCCGACACTCATTGAACTCGTCATCGCCGGCAGGAGGCTTGCATGTCAACTGGGAAGGTCAAAGGCAACTGGGCAGGTCGAAGGCGTATGATAACGAGACAAGGGAGGCTTAGCGATTTGGAAGGGATGATGTAGGGACTGGGGAAGGTCAAATTTCGACGGCGACTGGACTTCTCCGAGATCGTCCTTGTTATTGCTCGTTGTCATCGGCAGAGGGAAGAAGGAAGAAGCTAAGATAGAGGACAGATAAGAAAGGAAGACGGGTCGCAGGGTTGAAGTTGAACGAGGAGCCCCTCGATTTGCCGGAAAGAAGACGTCGGCGACGTTGGGATCAATTGGGAGAGAGACGGAAGAAGAAAAGGAAAAGGAAGGTTGCTGGTCTCGTACAGGGGAGATGGAAGCAGGCAAAGGGGTAAGGTTTGGAAAAAAATGAAATAAAAATGAGGGATTTGTAAATAGCTGATGGTGATCAGCTATTTCAAAAACCCACGTTTGAAGGTTTTTAAAATTCCTAATTGCAAAATCCTTCATGTTTACCAAACGCAGAAATGTTTAAAATCCTGCACAATGAGAGATTGTGATTAAAATCCCTCATAAAAAAACCTAATCCAAACGACCCCCTTATCTCTTCCTTTCTTTTTGTTTCTTTTCGTCCTTTTCTAGTTTTATTATCATCTTGACTTATAATAAAGGTATATAATAGGATGATCTATTTATTTAGGAAAGGAGACATAATACTTAGATTAATCTCGTTGATGAAAAGTGAGCCATAGGTGGAGCATCTTTCTAGGGGGGAAAAAAGATTAGGTAGGAATTGGAACTAGGACCTTCTAAATTGGATACTATACCAAAATATTTTATATACCTTTATATGCCATAAATTTTGACGTTTGATACAACACTAGTTCGAAGTACTAAATTGGCAATTTTGTTCAAACATTTTAATCATTAGGATCAGTATAACATGATCTCATAATTGAACTTTTATACTTGAGAAAGAGAAAAAAATTCAGACCACGTGTTACTAAAGTGACTACCACGTCAACATCATTTATCTGTGTCATTAATCACCAGCTGGAGGCTAACGATTAGTTATCTAAAGTTTATAAACACGGCGTGGCATATGACATTGCCAAAATCAAAATCCCGTTATTCAGAGTCGACCAACTCCAGTTTGGACCATGAGAAGTTGATACACTGAGATGACCAAACATAAACTTTCATGTACTGATTTGAAACAATATAAAGTTTATATGATGGAGTAACCAAAACTAAAAATGGTGAAGGGTTCAAATGGATTTTGTTACCTTATTTTAATTTCATGTCCGAGCCTCCATGTATTTAATTATTTGCCAAAGATCTTCACGTGCCACCTTAATTACATGCCATCAAGAAGGTAACTAACTAACTATAAATTTCGAAGTATAGAAAGAAAAAGGTAAGAATCTAAATAAAAGTAAAAAAACAAAAACAAAAACCAAAAGGACTTCTACTCGCGGATAAATGACACAAATATTGTTTTTTTTTTTTTAATTTACCACCAATATGGCGGATTAAGAAGTATTTACAGAGATATTGTGTTTTGGACACACAAAATGGCGACAACACCTGGGACTTAGGCGCCGCCGCTCTGGATGATATTTTGGATTAAGAGACAGCGGCGGCGCCGAAGAGTCAGGCGGCAGCGCCGGTGAGTCCAGCGAGTTAGGTAAGAAACTGTCCCAGGTGGCGGCGCCCGAGACTAGAGTGGCGGCGCCTGAGTCATCAGCGAGTTAGGTAGCCTCCCCCCTATATAAACCCAGCCAATTCATTTCAGTTTCACACCACAAAAAAATCGTTCAAAAAACAAAGGAGCTTTGGAGCTCTGGTTGCTGCTGCAAAAATGGCTAATAGGTAAGAGACGCATTTATTTTTGTAATTATATTATTCAAATGTTATTATGATTGTGTTTAGTTTTAATTAGTGAGTCTGTTTTTTTGTAGTGATTTTAGAAGATTTGAACTAGTCGTTCGATGGAAATCGGAGAAAGTAGAAGATAATTTGGGCGTCAAATTCGTTGGTGGTAGTAGTTTTCAGATGACGATTCCATCCAGGGTCACATATCATTATCTTTGTGAGAATCTAATTCCGAGAATACGGCGTAGAGACGAAGCAGTACAAGATAGTGATGTGATCACAAGTTTCATTTACCGTCTTCCAGAATGGCAGAATGGTGTTTTATTTCATTATGCAATGCCTATTGTGGATGATGATAGCTTGAATGTGCTTTGGAATTTTATGGCACAAAATCCTTATTGTTTGGGTGCTGAGATACATGTTGAGCTCAGTGAGGATCAGGGTGGAGAGGTAGAAGATGATACATGGAGCGTGCCATCCGATCATGCCTATGGTGACGGTGATGACGGAGAGGAGGAAGATGAGGAGGAGGAGGAGGAGGAAGAGGGGGAAGAAGTGCCTAATTATCCTCCATATTTTTACTTGCAGGGTAATGAAGAGGACGAAGAATACTCACTTGTTGATTCATATGGCGTAATTCCAATGCATATTGTTGATAGTTTTGAAGGAGAATTCTACAAGGGGCAGATATTTCACTCGAAACAAGCTGCACAGATGGCGATTAAACACCACGCACTACAACGCAACTTTCAATATGGCGTGGTGGAGTCGTCACCTTCAATCTGGAAGGTCAGATGCTTGAGGCACAAGGATGACAATTGTCCTTGGATGGTGCGGTTTGGATGTCGAGATGCTGGAGGCGAATGGACTGTGAGAAAGGCTGAGTTGGTGCATTCTTGTAGCAGTACGACTCAACCGACGGATCATCGCCATCTTGATGTCGACATGATATCTGAGGCCGTCAAACATTTGGTACGTGCCCAACCAAATCTGAGTGTTCTAACTGTGCAAGCTGAGTTGAAAGATAAGTTTAATATGCAAGTTACTTACAAGAAGGCTTGGTATGGGAAACAAAGAGCATTGGAGAAGTTGCATGGAAATTGGGAAGAATCCTACGATTTTTTGCAGACATTCTTGCGGGTAGTCAAGAGAAAAATGCCAACATCGGTGATTGATTGGGTAAGAGTTCCTTCGACTCAACCAGGTCATTTGATATTTCAGCGAGTATTCTGGGCTTATGGACCTTGTATAGATGGATTCAAGAATTGTCCGGGCGTCATGGTTGTTGATGGAACATTTCTTACTGGGAAGTATAAAGGAGTGCTACTCATGGCGAGCTCATTTGATGGTCGGAAGAAAATTTTTCCAATTGCATTTGCCATAGTGGAGAGCGAGAATACTGAGAGTTGGCCATGGTTCATAAGGAACGTTCAGGGTTTGACTGATCGAAATGATGTATGCATCATCTCAGATAGACATGCAGGACTCTATGAAGCCATGAATAACATCGGAAGAGGTTGGGAGTGGAGGTGGTGCATGCGACACTATGCAAGCAATTTGCAAAGGAAGACTAAAAGCAGAATTATGTATAAGCAACTATTTCGAGTCGGTAAGCATTCTTCATTTAATTATGTTATTTATTTTCATGTAATTTTGTCATGAATTTATCTAACCCGTGTCATTGTTTATTTTGTTAGCTGGAGAAAAACGGTTGGAGAAGTTCGATCGTCAAGTTGAGCAATTTAAGAAGGTGGCCAGTGATAGAAATATTTCATGTGATAACTGGGTGGATCAACATCAGATTCGTTGGAGTTTAGCACATGATAACTACAACGGTGGGCGTCGTTGGTCTATGCTGACATCCAACATGGCAGAAAGCATCAATGGTGTTTTCAAAGGTATTCGTGCACTTCCTATAGCTTCTCTTGTGCAACATACCTATTGGCGATTGGTGGAGAAATTCGATAAGTACAGGTTGGAGACAGGAGCAGAAATTAGAAGTGGTCCTTCACAGTACTCCACCAAGTGCGAAGAGCTGATGAAGTACAGGTCACAAAAGGCAGTTGGACATTCTGTGACAGCTCTTGATCGGAGTCAAGGCATCTATGTAGTTAAGACTCCCCCCAACAATTTCAACATGACGGGGTCAAACACACTCACAGTGCACTTTGACGACCAAAACCGGGAGGGATTTTGCACCTGTGGTAAATTTCAAGGATGCTCGATAGTGTCGTACTAAAAAACACCAACAAACACACTCCGTATAATGGGGCTGTACAGGTACTGTGAGATCAGGGTATCTACGCTGCTCAAACCCTAGAGTAGCAACCCCGGATGCCATAAAGTCGGCCAAGTCCTCACACTGGTCAGGGGTCAGTCCTCCAGCCCTCCCACCGTCACGCAAACTCACCTCAGCATGCTCGATAGTGTCGTACTAAAAAACACCAACAAAATGTCAGATATTTCACACAGTTCACACAGTTAACAACAAAGTAAGCAAACAAATCAATCAAACAAATCAAAAAACTAACCAATGCCTCCGCTACAGCTCCTCTCCGTGTGCCGGAACGTCTGGTGACATCTCTATACCACTCCATATGCTCCGAGTGGTAGACTAACTCCTCATCAGTGTATGAAGATGTCGCTACAAACTCGTGTCGACGGTTCCAGAAATCAAGCGACTCTCTGGAGGCGTGTACCAACTGCTGTCCACGCGATGGCCCACGAGTAGCCTGGCGAAGAAAAAACCTAACCTCAGCCTCAGGATGTGGCTGATGAGGCTCATGCTGCCTCATGCCAAACTGCCGGAGCACGCGGTCTGGATGATGCCACATCACCGATGAAAAGCAGATAAGTGGCACTACTGCTCGAAATGTCTCAGACTGTATCACACTACCTCTGAGATGAAGTGCTCTCTCACGGTAAGGTTGCCACTACATAGCAAAAATTTAACGTTATTATCCCTAATTCTAAAAAAATAAAACAAATGAAAACTATTCTATAAAATGGAATGTTATATACTAACCACCACGGTGTCCATCGCGTCTAACCACAGCTTGTACTGGAATAGCTGGTCACCATACTGACGACTGCTGGCCGAAAGCCATCGAAGACCACGTGGATGTGCATCCTCGGTGGCCTGTGCCCTCGTCTCTGAATCTCGAGGAGCTAGATGTGGGAATCGCTCCCACGCCCAGAACTGCAGTAGGGCGACCCATCCACCAAGGTCACCGGCTAGAGAAGTGCCGGTATGCGAAATGTGCAAAGTCGACCTACCCATCTCACGGTACAGGTAGGATAAAACAGCAGCTCCCCATGCGAACCCTCCAGCCCTCTCCCAATCCTCAATCAGAAGTAGGTACTGTAGGTGCACCGTAGATCCAGACCGATCCGGGAAAAGTACACCTCCAATCAGAGATAGAGCATAAGCTCGTGCAAACTGCTCTATAACCTCCTGTGATGCATCATCCGGCAGATGGCTGAATTCAACCCTCAGCCATGTAATCCTAACAACAGCGACCCCGCCTACAAGATCATAAGGAACCCGTCCTAACAGTCGCAAACAGATCGCCGACCACTCCTCATCCGGTATATCAACTACGACGGCATCACCGTCGATCGCCAAACCGGACAGTGTAACAACGTCCTCTAACGTGATCGTGACCTCACCACACGGTAGATGGAAGGTCGACGTCTCGGGTCGCCACCGCTCTACGAGTGCAGTAATCAAACTCGCATCGGGGTTCATAGGGACTAGGGGCACGACACTTAACAAGCCTGCCGCTTCGAGATATGGCCGATAAAGCTCACGGTAAGGTACTAAAATGGTCGTACCTCGAACATGGAAAGATCGATCACCAGCCTATATAGTGCACAAAACTTATATTAATTTATCTTCATTCGTAATAATTCTAATTTCACCTAATTAATTCTAATCTATCTAATCTAATATCAAATTATACTAATTTCAAAAAATCTAATACGTAATCCTATTCTCTAACAGTACAGTTCAGTTCACCAACTAAAATAATCTAATTAGCTAATTAACTTTACATGAACAATTATTAAATACTTACCTCGTTTGTCCAAACAGAGTCAATACGATGTTGGCCATGTCCCCAAAGAAGTGTCGCATCGACCGGACTTGGATCAATTGTCGCCGGCGGTAATCTCATCGAATAAGGATCCATAAGCCTAGGAACTGCAAAAACAAACAACAAAACATCAATAAAAAAACACAAACCATTAAAAAAAAAATTCAAGCCGCCGACGAGAGTCTCACCGCGCAAACGGCTGCCACGACCTCGCCGGCCTCTCCCCCTGCCTCTGCCGGCGGCTTCTTCGTCGGAAGACATCAGCGGCGGCGCTTCAGACTGCAGCGGCGGCTCCCCTCTCTGCGGCGGCGGCGCTCAATCCCCAGCGGCGGCGCTCCCAGCTGCGGCGAGGGCGCTCGACTCCCCAGCGGCGGCGCTCCCTTCGACGGCAGCGGCGCTTCACTTGCAGGCGGCGGCGCTCCACTCGCAGGCGCCGGCGCTCAGTTGCGGCGGGGATCTCTGTTCGGGCAAAGAAAGAAGAAGAAGAGGAGGGTTTTGGGGGGGGGGGGGGTTGTGTGGTCTCGGGAAGAAGGAGGGGAGGAGAGTTGTGTGGCTGGGAAAAGAGATAAGGGTGGAGGGGAGGGGGGGGGGGCCCGAGCCCAAGGGAAATTTTAAAAAAAATTAGTTTGAGGCGGCGGCGCTCGGGACTTGGGCGCCAGCGCCCGGAACTTTAGGTTCGGCGGCGGCGCCTGAGTCTCCGGTGTGGCCGCTAAAGCCTTTTCCAAAAACACAATATCTGTGTCATTTATTTTTAATCCGCCATATTGGTGGTAAATTAAAAAAAAAAAACAATATTTATGTCATTAACCCTCTACTCGCTCACTCATCACTCACTCCATTACAAAATAAATGCGAGAAAGAAGGTGAGAGGCAAAAGTGTCGGTGGCTCTCTTCACAGACAACAGTGGGCTCTCTCCCTCTCCATCTCTCTCTGTGTGAATTGCTGTTGAGCTTTCGACTTCAGCTGCTTGTCTCTATCCATTTATTTCTGCACCTCTCCTCCCCCCGACTGCTCACAAAAACACCTACTACTGCTCAACTATTCCCTCGAAGCCTTTTCTCCAAAACATTCACTCATTTCCTCTGTTTTCATCCCCAAACGAGAAGCGTAAATAGAGGGGACAGGAAGGGGGAACGGGAAAATGGGAGTGGATTTGAGGCAGGTTGTTGCTGGGATACTCACCATCACCATGTTCGTCATGCTTGGGGATATGCTCAAGAGGGATTACATTGGCAACTCGGAGGTATGTCGACGCTTTTCCCCCCCTCTTGTCCTGTTTTCTTTTCCTCTGTTTTCCCCCCTAGCTGCGTTCTTTCTGTTTGATATTTCGGATCCTTGATTTCACCCCCTTTGCATTTGAGACCCATTCTTCGATTTCGTTGTTCGTCTCTCTCTTATTGAGAGACTTTGAGACGTTTGGATGATTTGTTTCATATGGGTTCTCGTTTGTTCTTCGGAAAGTGCTCGTCTTTCCTGCATATTGTGAAAGGAGCGTTAGATCTACAGGATTTGTCTTCTTTGTGGGACTTTATCTCTTTGTTTTTTCAGAAAATGATGGGTCTCTGAATTGACCGTCTAATTCGAATCTCTGTTTTTTCAATTTTCGCTTTCTGTGTGCTTAATCCTCGCGGTAAATTTCATTTACTGTTCCATCTATCCTTTATTTACCTGCTGATTTACTGATGCCGTCGACGTACACATCCGAGCAGGAAAGGTTTCCCGGCGAAGCCAGAGATGTTGAATTTGATAGCGGGAAGGTTATGGAGAAGTTTGCGATGAAGACGAACGGTCCGTGGATGGAAGAGAGCGAAGAGCTTACACCTTGTTGGAAGAAGAAGTCTGATTTCGGTATGTCAAACTTGGGTTCATCAAAACAAAACACAGGTTTTCCCATTATGGTTCTGATTGGGGTTCTGTTTCACAGATTTGGTTGAGGACTACAAAGGTTTTGTCACGTTCTCGTTAACCAATGGACCGGAGTATCACGTCTCACAGGTATCATAAAGTGGCATGATTTATTGGGTAATGTAGTTATAACGTCTCGATGGTGATGATTGTCAGTTGTAAATTGCTTGGTTTGTTTACAATTTCAGCTTTTACCCTTTGCTCTGTGCATTTTGAAAGCATTCGTTTTGGGTTTCTTTCATGCCTTGGACTTTTTAGAGTTGGTCTGTTATGTGAATGAATACTTGCTCTAGTTTCTCTCCTACTTTTGTTGTAACATTCTGATAACCAACCTCTGCAATATGGTTGATGGCTGATGCGTAATGTTAGTAACTCTATGCTGCGTCGTGAAATGCTCTGCAGCATTTAGAGTTGCATCTTGTTGCACACCTTCAAATCCTCCTGAGATAAGCATGAATTGTATTGGATAAGGATACATGCTATTCCTTCTTTGCTTTCTGAAGATAGTGGGGAATGGTTTATGCAGATTAGTGATGCAGTGGTGATAGCTAGATCTCTACAGGCAACTCTTGTACTTCCTGACATTAGAGGAGACCGGCCAGGTGATGAGAGGTTCGTTGGCCGATTTTCCCCTACTCGGATGGTTATTTATTAATTTATTTGAGGATCAACTAGATTGTTAAACATCTCTGGACTTTCTTATTATCACATACTGCAAAGTGGGAACTGGAAACTAAACCAGGTCTGTTGGAATTTAGCACATTGTTGTTTAGTTGCGCAATTTTAGTACCTTGGTGACCTGCCGGTCTGTACTTAAGGAACAAAGAAGCAGTACAAGGAAGGTCTAGTAATTTTGATACCTACCAACAGATTTTCTTTGATCCTTAATCGATTCACAATGAGGAAGCAATTTTTACTAACTAGAACAGTCTGTGATCATTGCGCGCTTCTGGACACTGTGTCATACACCTATTGCAATCAATCAGGTCCCTTTGTCCCCTGTTTTTCATGGAACCATTCTTCATGAAATGCTGGTCCAGATGAGGAGTCATATTTTATGGCTTCGTTCTACACGTAGTTTTTATCTTTGTGCATAATATGATGGATATGACTGAACTTTTCAGGAAGTTTGAAGAAATCTATGATGTTGGGAAATTCATCAATGGTTTGGATGGGGTAGTGAAAGTGGCCAGAGAGCTTCCAGTTTCTGTATCCCTTCGAGATTTCGAAGTTATCAGGGTACCCAATCGAGTTACAGAGGAATACATTGCAGAGAAAATTGAACCAGTCTTTAGAAGGAAGGGTAACATTAGAGTGGCAAGTTACTTTCCCACTCTAAATATGAGGAAGACCGCACAGAAGAGCGGCAGTGATTCACTCTCATGTTTGGCCATGTTTGACACTTTGGAGTTGAAGCCCGAGGTTAACGAGGTGGTTGATGATATGGTCACAAGGTTGAAAACTTTGAGCCGGCATTCTGATGGTCGGTTTATAGCAGTAGACTTGAGAGTTGACATGTTGGAAAAGAAGGGCTGTCATGCCAGTGCAACAAAGAGCTGCTACAATGCACATGAAATTGCGCTATTCTTGAGGAAGGTTGGATTTGGCAGTGACACAGTGATCTATCTAACTCAGTCAAGGTGGGATGAAAGTCTCGACGTATTGAAGGACATCTTCCCTAAAACTTACACAAAGGTGAGTCATCATTATCTGTGTCTTCTGCTTACAGATCAGCTCATTAGCCACAAAAGAACCCATTAAACACCTTTTCATATTGCTATCCAATACCAGAATGTCACTTCCTAGCATTCTAACAGCACGCAAATTTGCAGGAAAGCATAATTCCCGCGGAGAAGAAGACCAAGTTCTTGGGATCAGAAGACTCGGAGTTTGAGAAGGTGATTGACTTCTACTTGTGTTCCAGAAGTGATGTCTTTGTACCAGCCATCTCCGGCCTGTTCTACGCGAATGTAGCCGGTAAGAGAATAGCCACCGGTAAAACTCAAATACTAGTACCAGCTGAGATTCCCGGTACATCATCGCCAATCACCAGTCATTTCTCTCCATACATCTCAAAGAGGAACCACATGGCATATACATGTTTTTGCTAGTATTTCGAAGTGAGAAGGCAGAAAGGCGAAATGGGGGGTTGCAGAAGTCTCCCAAATAATACTCTTATATTCATTATATTGCAGAAGGTTGAGAAGCTTTCATTATGTACAATATAAGAAACTGGGAAATCAAAGTTCTTCCCATGAAACATAAGTGTTTCTGTTTTTCTCTTGTTTTTTTTTTTTTTGGGCTTTTGAGTTGGTTTTGTTACTTCAGAACAGAGTGGTCTTGTTTTGAATAGGATTCAAATAGCTATCTTTTTGTGAGGTAGGTATAGATATTTTGAAGAACTTGTTTGATGTCTCTGTTGTAAAACTTAAGGATCATAGTTCATGATGAGATCAGTGGTATTTCCTACCTATCTCAATTTGCTTCCTTTTCCGTGTTGGATGATGGTTTTGCAGAAGTGTAAGAATTCAGTTAATATGATGCTTCTTTTCTATGGTAACCCCAGTGGATTTCAGGAAATGACATGAATTCTGATTAATTTATTGTTTAGATAGTGTTACAGGTATGACATATTTTCCTAAATTCAGCGAGCGTACCAGCAACCAAGAGAAAGGTGAACTTTTTGTTTGGTGGCTATGTGAAGTTGTGAACTCACAGAACTCAGCAAGACTTGGCATTTTGGAACCTTTAAGATGAAAGTTAAACAATAGTGAAAGATCCATTTCTGTAAGCCTGTAGGGCCTCCATGCTAGTTGGAACAAAGACAAAAGAACAACCCTAAAGGATGACCGCCGTTATATTATGCCTGGTTGGAATTCAAAGTCAAAATATATACAAGGCAGTCCCAGAAAATGGGGGATTATATAATGTAGGATAGGGATGGCAACAAAACCCGAACCCACGGGTACCCACCCGACCCAACCCGGTCAACGCGGGTAAAACCCGTGTTGACGGGTTTTGGGCCGGGTTCGGGTTTAAACCCGCTACACTATTCACCGGGTCGGGTTGGGTTTGGGTTTAGGTAAACCCGACCCATGGGTACCCGCCCACACACATATAATTACTTTCCCGGTATATTTAATATTCTAAATAATATATCTTCCTTAAACAATTAATATTTTTATGTTTGTGGAGACATGTATAATTTGTTCTTTCTAATTGTTTATAATGAAGTTGATATTATGAAGTGGAGAGTGAAGAAACTTAGTTAACGAGGAAGAAGCTTTCAATTAATCTTTTGTTTATAGATGTTTATCTTTAATTTTGAACAATTTGTATTGATCATTTGCGGTTTGCTTGTATGCTCTAAATTGGTGTTTTTTTGTATGATTAATTTGTATGAGAAAATTGATGTTAAACTTTTATTTTGAAAGAAACTTGTTATTGTAAATTTTTTACCACAAAAACCCACGGGTACCCATGAACCCGCGGATACCCAGCGGGTTGGGTTGGGTTTGAGTTTTTCAAATCCAACGGGTTTTACCCCGGGTTTTTTCGGCGGATAAACCCATGGGTTTGGGTTTGGGTTTGACAAAACCCGCCCCAACCCGACCCATTACCATCCCTAATGTAGGATGATGTCCAAATCGGAGATCTTGACATTTGTGTTTATGTTCCCCATGAATCACGATTGTTAATCAGGGAACCGGCTTCCATGATTGTTGCCCTAATATGTGGCCGCCAAGAATCCAAGTGGGGACGATTTGCAACGAGAATTAATTAGTAAACTAAAGCAAACGACAATAATGACATGAAATTTATGTCACATCTTAGTAGATGGCAACGGGTTGGGTCGGGGCGGATAGTGCATATCCGTTATCCAATCGAAAATAGTTCGATTTTACTCATACTCATACCCACATAAGAAACGAATAGAAAATCAAAATCATGTTCATACTCGTTCGGTTTCGCGCATTCACGGTTATTCATGGGTAATGATTTCTCTTTATAACTCCAACCAATATGATAATATTCACACGTATTCTCACATTACAAAAGAGGAAAAGTACGTCAATAATGAAAAAATAATTAAAACAACATAATTTCATGAAAAATAATGTATTTATATGCTAAACATAAAATATATTAGAGAAAAATAATTATTATTTCTAGACAAAATACATGTGTATTTGTATAATCGGGCGGGTGTGATCGTGTGGACCATAAATGGAAGATACAAAGTCCAACAAATCAAAGTGACCGAAGCCACGCAACGAAATCGAAACCCACCAACAAAAATGACCTCAATGAAAGGACTTTCCTTGCCACAAGATGAGCAACATGTTGGTTCAAGCATATGTCTTGCGCCTTTCAATAAAATGTTTCGGCCTAATTCAATATGGGCTTAAAAGTTTGTCGGCGTGCCAGTCCAATCGGCATATCATGTTTCGGCCCAATCGTAGAAACTCAAAACTCAAAAAGCCGGATTTTCCCCGGGAAATGAAAATTGCCAAATTTGGTTTCCCGCGAATTTCCCACTTCTAATCGCGGTCTACCTCTTCTTCCATCCGTCTACATATTAGCCGACTTCTGTTGTTCTGGCCGTCTCTTCGCCAACTCCGCAAGCAGTTCATCGTCGATATTACCGCAAACCTAAATCGCCTTCGCGCCGGGAAACCTAGAAGCGGTAAGCGCGATTCTTGCGAGGGTTTAGTTGCCGGGATACAACAATCTGACGGCGAGGTACTGATAATCTGAGTGAAATCCATTGGGAGTATTGATGGCGAAAGACGATGGGAAATTAAGCGTCGCGAAGAGAGCATACAAGACCGCGCAAGCGGAGGGGAATCGACAAGAGGAAGCGCGATGGGCGAACGTGATAGGTGACATACTGAAGAACAGAGGAGAGTACGTTGAGGCGCTCAGATGGTTACGGAAGGATTACGACATCTCTGTTAGATACTTGCCGGAGAAGGATCTGCTGGCTACTTGCCAGTCCATCGGGGAGCTATACCTCCGCCTCGAGAACTTCTCTGATGCGTTGGTTTACCAGGTTCGGCTGTCTTTTCGAAATTGCTTATAGAATTGAGGACATTAACTCTGATTAGGTTTTGAATGCCTGGTGGATTGGGGTTATGGCAATTTGTCTGCATTTCTGCTTTTGGCGTTCTGCAAAAGTAAGGAAATGGGTGGGTGTTTGTAGTTAAGGAATTGTTGCTGGTATTGGTAGGTAATTCTTCATCTATGGTTCATCGACAGGGAATCTGCAATTAGTTTGCGAAGTTTGCTGAACCCTAGGTATATATTTGAGTGAACTCAAAATCTCACACAATGAATGTAGGAATGGGTACATGTATGCACCACCGCTTCCACTTGCATAGGCAATTGTTAGAAAAGTAGGCATTGAATATGTGAATTTGAATTGAACAATGCCGAGGCTCCGCACTGGACTATATTAAGTTAATGAGTATCTTCTTGTTGAAAGATTGTGAAGCCATGTCAGCATAGGTGGCTGTATTTATCATGGATCTACCTTCTATTCCTGCAGAAAAGGCACTTTGAGCTTGCAACTGGCGCAAAAGACCTTGCCGAGCAGCAAAGAGCAAGCACCCAACTTGGTCGCTCATACCATGAAATGTTCTTAAGGTCCGAGAATGACTACTATGCAGTTCGGAATGCTAAAAAGTACTTCAAACTAGCGATGAAGCTAGCTGAGACTCTCAAGGGAAATCCACCGACTAATAATTCTTCTTTCATCAAGGAGTACATAGATGCACATAACAACATCGGAATGCTTGAAATTGATCTCGAAAACTTGGAAGCGGCAAAAGATATCCTTGACAAGGGACTAAAGATCTGCGATGAAGAGGAGGTGAATGAAAAGGATGATGCTCGAACTCGGCTCCATCATAATCTTGGAATTGTTTATACGGAGCTAAGAAGGTGGGATAAAGCCCGAGACCATATTGAGAAAGATATTCTAATATGTCAAGCACTTGGTCAGGCCCAAGGGGAGGCAAAGGGCTTCATCAATCTCGGTGAACTGCACTATAGGGTCCAAAAGTATGATGATGCAATTCTTTGCTACCAGAAGGCTCTTGAACTAGCAAAATCCATGGAAGACGAAGATGCGTTGGTGAAACAAATTGAACAGAACATCACAATTGTGAGAGAAGCAATGAAGGTAATGGATGAGCTGAAGACAGAAGAGCAGAATCTTAAGAAGTTAACCAGGGATATGATCTCTGTTAGAGGCACAGCGCATGAGAGGAAGTCTTTGCTGAAGCTTAGTTCATTACTGGATCATCTTATTGAGAAGTCCAGAATGATCTTTGCATGGACGAAGGTAATTTTCTGTCACCATATGCCTGGTCTGTCTTTTAATATGCTAGAAAACCATTTCGTTAGCAGTGGTTTCTAGCAATTAGGTCTTGCGGTGTTTGGATGGACTCATTAGACTGCAATGCTGCAAATTTGTTATTGCACGAACACTGGTCTCGTTAATAAGATATTAAGCCTCAAACTCGAATTCCCTTTCTAAATAGACATTTAAAAATAGCAACGCTTACATAACTGTTGTTGTTATTTGTGATGTTATTAATTGCATTAGGTGGGAACAAGGATCTGAGGCTTTCTGATAGGCATATACACCTTTAGTTCCTTGGCTTCAGGTTTCATCAATCCTTTTTGTATCTGTACAATTGATACAAATATGCATTGTAAATGAGTGGCTTGCTTCATTGAAAAGTTTATTTTGCTGTTTCTTTCATAGGGAATAGGAATGGGCTTCAATTCATGTTATCTGCACAGTAAGGTTGTTTTTCAAATTGCATTATGCATTTATGCGCTTTTTTAATGGGAACCTACTCCTGTTCCTATTAGATTGACCCATAGCTGGTGTCCTCTGAATGGCTATGTGTGTCATGCAGCTATGTCTAGGAGCAATGTTCGTCTCTGGGAATAGTGCAGTCTCTGTCAAACTAATCCAATTTCCTCGCTTTTACGCGATTTTGTTGTATCCAGCATCGTGAATTTGCGAAACAGAAGAAGCAAGTGGCAACTCAACTCTGTGACAAAGAAAAGCTTAGTGATGCTTTTCTGGTTTTAGGAGAGTCATACCAGAAGATTAGAGACTTCAACAAGGCGAATAAATGGTACTCAAAGAGTTTGGAGGGGTATAAATTGATTGGCAATTTGGAGGTTTGTTTACTGGTTTGACAGTCTACTTTAGGAATCATTACTCTTTTCCCATATCACGTAAAGCTACATTTATTGGCAGTTATATCACATATCTTGACATTGGAGGAGTAATGATGATTTTTAGCAGAGTACCTCTACTGCATCAAATTTATATTCTCTTCTGTGATGCAAAAACTTATTCCTGATTTCTATTCATTTCAGGGCCAAGCATTGGCTAAAATAGATATTGGTGGTGTTCACGACTGTCGTGGTGATTGGTCAGGTGCACTGGCTGCATTTGAAGAAGGCTACAGGTACCCTTTTTGTTATATTTATTATCAGTTTATAATTCCTACCATGCTGCTCTTCGACTCATTTATTGCAATTGCACTGGTATGATGCTTTTTCAGTCATATGCAGCCAAGTAGGGATAATTTGCAGAGATAATGATCATTATTGTCTGTTCAGAGAGTGATTTTGACCTATAAAAAGCAACAGTATTTCTATATCAATTGTATTTGTCTTGCTTGTTTTTCCTCACCCTCCTATGTGAACCTTGTTAATCAAGAGTTCAAGACGTGCGATACTCATTTCTTTTCCATGCTTTCCAAAGTGTTTCTTCTAGTTTGATAATTAATGCTTGGATCCATCCGGTTTAATTCACAAGTTTCTTCTTCTGCTTGAATCTGTCAAAGTGTAGCCTTTAATGGCCACCATGTTATGATCATTTAGTGGTCACTATGTTTTGATCATTTAGTGGTCATCATACTATGGTCAAAAGTATAGTAGTGTTTGACTATTAAAATAAATGTTGGCATTAGAAATATTTGATGTCGTTCTAGAAGTGGTCCTTTACTAACCTGAGCATCGAAGCTCCTGGTTTTTTTCAATATGAGCTATAGTTCCTGATCACCATTTTATATGGTGGATTTTGTTTGAAAGTGAATCTGCTTGACATGTTGGTTTCTTTGATAGTTATTTGTAGTCTATCTCATTATGTTCGTGTTGACAGGATAGCCGTGGAAGCTAATCTCCCATCTGTTCAGCTTGATGCCCTTGAGAATATGCACTATATGCAAATGATGAGATTTGAGAATGCTGAAGAGGCAAGGTAAATTTGGATCCTAAGTGATACTTGATTGCTACGGGTAGTGTGCGACCAGTTACCTTGAGAGAACTTGGAATCTCAATATCAAAATTGAAACATTAACTGAACTTAATTTATGAATAGCTGTTGAGGAAAAACCTTTCTTTATAATTTTAAACTTACCACAATATTGCTTGTACCTAAATATATCTCTTGAATAGGAGGTTGCAACTTGAAATTGACCACCTGAAGCAGTTGAAAGATAGGGATGCTGAGAAGAAACATAGCGATCGCTGCTCTGAGACTGACACAGGAGAAGGCGATTGTTCATCAGGCAGTTTATCCTCTAAGCCATGCTCTCCGAATGCTGGTGAATCCTTTGCTGGAAGACCCCTATCTTCAGCCTCTGTTGACGAGTTGAAGGATGACGTACCTCTGATTACACTACTTAAGTCCACTAAGCAACTGTCTCGGAAAAAACATACGAATGAGAAAAGGCTTCATGGTACTAATGACCTTATCGAAGTTTCTCCAAGAAGTTTTGCTAAAACAGCTAGCAGTCAACAGACAGTTGGTCGCAAGCGTGTTCGGGTGGTCCTTTCTGACGATGAAGATGTAATAAACGAGAAGGGGGATTGCTTGGGAAGAAAGTTTCAAACAGCTCCAGTTGAAGATGTTGCTACATCTGATGAAAGTGGGTTTGGAAGGTTATGTTATTTGAGCTCTGGGTCTCTCTTCATTGGTGCTAACCTCTATACTTATTATTGTAGGCGGGAGAAAAGGCGTTGCAGCTTGTTCTTCATTTAAAACTCGAGTGAGAATCTGAATCAATGTTCACATCCGTGCACTACCTGTGCTTTGAAGCTTAACTGCCTTCTACTTTGGCCTTTGGCAGGATTTGTCAATAGATGCTTCCAAATATGCCACCGATTCATCCAACCAAGTTAAAGTTGAAGACATTGCTTTTCCTTACAGATCTCCAAATCCTAAAGTGATAACTCGTGCTAATCAAGTTTTGAGATCTGTTAGTGGGGGTGAAATAATTCTTGGATCTGATTCTGCAACTAGTGGTTCTATATGCGGACTTGGTGCTTCTGACACGCTCCCGCGTGAAGAAGATGCTGCCTATTTCAACATGCATGATTCTGGCAGTAACAATAAAGTGAGTTATGCAATTAGTGCTTTGAATCTAGCGGCAACGAAATATTTTGTTTATGCTTCTGCATTAGTCTTGTGATTGTGAAGGTTGTTGCATATATTGTTGGTGGTATCATTAAAACTGATCAATATGCTACTGCTCACCATTCTCTTTTATTGAGACCGAGAACTTAATTTGATGTTCCAGAATGTTAGATTGTCAATGCTAGTAATTCACCAAAATGCATGCTTTTTACGTAGCTTTTATGGTTAGTTGTTGATGTCTGGTAATGGTTGCAAGTGTATTCTTCAGAAAGTTCTGCTCAATTGGATGCTTTGAAACTCAAATTTCTTGAGTTCAGCTGCTTAAAACTTCTCCATTTGCAGTGCATCATGAAATTCAATAACCATCTGTCTACTGTCTGCAGCGAACCATAACATTCCAAATTGCCAATGACCTGATAAATTTTGAGGCTGGCTCAAGCTTTGCTCTTAGTGAATTAAGAATCGAATCTGTGAGTACCGAAGTGGCGTGCTTATACTATTTACAACTTCCTTCAGAGAAGAGATGCAAAGGTTTGTCCAACTTCTGCCTTTCATTGGTTGTGGTTATGAAAGTTGTAAGCATAAACATTTTGCTTCTGTAAATCCTTGTCGTCGTGAAGCTATGCAAGATTATGACCCAACTACTAATAGTTGATTTTTTCACCCAGTGTAGATTAAAAAAAAAGGGTTTTTGTCCATCTTCTTTCAAATTCTGTTTTCTATGCTCTGCACCCACTCCATGACTTGGATCAGTCACTCCCCCATGCTTCTTCCCTCAGGATGCAATTTGTTGCAACACAGAGCCTAATTTTGCAGAGAGACAGTGCTATAGTGCTTCCCTTAATCCTCAACTGACCCTAATATCATTAAAAAAATGGCCGAACATGATGTTTATCTTTGCTTGAATGTGGTGCGTAGACCTGCATATCTTTCAAGTCATGGTGTCCTGCTCCACACAGAATCATAAAGTCAGTGCAGTACATAAGATGTACATATTTGCATACTGGATATGTGAATGTGTTTTTTTTGGTCTGTTTTCCTTTTGAACTCTTCTCTTTTATATCATTATGTTTCATGTAACGTATTTATGAGTTGTAACTAATTCACAGACTGTCTCATTAGGCTTGTTGCCCATCATTCAACACTTTAACCATAGTGGACACATTCTGGAATCATTGGATGAACTTGAATCTCTCAGCGACGATGCAGGAAACATCTTCATTGAAGTTTCTGTTGAGGGTATGGTGGATATTTATTGTCAAATTTTGCAGTTTGAGTATGATTTGTAATTCTTTTGTGCTTAATATAATATTTTTCGGGGTCAGTACTCAGTTCACTGTTTCCAGTCTATTTTTGTCGTGAATATTCAATACACAGTTTCAAATATATGGAAATTCAACAATATAGGGATAGCTAATCTCAGCTGTTCTTCCTCAGATGATTATATCACATTATTGTACAAGTGATTGGACGATATTGAACTCTTCCATATCCAAGCATAAGGGAACATATTAATTGTGAATATAGCCCGCAGCTGAAATACTATCTTGTTGTATATGTTAGGTGGGTTCTCAAAGAACACAGTGGATAGTTTAGGGTAAAAACTATTTAGTAGCGTTTTGGATAATGACCTACAAAGTCTGCAGAGGCTTTAAGGT
Organism: Linum tenue; assembly: GCA_946122785.1. Lineage (NCBI taxonomy): Eukaryota > Viridiplantae > Streptophyta > Magnoliopsida > Malpighiales > Linaceae > Linum > Linum tenue. Next base: position 5,310,568 of record CAMGYJ010000005.1, on the reverse strand, counting down.
ACTGGCATACTGCAGATTTTGAAGACAATATTCTAGAACACTCTCTTAAGTCCTTTGGGTTCTATTTCAGTTTGTCTTATGACTAATTGGACCTACTGAACATATGGTAGTCAGCCATCTCTCAATGTGGCCTGTATTAGTGATGTCTTGGAAATGGCTTGTGTTCTGGTTGTTCCTGGTTAATCCCTAATGAATTTCCCCCCTTTCGAACCAGGATGGGTTCAGAAGCGGCTGATGAAACTGTACATTGACTGCTGTAATGAATTATCCGAGTCACCCAATATAAATTTGCTTAAGAAGCTGTACATATCAGAGGTATGTGTTGGTCCTGTAGGTGCTGATTGGCCATGAGTATCTTATCTCATTCATTCTGAATTTTGACAATGATTGACTCCTTATCTCACTATAGTTGAATGGTGCCTATGCTCAAATTGTTTCATATTATACTGTTACAGGTGGAGGATGAAGTTAGTGCTTCGGAGTGTGGGTTGCAAGATATATCTATAGCTCCGTTATTAAAAGCCCTGCACACGCACAAGACAGTAGTCATGCTGGATCTTTCTCATAACTTACTAGGTATATAACTTCTCCATTTCTGATTGTGTCTCCCATTTGTGGCTTGATGAAATAATATCAATGAGGGAAAGGTCATTGGCATCCTAGAAGCTTTTCTATATCAATCTATTTTGCAATATCTTATGTGAGGGTGTGATGTGTATTTTTCTTTCAGGAAATGGAACGATGGAGAAACTTCAACAATTTTTCACATCAAGCCAGATGTATGGTGATCTAACTTTAGACCTGCACTGCAACCGATTTGGACCTACTGCATTGTTTCAGGTTATTAGCACTTAGCACAATATATTGAACTTTCATTTCGAAGTCTTCTGTTTGATTTTCCAAGAGATTGATTCTAACAGGACCTTCCAATTTCTCATTTTCAGATCTGTGAATGTCCTGTCCTCTTTTCTCGGCTTGAGGTGCTTAATATCTCTGGCAATCGACTCACAGATGCATGTGGATCATACCTGTCAACTATATTGGGAAAATGCAAAGGTAAAGAGAAATATCTGCTTACAGTCTTATAATGATAATCCACTCTATTAGAGCAAGCAATGGAATAATGTAGATGCCAGCCTGTAGATGCTTAATGCTGATGAAGGGGGTTTGTTAAGTTTTTCTTGTTTCATTGGAAGTACTTTCTAGTCTTATGCCTTGCATTTAAGATTTTAGCACTGGAAAGTTTTTCAAGACACTGCTTCTTTGTTCCACTGACCAAAAGTGTTGTCTTGCAGCTCTTTACAGTTTGAATATAGAACGCTGCTCCATCACATCTAGAACGATTCAAAAAGTTGTTGACGCAATACATTCTGATTCAGTCTTGGCAGAACTTTCTATAGGTGCATTTCTGTGAAATCAATGATAACTTATCTTAGAATTCTGCTCTCTTTCTCTCTCGTGTCATATATCTAATGACTGATCACACAAGCAGGACATAATCCCTTATCAGGAGCTTCCATCACCAATCTATTAAGAAGACTTTTCACCTTAAATAGGTTTGCAATGTTGCTATTTGATATATATCTACGTACATGCTACCAAGTCATTCAGAATTACAAGACATGTAGCTTTGACTTCTAAAAGATTAACCTTTTCTTTAAAAAAAACCTTTGTAGCTTTGCAGAGCTGGATATGAGTGGTCTGAAACTAAACAAGGAAGTCATCGACAACCTGTGTGAACTTGCAAAGCATTCTTGTTTGACGAGTTTAAGTGTTGGGAGCACCGGCATGGGAAATGTGGGTCTCCTTAAGATCCTAACTTTGTTGTTGTCATTGGCATTTTTGTTTTGTTTCATTTAGGCCAGCTTTTCCTGCTTGTCATGATGCAAACTCTTATGATAACTGCAGGAAGGGGCTCTGCAGTTGACTGATTCATTCCCCTCCGGATCTCGAGAATCTTTGAAACTGGACCTATCGTACTGCACACTGACATCCACATATGTTCACAACCTTGCCTTGAATTTCAGCCTTGCTTGCTGTATTATGGAGCTGAATCTCCAAGGAAATTCTATTATGCCTGCGGTTTGTCCCTTTATCACCCTATCTATCAAGTCCTGTGTTTACCATTTTTTTGTTTTTTTGAGCCAGTGAACTCAACTTGAAATCTTTACACAGGGAGGAAATGCATTACTATCACTTCTGAAGCAGCCTGGGTGTTGCCTCAGACTTCTGGTCCTTAACAAATGTCAGCTGGGATTTCCCCTTGTTCTTCAGTTGATCCAAACCCTTGCAGGTTTTTCCAGAGTCCATGCTGTGAACTCCCCCATACTTTCTTTAGTTTCATTTAGCATGTACACGACCATGACTCGTGACCTTTCCTACAGAGAATGATCAACTGGAGGAGCTCCATGTTGCTGAGAATGACGATCTGCAGAAAAATGAAATCTCAGCCTCAAATAAATCATCGACAGACGAAAGGTTACTTGATCACCAAGTAAACGTGGAATGTGATGACGGCCTTGTAGTTGCCGACAGTGAGGACTCAACCAGAGTCGAAGCTACAGCAAGAGCTGCCGCATCTCGTTTGGAGCTCAACGACACTTGCACAAGCTCCTGCAGGAAGATGGCGAATGAGAATGAGAGCAACAACAACAACCTCCTGTCATCATCAAATGGATATGGCATCATGGTCAAGCAGCTCTCGGAAGCCATTGCTGCAGCCAAGGCATTGCAGCTGTTGGATTTGAGCAGGAACGGGCTGTCGATGCAAGATGTGGAAGCACTGTACGGCTCATGGTCGTCGAGAGTAGCGAAAGGTTGTTCATCTCAGAAGCACGTGAAGGACCAAGTTGTCCATTTCTCAGCTGGAACAAAGAAGTGTTGCAGGAAGCCTTGCTGCAGAAGGGAGTGAATGTTTGGATCCTTGCATGCATAATCGTAATTCCATCCTAGTTAACTAAAACGACAATGAACTACCTAGTTTACATAAGTGGGATGTTTTCTTCATTCCCTTTCTCCTCCCTGCACTGTACATTTGTCAACTCCTCTACCGCTTCCATTTTCCGCTGGCCAGATCCTTCCAATTTTATGCTCCTTTCGCTATGGGTAACTTTGGCCAGCCGCAGAGTAGTCTTTCTGTTCATCTATTGGTCTACTTCTCTAATGTTGTTACACCTCCCAAAATAATGAAAATATGTCTCTTTGCACAAACAAGCAAGAAACAACCGAAAATGTAACAACTCTTCGTTCAAATTTGCTGAGGGGAATGAATACACAACATTTTGTCCTCCATGGCACCAATCCAACTGCCATTCTGTGTTCACACTTGAGTTTAAATTACTATTTGTTTGTTATAAATTCGTAACTACTCTATTATGAAGGTTGAAAAAAAGCGTTTGGACATAATACGAGTGTTAGAACCTTGTCTTAGCCTAGCTTGTCTAGGTATCGTCTAAACCTACCTAGATGATGAAAAGAAAAATAACAATTTGTACCACATGATAAATGAAGTAGCAATTTCCCCTTTTCAACTCAAAGATTAATAATTTACTTAACACATAACAACAAAAAAAACAGCTCACAAGTTCATAAAAACAATGGCTCACAATGCTCTTGAACTATTGAAGAGGTTGAGATAGAAGATCAGCGACAAATCCATGATATAGTAGAGTATCGAACCGCATCTGAACAGAAAATTAGATACATACTAACACTAAACCAAAAGTGGTTTGGTTAATGTTGTTAATGCCTAGGTTTTTGTTAATAAAACATATTTTCTACTGAACACAACATTCATCGTATTATCAGCTAGATTTTTGTTAATAAAAAATACTAATTTTCTATCTAACTTTATTTTTTTAACTTTTACCAAACATCATTTTTTTTAATCTTTAAAAAAATCACAACTTCAAAAAGTACAACCAATCACACATTATTTAGAGAAAAAAGCGTGAATGAATAATAACTTATTACTTAGCCACTCCCCCGTATCCCATTTTAAAAATGAAACAGCATAATGTAAGATAGGACTTGTACATGTAATTGGGTTTAGACAAGGTTGTCAAACCGATTTATAGTACTATTCCAGTTTAGCAAATGATGTGATTTGATAAGGTACAACCGATTTAATGAAATTCGTAGAAATATAAAAATCTATTATCAAATAAATTTAAGTATATATAAATAAACATATTTAAAGACAATCTACTTACAATCTACATTCATATTTAAATAAAATACAATATTCCAAACAATGAATCAAACAAATAATATAAACATTAACTTTTAAATTCGTGAAATAATCACAAATCAAAATTTTGTCAATTAAATTTATTAAAACAACGTTATATTAACATGCTGGTAATACTTGTGATATTCCAATCAATTTCATTAGCGAAACCCGTTATAAGATCAGCGGTCGGGCCAGTGGAACCATCAAACCAGTTACGATAGCGGTCCGGTTCATTGTATGAACGGTTATTGATGGATCAAACGGTTTTTCACGGTTCAACATAAAATCAGATGAACCAACACGGTTTAACTGGTTCATTGGTTCACTATTTTAACAAAAAAATGCTTTAACAGGTCCACTGGTCGACTTTACGTTGTCTACTATCGACAAGAATTGTAATTTTTAATTTGAATTTAAAAAATATGTTTTTTTTGGGTGAAATGGTTGGAATGATTTATTAGATATTTTGATGATTATATGAATTTGAACTTGTTTCTAGTCAATGATAATTTCATTCTTAAATTAGTTATTATATACAAGTCTTATATGTTATATATCATGAATGTTTCTATCAACGATTCACCAACGATTTCGTAACGATTAACCGCTGAACTCTAAACTACTAACTTTTTCGGTTCATCGTCCGGTCCGTTCTGAAAACAGAGGTTATAACAGGTTCAACCAACCTACAATCTACCGACTTTACAACCATGAGTTTAGGTCGACCGTCGACGTGCAAAAGTAATGAAAAGAAGGGTTGTTGTCGACGTGAGATCGTGGGATTAGTAATTAGTTGGATTGGACTTACTAAAGTATTTTTTAGATGAAGGAGCTGTCGACAACCTTTGTCAGATAAATGATATATTTTCCCGAACGGATCTCCCTGGCCGTTGCCCGTTGGCCTGTTTCCTTCTAACGGAAAACCCCTATTATTATTTTTCAAATTATTATAATACTATTTTGGGCCTATTAAAAAAACGCGTGAACAGTCACGAGAACAAACTTTATGGTGGGCTTTGGGGCCCACCAACGCTCCTTTCTATTGGTTACTTACTGCACACGCAGCAGAACGACCGGTCACGCAACGCGACAATGAACCGGCAACCGTCCCTTTCTGTTTTCTTTTTTCCTTTTTAATTCCTTTTCCATCCCGGGAAAAGGCAAATCGATTCCCCAAACAGACCCTTAATTATCAGAAAGTGGAGACTGGTAAGTGAAAAGCATGTTGGCGGGGGAAGCTTCATCGAAACTTCCTTCCCACCTTCCTTCCGCATTATCCTCCTCCATAACCAAAATTCGTAGCCCAACAATAAACAATTGATAAAATTAAAAAAAAAACCCCCGAGAAAATCGATCGACTCCATTCGCGTTTTCTTCTTCACTCCGATCAGATCGATCTTTACCTTCTCCGCCGTGCGAAACCACCGCCAGCTGGCCCGTTTATATACCGCCAGCTCCCGCGAGAGCTTTAAAGCGAGCTGCTGTTCCAATACGCGGCCGAAACACGGAAAGCCACGGCCGGACCCCGATATAATAGAAAAACAGATTTCTATTTCTAGCTTCCGTGAACGAAGCTAGCATTCCTCCGCCATTGATCAGCTATCTCTCTCTCTCTCTCTCGTAAGTCCGCTGAGCTGTATCAGCTTCCGCTGTTTTCCGTTTCAAAAGTAGCTTTCTCGTTCCGGCCGGTTGCGTTAGTCGCCATTTCTCATTTTATATTAGCTTGCAGAAAAAAATTATCGTAGCAATTGGCAGTATCTTCATCGAGGAGCGAGGTGTCGTCTTACTATAATCGAGCGACGAGAGAGAGGCGAAGTGTCAATTCAAGAATTCACCAGTGGTTCGGAATTTCGTCGGGAGGACAGTACTGAAGAAGATTCTCTGAATTTTGTTGTTGTCTTCCTTCGTTTGGTTTCTGTGGGAGATAGCAATTATGAGTATCACCTCTTCGAAAGGATTATTATCGTCGACGACGGCGACGACTCCGACAATGTCGGAGCGCGACCTGGAGTCCGGCATCGCTTCCGACGCCGCCGCGGCCGGGAATGGATTCGACGATGAGGAGAAGAAGAAAGTGGTGGATGAGGAGGAAGACGGTGTGGAGGATGAATCGGATCCTTTTGATATCGCGCAGACCAAGAATGCTTCTCACAACACTCTCAGAAGATGGAGGGTACGCAATTAATTATACTGAATTAGTTAATTAATTACGCTTAAGCACTCAGTGCTACGATCGATTAGTTAATTATATTTCATGCTCAATCGCGCCTAATTTGCTCATAAAATCTCAGTTTCCAACGAATGCAGTTTCGTTTGTGATATATATATGATGTTAAATGAAATCTAGATGATCACTGTGCATTTGCATGAGATCGGTACGTATAGTCAATTAGTTTGGGAGATGAATTCCTCCAGTTCTTAGGGATCGATATACGAGTGCATGCAAAGTTAATCTGTGAATCGAGTTGTTTCCTTATCGATTGGACTGAAGATGTTTGGTCTTACTGGTCTTTTCTTGGCAGCAAGCAGCACTGGTTTTGAATGCTTCTCGCCGGTTTCGGTACACTTTGGACTTGAAGAAGGAACAGGAGAAAGAACAAAGAAGGCGGACGATTAGAGCTCATGCACAAGTTATAAGAGTAATGAACAGCTTACCTGAGACTTGATTTCACTACATACATATGTGTTTTAGTGAATAATCCTCTCAAGGGTAATATTCGTGGCTCTGAGATTGTCTTTTCTGCTGTTGCTCTTGTCTTTTCCTCATTTTGCCAGGCAGCGTTGCTTTTCAAGTTGGCTGGAGAAAGACAAATAGGTATTTCACTCTCTGGATACTTTTCTGGATGTATCTTCATGTTGTTAGTTGATTCTCTTAGTTGATATCTGGGAATATTCTACTGTGCCAAGTTTGGAGCACCTTCCCTCTCTTTTATGTTGATGTATTCTTTCTCACTCGTATCAAAATCCCTTAGACTTAATAGTTTGTCGAGCTTTGCCATCTTTAATCCTGCAGTACATAATTGACAAAAGTTGTCCTCTATATGAGCTAAAGGAAAGCAGCAAAAATGTTGAATAAGGTCTCCATTCGTACTAAAGATGATACCTGATTCCCTATTTTGCATAACAGGTTTTTTCCCTCTTAGTTGCGAACTAAAGAAATGCTTGATATGAGCATTAAGAGTTTGGGGGCCTTAGTCTGATGGCAGTGTCCGCAGCAGCCTATTTGCATACTTCTGTAGTCGGTTTCCCATTTTGTTGGTTTCTTTGTTGAATTAGTTTCTATTGTCAAGTGTCAGGTTCCTCAGTTGCACCTCCAACCCCTATCGGTGATTTCGATATTGCGGTTGAACAGCTATCAACAATGAACAGGGATCATAATGTTGAAGCTCTACATCAATATGGGGGAGTAAGTTCGCCAGAATGCTGCATTTATTTCATATATGATTAGTTTTCAAAGCTTGGCTGTTTGATTCGTGATTGCTTATCAATCAGGTAAGAGGTTTAGAACGTATGTTGAAAACAAACTTGGAGACGGGAGTTAGTCCAGATGAGGCTGACGTATCGAATCGGAAGAATGTGTTTGGAGCAAATACGTACCCTCGGAGAAAAGGAAGAAGCTTCTTGGTGAATATTTTGCGCTAAATTCTGTTCTCAGCCTAGTGAGGTACTGGCAACAGAAATAACAATTGCCTTGTTTTGCAGAGATTCCTATGGGAAGCTTGGCAAGATCTAACTCTTATCATCTTGATGGTAGCTGCCATATTGTCTTTGGCATTGGGAATAAAGACAGAGGTACATGTTAATCACTGTGCAATAATCTTGCTTAACGTATTCATTTTGCATCTCGTGCTCCCTTTTGCATGTCACGCTGTAAGTTCTTACATAAAACTGTTTATGAAATAAATCAAAGTGCTGAAGGTACAAGAATCAAGCTATCCTGTTCTAATCAAAGTTCACAGTATGTTGATGCCTTTTATTTGCCCTAATGAAGTTAATCTGTGTACCATGCTGCTTCGGTATTTCCAGGCACTTTCTCCTTTGCTTGTAGGGTAATGTTTTGGCTTACTTGATTACCTGCATTCTGCCACTGCTCATTGCGCTTTCCCTTTCAGTTACACTTTGCCGTTCTGACTTTTGCCTGTCATTTGTAGGGTATCAAAGAAGGATGGTATGATGGTGCGAGCATATATATTGCGGTTATCCTCGTTATAGTTGTTACAGGTACCTTGGTTGAAATTATGGTTTTCATATTTGTCTATTGTATTTTCCACTGTGTTCCCTTTTCAAGCGTAGTCCTCCATTCTGCTCTTGTTGTCTAGGCCTAATCTCTTAGGCTTGAAAGCTGAGTTTGATATACTGCCTAACTGTTTCTGATAAGATTCCATAGTTACTTCTTTGATGAGTTCTCCGTTTTTTCTTCTGCTTTTGTTTTAAGTTTTCTGGGCGAATTTTTGGTTTTCTAAAATATTATTGCATAAAGGGATAAGATCGGTTTTTGCTCAGTTCCTTCACAGTGATTGATCCTTGGTTGATTTTGTCTCTTTTTTGTTTTATAGCTGTTAGCGATTACCGCCAGTCTCTTCAGTTCCAAAATTTGAACGATGAAAAGAGAAATATACAGCTAGAGGTATGTACTTCTAGTAGTTAGTAAAATGTGAAGCTGCTTAGACCTTTCCACTGTTGTATTTTTGTTTACGAGTTTAACCTTGCACAGGTCATGAGAGGTGGGAGAGCAGTTAAAACTTCAATTTTTGATATTGTTGTTGGCGATATTGTACCTCTTCGAATAGGTGATCAGGTAAGTTTTTTTTTGCTAAAGAGTCATCTTTTACCTATGCTTATAAATTTTCATTCGCCCAATTGAATCAATAGCGACTTGTTTCACATAGGTGCCAGCTGATGGAGTCTTAATCAGCGGCCATTCTCTTGCCTTGGATGAATCTAGCATGACTGGTGAAAGCAAAATTGTGAGTTGTCTGCACTAGTGATATTATCTATTTGGTTGTAAAGTTGTCGATGGAGTTCGTTCTTATGCTTTATCCTGTTACAGGTTCACAAGGACCAAAAGGCACCCTTCTTGATGTCTGGTTGTAAAGTTGCTGATGGAGTTGGTACCATGCTGGTAGGGAACATTGTGCTTCTTTCATTTTGTTTGCTCTGCATCTTTGTCTTTATTCGATGTCTGCTTACTTGGTCAGTATCCTTATGGAAAAATCATGAGCATGAGTTCTCAAGTCAACTATGGATTCAGAATCACGAGAACATATAGTCACTTTAACACTACTGATAAGGACAAAAGAAGCTAAGAAGAACTCTCTGAAATTTTTTGTGGTTGAACCCAGATAGTAAACTTATTGCTCATTGGTCTTTGTTGGAGATGCGAAAATTTTCCCCTATGATTGCATTGATTCTACAATCTTAAATTTTCATGTTTACTCTTGTGTGCACTTGAAGTTGCTAGCAGGGTGTGCAGCTTTTCCTTGCGGTTCCAGCTAATTACTCCCAGTGTATACTTAGGCCTGAACTAATAGCATCTTTTAAAGAATGAGCGATATGTCTGGTTTCTATTTTCCTGCATATCTTCCCAGCATGATCTTCTTTCGCTTTTTGACACTTGTTATCCTGATTATGTGTCTGAATCTTTGCTCTCCATTTGGATATCCAACTATCTATGCCAGCTTGAGACTCATCTCGTACTAACAATTTATAGGTCACTGGAGTTGGAATCAATACGGAGTGGGGACTTCTGATGGCAAGTATCTCAGAGGATACGGGTGAAGAGACTCCATTGCAGGTTTTCTATCAGTTGTTCTTGCTTTAATGAACCAGCAGTACAAGATTTTGGAACCTTTGGATTAATATTGATCTAATGACGATAGGTGCGATTGAATGGAGTTGCAACTTTTATAGGAATTGTTGGTCTTGCAGTAGCTGTCTTAGTGCTTGTTGTTCTTCTGGCTCGGTAAGTTAAGCTATCATGTAGTACTGTCTTCAATTCTGTCTTGTGTTGATCCTGCTGATGTAGTATTCTGAATCAAAATCCTCAGATACTTCACTGGACATACAAAAGATGCGGATGGATCAGTCCAGTTTGTTGCAGGCCACACCAAATTCAGTACAGCTTTAGATGGGGTGGTCAAAATTATCACCATAGCAGTATGTTCAAATCCTTCATTTTTTTCTATATTTGTTCTCTTTGGAATACAGTTTTTGACTAACCCCAGTAAAATCCAGGTCACTATTGTAGTGGTTGCTGTACCTGAGGGACTTCCCTTGGCTGTTACCTTGACGTAAGTCGATGTCTGCTAAGTGCTGCATTAGTGATTACCTATTGCTGATGCTCTTTATCCCTCTTACTCATTTGCTCTTATCTTTGTTTCACTTTTCCGGTGTTCTGTTGCTTTCAGCCTGGCATATTCTATGCGAAAGATGATGGCAGATAAAGCCTTGGCAAGTATCAGTGTCCACATGTAATTTGCTTTTGTTTCCAAAAACTGTATTTCTGTGCAACTTCTAATTATATGGTCTACAGGTTCGTAGGCTCTCGGCATGTGAAACTATGGGTTCAGCAACAACAATCTGCAGTGACAAGACTGGAACGTTGACCTTGAATGAGGTTTGTACCATCTTGAAGTTGGTATACATTTGTTTGAGAAACAAGACTTACCAAATTACAAGAAAATGCAAAAAAAAAAAAAAAAACGTTATTGAAGAGGAGACATCTATTAAAATACTCGGGGCATAATATTGACAAACTGAGATCGAACTCCAAGCTGTGACCCCTGGGCTTTGCTGTCTATTATTAATTAATTAAAATTAAGATACTCGATCCAAAAAAGGCTTTTGTCTTCTAATTATGCATGGCCAATTCAACAATTGCAGATGACTGTAGTTGATGCTTGTGTTGGGAAAGGTAGAACAATTGACCCTTCAGAATTACATCCAGAAGCTAGGTCTTTGTTGTGCGAGGGTGTTGCTCACAATACCACAGGCAATGTTTTTGTTCCTAAGGTGAGTTTATCTTTCTGAATTAGGTCCCCATATCTCCACTTCCCTGCACGTTTAACCTCACCGAAAGTACTTTAAGAGGCAGCTGCACTTTCTTATTCTTAGTGAATATTTCCTCTCATTGGTGTTCTTTTGTAATTACTGCTTGGTAAGTACTTTCGTTTAATGTATGACGTAAATAAATAACATGGTCCCTTTTTTGTATGCTTCTTCTTTGAAATCGTAGTTGCCTTTTTGATACCTATACCCAAAACCTTCCGTGGCATTACTAGTACAATTTTTTTGGTAGAACTATTACATTTTTAGTTTTTTTTTTTTTTTTTTTTTTGCCATACATTTCTCTAGTTCTGCTTGCTGATGCTCTATGATATACAGCTAATTAGTCTGGACTTTGCCATGAATATTTCAGTAAAGATTTAACCGTATTAATATACTTTGACAGACTGGTGAGGATGTAGAAGTTACTGGATCACCCACTGAAAAGGCTATCCTTTCATGGGCAGTCAAGGTAGTCTTAATACATCAAGTTCTTTGATTATATTTCATCATTTTTGTATCCCGCTTATGCTTATGCTCGCGTTGGATTTGATCCCTCCAGTTAGGAATGAAGTTTGATGCAATCAGATCGGAGTCTAAGGTTCTCCATGTTTTCCCTTTTAACTCTGAGAAAAAGCGAGGTGGTGTTGCCGTGAAGACGGTAATTTCTCCGTTCCGACTTCTACTATGACTTCGTTTGGAAATGTTTCACTACCCCAACTGATTATCATATATCTACATGGACGTGTTTAATTATTTATTCAACTGCTAAATGTTCGGACAAATGATTTGAATGTTTAATAATGAGTAAGAATATGCAGAAGTTAACTTCATCATTAACACAAGTACTAATGACGTTCCATATTTGCAGCACATGGAAACATGTTAATTTCTCTGCTAACATGAATATCTTATTTGTGTATGTCGAACTACATTATGCTGTTGATTTACTTGCTTACCTTGACTCATGGCAGACTGATAACAGCATCCACATACATTGGAAGGGAGCAGCTGAAATAGTTCTTGCTTCATGCAGTGGATATCTAGACTTGAATGGTTGCGTGCAGTCCATTGATAATGATAAGGTACTTCCTTGGAAATGACTTGTCAGTCAATATGTTCCCAGATAAATAAACTAACGAACTCAAGTCTCAACTTATTGGCATTTGCATCTGAGTGCTTGATCATTCTTATTAATGCGCCTTCAAATCAGTGGCACACTACATGAACTTTTGTCTAAGAGGCAAGTAACCTTGACCACTGGAAGATGAGATGATACTCGAAATCACTTCAGAATATTGATGTTAAACACTTGAGATTTGTGAAGTGTGCTGTGGTTCCATCAACATTGTTTTCTCACCTGTTCTAAAGGCATTCTTGCATACAGATGCTAAAAGGGAGTTGATGTGCTGAATTACTAAGTACTAACTGCAGTCTCTCCCTTGCCAATTCTTTTTCTTTTTTCTTTTTGTTTCTGCGGCCATTTTACCAGTGGTCTAGCTGCCATCATTACTTGTTTGATTCACAAACAAAATTAACTGTAGATCTTCAATCATTCTGTTATCTGTTTTCTCTTAGTTTACTGGCTATGTTGGTGAAGTTGAAATATGCTGCAAATGTAATTTTCAATCTCTATGGATTTTGTCATGGCAAACATGTTGTGACCTTGGGAAATTACACTGATATGATTATTTGACTACTCCAACGCAGGAATATTTCAGGTCGGCCATTGATGACATGGCAGCACACAGCTTGCGTTGTGTTGCCATTGCTTACCGGTCATATGAATTGGAAAAAGTTCCCACTGATGATGAGGCGTTGGCAAAATGGGTTCTTCCTGAAGATAGCCTAGTGTTGCTTGCAATTGTTGGCATCAAGGTTTCTTATCTTGAAACAGCTCTATCAATATTTTGTCTGCTATTTCCGTTCTCTTCCATTGTCATAGTGACCATCTTGCACCATGAAAAGTGGGTGTAGACCCTCTTCCTCACCAACCGACACAATCACACACACTTGGAAGTTATTTCCCTAAAATGTTGTTTGTACTGGTACCCAACTGATGTGAGTTCCCTGTGCAGGATCCTTGCCGGCCAGGTGTTAAAGATGCAGTCCGAATATGTACTAGTGCTGGTGTAAAGGTTAGCTTGTTTTTGCTATTGTTTGAAATCATAATTGCATATAACTCAGCCAGTGAATATTTAAGTACCTAACTTCTTATTGGATAATTATGCTGTCCACTCTTTTCTTTTTCTTCTAAATGAACAAACACTGGTCCCCATTGGTAATATGCCTATTCATCTGTAGGTTCGGATGGTCACCGGGGACAATATTCAAACAGCTAGAGCAATAGCTTTAGAGTGTGGCATTTTAGGCTCCACCGCTGAGGCTAGCGAGCCAAATGTCATAGAAGGCAAGGTGTTTCGTGCATACTCGGAGAAAGAAAGAGAGCAGATTGCTCACAAAATAACGGTATGTAGCTTACGAGGTGGATCTTTATGGAAGATTAAGCATGGATTTGATAGTTTCTCTGTTGCAAGTTTCAGTTAATGGTAAGATCCAGTAATAATTCCTCATGTGCATTTTCGTGGTACTTTAGGTGATGGGAAGATCATCTCCTAATGACAAGCTTTTGCTTGTTCAAGCCTTGCGCAAGAGAGGGGAGGTTGTGGCTGTGACTGGTGATGGCACGAACGATGCTCCTGCACTCCACGAGGTTCGATGTCTGTTCTGTTTAAGCTGGCTATAGGCATTAAGATCCAAATACAATTCTGTAAAAAGTTATTACAACTCTGCGAGTTCTCTACATACTATGCAAATCCATTCTTGGTATTGTCACATTGAGGGTATCTGCTATGCTTGAGATAATTAGACAAAAATACATAATTCCTCTGGAGATGCGTGTATTGCTTCTTCCTTCAGCTTTTGTTTTGTTAGTTTTTGATTTTTTCTTTCTGCTAGTTTTTCCGTTTCTTCCTTCCCTATTCTCAGTTAGAGTTGCTTTCTTGCTTTGGCTAATTACTTACTTGTACTTTTATTTTGTCCAATTTCAGGCAGATATAGGCTTGTCAATGGGCATTCAAGGGACAGAAGTAGCTAAAGAAAGCTCAGACATCATAATACTCGATGACAATTTTGCTTCAGTTGTAAAGGTTGGTTGGAAATGCTATTCATATTAAGTAATGAAGTTGGATTAATGCCTTCCTAATTTGGGTGCCTACCTCTATCTTGCATCCATTTGTTCCATTGTTTCCCACATTCTATCTTGTCTGGATATCATGTAGGTTGTACGTTGGGGCCGTTCTGTCTATGCGAATATCCAGAAGTTCATCCAATTCCAACTCACTGTTAATGTCGCAGCTTTAGTGATTAATGTTGTGGCTGCCATCTCTTCTGGTGATGTACCCCTAAATGCAGTGCAGGTATTTCATCCATGTCTCTATTATGTATAGTTGTATATCTGCAACTCAATAGTATTGGGGAGGGTGGCCAGTTTGCATGAATTGGATAGTTGACCTGTAATAATGAGCAGTTTCTAAATTCTTGCTTTGATTACGTGCTTCAGCTTTTATGGGTTAATCTTATAATGGATACGCTTGGAGCACTGGCATTGGCAACCGAACCACCAACGGACCATCTTATGCACAGAACACCGGTTGGACGAAGGTTGGTATCTATCTTTTTATGGGTTCATCTTATATGTTAGTACACCTTTGCTGTGAATTTTTTTATATCGTTTTTAAACCCTTTTATTAAGTTAATAGCTTTCAGAACCTAGGATATATTTGTTGTCAATCGATAATGAAGATGACACCTGACTGTAATGATCTTTGAATTTGTAGGGAACCCCTGATTACAAACATCATGTGGAGAAACTTACTGATACAGGTGAGCAAAAAAATTGTGATGCCTCAGTTGTTTTGTTGTGCTCCAAGTTCTCCTGCGAAGATGAAATATAAGTAGATGAGCATTAGCATCTGGATTCCTACTGACTTTATTCATGATCTTTTAGGCGTCATACCAAGTTGTGGTGCTTCTTGTGCTCAACTTCTCTGGGATCTCCATTCTCGGGCTGGAACATGATACCGAGGAACATGCTACAGTTGTGAAGAATACCATGATTTTCAATGCTTTCGTGCTGTGCCAGGTAAGTTAAACTTTGACAAATCAGGGTTGCAGCTATTAAGAAGCCTGATAGCCTAACCCTTTTCTTTGTTACGTGACAGATATTCAATGAATTCAACGCACGAAAACCTGATGAAATCAATGTCTTTGATGGGGTAACCAAGAACAAATTGTTTATGGGCATAGTTGGATTTACTTTCGTTCTCCAGGTAATTAGAGAGTTCCTTGTTCTGTTAACTAAATTCATATTGTCTTCTTCCCCTAAATTGAATTGGCTATAACACTGTATAGATAATCCTGATCGAGGTCTCTGGGAAGTTCACAAAGACGGTGAGGCTAAATTGGAAGCTATGGCTCGTGTCAATGGCCATTGGCTTCGTCAGGTTAGTGTCTTAAGCAATAACTACCGGAACACAACCATCAAATGCTCTTTCCCTTTCCCGGATTCAGATTCTTAAGAAACTAATTGTCTCTTTTTTCCATCATATTTGCTTCTGCAGTTGGCCTCTTGCTGCAGTTGGAAAGCTAATCCCTGTTCCTGAAACTCCAGCCTCTGAATACTTCGTTAAGCCGTTGAGAAAGTTGAGAAATCGCGGCCCCAGCAGCAGCAGTAGTCAGGATCAGTAAATGAATCCACTGTCTTGATTGACGGAATGGCTTTTACGAGTGCATAATCGTGGAAAAGAGTAGATATTAACAGTAAATGTATATCCTTTAAATGTAAAGCTCTAATGATCAGCTCAAAGTGTAAAGGAATTTATCGTTTTTCGGTGCTCTCTGTATCTGCATTTGCTCCATTTAGGCTTCAGTAGTATTTTAGACTATAGTAGAAAATTGAAATGGCAGTTTTTAGTTGCCCACTATTATATCTGCCAGCAGGCCTTCCCACGCTTGAGTTGCCTTGCGTGGCTTACAAGTTACTCCTTTTGGCTAAAATATGTCTAGAGAACTACTTCTCAACGTTGCGTACGACCAAAGAAATTGTATTTACTCCTAGTATTTCCTTACAACTCGAGAAGATAAATAATTACAAGTTTCGCGTGATACATGTCACTAGCTAGATCAAAGGTTTTCTTGCAAAGATGGGCAACAAGGTCGTCGAACAACGGATAGTAATAAGAGTGGGCAATGTCAACATCGAGGTTTACTCTGAATAACAGTATGATCAGACTTGAATACCTCTATGTAATTCTAATCCTTGCAGTGTCTTTCCTATCTAAAGGCTAATACTTAAACAGGTTTTCCACATATCCTCATTCCCAAAATACAAGGTAGCACAACTATAAGTACGAAGAAACTACACGATTCTCATTGTGGTTGTATACAGTACAGAGAGGTGGGAAGAGAGGATACAAATAGTTTTTGAACTTGAACAAAATTTGGTTGCAGCTAGGAGCCACAAAGGGAATCCAATTAATTACCCTAGGCTAGCTGCAAGAGATACACATGGGGAGGTAAAAAGAGCATCATCTTAAAAAGCCGCAATGACGCCAGGCTCTTTGGTGCAATCAGTCCCCGATGAACTTGCGCTTCTTTGTTGTGTTCATGTATGGTCGAATCACCCACTCCGTCTGTGCTTCGGTCTGCTCCATCGTCCCTAGCTTTATCTGTCGGCCACCAAAGCGCCATATTATATTGCAGTTATGGTTACATGTCAAATACCGACGAACATTCACTCCTAAAAGAGCTTTGAACAGGAGTATCATTCTCCGGCCAAACATGGAGGGGAGATGAGGTAAAAGTCTATCAGCTCGTCTAAGGACAGACAACTTCTCTAAGGGGGATAGGCCAGTTCACAATGTGTATTCCTAGCTCATAATAATTGAATTAATGATGATAAGTAGGAACCAATCCGTTTGTATCTATCACACTTACTGATGCTTTGGCCCATTCCAACGCATCAGGCAGGAACCACAAGACCCAAGTTGATTCTGTAAGCAAGAGTTACCTGATAAAGCCGCATTTCAAAACGAGGACCAATCTCCCTAAGCTCGACGGACTTTGGACCGCCACGTTTTTCATAAACATGATGTCTGTACATATATCAATCATCAGGAGCAAATGTTAGGAGAAAATGAAAAACTCATGCATGAAGTGACAGACCTAATAACAGAAACGCAAATATGAGTGTTCCCAGTACATCTAACATGAATCAAACATTACAACATGAAATGATGATATACAGTCAAGTGAGCAGCAAATCATTCTCAAGGCGACATAATGAAAAAACAAAACAGCAGTGAAGGATAATATTAGCATTTTTTAATGATGTGCTATTATAAGCATTTTTAAGAAGTAAAGGGACCAATAATTCTGATAGTTAACTCACCTGAATGATATATAGTCTGATTGATTTGCAAAAGTGAGTATCCGCTTGGTATCTGGCTTTGGCACTGGGAAGAGATGCTTCAATATATTTGCTGTCCTTTCACCAAGCTGTCAATGACCAAAAAAAAAAAAAAAGAAGCCCATCAACACACTGGCCACAGTTGGTAATTGATTGAACATGGGGTGGCTATAATAGCATAAGTCCTCCAATTGCAATGCTCTAATCACATGTCATTATTAACAAGATGATGCAATAAGCATAAAACCAAAATTGTGAATCCCATTGTTTCAGGAAGAGGGTGGATCTTGAAATTGTCTAGGATACAGTCAAGCTTCATCATCAAGTTTTCAGTCAGAAGAAAGCTCAACAATACATGGGCTTCTATTCATGCACAAGAAAATGTCCCTTAGTTTCCTTCCCATGAAAGGAACATCGTCACACTGGCAACTTGAAAGTTAAATGACCAATCCGTAATCCATGTATAGCCAGATAGAGGAAACGCAACCAATCAAACCAGCCTGACAAGTAACAGAGAAGGAATATACAGTACCTTCGTATTGAAATTGTCTAGAATCAAGTGTGGATAAGCCTCAGACATCGTTCCAATTGCTTTCTTATCCTTAATATCATGTCTTGTAACCTGGGATTGGACTCTTAACAAGTATTAGAAGCACCCAATAAGACCCATGACAAGGTATTATCATCAGAATAAGTACAAAACACTTACCACATTGAGCAAACCAAAATAAGCAGTTGGCCCAAAAGGTAGATGGCTTATTATCATGCCATCGGGTACACCACGATGCTCATGAACTAAAATGACATCTGTAAAATCATGAGAACGGCAACTCTCGATAATTTCAGAAATAACCTGCACAAATGAAAAGTTATCACTTATATAAGATAAGTGATTAGCCAAAAATGAGAAACGAATTAATAGACAAGATTTGTTCCCTGCAACAGTTGCTTGTTCGGGACAATACTGATTCCTATAGCATTCAGATAATATGTAGGCTCCAAATTGAGTCCACACCACTAAAATGGGACTATTCTAGGTTCAAACAAATTTCTTATTCCTAAAAAGAGAATTTTTTATTCCTAAAAAGAGATTCTGCCTAATTTCCTACAGTTTCTCCCCACAAAGGAATTTGCCAACAAAGGTGGTTAGAATAGTCACAACAGACCTGGCCACCACGATTTATCCGCTCCGCATTTGGGAAAACGATCTTCAATTCCTGCAGGAAAAGAACCACTGCCAGCAATGAAAACCGAGGCACACAAGGGGTAAAGAGTATGATGAGTCAAGGAGTTGCACCACTAACCTTCACAAACTGTACAAGAGGTGCACTTGGATCACGGGAAGTAGTCAGCAGAATTTTAGGATCTTTCTCAGTTGCAGTCGCGTACTCATCATCAATATAACTCCTTGGGACTAAATTTCAGAAAAAGATGCATTAGACCGTCTCTTTACGTTCAAACTAAATAAACCCTAATCAGGATTCAGGAAGAACACACGACTCGCAAGAATTCTGCATCATTTCTAAGCATTACACTCGCAGGACCAACCGAAAAACTATTTAGCTACTAGCCCGGCTAATATCACCAGCCTGTTTTCTTCAACCAACTCCAAACCAGCAAGCAAATACCGGAACTATTAAATAGGAAGCTTACCGGCGGTTTTATCGTCTTCGAGATCGATTTCAGCGCGGAGCTCCGCTTCCACATTTCTGAGCTCGGTAGGAATCGGTTTTCCCTCTACAGAAACAGCAAACACAAATTGGAAAACAGTTGACACCACAGAACACGAAAAATCGGTATAGAGAAGAAAGAAAGAAAGAAAGGCAAATGGTAGTAACCTTGAAGAGCTTCTGCAATCTTGCGCTTGTTCTCATAACGGAGCCGCTCTTTCCCCTCTAAGCTCTTCCGGTACAGATACTCCCTCCTCAACCGAACGTTGCGACGAAGCATCGCTGCTTATACACTCAACAGACAAGCAATGCTTCTCTCTCTCTCTCCCTCTGGTGCCCGTTAGTGAAAGAAGCGAGGAGGGTTTTCGATTTTTAGGGTTTTTCTGTCTGGGAAGAACGTTAGTGAAAGAAGCGAGTTTTCATGACTCCGCAGGACCTGCTACTTTGTTTGACGCCTTCGCGATTTTAACCTTCTTTTTTTAAGTGGGCTGAATAGAATGTGCAAGGCAGATGAGGCCCAACTAATTTGGGCTGTGGGATTGTGGAAGCAGGCCCAATTCATTTTTTACCACTTCCGAAATTCAGCACGGAATTGTGACAAAATCTTCTTCATCCAAACGTTTCATTTTTGCATAATTGGATTTGCTATCGTCAATTTGAGAACAAAAACATAGCCAAATTTCTAGAGGTTATATTTGTCCAATTCGAAATCTTTTCTCCCTGTCTCCTTGTTTTCTACCTCTGGTTGAATATCCATAATCATGGGTTTAAAACCTATTAAATCCAAATGAAAAAGTGGAGTAATCTTTCCTAGGTTCCCGTCATCACCATTTTGTTTAAACGAGGCTCTAATTGAGTTTAAACATGCGTTCTCTTGTGCCTATCCATTAAGTTGGGTTATATTATATATCCTACCCAATTATATGGAAATAAACTATTATGGTAAACATGTCTTTTTGTTTTATAAGCGGTACATTGGCACTTATCAAACATTTTTAACATCATAATTACAAGGACATATTACGAGCATGGGATGATCATATATAAAAAGAAAGAAGAGAGTCGAGGATGACGAAGTGAAATTTTTTAGAAAAAATATTAGAGATTGTGCTATTGATTCTTAATCCAATTGACGAGTTTTATTATGAAGAAATATTGCATGCATTCACATATACCCAATGACGGAGCCACACACAAACTTGGGGGTGCATGGAAAAAATCCCAACAAGAAAAGTAAATAGGAAGATTTGAATCATTCACTTGTCAATAATGTATAGCCTTCCGTACCATCTCCATCAAATAGGTTTGGTGATCAAAATACATATTCTCTATAACTTTAAATAGCGATTTGTCGTAAACTTATAACTAAAATGTTTTTCGTTGTTCCACAAGAACGATTTTTCAAAATTGATTACCGATGAGTAGTTGAACAATGCATTGGTGACATATATCAAATCTCGTCGTGGTTCGTTGTAAGCGGTGCGCGCCAAACTATTATTTTGTAATAATATTATACGATTCTTGAGTATTGAGTTGATGACTTTTTATTTCGTGCAGAGTTGACTTTTTATTATGTAGTTTATATTTTCTTATGAAAAGACACCCCTTTAATTAATTTTCTAGCTCCGCCACTGCATATACACGCATGACTAAAATCACGACAGGCCCGATTCATCATAAATAACCTCTTGAATTCATTAGATTCAGCTCTTTATTCATGGTTACGCATTCATGTATCTATATTATCAGCAATCTTTTGCTACGACTGACAAGCTTATTAAAGGGCCTTCGGCGGCGGTGGTTCCTCATAATGCAGACCGACGCCGGCTAAGTCAAGGGCCTTCGGCGGCGGCGGTTCCTCGTAATGCAGACCGGCGCCGGCTAATTCAAGGGCCTTCGGCGGCGGCGGTTCCTCGTAATGCAGACCGGCGCCGGCTAATTCAAGGGCCTTCGGCGGCGGCGGTTCCTCGTAATGCAGACCGGCGCCGGCTAATTCAAGTGCCTTCGGCGGCGGTGGTTCCTCGTAATGCAGACCGGCTCCGGCTAATTCAAGGGGTTTCGGCGGCGGCGGTTCCTCGTAATTTAGACCGGCTCCGGCTAATTCAAGGGCCTTCGGCGGTGGTGGTTCCTCGTAATGGAGACCGGCGGCGGCGGTCGCCGCCTTTTCGAGCTGCAGAGCGACATCTCTGGCGGCAGTAGCGAAACGTTGTTGATCCAGTATGGTCGCCGAGAAGAGCAGAGCCAGCAGAAGAAGCGTGTTGTTTCCTTCCGCCATCAGGGAGCGTAGAAAAGACTGCAAAATGATGATTAAGATTAATTTCTTTGATTAATCAATAATATATTATTTGTGACGATATATAGAAGATTGAACAAATCACCAGTAATTACCTCACTCTGTCTTTTGCTGTAAAGTATGAGAAGTGAATATAATGAGAGAGAGGGGTGTGGTATTTATAATTATAGCCAAATGGTAAAGAGGCCAAATGGGAATTCTCAAAAGGGAATTTTGGGAACATTATGAAAAAATAAAAATTTATTTTGATAATTTTTCCTTGTATGAAATATTCCATTATCTCCAGATGGACGTTGCCATTTCTGTTCGATTTGTTTCCAAAATTGTTGATTACAATTTTTTTTATTACTTTCCCAAATTGTTGGTAACTTGCCCTCTTTGCATTCTCTATCCATTTTCACACAAAAATATCTCTATCCGTAAACAAATTATAACAAAAAAAATTACAATATTAATGAGGACGAAGTTAATATATAAGCATAAGTGCATTATAACTAATTTAATTTTTATTGAGTTCTTTCTACAATAAATATATTGAGTTTTTATATTTTGAGTTTTAATATTTTGATAGATATTAATTATCGAAGGAGACTAAAAAATGGTGATCAATCATGTCTATGCATAATACTTCGTTCCATATTTTTTTTAATTTTGTACCTTTCGTGCAAATAATTTTGTATCTTCAATATCAATCATGCTTCAAACACTTCTACTATGCTATAAAGCATTGGTGTTTTAATATACAATTTGAAGTTATACCATAACGTTCAACTATATAAATGGCTCGCGCTTTGCAACGAGATTTAAAAAATAAAACATGTATGACTCAATTATCTCATAAGAGGGGCTTTATCTTAATTTGAGTTCGATATATCTAGAAATTGAAGTACAATTTTAAATTTGTTAACCATTAACGATATGAAATAATTTTTTATTAAATAAGTGTGTATGAAGTATATAGCACAACATGGTGCCAAGGCGAGAACACTCTTGATATTTGCAAATTTTTTAGTAGAAATCAATCATTCTTTGCCGTTTGCATCCATAGAAATCATTAAATAATTCAACTTTAACTCAAACGAATTCATATAATTTTGGTCATCCAAATAACCTAACAACTAAATTCGGAAGGTTGTCCACTATGCAAAAACTAAACCAAATCGCTATTCGTTTATAGTCCTCTAAAGTTCTCTTCAACCAAGTGCTAAAGGAGCTAAAAAGAGTTTTAGGAGGCTAAATTGAGTATGATTTGGGCGTGGGACAAAACAAAGGGCACATGGATGGACCGACCCAAAGTTGTTAAACTCCTATCGGCCTTTGATTAATTGAACTCAGTCCGACCAAAGTCGGGCTTCAAAACAGCTTTCAGAAAGCCTCTGTTCTGACTCCTAAAGAGGTAGAAGACATAGTGATGGCAATGGGGCGGAGCGGGGCGGGTACCTCAATTCCCATGCCCCGCCCCACGCTACTACGGGTCGGGGCGGGTCGACCCACTCTTACATGTTGTTCAAAAAAAATACAAGTAAATTTTACTTTTTACAATAAAACGTAGGAAAAACACTTTAAGAATGAAAAATATTGATAATAGAATGGATAATTGAGCCTAACAAGTTGAAAGGTCGACTCTAACTAGTTGAAGAAAAGTCAAAATAGGAGAAATATGTATAGATATTGTAAAAAATTGAGATAAAATGAGTCTAGAACGGGGCGGGGCGGGGCAAGGCGGGTCGGAAGTAGATACCCATGCCCCGCCCCACGCTACTGCGGGTCGGGTAATACCCGCCCCATCGCGGGTCAGGTCGGGTAATACCCGTGGGGCGGGTTGAAATTGCCATCACTAAGAAGACAAGAGAGGGAAAGGAGGAGGGAGATGTTGGATGGATCATGAGAGGGTTGTATAAATATGTTTTATTTTGGGGAAAATAAGTTTAAAATAGATACATGTATGTAAATTATATTTCAGTCATTAAATTTTTTAATTGCTATCTTATTTGTATATATATATATATATATATTTAGAAAAAAGTATAAAACTACCACACACAAAAAAAGAGTATAAAACGGTTTATATGGGTCACACCCCCAGCAGGCCAATAAATTTCAAACCCCTTTGTTTGACCGGCTCAATGACTTAAACATGTTTGACAAGCTTGAACCTCTCTCACTTTTTAAAAATTTTGTTTTAATTATTTAACGGTTATGTGAATATTTGTTTTGAGTTTTCAGCTAACAAAACTCATTTCAGTATAACTATTGTCCGTTAGATTGCTATTTGAAGATAAATTTTTTATTTCATTGGGCGGCTCGAGCAGGGGATTGAAGCAGCAGAAGATCTCGTCGGTCGAATTGCTCATCAGCCACCAGCCGCCGATCTCGTCCCTGCCGACGACGGATGCTCCGGCGAAATCGCCGCGGAGATGGGCCGGAATTTGCTGTGGGCGTGACGTTATCATCGTCGTGCCGCCGCTGCAGAACGTGCAGATGGTGGAGGCGGCGTTGTGGACAAAATATATATTTTTTCTTCTTCTTTCTATCAGTGGACAAAATATATATATTTTTTGTTTTTTAATTAATGTAATAATGAGGTGGAAAATGTAAAAGATTATTTTTTTTATTTTTAATAATTTTTTAATTGCCACGTCACATATTTAACGGTCAATTATGAAAGTTGACTGCCACGTAAGCTAGAGTTAACAGAAATGGATGGAGAGTGACCAAACTTGAACCATTTAAATAATTTGAGTGACCAAGATTGGATTTAAATATTTCCAGTGACCAAACGTGAATGTTTTTTTGTAATCTCAGTGACCAACCACGCAATTAACCCGTTTGTTAATCAAGATTTTATCAATTTAATTTATGTAGTGTATAACTCCTGCGCCAGACCAAATTCCAAATTAACCATAGAACCAAGCCTTTATTCATCGTTACACCTGCATGTATATTAATTATTATCAGCAAAATCATTTGCTACGAGCTAGCGTCAGCTTAATTATTATTCAAGGGGTTTTGGTGGCGGTGGCTCCTCGTAATTTAGACCGACGCCTGCTATCTCTATCTCAAGGGGTTTTGGTGGCGGTGGCTCCTCGTAATTTAGACCGGCGCTGGCTGATTCAAGTGCTTTTGGTGGCGGCGGTTCCTCATAATGCAGATCGGCCCCGGCGGTCGCGGTATAGCAAAGATGATCGTCTTCGCAGCACAAGTCTGTCACCTGGTTGCAACACCACTCGCAAACCAAAGGCTGAAATTGCTGGTGATGACGGTGGCTGTGATGGGAAGGAGGCGGAGCCGCCGCCGCCGCCGTCGTTTCGAGCTGCAGAATGACGTCTCTGGCGGCACTAGCGCGACGGTGTTGACCCAGTATGGCCGCCGCCGAGAAGAGCAGAGCCAAGAGAAGAAGCTTGTTGTTTCCCGCCGCCATGGGAAGACTGCAGATGATTCAGATTAATTAATTTGTTTGATTAATGAATTAATTAATAATATATTATTTGTGACAAAAGAAGATTGAACATTTTAATTACTAGTAAAGTAATTACCTCTATCCCACTCTATGATCTTTTGCTGTGAAGAGTGAGAAGTGAATGAAATGAGGGAGAGGGGTGTGGTATTTATAGTCAAATGAAGAAGGGCAAAATGGGATTTGTCAAAAGTAGGCCTGTCAATTTGGTTTGGTTTGGTTAACCAAACCATTAAGTATGAAAAACCAAAAACCAAAAATCAAATTCCAAAAACCAAAATAAAAACCATTAAGGTTCTTATTGGTTTTTGGCAACCAAAAACCAATAAGGGGCTTAATGGTTTTGGTTTGAATAACCAAAAAACCAACATGTACTCATACACTCATATTTATTCTTATTTCCCTCCTTTTTATTGAATAAACGTCATAATAATGGTAAATGGCCATTGCAAATTATTGGTTGGCATGCGTATCAGAAGAAACAAAAAAACAAAAAATTGTTGATAAATAATTTTATTCTTATTGGTTTCTTAATGGTTTCTATTGGTTTTTCGGTTTTAACCAAACCAAAACCATTAAGTTGCTTATTGGTTTAAAACCAAAAAACTGAAACCATTAGCTTTCCAATTGGTTTGGTTTTGGTTAAAACCAAAAAATCAAAACCAAATGGACAGCCCTAGTCAAAAGAGGATTTTCGGATATGGGAAAATGATAATTATTGTTGATAATTTTTCCTTTTATGAAAGTATTCCATTATCTCCATTATCCTATTACGTTCGGATGAGATAGCATGTCTACCCTTAAAAGGATTGAAAAAATGACACCAGCGGTTAATTATAGGTTTTTAAGGTAATTATTTTAATAATCTGTATGAATTAAAAATATATATTAATTACTTTCCTTTTTTTAGTGTACTGGTAGTTGTATCAGTGCAATGATATTAGTGTACATGTGCAATAGTAGATGTATCAGTGCAATGGTAGTTTAAAAAAAGGAACGTAATTAATATGAGTTCAGTATACAGGTGCAATGGTAGTTGTATAAGTGCAATGATAGTTAAAAAAAGGAATATAATTAAGATGAGTTTTTAATTTTTAAAGATTATTAAATACAACACGTAATACAAAAAATAATTATAATTAATAGGTGTGTCATTATCATCTATCCATTGTTTCCCAAATTGTTGATAACTTTCCCTCTTTGCATGTTTTCATTATCATCTATCCATTTTAGCTACAACAAAAAAATCTCTATCCTTAAACTAATTGCAATATTGAGAAGACGAAGTTAATATACAAGCATAAGAGGATTATAGCTCATTTAAATCATATTCAATTCTTATATTTTATATATATTAAATCATATTTATAGTGGCTATATTTTGTTCGTCCTTATAAATACAATTATGGAAGGACTTCTTAAGGAGTGATCAATCATTTGAAACATCGGTATTTCACATTGAGATGGTGATGTCTGGCTCCTTAAAATAGAGTCCAGCATAGTACATTTTCCCTTATCCTTTAATTTTGTACGTAGATCTGCAGTAATACCGTCCATCTCCGCGAAAAGGAATATTGCAACAATCTTCTAATTCTATTTTTATTTTTTGGATTTTGCTCTGTTCATAATAGTAAAAACGAATTATTTATCTTTTACAATTAAATAAATGGCTCTACTTTGACACAAAAAATCACATCTTTAGGTACATTGTGAAAACAAGATTGAAAATAGTAAGAATTTGATGTCGAATTGAAAGTCGAGAATGAAAACATGTTTTATACTATACGATTTTAAAAACTCATATGAATTAAAAACACATATTAATTACTTTTCTTTTTCAGTGCAATGGTAGTTGTATCAGTGCAATGGTATTAGTGTACATGTGCAATGGTAGATGTATCAGTGCAATGATAGTTCCAAAAAAGGAACGTAATTAATATGAGTTCAGCATACATGTGCAATGGTAGTTGTATAAGTGCAATGGTAGTTAAAAAAAAAAAGGAATGTAATTAAGATGAAGTTTTAATTTCCAATGATTATTAAATACAATACGAATTTAATACAAAAATAACTATAATTAATAGGGGTGTCATTTTTCCAACCCCTTAGAAGGGTTAGCATGCTAACCGATCCCCAATTACCCCTAACCAACCACTATCCAAATAAAAAAAACACTACAAATGAATTAAAGTAGCTAAATTAGCCCGACCACTATTCACACGACCTCACGCAAGAACTTCATGTTATACTTCATTAGTAGGCTTTGTTCTGGCCAAATCAATTATGGTATGTTCGTTGTCCAAGTTTAAAGGTCATTACATATAGAAATTTACACACACAATGACTTACTACCTAACTGTATGCTAAGTATCTTTTCAAAAAAAAAAACTATTTGTTAAGTATCATTAGATTTGGTTCAATCTAGATTGGATGACCATCATTACTTGATTTCGTTATAGATTTTGTAATTTGTGTAAAAAAATTAGAAAAAATTATTTTATAAAAAACTATATTCGTATAACAAAGGTTAACGGTTATTGTAAAGCTTATTCTGTGTTCTAATATCACCAACCTTCATTTAAATTAAAGTATTTTCAATTCTAATTGACATATACATTTTTAGATAAACTGTAGCGAAGCACGGACCAATTATCTAGTACTAACATATTACCGCTACCGTATGTCAACTCTTAGCTCCCTTACTTTCTCCTCTCTTAACTACGCATATCTAAACACTATTTAGTGACAGATAGATAACCATATGTAGGGATGACAATTTCGACTTGACCCGATTTACCTGACCTGTTTGGCCTGTTTTGGGGCGGGTCAGACCCGAGGCGGGGCGGGGCGAGCATGGATATCTCTCATCGACCCGACCTGCCCTGAACCGCCCCAATCTTGACCCGTTCTTGCCTAAATTACATATAATCTTAGTCAAATTACTTAGGATTTTCCTTTTATTAGTTATTACATTATATGTTAGTTATAATAAAGTTGTAAATAAGTGAAAACTTCAATTTCTTCAATCATTTAACTACAGTTTATCATATTATGATTTCTTTCTTAGTTTTTTTAATGAAAATAACGAATATTTCTAATGTTTTTCACTTAAATTACATACACATTGGCTCGACCTGCCCCGTCCCGCCCCCGTGATAAATTACCCGACTTGGACCCGACCTGCCATGGAACGGATATGGATATCGAGATACCCGCCCCGGACCTGCCATTCTGCATCTAGTACCATTTTAAAGTTGCCCAACTTCTTTGGAGCGATCGAGAGAATCATATATGCTATCCGCCCATCTTCCATCACAATAAATCCCACTACTGGCCGGAATCAGTTCCCTTAATTTCCCCTGTTTCTCAACATGCATGCTCCCCAGATTCTCCGCCGGCCAACAGCGAATCCTATACATCGTCGTCATCAGTTTTTCGAATATCAATACTTCATTCACTCTGACGTTATATCGAGCTTTATACGATCCTTCATGCTGTCACCGTATATATTTCGTCCGCACTATAAATATCCCAACACCATGAACGGGAGCTAATCAACCCACAAATCAAATCCGTTAGCTATTTGGTAATTTGAGAGGGCAACGTACGTTCACAATGGAGAACGTTGTAGTAGCGGGCTCGACGACAGCTGCTGATCATGATCGAGGCGGCAGCTGGTGGTGTTGCTTCTCTCGACGACGGATGATCACAAGAGACGCGGAGGCAGCCAATCCCCACGGCCGTAAGATGGTGAGCACCAAAAGTAGTGTGGAACAAGGTGGTGGGTGCGATGTGTGTGTGGAGAACGATGATGTGTGCCAGTGTGATCATCGAAGTGGCGACGATGGCCAACACCGTCTTCATGAGCAGCCTAATGGCTCTTTTGCTCATGCTGTCATCAATATGATTGGAATGCTCATAGGTATCCATTCCTTTGTCATCTTTGATCCATTTTTTTATCCTCTTTTCTAAACTAACTGCTCGGTTTGAAAAAGGTTCATTCTAATCACTTTTTTACATAATTAAGCCCTCTCGAATGAAAGGCAACTCATGAGTTTGAAGTTTGCACATGCCGATCACCATTTTACGTGATTTAAAACAATGGTTAATGACATCAGTCATGAGGACTTGTACACGCGACTCAAAGACAAATCAGCTCAGATATCATATCATAAACCAACTAGTACCAATAACACGAATTGTTAGAATAGATATATGCATGTATGTTAATTGCAATATAGTCAAAATAGTTTTTCAAAACTTAACAACTTACGCTTTTACAGTTCTAAGTCACCGAAATGCTTCTACGTAGAATCACACTTTTCACTTACATGTGTAGTCAAAATCTATGCTTCAAAGTTTAGAAGCTTACGTTTTTACATGTGTAGTCAAATTTTGACTGCACTGGTTAACCGCTACTTTACACGTTTCACGTCTTATTAACACATACATACATGCAGGACTAGGACAACTATCAACTCCATACGCCCTGGAAAATGGCGGTTGGGCGTCGATATTCCTCCTCCTAGTCCTCGGACTCATCTGTACTTACACCTCCCACCTCCTCGGCAAATGCCTCCACATGTCCCCCAAGTCCCTGAGCTATGTCGACATCGGCCACCACGCCTTCGGATCCAAGGGCAAACTCCTAGTCTCCACCTTCATCTACCTCGAGATTTTCATGGCGCTCGTCTCCTACACCATCTCCCTCCACGACAACCTCGCCACCGTCTTTACTGGGACCTACATCCCGGCCACCGGTGTCATGTCTACCTCACAACTTCTCACCCTGGTTGCTGTCCTGGTAGCTCTACCCAGCTTGTGGATAAGAAACTTGTCTTCCATCTCGTTCTTATCCTCTGGCGGAATACTGATGTCTGGTGTCATCTTTAGCTGTGTTGTCTTCACGGCGGCGTTCGGAGGCGTGACACCTGATAACAACATACCGATGATTAGGGCAAGGAGTATTCCTTCAATTTCAGGGTTGTACGTCTTCAGTTACGGTGGTCACATTGTCTTCCCTGACTTGTACAAGTCCATGAAAGATCCTTCCAAGTTCACCAAGGTATCAATAGTTAGTTTTGCAGCTGTCACCGGACTTTATACGTCCATGGCCTTCTTGGGAGCCAAGATGTTCGGGCCAGGAGTGAGCTCGCAAATCACCCTTAGCCTCCCGCCACACCTCATCTTCACGAGAGTGGCCTTATGGGCCACCGTGATCACCCCCATGACCAAGTACGCTCTCGAGTTTGCGCCCTTTGCCATCCAGCTCGAGCGCATCTTGCCGAGCTGGATGGCACCACAGACCAAAACGATCGTCCGTGGCACGGTGGGCTCAGTGTTGCTGCTCGTGATCCTCACTCTTGCCCTTTC
Organism: Linum tenue; assembly: GCA_946122785.1. Taxonomy (NCBI): domain Eukaryota; kingdom Viridiplantae; phylum Streptophyta; class Magnoliopsida; order Malpighiales; family Linaceae; genus Linum; species Linum tenue. The sequence continues at coordinate 5,280,031 of CAMGYJ010000005.1, read as the reverse complement.
GGTGCCCTACTTCGAGCATGTGCTCGGCCTCACGGGGTCCCTTGTGAGCACTAGCATCTGTGTGGTGTTTCCATGCGCATTCTACTTGAAGATCTCTCGTGGGGAACTGGGACGGACTGTGCTAGTTTTGAATTGGGCCCTGATCGGGGTTGGGTGTGTTCTTGGAGCTAGCGGGACGATTTCTTCGTCCAAGTTATTGATAAACAGTCTTCGAAGAGCTCATCATCTTCACTCCTCTTAAGGCGCATACGAAATTATTTGTATGCGTTCATATACATATGAATGATCATGCATATAACAACTATGATGAAGTCGTTTATCACAGTCTTAATCAATAGTATTGAGTTTGAGAATGTGTTAGTGGACTAACTTATTTGTATGCGTTCAACTCGTTGTTTATTCCATAGCTCATACCAAAATCGTAAAAAGACACAACTACCTCGTATAATTTGAAAACAACTCTCACAATAAAATAAACTCAAAATTCTTAACCCATCGAAATCCTATAAACAAGAAATTCGTCTCCACATTACCAAGTAAATGGTATCTTAATCAACCAGAGAATCTCCTTTCCGGCTTCCACTATTATCAAAAGGTCGACCATGATCCTCATAATTTAACTCGAGTCCCTTGGATGATGCGCACTAGCCGTAGTTTAACCTAGGTTACGTGGAAGACCCAGAAACCGCCAACGAAGCTTCGTCTGAGCAAAGCCGGGAGGGAATCAGGAGCCAAATTTGCAATCATCCTTCATTGTTTGTACTATCCTCGTCTGGGTTACCAGTAGGCGTAGCTCTCAATAAACTTTGCATCGGCCAAAACGAAAATTTCTCGACCTCTGGCCCTGGACTAGACTGATTGTACTCTGCCCCCTGTTCTGTAACTCTGCTCTATATAAATACCAGCCAACATGAATCCTCCAACTCTGTAATTCTTGTTAAAGAAAGAAAACTTTATCGACAGAGAGAGAGAGAGGCAGATGGAAAGTATAATGGAAGAAGTGGTGATCGTCGGCGCCGGAATAGCAGGCCTGGCGACGGCTCTGGCGCTGAAGCGAGTTGGGATCCGAGCTCTGGTTCTTGAGAAGGCAGAGTGTCTCAGAACCACCGGATCCGCACTCAATCTCTTCCCCAATGCCTGGATTGCTCTCGACGCCTTGGGAGTCTCCCACAAGCTCACTCCCCTGTACCCTCCTCTGACCACCGGCTCCATCACCGATGTTTCCACCGGCGCCGTTCGGCAAATTTCTCTCACCGGACCTTTCTCGTAAGAGACTTTTTTTTTGTCCCCCAAACTTGTTTTTCAAATGAAGTTGAACAATCATGATGAGTTAACAAATTTTGGAATGCGTAGGGGAAAGAGGGAAGGACCCAGACCAGTTCACCGCAAAAAGCTGCTGGAGGCTCTGGCTGAGGAGCTCCCGCCTGATTCGATTCGATTCTCCTCTCAACTCGCTTCCATAGAAACCGAACAATTGCATTCAGCAAAAGACACTGCTTCTCTCGCAGTTGTGCATTTGAAGGACGGAACCACCATCAAGTCTAAGGTTTCATTTCTCTCTCTCTGCTCTGCTCTGTTTTCTTAGCTAGCCTCCCCTGTCTACCACGTCCTCTGTTTCTCCAATTCCTCGCACTCGCAGCCAGCCAACTGATGACCTTCTTAATTTCTGTTTTAATTTCAGGTTCTAATAGGGTGCGATGGATTGCATTCAGTGGTTGCAGAATGGCTAGGACTCTCAGCTCCTATCCACTCAGGCCGATCCGCGGCTCGTGGGTTATCGGTTTTCCCACAAGGCCATGGACTTGGAAGCTCTGTTCAGCAGTTTCTGGATGTAGGCAAAAGGGCCGGCGTTGTTCCCTTGAATGATAATGAAGTGTATTGGTTCATCACTTGCCAAGGTATAAAAAAAGAGAAATGATAGTTTTTTACACTATGAGACTTCTCTCTGGAGTGGTATTGAAGCTGGTTTATCATTGAATCTCTATCAACAATTTGAGTTAATGGGATCAAATTGGTTCTTGACATGACATGATATCAAAGCCTTCTATAACCGAGATATCTTCTGTTCGAATTCGACGACGATCATCTGTGTTAAATATATGACAAACTTCAATCTAATGTGAATTGACTTTCGTTTGAACACTAAGAGACACCTCCCTCACCCATCCATCTTCAGGAGACCACAGGACATACGACCCAAGCACAATCCAAAAGGAGGTACTCGAGCACCATGCCCCAAACTTCCCGTCAATCTACCTCGACGTGGTCCGCCACTCCGACCTTTGTTCCCTCTCGTGGGCGCCGCTGATGCTGAGGAATCCGTGGAACATCGTAGTTGGGAACGTGAGCAGAGGGAACGTCACGGTGGTCGGAGATGCGATGCACCCGATGACACCTGATCTGGGGCAGGGCGGGTGTTGTGCACTCGAGGATGCGGTGGTTTTGGGGAGGCACATCGGGAACTCCTTCTTGGCGAATGGGAAGTCAGTGGTGGCGGAGGAGGTGGCTCGAGCGTTGGGTGCGTACGTGAAGGAGCGGAAGTGGCGGGCGGCGGGGCTGGTGACGGCTTCGTATGTGTCCGGCTGGGTGCAGCAGAGCGGGAGGAATTGGTGGAGGCAGCTGCTGAGGGTTGTGTTCTACAGTTACTTGTTTGTTGTGCTTGCTAGGGGTGTCAATTTTGATTGCGGGAAGCTTCCGATTGCGAAGGCTGAGGAAGGGGAAGTGGAGGCGGAGTCGAGTAAGTTGGACTAGGGTTTGGACTTTGGAGTGGCACGGTGGTGAAGAAAGCGGAGTCGGAAGTTGAAATTATATCAATTTTTTTTTTTTTTTGGAATATAACTTGTTCGTGTTTGGAATTTCGTTTATAGTGATGAATTAATTTTATTGTAATTGAATGAAGGGAATTGGGTTTTATTACGGGTGGTAAAATTTGCTTATGCGCGACCTCAAAGTAGTGAGTTCAATTATGTGTACAAGCATACATAGTGGTTTATTAATATTTTTTTACTAAAACTTACTTTTGTCCTGAGCCAATATGGGTTGGGTTGGTTCCGACTTCCGCCTATGGGTGAAGATTTGTCGAGATATGCAATGTTTTGCATGTAACATTTTGAGCTTATAAAACTGTTGTAAAATGGGGAAAATTTTATTTGATTGGTTCTATATTTTTTTTATAGACATTGAACAATCCAATCTAAAAGTATCTTACAAAATAGAGATTTTCATATATTAGGAGTTAAATTGACTCACTGGATGTTTATGGACTAAAATTGCAAGTCCAATATGATATATTAGAAGACATTAATTTTCATATAAGGGAGTTAAATAGATGCATTTGGAATTTAAGAACTAAAAAGATCAAAATCTTAAATTGATATTTTAGTCAACATAAATTAAATTAATGGGTGAGGAAAATACTTTTGCAAAGACAAATGAATAGACACGTATTATACAACATGCTAACCAAGTAAGCATGACGGGGGCATGGGGTTCCGCCGTTTCGAGCATTTTAACCAGGCCCTGCTAGCAAAAATTGGGTGGCGAATCCTTCAGGACCCAAATTCCTTACTAGCCCAAGTTTATAAAGGCAAATACTTCCCGATGGGAAATTTTCTCCAAGCTCAGGCACGTTCGCGGCCTTCTTGGGGTTGGCAAAGCATTCTTTTTGGGCGGCAGTTGCTTGAACAGGGCCTACGTTGGCAGATTGGTAATGGGGAGTCTGCATCGTTGCTATTCTCAAATTGGATTCCGCAGATACATCCTGAGAAACCAGCATTTAATCCTCAGGTGTTGCCTGCCGGAGGTGACCCGGTGGTGGCGGATGTTATGGCCCAGGACGGGAATGGGGGGTGGTGTGCCAATAAGCTCAGTCAATGGTTTGACCCTCCCACCTGCCGTATGATTCAATCTATTCCTCTTCCGCGGCAAAATATGGTGGATAAACGGATCTGGCATGGCACGCCTGATGGTGTGTTCTCTGTCAAATCTGCGTATCATTTGGCCGTGGATCTAGCATGAAGGAACGGTGGTTGGAGGGATACGGTTAGTTGGATGGATAGAACCAGTTGGATTAGGCTGTGGGATGCTGATATTCCCCCCGAAATTAAAAGTCTTTGTTTGGCAAATTTTTCATCGCATCCTTCCTACCACTGAGGGGCTTATTGATAGAAGTGTTCCTGTCCTACCTCGTTGCCCGGTTTGCTGGGAGGCCTCGGAAACTTTGGAACATCTTTTCTTGGAGTGTCCGGTGGCTCGGGCTTTATGGGATTATTCAGGGCTTGAACATCTGGGCCAAGCATTGCCTCGCCATACTTTTTCTTTGTTTCTCAAACAGCTGTTTGCCTTAATCCATCAACCGCGCATGGTCATGGCTGTGGTAGCAGTTCTTTGGAGGATTTGGAAGTCCCGTAATTGGGTGGTATTTGAGGGGAAGCAGTTTGGGTTTCCGACCCTGATGCGGCAATTCCATCAGCAGTGTGAGGAACGGGACCGAACTAAATCTGATAAGACAGAGATGAGCCAAAGTCCTATTGTCCACCAACCAGGGGTGTCGGGGGGTACTTCGCTGGTGTGTATGTGGGATGGGGCTACTCGAGCTGGGTCTCACTCTGCGGGCGGGATGGTGCTCCTTGACCATCATAGGATGGTCCTCTGGGCGCAAGGGGTCCAATATCAGGTTATTGATGATCCTTTAGTGACGGAGGCGCTGGTCCTGCGGGATGCCCTCTTCTGGTGTGTGGCCAATGGAGTACAGGAAGTTTGCTTTGAAGGAGATTCCAAGATCATCGTGGATAAGATCAATCAAGCGAATGCTCGGGATAGCAGGATAGGGATGCTTTTGGATGAAATCTTGTAGTGTATGGGAAATCAGCCGGGGTTTAGTTTGCGGTTCGTTGGACGGAGGAACAATAGGGTAGCTCATGTTGTGGCTAGAAAGGCCCTTTCTTTGTACCCGTCTATGTGTCGCTCTTTTAATTTCCAGACCTGGCTGGTCTCCAGGATGTAACTTTGTCTATTCTTTGATCAATATATGATTATCTTTTGTAAAAAAAAAAAATCAAGAGAAATCATTGTTTAGTTTCTTCACCAACCACTATATAAATCAAATTTTTAAAATTCTCACATAGATGAAGTCTCCAATTTGGAGATTTTGTGCAGTAGAATCAATAAGCACTTTATTATTCATTACATAAAAATACTATTGATTATGTAAACTTACACAATGTTATCTTGTCGCTACACACATAAATTCAAAAAAATAAAATTTGATAAAAGAATTAATAAATACTTACATTTCCATATTCAAATTGCTCTTGATTTGCATGATTTGTGTCATATCCGGTATCCTTATTCACCAAATGTTTACAATAAATATCGCCATTGTCAATAAGTACAATGTGAACAAGAATCCAGTGACTAAAGATTTCAGATTTTCTTTTTTCTTTTTTTGCAGAGTTAATGTCGCGATTCACGATTGCTAGGAAGAGAGAGAGCATCAAAATCTTGGGTGAAGAAACTTGGTAGCTGGTGTTTTCATTTAAAAATAAAATAAGGGTGTGTTTGGATAAGTGGATTTTAAATGTAAGGTATTTGAAATATTAGCATTTGAAATGAATGTATTCGAAATATTAGCATTTGAAATACATGTAATTCAAATTCATTGTTTGGATACTCATTTGTAATTTGTTTGTATTTTGTATTTTATGATTTTCAATTTCAATTTTTAATTTTCTGGTCACTTACTACAAATTTTGGTAAATTACAGTTTGGTACCCAAAATTATTTTTTCTTACAATTTAGTACCTAAACTTTTAAAATTTTACAAAATGGTCCTGAAATTTTGATGGTAAAATTACATTTTGGTACCTTTATATGTTTTGCCTCACACTATAGTACCTAAACTTTTCATATTTTACAAATAGGTCCATTCTTTTGTTAGGAGGTATTTCAAATCACTAGTTGTTGAAATGTATTTGAAGTTGACAAAAAATACACTAGATATGTATTTGGAAATCACCCCATGAATTTGACACAAATCCAAATACCAAATGTAATTAATATCCAAACACATAATTTGGTATTTGGAAATCCAAATCACAAATACCAAATCCAAATCATTGTATCCAAACGCACCCTAAGGGTGCGTTTTGGATAAGTGTATTTTAAATGTAAGATATTTGAAATACTAGCATTTGAAATGGATGTATTTGAAGTATTAGCATTTGAAATACATGTAATTCAAATTCATTGTTTGGATACTCATTTGTAATTTGTTTGTATTTTTGTATTTATGATTTTCACTTTTAATTTTTAATTTGCTGGCCACTTACTACAAATTTTGGTAAATTACAGTTTGGTACCCGAAATTATTTTTTCTTACAATTTAGTACCTAAACTTTTAAAATTTTACAAAAAGGTCCTGAAATTTTGATGGTAAAATTACATTTTGGTACCTTTTTATGTTTTGCCTCACACTATAGTACCTAAACTTTTCATAATTTACAAATAGGTCCATTTTTTTGTTAGGAGGTATTTCAAATCACTAGTTGTTGAAATGTATTTGAAGTTGACAAAAAATACACTAGACATGTATTTGGAAATCACCCCATGAATTTGACACAAATCCAAATACCAAATGTAATTAATATCCAAACACATGATTTGGTATTTGAAAATCCAAATCACAAATACCAAATCCAAATCCTTGTATCCAAACGCACCCTAAAAGAATTTGGTAGGTGCTGTGATGAGTGTCAAAGTTTCCTTTGACTTCCGCATGGACATTATCTTTATCATGATTGATCTTCGTTGAAAAAACGCGCCTAAGAAAAGATGAAGAAGCAGCAGCCTCCTGTCTTAGACCAGCAACGAAACGATATGGACATTGCAGTTTCACACACAAAAACACTTTCTTTTCAAATCCCATGGCGACTCAAATCAACCCTTTAATCAACTTCACCTTGCTCCTCTCACTCAACTTGTTCTTCACACGGGCTTCGGGCAACAACGACACCGATCGAATCGCACTGCTGGAAATCAAGAACGGAATAACCAACGACCCAGATGGAGTTTTCAGCTCGTGGAACGATTCCCTCCATTTCTGCAGCTGGCCTGGTGTCCAATGCAGAAGTGATGATGACAGAGTCACATCCTTGTTGCTGTCAGAGCTTAACCTGGCAGGCACTCTGCCTCCACACATCGGCAACCTCAGCTTCCTCAGGTTCATCAACATCGAGAACAACACCTTCCATGGCCAAATCCCGCCACAAATCGGCAACCTGCTTCAACTCCAGCACTTCAACGCCACCAGGAACTCATTCACTGGCCCGATTCCAGCCAACTTAAGCCGTTGCTCCGAGCTCCGGATCCTGACGCTGGCCTCCAACAAGCTACAAGGAAATATCCCTGCAGAGCTCGGCTCTTTATCAAAGCTGGAGATACTCAGGATTGGGCAGAACTCTCTCACCGGATCGCTCCCGGCTTCCCTGGGAAACCTGTCGCAGCTTGTCAACTTCGGAGCAGCGTATAACGATCTGGTGGGACGAATTCCTGAAACCCTCGGTCGACTTTCGAGGCTGAACTTGATTGCAGTTGGCGTTAATCAACTTTCTGGTACAATTCCTCTGTCTCTGTACAATGTGTCATCCATCTACATCATGACATTTACTTTCAACAAGCTGGAAGGCAGGTTGCCTGAGAACCTAGGCCTCACTTTGAGGAACATAGGCTACTTTCACGTTTCCAGGAACAATCTAGTCGGGACGATCCCCGAATCGTTCTGCAATGCTTCAAAGCTAGTAGACATCAACATGAACATGAATCATTTCGAGGGCAGGATTCCGAACTGCCTTGGGAGTTGGGGAGGACTTCTGGCGCTAGAGGTTGCTGGTAACAATCTCGGTTACAATTCGACAGGCGATTTCGATTTCCTGACATCGTTGGCGAACAGCAGTCAGCTGGATAGCATAGGTCTGGACATGAACAACCTAGGAGGCGAACTTCCTCGATCTGTTGGAAATCTTTCATCAACCCAGTTTGAGAGGTTGAACATTGCTTCCAACCAGATCAGTGGTGTTATGCCGGAAGAGCTAAAGAATCTAGTTGGATTGACAGAGTTGGAGCTGCAGTCAAACCTTCTTAAAGGGCCACTTCCTTCATTTTTGGGCAAGCTCTGGAATTTACAGCGACTCAGCTTGCAAGGGAATGAATTCTCTGGCCGCATTCCTGACTCCATAGGGAATCTACAACGACTGTTCGACCTCGACCTGTCGTGGAACAGGCTGGAAGGTCTCATTCCAGCTGGTCTTGGAAATTGCTTGAGTCTAACTTCCATCGACATTTCCTACAATAATCTCAATGGAGAAATACCTGCAAAGTTGATGAACATATCTTCCTCATTAGCCAAATTGCTCAACTTGTCCCACAATTCGCTTAGCGGTAAGCTACCTCCCGAGATAGGGAAGCTGGCTAGTCTGAATACAATGGATATCTCTCACAATAACCTGTCCGGTGAGATTCCTAGCACGATCGGGAATTGCGAGAGCATGGAGCATCTGTTCATGCAGTGGAATTCCTTCGACAAGGGCGTTCCTTCGTCGTTGGCTTCCATGAAAGGCCTCAGGGAACTTGACCTCTCCCACAACAGTTTGACTGGAGAAATCCCACAGCAGTTGCAGGATGTAAAGGTCTTCCAGCATCTGAACCTTTCTTTCAACAACCTCCACGGTGAAGTGCCAAGTGGAGGGATATTTGCAAATGCTACTGCCATTTCTATAATGGGAAATCCTCTGCTTTGTGGCGGTGTCATGGACCTCCATCTTCCCAAATGCACAACGCGACCAGCATCTTCTTCTAGTCGTAGTTCAGTAAATCGCAGGGTTAAGCTCGCGGTCATAGTGGTTTCTGTATCTCTATCCCTTCTGCTGTTGCTAGTCTTTCTTTTGCTTTACAGGAACAAAAGATGGAAGGAGCAGGAATCCGTTGAGGAACCAAAATTGGAGCAATTTGTGAGGGTTTCTTACAACGACCTGCACAAAGCGACCAATGGATTCTCTCCCAACAATGTAGCAGGTTCTGGCGGGTTTGGTACAGTCTATAAAGGGAAGCTTGATCAAGTGGAAACACCGGTCGCGATTAAGGTACTCAACCTGCAACACGATCGAGCTTACACGAGCTTAGCCGCGGAATGCAATGCATTGAGGAGCATTCGTCACCGAAACCTTGTAAAGGTTGTGTCTTTCTGCTCCAGTACGGACCACAGTGGCAACGAATTCAAGGCCTTAGTGTTCGAGTACATGGAGAATGGAAGTCTAGAGAATTGGCTGCACGAGATGCCACAAGTCGATGGTGTCCATCGATCGAACAACAAGTTGAATCTGGTTCGAAGGTTGAACATTGCAGTAGATGTGGGATCAGCAATGCACTACCTCCACGATCACTGCGAGACCCCAATCGTTCATTGCGATTTGAAGCCTAGCAATGTTCTGCTGGATGCTGACATGGTGGGACGTGTTAGCGATTTCGGTCAGGCAAGACTCGTTTCGTCGTGGGACGGATTATCTCAAAGCAACACGAGCACAACAACAGGGGTGAAGGGAACCGTTGGTTATGCTGCTCCAGGTAATTTCCTAGTTTCGTCGCTAAAAGTCCAAAACTGTTGTTCATGATAGTCTGTTGACGAAACTAAAATCTGTTGGGTAAACTGCAGAATATGGGATGGGTTCTGCAGTGTCGAAGCAAGGCGATGTGTACAGTTACGGGATCCTTGTACTGGAAATGTTCACAGGAAAAAGACCGACCGATGAAATGTTCAGAGACGGGACGAATCTCCATGATTATGTTAAGGCCGCGACTGCTACCGGAGACAACAATGTCATCACCTTGGTGGGAAATTCGTTTCTTTTCTCCATGGAGGACGAGGACGAAGAAGGCAAGAGGTGTTTAATGTCTGTGCTTGAAGTTGGGATGGCCTGCTCAGCTGAATCCCCTGGAGAACGGATGAACATGGCGGATGCCACTAGAAGATTGAAATCCATCAGGGATCTGTATGTAACAGTACAGATGAACCAGGAAGTTGACGTCGGTTAGGGATGCTTTTATATACAACCTCTAAAGTTAGGTACTAAATCTGCAACGAAACTAAAATTTATATGGCACCCGATACTATTTATTTAACCAAATAAAGGAACCAAACCAAAGCGGCCAAGATGAATATTCCGGTTCGGTGAGTTGACCTAACCAAACTCGGTAATCCGTGTACCCGTGTCGAAATCGAAAGACTTCGGCCTTCAGGAGGAGGGAGGAGGACGACATAGTCACCTCTTTCAGAATTCAAACCCTGGAACTACAGAGGGAACGTCTTCGATTTTCATGCAAGAAATAGCAAATCCAGAACCGTTTTGCTGAAATTTCAGGTAAGGCGAACATGGGTGGGTTTCACCTCAGAGCATTTGTAATTAGTTTCCTTCATCTGATCTCCGCATTGTGTTCGCCGTTAGGGTTCCAGCAATTTTTTAGGGTGTTTGCCGTATCTACGTGATTACGGGGACGAGATCTCCTTGTATAAAGGATTCCTAATTCATTCCTAAAATATATACTGCTCATGGAAACCCAGTTTCGCTTCATGCTAGTCTGGGGAAATCATGGTTGAATCCTTTCATAAGCTGTCGAGATTTTGTTTTTATGTGATTTCGACCTTGCCCTGAATTCTTCTGCTATATGACTTGTGGTGTGTCGATGCTGAAGATGTCGGCTTTCGAGAATGTGGTTGGTGGGAAGCTGAAGCTGAAGGGCAAGGCTCTGGATGTGAAGGCTGGTGGAACAAAGAAGAAGAAGAAGCATAAGAAAGTGCGGGACGAGGTTTCTCAGGTCATTGAAAGTGAGCTCTCAGCAGCATCAGGTTAGAAATATCTCCGCTTGTCAGCGTGAGCATTAATTTCGTTTCTCGATTCTGTTTCTGTATTGTGATCTACGATTTTGCTTCAGCAATTCTCTCTTATGGATGGGAGAAGGGAGTGATGAATGTATAATGCTGTAAATGCCTAGTATGCAGCTGGTCTCTTATTTTTACCATGTAGTGCATGGGTGTTTATATGTGGAAGAAACAATAGATCTATTTATGCTGCGCGAGTAACTTTCATATGAGTGGTAAAGGGATTAGGCCAAATAGATGGGCATCAATACATTGTTGGGCTGCAGATTCCGCATCATGTTCTACTGCTCTTATCCTGATGGGCAGAAATGCTTCGTGCTATCTTGTTTATATACGTGATCACCTGCTATTGAATGTGGCTCTTGAAACATCGGCAGATTCTGAAAATAGCTTTGCGTGCATCCAAAAGGTCTTTCCAATGGCTTTAAACTGCTTACTTCAACTTTGTTGTCCCTGAACATGGGTCCAAACCGAGTTTGGGGATTTACAGTTGCGATTCAGTGATTGGATTCTTGATGCTAAACATTTTGAGATCACTTGACAGGTAAAGCTGTTGAAGAATCAAGTGATGTCAATGAAGAAGTCGCAGAAGACACCAGCAAATTGAACAACGAAGACAAGTCTGAGTCTTACAAGGACCATTTAACTGCTGCAGAGAAACGATATATAGAGCAGAGAGAGAGGCTGGACCGACACAAGATGGCGAAAGAAGCCAACAAATCACATAGGGACAGGATCCAAGGTTTCAATCAGTATCTGGCTAATATGAGCGAGCACTACGACATTCCTAAAGTCGGGCCTGGCTGAAAGGAACCACACTTGTTCTGGGTCAATCAATGTTCACTGGTGTTTTCGGTCAATGTTCTCACCGTGGTGCCAAGGTCATCTGGTGGTTGTGTAAAACAACCGGTGTTATATTTTCTACACTCATCAGTGTCTGTAGAAATGTATTATTATGTGATTTGTTTCTTCTAAATGCATGGATCAATATACTGGAACTCTTTTAGCTTAGAACCCCCACTTATCTGGAAACTACTCGTCCTTTCTCCAAGTTAGTTGTCTTGTTCTTCAAGGCGAAATGGTTGGTGGATGGATTTACCTCGTGCTATCTTTCACTGCAAGACTAAAACGTTTGTTTGATGAGCCTCCAAGGCTCCAACTAGTTATTTTGGCAGGTCGATTGATGAAAATAGTGGATCGTGAAATAGATAATGAAGCCCTTTCCCCAATCCAGATGCCTTCTGCCCAGGTTGACCATAATGAATCTCTGGAGCACAAAGAAAGACTGATCTAGGAGGGTTAATCTGACTGTAATATAAACTGATGATACGGTTGAGTTGCAAGATTCGGCTCAGTGGATGGATTCCACGCTTTACATAGTCGAATCTAAGCATGAATTACGTATCAAGAGTCCGAATAAGCATATTTCGTTATACACCACTTGGTTGCTAGAAAATTGGACTTATTAGTCTCAAACTAGAGCAGATCTTGTGTACACTGAACAGTTTTCACGTACCTAGAAGAAAGACTGCCTCCAGTAGTCCCGTTTGAATACCAATATAAGGTTCGAGAAATCAGAAAACAAAGTTGACAACGTCGGGATAAAGGCACGACGTTCTACTACATGCGCCAAGGATCATCTGTTTTCCCTTTAATATGTGAAATAACCAGTCCCGATACAACTAGGCACCAAAAACACAGAAGCCCTTATTGTGGTAAATACACGAAAGGTGGAGCGGAGCAGTGGCACTTCTCTGGTCTCTTTGTTGCTGCTCAAAAGGAACTCTCAAAAAATCAACCTTAATAACAATACAGAATACTAGGCTACCATACCTCATCCATCCTTACCCTCACAGCTATAAACTTCATAGGCACAACAAAATAATCCCTCCCCCTGGCCCTCTCCCAAAGTGCTGCGGACGAAGCTACCGAGTTCTGACCGCTTTCTCTAGACGCTGAAATAAATAGAAACCAAGTCTGCAGAGCATAGCGCTACCACTTGGAGGCTCCAGGCAGATAAGAAGCCAAAACCTCCCAAAGATGCAACTGAATCACCGGGTCTCATCTTCCAGAGCACGGAAACCAGCAGTGAGATCATCGTGCAACTTCTGGAATTTGGCCACCAATGCAGGTTCTCCCTCGGCCGGATCCTCAAACTTCTGAGACCTGCATATGTATCGAGTGTATAACTTATTACAACACTAACTGGTGCAACACTAAACAGCACAGCAGAAAGTTGTCCACGGTTTGTTCCGTAGGTAATCGACTACAGCATTAAAGAAACTTACACTAAGCGGTAGAAAAGATCGCCCAACCGATGCTTGATAAGAGTGTATGAGATCTTCTGACCATCCATACCAGCTCCTTTCTCCACAGACTGCAGGCAGAAATTCCCCACAGAAAAAAAAAAAGATTGATTTGGGGAACAAAACAGTGCTACATTCACAAGCCCACAGCACTCCAGGAAGTAAGGAATCAAGAAATTATTCTTCGTATATAACTGAGAGGGAAATTCAATGGAATAGTTTACCTGATTGGCCAAGTTGTAGAAGTGAATGATGTTGCGCATCATCCAAACAGATTTGTAGAAAGGACAGAACTTGTCATACCTAGCACACGCACAAAGAAAAAACTCAATTATTAGGGGGAAATGAGAAAAGGATCACAAAAGAGCTGACCAGACTGTTGGACTGATCAACCTTAGGGATAGTACAAGTGAACTTACGGGGTGAATGCATTCTGAGCAAGATAATCTTCCCTCAGCAGCTTAGCAGTCTCTAACGTAATCTTATCTCCTTCAGCCAAAGCATCCTTACCAACAAGCTGCAACAAACAGGATACAAAGAACTCATTCTCAATGAACATAATGTATAATTTAAAGGAAGCAAAACGGGACTGAAAGCAGTAGCAAAGAGTTGATCCCCAAGCCCCCGTCAGCTATAACAAGAGGTATTTTTTATAAGTATAACAAGAGGATTTTCTACTAAGAACGGAAGCTTATAATCCTAAACACAGGCAAAAGTTCGGGAAGAAACGAGGTTTAAGTTACAGAACATATTTCTTGCTGATGTGGAGGAATCTTTGCTTCTACCTATCTGATTTGGTACACTAGAATACTTTCGTCTCAGTAACTAATGCAGGACAACTCTTTGCACGACTATGCAAAACATGTGGCCCTCAAACATACCTGCACAATTTCATTCAAGTCATCTTCTCTTTGCAGCACTTCTCTGGCCTTGGTTCTAATGTTGATAAAATCGGAATCAAACTGCTCGTAGAAAGGTTCCAGCGCCTAAACAATGAAGAAATTTTGAATTAACATGCATAAAGATTGTAGAGAAAGATACACGAAACCATAAATAGAGCACCGATTCATACAGAATAACATCCAGAAGATAAAAACATACCGTAGAGTACTTAGAATAGGAAATAAGCCAGTTTACAGAAGGGAAATGTTTCCTCTGTGCAAGTTTCTTGTCCAGACCCCAGAAAACCTGCAAGTAACATTTAATTAGATCTTCACTAGGCGTCAAAAACAACAAAAGTAGAGTGGGAGAGGAGGGCATCAACTGACAAGCAGGATAGGAGAGCTCATTGTTAATTTTCACTGGCTTGTATCTTAAAACAAAAAAGGAACCACTCTAAGTTTCTTGGTAGCCATCCATCCCATGAGGTTTATGTTTGGATAAAGTTTTGGGTAAAACAATCAATTGAGCCAATTATTGACAAGAAATTTCCCTCCAAACCATCCAATTCAACTGACAGGTACTTAGGATTTTATTTCATTGTATAGAACATAAGCTTTGTCAAACTAGGAAGAACTGATCTATCATCCTTTTCAAAAGCTCATGCACTGCAAGAAGATCCTAAGCCACAAAAGCCAAAAATATTGATACAAATGATGGTCTGCAATATTTTTCACAGCATATCACAGATTATAATGGTTATGGTTGAAATTAAATTTCACCTGACCACCCTATACTGAAGTTATGAATGAACTTCTAATGTAAGCCGTAAACTAGGTTGAAACTTCAAGCACTGATCGCACCGATTCTCAAACCATTATATGGCCAACAGTGCCGAAAACCCTTCATTTTTACAAATATTTCAATCACACTTTAAATGAGCAACATAAGTATTCATATTCACCTGGACGATACTGAGCGTAGCAGATGTGACAGGATCAGAAAAATCTCCTCCAGGCGGTGAAACAGCACCAACAATTGTGACACTGCCAGTACGCTCCGGCCCACCAAGGCATTTTACCTTACCAGCACGTTCATAAAATGAAGCAAGACGTGCCGCCAAATAAGCAGGATATCCACTATCCGCAGGCATTTCAGCCTATAAAAGAAATAAAGAATAAGTGGTTTAGTTTAGGCAAACGACAAGTTCAACATGAAAGACGTACACTCTCGAAAACAGTAGATAGAAAGTGAACATGAGCTCGGTGCCCACACAGGACAAGTATAATGATGATCCCAATCCAATTGTTATAATGATGATCTCACTCTAAAGAGATTCATGATATCTAAAGAACCAAAGACAGCTAAAAGGGGACTAACCAATCGTCCAGAAATTTCACGCAGTGCTTCTGCCCATCGTGAAGTAGAATCTGCCATCATACTCACATTGTACCCCATATCTCTGAAGTATTCAGCAATAGTAATTCCTGTCCAAATAAAATATTGATCATTTAGCTAAATTGCTGGGAAGGTACCAATGAAGCACATTCAAGTGGAAATAGTTTCACTTTTTTACAGAACACAGATGACATTTGTGTTTCTTATTTAAAGATTGTAGACCGGCAAATTTCTTAGGGTTCCATGACAATACAATGAAGAGGGGAAAAAGACTTCATTAATCCATTAGCTATTCCTCTCCCTCCGTAAAGAATCAATCAGAACTGTACCTGTATAAATTGAAGCCTCACGAGCAGCGACAGGCATGTTTGAGGTATTGGCAACAAGTGTTGTACGCTTCATCACAGATTCCTCACGGCCATCAGGCAATGTCATAGTCAATTGTGGGAAATCCATAAGCACCTGAGTTTATAGCCATTCTTAGAATACTGGTGCATGTAAACATACAGATACAGATATTTAGATATATGACACATACCTCAGCCATTTCATTTCCTCTCTCCCCACATCCAACGTACACAACAGTATCAGAATTCGAGTACTGCACAGTAAATGCATTTTGTTATCGTCTGAGTTATGATATAAACTATTAACTAAAGCAAATCACATATAATCAGTCACATGATTTTAACCTTGGAAAGTGCTTGACTAATGACAGTTTTGCCACATCCGAATGCCCCGGGAATGGCACAAGTTCCACCAAGCACAGAAGGGAAAAGAGCATCAAGGACACGCTGGTGCAACATATTCAACAGAATCATGAGGGTTCACATTGTGCAAGTTTAAAGATGAAGAGAAAACAAAATGCACGGTTGGTTACTACCTGCCCAGTGAGGAGAGGGGTATCAGCAGCAAGCTTTGATGCAACAGGTCTTGGTGTACGAACCGGCCAGGTCTATAGATAAAAACATACAGCATAACACATAAGATTCATTTCACAAGAGCTGCAAACTAAAACTAACTTGCATCACAAATGAGAAACCTGAAGCATGGTGAACTTCTTCTTTTCACCCTGAAACTCAAGCTCCAACACAGTATCCTGCAACCAAGAGAGCAAATAGACCAAGGTCCATTAGGAAACATAAACATTCAGTAATGAAAAACAGAAATGGCAACCCTAAGTGTGGACTGAAGAAACTTAACTATGGACATTTCCCAGTTATTTCAACGTTAATAAGAAAGAGGGGTTTATTGCATATACAGGTAATAATCACGGTTGCCCATATATCAGTAGAAACTACCTTCAGTGAATATTGACCAGGAGGTGCAATGTAGGAAATCTTTCCCATGGCATCTGGAGGGAGGGCCACGTGATGCTGCATAAGGCTGTTCTCGAAAACAGTCTGAATTACAAAAAGAACACAGTTACATAATGAGAACCAGCAATTAAAAAGCACAAACTAAAATGAGCAGCTAGAGTCCCCCTGCAGATTGAATCTACAGAGCAGAAGGCTAGTGGTAAAACTCACAGCATATAAGTCCCCACCAGTCAAAAGATCTCCCTCGCCTGCCAAAATGAGATAGAGGAAGAGAGCACTCTTAAGAATTAAATGCACAATGTCTTAACAGTAAGCAAGTTTCCAGGTCCAGAAATTACCTAATTTTTTAGGCTGGAATTCCCAAAGCGTGTCTTTGTCAAGAGCGGGGACAGAAACACCACGAGGAATATACACATCCCCGGATCTCTTTGCAATAGTTTTCAGAGGCCTCTGTTTCCATAGAACAGATAAATCACACGATTTCCACCAAAGTTTACATATTGTTATGAGAAAATATGCGAAAAGCCTATATCTGAAAGATCAGAAACTTGAATCTTGACAAAGACGAGGGTATCAGGGATCAAACCTGAATTCCGTCGAATATATTCCCCAATATTCCTGGTCCTAGCTCCACAGATAGAGGCTGGAAAATAAACATTACCATTACAATCCAAACTACAACAACATTGGTGAGGTCAAGCTATAACTGAAACATTACCTTGCGAGTCCTAAGAACAGGGTCATTGACCATCAAACCAGCTGTTTCCTCGTACACTGAAACCAAAGAGCAAACGTTTAGTGCCAAGTGCTCCAAGGCACTCCGAAGATTTTCAGTGGACCAACAAAACTCGAGAAATAATGGCCATAGAAGTTTTCTCGCGACACCACTCTTGCGAAAGAAAAGAAGGAAGCATAATTTGACAAGGTGCATATGATGCAAACAGGACTAAAACGTAATGGTAAAAAACTGAAAGCCAACAGGGAGATAGAAATAAATTCCGAACCTTGAATTGTGGCTGAATTCCCTTCCAACCGAATGATTTCCCCAATCAGATTGTCATGACCAACACGAACCAGTTCATACATAGCAGCACCAGCCATCCCATCTGCAATGACGACAGGCCCGGATACCTAGGAGAACAAGTATCATGTTAAAAGGAAGGAAAAAATTGAAACAAGGCAATTCAACCAGCTAGTAACTGATACAAAAAACAAAATCGAGATAGAACATCTGCTCAAAAGGTGATAGGAGAGTGCCGAGCCCAGCAACATAAATCAGTAACAAAACAAAAAGATACAGAAATTTGACTGTCATAGCAACAGTGGCAACAGAAGTAACATCATCATCGTAGTCCCATTTGTCTCCCACACTACAGAGGAAAAGTTGTACTCAAACACCAACTAAAAGTACTCAAACAGCAAAGAAAAAGACACCTTATAAGCTACCATTCAAGAATGGCAATGTAATGCCCAGCAAAGGACTAGCCAAAGTTTTCTTTGTTTATACCTTCTTATATGCTTCTTTAGAGTATAGCTTTTCACTTTTGGTGAGAGGGTCACAAAAGGGGAAAGACGAGAGGGACTTTTAACTTAATTTTGCATCATAACTTCCTTTTTTTCCTTCCAGAGGTTGATTGGCCATGAAAGTGAACCAGTCAGTCCAAACTGCAGCACCTATCCCCAACGCCAAGCTTCTATACGTCACAACAAACAGAAACAAGTATGCCTAACAGAAACAACCAAAATTTGCCTCGTCAAGAGCTTCTGCTGAATCCATTTTCGATCTCCTTCGCGACCGACTCCACAGAGCACGAGTGGACCAGATACTAACAGTTACAGATAACACAATCAACGGATCGGAAAGGTTCACAACTTGATCCGTGCGATCACACAATTCCGTCCACAAATAAGATCCAAATGTCCATCCACTCAAACAAGCCACGAAGCATTTGACAAACTCGATCTCAATTGCAATAAAACAATCACGTCGATGCAGCAACGAAATCAAATCGATCTGGACCAATTCACTTCAAATCCAATGCCGACGAGATCAAAGCAGGAGAAATGAGCGAAACAGTACCTTCCGGACGTATCCGTACTCACTCTCCTTCTCGGAGTCCTCGAAGGTCGTCAATCTTGCTCCGTATACTGACGGCATCTTCTGCAACAGAAAGAAAACCGTAAGAGAAACCCGAGAAGACGAAGAAGGCTCCGATCCCGATCGAGCGAAAGCAAAACCTAATGTTC
This sequence comes from Linum tenue, assembly GCA_946122785.1. Classification (NCBI taxonomy): domain Eukaryota; kingdom Viridiplantae; phylum Streptophyta; class Magnoliopsida; order Malpighiales; family Linaceae; genus Linum; species Linum tenue. The sequence continues at coordinate 5,260,952 of CAMGYJ010000005.1, read as the reverse complement.
CGATCAAATCAAAAGAAGAACTCACCGCAGTCCGCAGGTTATTAGTAGCAAAGGACGGGGTAAATGACGAAGTGGGAGAGGTTGTGGTGGTGAGTGTCCTGTGTCCCGGTGAGATTAAGAAAGGAAGAGAACAGAGGAGCGAAAGAGAGAGCAATTATTAGTAGAAGTGCTGCCGTGGAGACTCGGCACGGGATCGCGAGATGAGAGCAAGGAAGGCAGGATCGGGTGCATGCCGGTGTACAGGAAGAGGCGGGTGTGATTCTCTTTCGCTAGCCTTTTGCTTACGTGGCGGATAACTTCAAATATTTCACAAATCTGTGAATTAAAAACTATCGGTCATTGGATGCCCATTGGGCCAAGTCTACCGACGCTCTCTCCATTTTTGCTGGAACCGTCTCTTTTGTGATTAGTCCTCTTCTGCGTCACTTTGTGTAGCCACGTCTCGCCCGAGGGATATTTTACTCCCATTTTTTTGGCCTTAGTTGGGTTAGGGTCAGACATATAATAATTTGTGATAGGAATGTTTTAATGGGGACATTAGGACGTCTGAATTCAAAAGTGTGATTTACACTTCTCATGTTGTGGATGGTTTATGTCAACTAAACAAAAACAAAATTAAAGTGAAACACATGAGCTAATTTGTTTATATGAGCTAAGAGGTTGGGACCAAATCCGAAAAGTGTGAAGATTGTAGCAAACAAATGGAATTGAGAGGGCAGAAATTGGCATTTGGCATTCGAGGGTCGAACACGATAGAGCGAGTATGGTGGAATCCAACATCATAAATAAGATGATGCTATGACTATACTTGTAGAAAGAGAATGAATTTTCTTTGATGCTAAATAATGCCGAGGCATTCAACGAAAATAAATAAATAATGCCGAGGTATTAGTTTCACACCAATTCTCGTACTATATATTTCATGATCTCCATATTTGGCCGTGACCGTTCTTTTTCTTTATAAGCACATTCGTTTTGTACACGGTAATTTATAAGTCGTTTAGTGTAGTTGAGACGAGAAATTAGGAAATATAGTGACCAACCTTGAATTGCATAAAACAAAGAACAAGCAGATGGAGCAGACCAAATCCTAATACAAACCCAATTCGTTTGGGCCGAGTTCCTCAGCCCACACACAAACTAAAAAAGAAACAGCCAGCGTCGGGCCTGTCCTTAGCCCACGCAGGCAGATCACCTATTCGGCCCAAATCTATTAAAAGCCCACTACCCTACCTAATCAAGCCGGAAAATAAAACCTACAGCTTGGAACTAACGCCGCCGGGGCCGGTAACCGCGACGTAGAAGTTGCCGGTGGCGAGCAAATCGGGAGGCAGCAGCGCGAGGGCGACCCCGCACCTGGCGGCGTCGTCGGCGGAGTGGGTCCCTCTGCCACGTGTCATGGAGGTCTGAGTGAACCCGGGGCAGAAACAGTTGACGCTGATCGTCAACTTCCCTTCCGCCGCGCGGAGCCGCCGCGCCAGAACCCCGGAGTAGGCGTTGAGCGCGAGCTTGGAGACGGCGTAGTCGGTCCAATGCGCCGGCCAGCCTTCTCCTTCCCACGTGCCTTCCTTCACCGCAATCAGAAACTTCCTCGCCACTTCCTCCTCGATCTGCTCCTCCCTCAGCGCGTCGCTCTCCAGCATCGCCTTCAGCCTGGGGTCCCCCACTCTCTGCATGAATTAATTAATAAAGTATTTTTTTAATTAATGTTGATTAGTGATGCTAATTGACAAGCTAATTGTAGTTACACGTACGGTGAGAGAGCCGAGCCTGGAGCTGAGATTGAGGATGCGGCCGCGAGAAGGAGAGCGGCGGAAGAAAGGGAGGAGGGCCTCGATGAGCAATTTGGGACCGTAGAAATTTGTTCGCATTACCTTCTCTGCCTGCGCCACTGAGTTCTCATTGATCTCGTTGAACGAAACTGCTGCATTGTTCACCTGAATCATCATCAATTCATCATCATTATAATTTATTTACCGCATTGGTGTGATTGCAGTGGGCGGAATTCAAAAATTTGAATGAACGAAATTTAGGAGTCAGTTTAATTTGGAGGTTGGAATTCTTCAAAATACCTTGTTCTGAAGTTTAGATTTTGTTTTTGTTATAAAGAAATATTGGGTTACATTGTTAACAATGTTATGTTATGGTAGCAATTGATAATCATTCATTTTGAATTATTGTAGGTGTGGGCATAAGAATGCTAATACATATATTTTATCTCAAATTTTAACACAAAAAAAATTATTTAATTACATGTATCGATTAAATACTCCACTTGAAATCTCAACCTAGAAATGACTCTTCATTTTAATCATAATAATTAGAGAGGAAGACTCAAATCTTACCAACTACACTTTTTCTAAATTTATTACAGATATTTTATTTAATTTTATATATATTAGTAAAGCTTTTGTGGTTTATTAGTATTCTTTAGCAAGCATGTGTGATATCATATGGACCGATATTAATTTAAAATATTAACCAAAAAAGGCAGACCGAGTCATTTATACACTACTCCAAGCCGACTTTCTATGTCATTTTCTCATTTTTAGAAGTCAAATTAACTAATTAAGCTAGTGTTTCTTTCAAATAAAGGAAAAAGAAAAACTCTGCATGATGCTACTTACGAGAATATCTAACAGACCGAAGTCGCGACGGAACTGAGAAGCGAAGGATGTGATGGAACAGGGATCCGAAACGTCGAGATGACGGAAGTTGACGTGACGGAGACCGAAGCGAGATCTCAGCGTCCCCACGGCTTGCTCCCCTCTCCCGACGTCTCTCGCCGTTAGGATGACGGTCAGCCCTTGCTCCGCCAGCTGTTTCGCCACCGCGAACCCGATCCCCTTGTTCCCGCCGGTGACCACCGCCACCGTCTCCTTCGACCACCATCTGCATGCACTAGCGGAATCCAAGTGGGTATGGAAAATGGGCTCTAGCCCTTTTACTTCCATATCTGGAAAGAAAGAAATCAAGAGAGAGAGAGAGAGAGATGGTGAATGAATGGTTTGCTTGGCGGTGGATGAATATATTAAAAGGCTTGATGTATTTATATACGACATAGATAGAGGTTAGCGGTTAATCGACCAGTTACAATCAAAACCGGTCGGTTATTCACTAATCGAAAACCGATCGGTATTTGGAAGGATGGGCGAGATGCTTTTGGTCTTGGAGACAGCTCGATTAACCGAAAAACGAAATTATCGAAGTCTTAAGGCGCCTTTTTTTCGGTCGATAGGTTTTGGAGGTTATTCGGTTTAACCGATAACCAACTTTTTGATTTTTTATTATAACCGAACCGACCGAACTCCAAGATAGACAAGAAGGAAGAATGTGAGGGTTGTTTATTATAGATTTATTAAAAAGTTGAGAAATGGAATAATTAAGAATGTTTGAGTTGGGTGGAGAGGGTGCCAATGCCTGTGGAGAAAGAAAGCTAAGGGGACCGAAACTGCAGTTAATTAGCTAGCTAACGCATGCACCAGCACCACCCACATGGAAACCTTTTTTTTAGTGTTTTATATAGCTAGCTCCAATTTATTAGTGTACTTGGTTTGCCCAATTCACATTTGGCACAGGATCAATGTGCCTTTTCCACAATGGATTGTGGCCGCCACGGGTGCGTGTCGTATTCGCATTTGAGTGAAATTTCATTATGAATCTTATATTATCTACGGATACATATTTTTAAACAGAAGTCAATTCATATGAACTTAATCAGAGTTCGTACGAGTCTGGATATCATGTGCTTAACAAATGACAGTCTGGCATCATGTTAAGTTGTTGGAACTTGGAAGTAGTGGTGTAAAAAATTAATTATAGGTCATATAATAGTTTCTTATACTTGGTTATTCCCGATTCATAGAGACTCAAAGACAGTTTATGGTTCTTCTCAACAGTTTATCTAACTATAATTGATAACAATTGAGGATGTTCATTGTATTGGGAGAGTTAATCTCACAAAAAGATCCATATCAGGGTTTGAGATTATAATAACATAAAGGCTGCCCACAAGTAAAAAAATTGAGTTGTTCACATATATAAACACACTGATTAGGGGGCTTAATTGGTTTGTTAAATCGAGTTAATGGACGGTTAGGTCGAGCAGCACTTGCAATTAAAATATGCTTTTAATTTCACTATTGAATCCCACGTGAATAGTGAGTGCATGCTGATGATCATCAAGTACGTAATTAGCTAATTAATTAGGCTCCAAAGCCATTTAAAAAAAAAAAATTTGCTACGCGCATCCAACAAGTTCATAAGACGAATTAGACAAGGTACAATAACCATGCCGGCTAGTAGGCGTCATAAAAGTAAAATAGAAGTGACGACTATCAAATCACAAACTCAAAAACTTTCTGAATCCAAATCTACGCATTTGACAATCCCACGGCCACATCGATCGTCTTAGAGGAGCAACAACTATCAAAACTCGACATCCATTAAGCTTCTGAATGTTCAAGTTTTCACTACTTCAGGTATTATGGGTTACGTCAAAAGTAACCCCTTACGTGATTGGAAAGTTAACTCTTAGGGGGGAAAAAAGTTGTCTGTAAGAAGAAAAGAGATTCTTTTTTTTTTTTTTTTTTTTTTTTTTATTCAAAAAAAAAAGAAGAAAAGAGATTCTGTGGGGATGTCTCATGTCTGAATATATATAGTTTCCCTTTCTTCTTGACCACTCTTTTCCATTGCCAAAGTCTGGTTTGCAGTGGACCTCTGAGTCACCACCACCAGGTAGCTTTTCTAACAAAGACAATGTGCTAATCTGAGAAAAGCTACACAAATTCATAGATAGTTTTTATTATAATGCAATGATTTCTACTTACAGTAGTCTGGTCGAATTGGATGAAAGAAGGTGGTTTATTATAAGTGAGGAAAAAGGAAGAGAAAACAGGAATACAACAGCAAATATATTAGGTGATCTACATCTAAGAAATTGTAAAACCAATTTTATACTTGTTCTACATCGCCATTACCATCAAAACCGACCATTTGTTGAGCTACAGTTGCGATGCTCAGACTTACTGATCTGTCAAACTTGTTCTATGTTCATACCAGAGATTGTCAAAGCTGGTGCACCTGCAGTTTACCTCGTGATGGGAGTCTGTCACTGGGACTCTGTGACTGATTCAGCCTTCGAACTGTCCATTTCCTACTCTCATTCCTCGCACCCACGACGTTTATAAGCAAAAGCCCACTGGTTGTTCAGTTGGAACCTGAAACCGTGAAATCACCTACTAAGCATTTGTGCACATCCTCCTCAAGTTTGAATTAGCAATCCCATTCCGACGTGTTACTGCTTAATGCATTTGGCCTGCATCCCTTCTTAACTTTCAGCTTACCCCAACAGTTAGACAAATCAGAACTCCCAGCGCCATGTTTGAGTTTTATGACCCGGTCCGAGTTGTCCTTTAACATATCTGAGTGGAACCTGCTCATCTGTCCTTCCTTAGCACTTAGCAGCAGCTTGCCGCCTGAAACATACAAAAAGAATCATAATCCATGTAGAACGCCCTGCATCCCTCACAGCAACAGGCAGGCAGAAATAGTATAAAGATGAGCAGAAAACAAAGGGAAGTTGTATTTTCAATATGCAGACTGCATAACTACTCCCAAGTAAATGAACAGCTAGTGGTCAGTACTAAGCAGGGCTACCTCATTGTTCATCCCGGCCATTTCCTTTCCAGCTATGCTTAAACACTTCAACCTCCAAATCTGTCATCTATGGACATGACTCACATGACAGCAATTAAAACAGTATCTCTCGGCTACCTTTTCAACAGCTTCTTTGCATTTCCTTTACTTAGAAGTTGAGAATTTAGTCTTCGGCAAGATCGAGGAACACTCATCTATACTAAGTAGTACTGAGAAGGGTACAAGCAATTTTTCTGAAGAAGAAACTCTGAAACCAGCAATATCAGTAATGTACAACCGACATCTGTATTTCTACCTAATGTTTATATAAACACGTGTCGATTAAATTTAGGGGAAGGTGGTTGTTCTATACATCAAGCAACCACAGAAAGAAAAGATTTGGTGCTTAAGCATTACTTAACTGTCCAAGAGCAAATCTAGGCTTGCACATCACAGTAACAGATCAGTTTTTTTCACTCCAGAAGCCACATGACATTGGTTCTCCACTTCCCCTGTTTCCTTCCGTCCTTCAAATCTTCAAATCTAAGGCACATCTGGCTTCATGGATCTTATTATAGATGGAAACGTTAGGCTTTAATCCTTTACCAATCATACTGTTCAATAACACTTCTGCATGTTGGCATTTCCCATCCTTACACAAGACTGCAATGGTAGAGTTATAACTAGCCACATTTGGAACTAATCCTTTACCCTCCATTTCCTCAAGCAACCTCAAGGCCCTGTAGGAGCTACCTTCATTGCAGTATCCATTAATCATTGTGTTGTATATTACATCACTAGGCTCCAACGGTATTTCTCTCATGGATCTAAATACTTTTGCAGCATCTTTCATGTTCCCACTTTTGCAGAATCCATTTATTAACACTCCGTAAGTGTAGGCATCAGGAACCAAACCAGCATTCTTCAAAGAGGACAAAAGTTGAAATGCTTTCTCCATATCCCCAGACTTCACATAAGTATTAATTAAGATTGTATATGTCACCGCAGAAGGAGTGAAACCTCTGTCTTCCATCTCCCGGACCAAAGCAGTCACTCTCCCTAAATTACCAGCACTAGAATACCCCTGAATGAGAACATTGTAGGTAACCAACGATGGCGATAGCCCATTCAACTGCATTTCATCTAACCAACTCAAAGCCTTGTCAAACATTCTCGTGCTACAAAATCCACCTATGATATTGTTATATGTGATCAAGTTTGGAACAACACCTGCACCTTTCATTCGACTGACAAGCTTCTCTGCTTCCCAGATTCTCATATCTTTACACATCCCACCAATAAGAATATTGTATGAAACCACGTTAGCCACAATGCCACCTTCACACATTTCTTCAAACATAGCAGAAGCTCTGTCCATTTTCCCTTCATTGCAGTACTCATTAATCAAGCAATTATAGGTATAGAGATTAGGAAGCACTCCACTCAGCTGCATCTTCTCGTACAACTTAAACCCATCTCTTCTGAGTCCTTTCTTAAAGAGTCCATTAATCAAAGCAGTGTAAGTATACTCATTAGCAGCCAAACCCAACTCCCACATTTTATTGAACAGCAATTTTGCCCTTTCAATATCACCCTTCTTACCACAGCCGTCAATTAAAGTAGTGTATATAACAACATTTGGAGATAGACCCATCTCCTCCAACTGGGCCATAACCTTAAAAGCTCTATCTAAATCACCAGACTCGCAACAACCTTTCACCATTATCCCAAAACTGTACACATCAGTTTCAACCCTCCCTTTCACTCCTTGGAAAAAATTCCAGGACCTTTCATAACAGCCTGCCTTAACAAGACAACCCAACAGGTTATTGAATGTCACGGCTCCAGGAGCAAGGCCTCTCTCAAGCATTTGATTGAAGTAGAACAGAGCATCATCTGTTAACTGGGAATGAACATGGGCATTGACAATGGACTCATATACAAGGGCACTAACTGATGAGGTTGAATTCAAGCTGGGTTGTGTTAAATACTGGAGGAGAGATGAAACAGAGAAGAAAGGTGAAGAGATTCGATTAGAAAGTACCCGCTGAAGAAGCGACTGCGCATCCGATACCATGTTGGAGTGAAGGAGATGTTGGAGGACTAAGGAAACGGAATGGCTACTGTGATGGACACCCTGAAGAACAGAGGAGTTGAAGACTGAAAGAGCCCAGGAAGGGGGGACTTTCACCATCTTTGGGACTACAAACAAAGCCTGACTGTGTCTCTCCAGCATCGCTCTGTTCATTTGCCTTTTCTTGGCGACTTAGCCGGAGAATGTCAAATGAATTAGGTCGTGCCGGCTGCCGGAGGTTGCTTCCATGGGCGAAGGGAAGAGATGAGTTGAAACTCCTAGGTACAACCGAAAATCAATCAACCCATCAACCCACCGAGGGCCTTTTTGGGATTACATCGTTACAGTACCGGCTAGGTTAAGGGCAAAGAGCCAAAGAGTCAAAGAGGCTATTTTACGAGTCTTGGCCTGGAATTTTGGGCTCCTTCTCTCTTCCAATTGGTTGGTAGCCTGGTACTCAGCTTGGCCGTATTGAAAGTGAGAAACTTTTGAAGTGATGGGGAAATGGCCATTTGCCGGACCCTGCTCAGTTATTCCCAGCTCCATCGCCCTCCTCGGCATCAGATGCTCTCCACCATAGTACCCACTTTGTCATTCTCAAACTACCCTCCTAAGTTGCACGAATTCACCAAATTGCCACCTCTCTATACCTCTTTGAAGCGCTTAACCGGACCATTAGAGCTCAGAACTTTATCAGCATCTTCGTCGTCGTCGTCATCATCATCCATGGAGTCTCCCCCTGAAGGTTACAGAAGAAACGTGGGTATCTGTCTCATCAACCCATCTAAGAAGGTACGGCGTTTCTGCTCTTTAGTTTCCCATCGAGAACTAGAGACCGCATTGGAATCTTCTTTTGCCAATTCTGAAATTTGCATAAAATTCTGTAGATATTTGCTGCTTCAAGACTGGACGTACCGGATTCTTGGCAGATGCCGCAGGTGAGTTCCTGATCCCCCCTTACTTGTCATCTTCGGTGGTTTAGGGGTTTTCCTTAGGGTGTTAAATTTTTTGTTCAACATTGAGTGTTGTATAGGTATAGCCTTCTGAATTAGAGATGATTGTAAGTCGCCATGAATTGAAGTGGTTGGGACTAGGCATTAGTTACTCCATTAGATAACTAGAGAAGACATCATACAAATTCATCCAAAAGGGTGTGTCAATTTGAGATCTTTGAGGGTAACTTCAGAGAGGAGAGACCAGTATCAAGCAGTCACGTATTTTGATGTGTTTCACCGGGAAATCTTAGAACAAGGATTGTATTGTCGGTTTACTTCATCTTTAGCAATTACTGGTTTACCCAATCCAAACAAAGTAAAAACTTCACACTCCCAAGGAGGATAAGCAACCAGCCGTTTAGGTCTAATGAAGAAGCTGCTATCTCATTGAAGTTGAGACTGAGGTAGTGATTCTTTCTGTAAGTTGTGCAATTTTTGGAAGTGGCACTGAACTAATGCCTATTCTATAGTATGGTTTAGTGAAATGTTAACTTTTGTTTGTTGTTAGATTAACGATCATATAGCTGCTAGAAAGGCAATCACTTGTTAGAAAATTGGTGTTGAAGGTTTGGAGTTAGATGATTGGGAATCAGACAGGCTGCATCTATTGCTATTTTGCTGGTGAAATTTTAATAGCCAGGGGATAATGCAGCGCAAATGCGGAGGGGAAATGTTAGATTTTTACTTGATGGTTATTTTATGAAGGAACATTTACTTGAGGCGTATACAGTATACATATGCCAGCATGTCATTTATTCCCAGTGACCATGGTCCCTGCATTGCCCTTTTATCTCATGTGCAGCTAACTTGTGGCAGAACTGTTGACTGTATATACTGCTCTTGCGTAGCTCTCATTGCTCCATTGATCTGTTCGAATTATTCTTAACAACTACTTGTGCAGGGTGGCATTGACGAGAATGAAGATCCAAAAGCTGCTGCTCTCAGAGAACTCAAAGAAGAGACTGGAGTCAGCTCCGCAGAGATTCTTGCTGAGGTTTTTCATTTAGACATAATTTTGCTTTCACTACTGTATGCCCCTGGTTAGAAAGCCTGATTCCAATACAAAGGTTGCACTTGATCCAAATATATAACGATCAAATCAGTTTCAGCCAGCTAAGATGCACAGGTGATTTCTACCAATTAGATTTGGCAGAATCTAATAAGAGAAGTAGAATAGTTACAGTCTATTTGGTTTCCCAGTTGCTCAGGCCTTGTTTTCTTTCTTTTTCCCCCCTGATAAATGAGAAGATTGAGATTTGACGATCATGCCAAGATTGCGATCTTTATACTTTGAATTCGTTGTATAATCAGATGGTGTCTATGCAAGGTTTAACAACAAGGTATCATGATCGCGTTATTGTTGCAGGCACCACATTGGTTGACATATGACTTCCCACCACAAGTTAGGGAAAAGCTTAATCAACAATGGGGAACTGACTGGAAAGGTCAAGCACAAAAATGGTAAGCGCAGGGTTAATAAAACAGCTTGCATTGCTTGATAATTGTGAGTCTCGACAACAACCTCGTTCCACAACGTCTTAACTGCTCACTCGAAAATACACGCAGGTTTCTGCTCAAGTTCACTGGGAAGGAAGAGGAGGAGATCAATCTGCTGGGTGACGGCAGTGAGAAACCAGAGTTCGGGGAATGGTCATGGATGTCAGCTGAAGAAGTAATCGATCGTGTGAGTGATACGTAGTTCGCGAGTTGTGGAATCGAAACCAGGATTTTGATTCGGTGGTTCTCTTGTTTTATGATTCACAACTTCCCTGGCTGCTGCTGATGTTCGTGTCAAAAAAATGCAGGCAGTAGATTTCAAGAAGCCTGTCTACAAGGAAGTGTTCGGAGCCTTCCACCCTCATCTTCAGTAAATACAAGAAGAGGAGCTTTTGGCTTGGCAACTATGTTCGAGATTCATCAGAAACTTGCATACATTTCCTTGTAATGATCTGCACCTCCATTCTCCCGGAGATGGATCATTACGATAAAAAAAATTGGTGTATGCATCGTGCCTTGAAATCGGTTGACATGTTCAAATAAATTACTGACTGCTTGACGCCTTGATTGAACACTATATGCCATATTATGTAGCTATAAATTTTTATTGATATTTATACTCTGATTAGGTCGATCTATGAAAGAGTTTGATCGACAGTTATAAATATAAACTACACAAAGTATATATATATAAAATATATTTACTATCGATCAATCGACCCGATCCAAAAACCGATCAACTATATTTATTCGCCAAACTTCAATTCCCCCTAACTTGAAGTTTTAACAAAGTCACCATAGAGCCTAATCGTTAGTTTAGTGAACGATGAGTAACATTATTAGCTGTATATACTTCCCCAACTTCCTTTGGAAAAGAATATACTACAAAACTAGGAGTAGTGACTATTTTGTTACGGATCCACAAATATTAGTGACCATTTTTTTTTTCTCTGTGACGTTTAGTGACAGTTTCGTTACGTTTTAACTTAGTTTGATGATTATTTAAGTAATTGCCACTGTAATATAGTATATGTCCTTTGCAAAATAAAAGATTTTTTTACCAAAAAAGAAAAGAAAAGAGGGGGGAAAATTTTCTAACGAATTGAGTGTGAACTAGGAAACGTTGTGGAAACTAGGAATACTAGCAAGGAACGGAAGACAAGGAAAATGCCAACCAAAAGCAGCCCAAGCCGGAAATGCAAATTAAACAACATCAGTCAAAGCCGCCAATCCCAAACACAAACGAAACCCGACGAGAAACAGCACAGAAGGAGAGTTAATCACAATTTACAAACACAATCAGCGGTCCGAGGAAACCAAGCGGGCCTACAAAGGACAAGACAAATGATGGCAAGTATGTTTTGTAAAAGAACTAAAAAAATATAAGATAATGTGATATACATTGTTAATGGTTTGATCACGTACCACATGTTTTACAAATGGGTAAATTAAGATTAAAAACAAGATTTGTCAATCATCAAAGCTACTAATATCATGACAAGAATCAGTTGATCTCAATAACTCAAGTTATATCATAATGTTCAATTGTGTATCGTATTAATAGCAATTCGAATCGAGTGGGCATGAGATAATATCAGCTGATTTATTACCAAACCAACCCTTAAGCGTTTGTTTAATTGTCTGATAACGAATTCCCTTTTGTTTTCAGCTTGGTTTGATGGTGTCATTAGAGAGAATTATAAGAAAAAGTGCTGGGTTGTTTTTTCGTTATAACCAATCGACAAAAAGGTCATTGCTTGCTGCTAAGGGTTAGAAAGCAGAAACGAAAGATGTTGTCCCCAGGAAAACAACAACAATCGAGGGGCATAAAATTATTAATTAGTGTAAGTATGTAATACAAGACTAGTTATAAGAGCACTGCTCTTATAGCTAGGCTAAAGAACTAATGAGTGGTTTGCATGAGTCCTTTGGTACTAAACAACTTAATTGAGTTATTTGATATGAAATTATTTATTAAAAAAAAAGAGTTATTTATATAATGATCGACTAACCAAGTTATTTATAAATGACTAATTTTTTTTACTACTCTTCAATCTTAATCCCTGTTTTATACTCAACATTGACTCTTCAAGTATTATAAATATTACGAAACAATACTTCCAAATTATTTTCCATTAATATTTTAAAATTATTTATAGTAAATTAGCCTTTTTTTGAGATTTGTTTCACTAGCTACATGTGTATTTTTTTTTTATTTAGTGTGCGATTTATAGGTCGGAGTAGTAATAGGGTAGCCCACTTGGTGGCTAGAAAAGTCCTCTCTTTGTACCCGATTATGAGTCTCGTTTCTTTGATTTTAAGGCATGGCTGATCTCCAGGATGTGACTGCCTATTTTTTGAATCAATACATGATTATTTTTTGTAAAAAAAAATGATTTGTTTCAATCATATGTTATTTTTTCAAACAAGGCATTAGGGTCCTAAATTTCTATTCCTTCGCCCATCAAATGGATCGTCTTCGTCTTATATCAAACAAGGTAATTAGGCAGCGACCAAACCCATTCAACCAAAGCAGAAAGAACAATAAATAAACTGCGTTCGAATCATCAATCACACTGCAACGCGACGCCAAGCTAGAGTTTGATCTCTCATCATTGTTCTTGGCTGGATGGGGTTTCCATTAAACAAGCCGCGCACGTCGCCGTCGAGGATGCGCCACGCCTTCTGCCTGTAACCTGTACCACATGGATTGTCGTTATCGGTAAGCAGAGGATTCGGCCGGCCGACGTCACTCTGGCAGGCAGAAGTGGTTAATTGGTTTCTTCTCAACTTATTCTCACTCTCAAATACGAATCATCCGGGCAATACGACGAGAGCTCAGCCAACTATATATATATAAACAGTACCTAGGTGAATCGAAACAGTAAACCAATTTCATCGATCCCTTCTCTGCCATACCCAGAAATTAATTAATGGAGAATATCAACCACCAGTTCCCGGCGGCAGATTTCACAGGCTTTCCACCAGACCTGCAGCTTTTCGATGAGGACTCCTTCCCGGATTTCGGGATCATGGATATGGCGGAGCTTGAATTCCTCTGCGGCTCTCAAGCGGAGGAAGAAGAAGACGAAGAGCGAGAGGAGGAGGAAGAAGGAGAATTGAAAAGATTGAGCTACGACAATGATCAGCAGCAGCAGCAGCCCTTTAATCCAAGAGCATGGTTCGACATTCTCAAGCACCGCCTCTCCTCCTCCACCACCGCCAAAAGAAACCGCGACTCGGCTACCGCGGCGGCAGACGGCGGCAGGCAATTGTGGACCAACGAAATCATAAAGCTGGCAGGGGCGAGGATCATACAATCGAGATCGTCAATGCAGGGGATTGATGTCCCTTCAATGCTCAACAACCCGTTTCACATTTTCCCCCCTGCTTCCGACGACGGCGGCCTTACGCCGGAAGAAGCCAAGAACGTGGAGTTAATGGAGTACCTGCTCGCCTGCGCCGAGAAAGTCGGGAAACAGAGCTTCGACCGCGCCGCCGGCCTTCTCAGCATCTGCGATCGTCTGGCTTCAAAAACCGGCAACCCGGTTCAGCGGGTCGGGTACTACTTCTGCAACGCCCTCCGCCAGAGGATTGAAGGTCGAGAAATTAACGCCGGCGGAAAATATGGGAAGCCATTCGCTTCCGACACGGCGGTGACGCTGCCGGACAAGAACGCTCTGGAGTTCCGAAACAGGGTGCCCTTCTACAACGCGTCCCAGCTCGCCGCCGTCCAGATCATGGTGGAGAACGTCGCCGGGGAGAAGCGGATCCACTTGATCGAGCTCCGGATGGGATCGGGCCTCCCCGCGATCGCCCTGATGCAGGCCCTGTCGGGCCGGCCCGACCCGATCGAGCTGCTCCGGATCACCGCCCTGGCGAACGACGCGGCGGAGGAGCAGTTCATGGAAGCGTCGACGGGGCGGCGGCTGGCGGATTTCGCCCGGGGGATGGGCCTACCTTTTTCTTTCAACGTGGTCCGGTTCTGCACGTTCCCCTCGGGGGCCCACAAGGACCAGCTGGACCTCGAGCCCAACGAGGCCGCGGTGGTGCTCTCCGAGTTCGCGCTCGGCCCAATGATCGGGAGGCCCAAGAGGCTGGAGGCGATGATGAAGGTGATCCGGACCATCCGCCCGCGCGTGATGGTGGTGATCGAGACGGAGGCGAATCACAACGCCCCCGATTTCGGCCACCGGTTCGTCGAGACGTTGTTCACCGTCGGCGGGTATTTTGACTGCCTGGCGACGTGTATGGAAAGGAACGAGGAGGCGAGGGCGGCGGTGGAGTCGTGGTATTTGAACGACCGGATTCAAAACGTTTTGGTGGCGGAAGGGGAGGAGAGGATTATTCGGGATGTGAAGATTAGGGTTTGGAGGAAATACTTTGCAAGGTTTGGGATGCTGGAGATTCCAGTAAGAGGGATGGCTTTGCAGCATGCGAATTTGGTGATTCGCCGGTCGCCGTACGCGGGCTCGTGCTTGGTGGCGTTGGATTACAAGAGCTTGATGATTGGGTGGAAGGATGTGCCGTTGCTGTTTGTTTCTGCCTGGAAATTCATGAAGGCAATACCGCACTAAGCACTATGAAGTTGTTGTAATTTTAGCTTTAGATTCCCATGCCAAACTAGTAATATACAACCGCGCTGGGTTTTTTGTTTTTTTTGTCGTGATTAACACGGTGGCTAGTAGGGTAGTGCAACGGTCGAGCCAAAACAAAATCATGACAGTCTCGTCCGAAGGTAGAGGAAACTTAAGTATCGGATTGAAAGGATATTTGACCCGATTGGATCCGATAAAGATAACCATTTGGTTATGTTCTCTTTATTATTCGGAACGTTCATGTAATCAGAAACAAGTCTACTTTTATATTTGATCTTGTTCGGTTATGTTTCAATGTCGAGCTAATTCGAATAAATCTGGTGTGAATCGAAATGTCATTATGAGAGGAGACAATTTTGTATCAAATCGAATTCATCTATTAAAATATTCAATCCATTTAATCCAATTCAAATTAGATTGATGAATTCATTGATTGTAGACAAATGATGGTATTAAGACCGTAAGAGGCATTCGCCGGTATGCTTAGATCTATTGATCTATAGTTATGTACTGCGATTCGAGTAACTGGTGTACAAGTCTGGGTTACAGATTGACCTTGAAGGCCATGGTACAGTGGTACTGCAAGAGTCCCGAGATTAAGGTTTGGGAAGGAAGAAAAGGAGGGAAATAGTGATATTGGTCGCGGCGGTGTTCGTGGTGGCGGGAATGGGGAGTTGAGGGCGAGGATAGGAAGAGGGAGAGAATGAGGCTGCGGGCAGCGACATTTTTACCCATTAAAGTAGTTAATCGCACTAATCTTCTATCCCTGTACACCATGACATAATAACTGTTCATTTAGACACATTAGATTGTTCATTGGATTCTGATTGACTAATGGCTTGCAATGGACCCCAATATTTCCTTTTGTTCGCTTGCCTTCCTTTTCTTTGCTTCCGTGGCTTCCACCCATTGGATTCATTGGACAATGGACAGCCTATAGTGGCCTGCCATGACATCACGTCGGCTTCAAATGGATGTCAATAACCTTTATTTCCCCTCTGTGCTCTCTCTGTGGTGCACCCGTAAGATACTTTTTATTTATGAGTTTCCTTGGTGGTCACATGGCCACGTCGCTGCTTTGTGTTTGTCCACTCACTCCACCTAATCCGTCCTCCCTGCCAACTTGTTGGGAGGGATTGGTTGCAAAATCGAGGTTTCCTCTACACACTCCAGACTCCCCTCTTTATCTTCACGCTCTCCCTACCTTTCTCTTCTCTCTCAACTTTTTCTCTTTCCCATCATCGCTGCTCTCCCTCTCTGTTGCGGTTACTTAAACCGTATTAGTACTGGGCCTTGTTGGGCCTCGCCTGATTCTTTGGATTAGGGTTTTAACCCTAAGTTTATCTATATAAGCTTAGCTACGAGATTGTCGTAAGCAAGCCGTCAAGATGTAATCCTAATAAGAGATCAGTCGTGAGCTCTTATGAGCTCACCGTGGATTAGTCTCGATCAATCAATCGATCGAGGATACCACGTAAAACCCCTTGTTTTGTGTTTGTTTCAATTCCGCATTATCAAATTCTACATGGTATCAGAGCTGGTTTGTCTGTGAGGTCACGTGTTCAAGTCCTCACGACCCCCAATATTAACCGTTGTCTTTCAAGCACATGGTATGGCGGGCCTGTGCAAACTTCAAGCCCATGAGTCGGCTTTCGTTTGAGGGGGCGTGTAAGGAAGTGGTTAAGCACCATACACGGGCCTGTATAAGATCCAGCATAACCTTCTCCCAACAACTCGAGTTATTGGGACCAACAACTCGAGTTAATTGTTTTTTTGGTCAACAGATGCTCCAAAGGTTTTGGTAGTCATCTTTTAAGGCCTGGCCATCGTGTCTCCTTTGAAGCTGCATTTTGTCAGTAATTACCAAAGGAAAAATCACATGGTTGCCGTCCAGTCATGGCCGCCTCACATCTCTCTTCAAATTCCAAGTGTGGGCCGTGTGGCCGAACTCACCTTTGTGGGCCTCAGCATATGTTTTCGGTAAGAGTTTTTATGGGCTCTTTAATTAGATGCAGGCTTTCATCAAATATAATCAAGTATCGATTGAGGCATTCATGATTCATAAAGTGGTCGTCCCCTGACGTTCAAAAGGTAGTACGATCAGAGAAGTTATCGTCCCTTCATCGTCCAGTTGGCATTCACGACCCAAGAAATGGTCATCCCCTCTTCCGGTTCATTATTGGGCACATATCAACCATTCATCGTTTTTCAAGCCGGGCATTCACTATGTTCATGCTCCAGCTTGAGGGGGAGAATAGGAGGTCAACATACGTCGGTCGACTAACTCAGTCATCAGGTCGATCGCGATGTACCAAGTGTGTTCGAGTTCAAGAGACGCAGTCAATCGTCTCCATCATCAGGTTGTTCAGAGAGAGCCAGTCGTCTCCAATCAACCTTGTCCGAGATGTTATTCATCTCGAGTTTTGTGGTTCAAGTCATCATGCTTGTTCTTCACATTTACTTCTTCAAGCTCGACATTCTTGTCATTCATGTCTTCGCTTGAGGGGGAGTGTTGCGGTTACTTAAACCGTATTAGTACTGGGCCTTGTTGGGCCTCGCCTGATTCTTTGGATTAGGGTTTTAACCCTAAGTTTATCTATATAAGCTTAGCTACGAGATTGTCGTAAGCAAGCCGTCAAGATGTAATCCTAATAAGAGATCAGTCGTGAGCTCTTATGAGCTCACCGTGGATTAGTCTCGATCAATCAATCGATCGAGGATACCACGTAAAACCCCTTGTTTTGTGTTTGTTTCAATTCCGCATTATCAAATTCTACACTCTCCCCTCCCTCTCTTCTATCAGCACGCCATCGCGACCAGGCACCGACGAACTGCCGAGCATCCCCGGTGACACAGGATTAGAACATTCACGGCGGAGACAGATGATGGGTGTACTCCAAACTCCTGCAAAACAAGGGTCCTTGGGCGGTCGCCCCAGACACCCTCAGATGCTAAAGTTAGAGATAGAATAAGAGTTGTGGTTTGTGTTTAGAGAGAGAGAGAGAGAGTAGTTGAGCTACCATCAATGCAGGTATCAATGTATTTATAGTCAGTTAGGTCAAGTATGAGGCATTAAATGCTGAGTCGGGCGCCCCAGGTGTGCCTTGCTTTATCCGGACCGCCCGCCGTGGGCAAATAATGCTCAGTCCTGCGGTATTCGAGGCGAGTATCCTAGGAAGATCTACTTTTCCTGCCACCAACGGTACTCTGTGTCGGGCGGCCTACCTCATGTCCCATCGTAGCGTGGCTGCCTGCCGTTCTCCATTCCCTATGCCCCTTTCTCTGGGCCTCGAGCCCTTCTTTCGAGCCTTAAGTGGTTTACTCTTCATGGGCCACAGGCCCAATACTGCTCAACTATGGACCCAACAATATTAATTAAATTGGTTTAAACTAGGCCTAAATAATGGTATTTTGGGCTTCATATCAGGTACCTCAACACACACCACTTGACCCACCAAACACACACCTATCGCGCAAGAGGGGTCAAGTGTCAAGACTCAAGCGTTGACACTCTTCAACATCAACCACCCAAGTCGACATGGTGGGGGCAAAATTTGGCTAAGTATGGAGACCCGGGGTCATGCATGACATCGTCCAAGGGGGGTCAAGCACCGAGTACCATGGTCGGCTACCTACCCTTGCACTTTGGTATCAAGCATGATGTCGTGCAAGAGGGGCATCGAGAGTATCCCTAGACCAAAGGCAAAAATTGGCTAAGTGTTGAGCCTCAACCACAAAGGGGTCAAGCATGACATCATCCCAGGGGGGTCAAGCATGATGTCATGCAAGTGAGGTCAAGCACTATGTCATCTACCTACCTTGTGCTATGGTGTCAAGCATGATGTCGTGCAAGGAGAGCTATCACGAGTACCCCTAGACGTGGTAGTGACATCTCACCACTCACCTAGCCTACAGTCACAGTGGGGAAGAGATTCGATTAAGTATGGAGTTTTCTCTCGACCACCTACCATGTACTACAGTACAAGGAGGGTCAAGCATGACATCATCCCAGGGGGTCAAGCACTAGGTACCATGAGAGCCAACCACAAGGGGAGTCAAGCATGATGTCATGCAAGGGGGGTCAAGCACGAGTATCACTAATGCATCAAAAATCAAGATGAAGCCAAGCAAGATACACCATGACACAAGGCGGTTACCTACCAAGTGAAGTCATCAATCCATCAAGATACCAAGTGGTCAGCAGGCAAGCAAGGTGGTTAAGACATCAACGCAAGCTACATCAAGCACCAAGCATGGGAGGCAGCGGTTACAAGAGGTAGTTACGTAGAGGTTATAGGCGATGGCTATAAATAATTACTTTGAATAATTGAGGAATTAAGTCATGGCAGGCAGCCTCATCTGGGCCGGGATGCCGTCTTCGTTGGCGTCTACGACGGCCATGGCGGCCCTGAAGCTTCTCGATTCATCTCTGATCATATGTTCAAGAACGTGATGGGTGAGCAACAGACTAGTCTTTCCCTTTCCTCTGCTTTTTCTTCTTCTTCTTTGTTACATCGTTAATGGGTTCCGTTGGAATTGGACAATTCTGGGTTATTGGATGGTTAATTTCGTTTCTCCGCTGTGGGTTTCGTGATATCTGAATCTTGTTCTTAGCTTGCGGACTACGAATTTTGTGTTTGCCATGGCTTTTCCTTTCTGTTAGGGAGTTCGTTGCCCTGTACCAATCTATGTTCTTGTTGCTTTTCTGTTAAGCAATCTGGAAAAAGTGGTCGCGCCCTATTCTGCTCATGGGTTTCTTTGATAGTTTCTAGGCCGAATTGCTGCATTTCCAAACTCCATAGTTCGATTTGATAATCACCTAAACATAGAGAGTCTCCCTTGTTTCCCCGCTTCTTCTACGACCCTTTTCTTTCTCCCCTTTTGGTAAGACTTGCTCAAATTTATTGCGGCGTCCTTGTTTCTTAATTCAGAACGTTCTTGATTAAATTGGGGTAGTTAACTAGCTATGGGAAGTCGACGAGCAGTCGACGAAGGACGCGATCGCCGGGATGAACGGCCAGAATCTCTGACGGCCGCATCATCACCGTCAATGAGGCTCATTCCCGTGGAAGCGGAGGCGGTGGCAAAGCTTTATGCTCTTTTAATATAATAATTATTGTGTTTAGTAACCATTTTTTTCTCAAATCGGTTACAAAGCTTTATGCTCATTTAATATAATAATTATTGGATTGGTAACCACTTTTTCTCAAGTCGGTTACAAGGTTTTATGACCAGAAACGGCTAGCGCCGTAAAAGCCTTAATTGTGCTTTTAAATCGTCTCCTTAATGACGAGTTAGAGTGTTTTAAAACTCTAATAAAGAGAGCCGGAAAAGCCTTAATTGTGCTTTTAAATCGTCTCCTTAATGACGAGTTAGAGTGTTTTAAAACTCTAATTATTGGATTTGGTAACCACTTTTTCTCAAGTCGGTTACAAGGCTTTATGGCCAGAAACGGCTAGCGCCGGAAAAGCCTTAATTGTGCTTTTAAATCGTCTCCTTAATGACGAGTTAGAGTGTTTTAAAACTCTAATAAAGAGAGCCTTTCAAGGTTTTTGCTTATGACAACGCCTCAAAGTCATACTTCCCACAATAGTTGCCCTTCAAACTCGTGGAGTCAACTGTCTCAACTGATGCCCTGTCTGCTGGAGACATCGAGAAAGCATTGAACATTTATTCTTCAGATGCCCCCTAGCCACCAGATTGTGGATTTAGTGGGATTGAGCAACTTTATTGAGACCGCCCAGACTGTTATCTTTAGTCTATGGTGGCGACATGTCATGGTCTCCGAGACCTCCCCATTCCACATTCCCCAATGCGTCTGTTTACTTTGGAGAATCTGGAAGTTTAAAGTGACCTTCGAATTTATCCAACCTCATGTCCGTTCCCTAGCCAGACAGTTCTACAACCAGGTCCTCGAATTTTCCAATCTTCTCCTTCCTCCTCCGCCCCGCAGTTCTCTTATCCCAAATCATCCTGCCACCACTTGGGTCCCTCCACCAGAAGACTTTTTGAAGATCAACGTCGACACAGCTGTTTGTGCCACCGGTTGTTCGTTTTCGTGGGTCAGACGGGCATGTGGTGTTGGTGCTCGGACTGCAGCATCAAGGAATAGTCAATCCTTATCTGGCAGAGCTTCTAGCTTTTAGAGACGCTATCTCCATCGTAACCTCAAGATCCTTGATCCACGTGATAGTCGAAGGTGATTCCGAAGTGGTGGTCATCCAAATCCGTCAAGGTGTCATTGAAGACTCGATTGGAGGTCCGGTGCTACGAGAGTGTCTTCAGATCCTTAGCTCTTTGTCTGTTTGTATAGAGTTTAGGGCGGTACCTAGATCCGCCATCAGTGCTGCCCATAGAGTGGCGCGTAAAGCACTGTTTTTGTCTCGTGTAGAGTTAGAATCTTTTGATTTTTTGGGGTGGCTTCTTTAGATTCTGTTAGGGGTCCTGGGTAGAATTGTAAGTTTAACTATTTTCTTCCATTGATATCACTCAGAAAAAAAGAAAAAAAAGAGACGAAGCAAGGGTGCCACAACCAAATATTTGACGCACAATGTCAAAATTTATCTTTTCTCTGCAACTTACCTTTTTAGTTTTTCGGAGCTCTCACTAAACCTCCATAGGAGTAGAGTAACGTAACTTAGCTTGTTCCAAAAAAAACCATAAAAAACATCAAACACCCTCGTTCAAACATTGTTCGGAGAGGAGTAAATCGTGTTATTAATCGTTGTTCAAGAAGTCAATGAGCATTCATTGAGTTCAAACAAGTTTTTTCTCGCTAGAAAACATTAGCCTTTCTTTCCTTTTATGTTCCCCTTTGCTGTTAAATCCCTCTACTCTGTATACCAAGGAGGCATCAGAAGGAACTATACTAGCCCTTTATTCTTATTTCATATTCCTCTGAAACATGGAATAGTAAATCTTAGTATAGAGTTTGGTAACGGTACGAAGGTTGGGTTGCTGTTACTTGCATATTTCCGGATTAATTATATGACAGCTCAACACCAAAAAAGCTTACAGTGACTCTCCTATGTTGAACCATCACTAATTGATATATAATCCCTCCTCATGTTCTTTCTTTGTCTTGCAGTACTTTCCATTCCTCAACACCTCAAATCGATCGTCTATAGCAAAACAAGGCAGGGCAGCAGCAGTGTGGCACCTTCTAGCCAGCGACGAAACCCAGTCAAAGCTCAACCCGAGGGAACGAAGAAACAAACAAACAAACTGCATTCGCATCATCAACAACACTGCAAGGCGACACGAAACTAGAATTTCTCTCATCTTATTATTGGGGGCTGGATGGGGTCTGCATTGATTAAACAAGCCGTCGAGAGGATGCTGCGCCCACGCCATCTGCTGTAACTTGTACCACATGATTTGTCGTTATCGGTAACGAAAGGATTCGTCCGGCCGACAATCACTCTGGCAGGCAGCTTAATACGAATCGTCCGGCCTACACGACGAGCCAACTATATATAATTAGTGCGTCAATGAATCGAAACAGTACTAAACCGATTGCATCCCCTTTAACACGCCAAGTATATATATAAACAGTACCTAGGTGAATCGAAACAGTAAACCAATTTCATCAATCCCTTCTCTGACATACCCAGAAATTAATTAATGGAGAATATCAACCACCAGTTCCCGGCGGCAGATTTCACAGACTTACCACCAGATCTGCAGCTTTTCGATGAGGACTCCTTCCCGGATTTTGGGATCATGGACATGGCGGAGCTTGAATTCCTCTGCGGCGCTCAAGCGGAGAAGGAAGAAGAAGAAGAGCTAGAGGAAGAGGAATTAAAACAATTGAGCTACGACATTAATGATCACCAGCAACAGCAGCGACCCTTTCATCCCAGAGCATGGTTCGACATTCTCAAGCACCGCCTCTCCTCCAAAACTGCCAAGAGAAATCGCGATTCGGCGGCGGCGGAAGACGGCAGCAGGCAGTTGTGGACCAACGAAATCATAAAGCTGGCAGGGGCGAGAATCATACAATCGAGATCGTCAATGCAGGGGATTGATGTCCCTTCCATGCTCAACAACCCGTTTCACATCCTCCCCCCTGCTTCCGACGACGGCGGCGGCGCCGCCCTTACTCCGGAAGAAGCCAAGAACGTGGAGCTCATGGAGTGCCTCCTGGCCTGCGCCGAGAAAGTCGGGAAAGGAAGCTTCGACCGCGCAATCGGCCTTCTCAGCATCTGCGACCGTCTCGCTTCCCAAACCGGCAACCCGGTTCAACGGGTCGGGTACTACTTCTGCAACGCCCTTCGCCAGAGGATCGAAATCGAACAGACCGGCGGCGGAAGAGGAATAACAGGTGGTGGGGGTTATAAGAAGCCGTTCGATTCCGACACCGCGGTGACGCTGCCGGACAAGAACGCGACGGAGTTCCGAAACAGGGTGCCCTTCTACAACGCGTCCCAGCTCGCCGCCGTCCAGATCATGGTGGAGAACGTCGCCGTGGAGAAGCGGATCCACTTGATCGAGCTCCGGACGGGATGCGGCCTGCCGGCGATCGCCCTCATGCAGGCCCTGTCGGTCCGACCCGACCCGATCGAGCTGCTCCGGATCACCGCCCTGGCCCACGACGCGGCGGAGGAGCAGTTCATGGAAGGGTCGGGCCGTCGGCTGGCGGATTTCGCCCGCGGGATGGGCCTGCCTTTTTCCTTCAACGTGGTCCGGTTCTGCACGTTCCCCTCGGGGGCCCACAAGGACCAGCTGGACCTCGAGCCCAACGAGGCCGCGGTGGTGCTCTCCGAGTTCGCGCTCGGCCCAATGATCGGAAGGCCCATGCTGCTGGAGGCGATGATGAAGCTGATCCGGGCCGTACGCCCGCGCGTGATGGTGGTGATCGAGACGGAGGCGAACCACAACGCTCCCGATTTCGGCCACCGGTTCGTGGAGGCGCTGTTCACCGTCGGCGGGTACTTCGACAGCCTGGCGACGTGTATGGAAGGGAACGAGGAGGCGAGAGCGGCGGTGGAGTCGTGGTATTTGAACGACCGGATTCGAAACGTTTTGGTGGCGGAAGGGGAGGAGAGGGTCATTCGGGATGTGAAGATTAGGGTTTGGAGGAAGTACTTTGCCCGGTTCGGGATGCTGGAGATTCCGGTGAGAGGATTAGCTTTGCAGCATGCGAATTTGGTGATTCGCCGGTCGCCGTACGCGGCTTCGTGCTTGATGGCGTTGGATTACAAGAGCTTGATGATTGGGTGGAAGGATGTGCCGTTGCTGTTTGTTTCTGCCTGGAAGTTCATGAAGGCAATACCACACTAAGTACTAGGAAGTTGTTGTAATTTGAGCTTTAGATTCCCATGCCAAACTAGTAATAGACAACCGCGCTGGGTTTTTGTTTTGTCGTGATTAACATGGTGGCTGGACGGGAGTGCCACCGTGCAGTCCAAACAGTATCATGACAGTCCTGTTAGAAGGTAAAAGAAACTTAGTATCCGATCGAAAGGATATTTGATCCGATTTGATTCGATATAGATAGCCACTCGGTTATGTTTCTCTGTTCATGTAACCAGAAATGAGTCTACGTTATACTTGATATTGTTCAATTATGTTCCAATGTCGAGCTAATTTGAATTAATCTGGTGGGTACTTGTGGAGTTAAGAACTCAAGTTACTTGAAAGAAGAATAACAAGGTCTTTATCCAGTCCTTGTGTGCAGTGAGGTTGCTCTCCTCTGGCTCTGACTACCAGGAGTTTCAACTCAGCCCCAAATCCCAATCGCCTGCCATGATTTTCAATGTCGCTCACTCCCCCGCAGTCCCTACCTTCAGTTGCTCCGTTGGCCGGTGGAAGCCGCCATCCAAACCTCCGACATTGAAGGCAGCATCGCTCCCGGCGGCGAGAGACAGAGTGATAGATTTCGGCAAGTACAAAGGCAAGATGCTGGGCGCCCTCCCGTCCTCCTACCTCAAATGGGTCTCCGGAAACCTCCGCTCCGGCGACACCCACCACTGGGCCCATCTCGCCGACCAGGTGCTGCAGGACCCTGTTTACCATGACCGGCTCGAGTGGGAATTCGCCAGCCGGGTCTTGGACGCCAACGACGGCAGCAGCGTTCCGTCATCTGCCTCGGCCGGAAACGGCGCCGTCGCCCAGCTGCTGGAGATCAGCCAGCGGTTCGGCTGGGATAACGACGACAAGGTCGGGTGGAGCCGTGTGAATTTCGAGCTGCTGGGTACGAGCAAGGGCGGCAGGATCCCGAGATTAGGGTTTGGGAAGGAAGAGAAGGAGGGAAACAGGGATGCTGGCGGCGGTGTTGTTGGTGGCCGCGGCCGTAGCGGCGGCGGGGATGGGAAGTTGGAGGGCGAGGATAGGAGGAGGGAGAGACGGGAGAGAATGAGGCGACGGAAAGCGGCGCCGGCGCCAATAGAGGAGGACAGATTGGGGGTTTTGGGGAAGACGGAGGGTAGATCCGTCAACGACCGTCAGTTTGGTGGAAAGGGTGAGGATCGAACGGCTGGGATTAAAGGTCGATTTCCTGGACGGGAAGGGCTGTTGAAGAAGGTGCTTGACGGGAAGAGATACTTGTAATTTGAGACCCTTTCGGGCATCAAATTGTGATATCCCCAAATTTTGGGTACCAATTTCACATAATGTGCTACCATTCCTTTTTTTTTTGTTTATCAAATAATGTGCTACCATTCTCACTGTTTTTGGGGTTTGGGCATCAAAATATTCACCCAATTATTTTTGTTGAGATTTTGTGTTCTTTTTTGTGTCACACTATGTATTCATGTGAATTGTCAACTAAATAATATTTTTCAAGATTAAATGAACATTTAGAACTCCATCTATAAAAATAAAAATACATGAATTTGGACGTGGTTTTTAAATGAGATTGAGTGTCGTGATATTTTCACTATTTTACAAAAACTCAATTTGGCGAGGAAAAAATTACTAATACAATTTTTATGGATGAAGAAAAGGCATCAATGAAAAAATAAAAAATTGAGAAAATATAAATTCAAATTAGGAGATATAATCAGAGGTAAGTGGACAGTGGTTAAGGGACCCGATACACCAATTTTATTTAATTTTTGTTTTAGTCAAACTAAATAGTAAAATTGGTATGTTATGAAAAGTATGAATATTTCAAGTTAAAATATATTGACCGGACGGTAACGCGATGGGTAACGTGATGGGTTGATCGTAGGGCTGAAAATTTGCCTGTCCCGTTCCTGTCCCGTCCCTGACCCTGTCTGTCCTGTCCCTAAAGGGACAGCTTGCATAATCGACCCGTCCCGTCCCTGTTCTCTTCTTGACCCTGTCTGACCCTTTAGGGTCGGGACGGGTCGGGACGGGACGGGTCAGCGGGTCGACCCTCTCCGACACAAAATTAAATACCAAATTATAAAAAAAACAGAAAATTAATTAATTAATTCATATAATAATTTATTTATGAAATTATTTCAGAAAATTAATCAATTACGAAATTAATTTCAAAAAATAATTTTTTACGAATTTCAGTTCAGATAATTATTTATTCATCAAATTAATTCCAAAAAATTAATTAATCACCAAAATAATTCCAAAAATTTAATTAATCACCAACATAATTCCAAAATATTAATCAATTGTCAAAATAATTCCAGAAAATTATTTATTTACCCAATTTATTCTAGAATATCATTTATTTATCAAATTAATTCCAGAAAATTAATTAATTAATTAGTTAAATAATTTATTTATGAAATTATTTCAGAAAATTAATCAATTACGAAATTAATTTCAAAAAATCATTTTATTTACGAATCTCTGTTCATAAAATTATCTATTCATCAAATTAATTCGAAAAAATTAATTAATCACCAAAATATTCCAAAAATTTAATCAATCACCAACATATTTCCAAAATATTAATCAATTGTCAAAATAATTCCAGAAAATTATTTATTTACCCAATTAATTCCAGAAAATTAATCAATTGCCAAAATAATTTCAGAAAATTATTTATTTACCAAATTATTTACCAAACTCCCATAATATATGTGCTTGATGAAAGGATGAAATGACATCAATTATTAAATAATCATCAATGACATCATTGTTCGATAATAATCAAGTATATCATACTCATGATCACACAATACATCATTGTTCGATAATAATCAAGTACATCATACTCATGATCACACAAGACATCATTGTTCGATAATAATCAAGTACACCATTCTTCAATCATCGTCAACTAAATCACTCATGATAGTACAATCATCCAAGCAAGACTCTTTCAACTCTGCAAAATTAACAACACATCAAATAAATTAATAATGATCTAAATAAAATAGTGAATGTTAAAAACAAATTACTTTTCATACCTTGTTCAAGTTCTTCGATTTCTTCAAAATTCTCTTCCATGTCGATTGGAAGAGTACTCGAGCGAAGCCAATTTTGACCACAAATTAAACTTTCAACAACCAAGGGAGTCAAAGAACTCCGAAATGCATCTAAAACGCGCCCCCCGGTACTGAAAGCAGACTCAGATGCAACTGTGGATACTGAAAAACAAATTACTTGATCGTTAGTCAACTGTTTCAACGTTTAACATAACAATAAATCAAAGATTGAAATACTGTATTGGAGGTCGTCCCAGAAAGTTAGTGATATGGTTTTTATGCTAAAACTGTGGTTTAACTATGGTTTAACCATGGTTCAACCATATAATACCGCTAAATATTGCCTATCGATTTTGTTTCCGATAGAAAAAATTTGTAGTCGAAGCGCGAGTACACTACTGTTTTTTAATCCTTGCAATAAACTCTCGGGCTAATCTTGGATAAAAAGAAACTCTCTAAGTTCGATCAATCAAATAAAATTTAGTGTTATTGAAAAGACTGATCAGTAAAAATTAGGGATAAGCAAAAATATTAACCCTATTTTTTTTTTTTGGTAGAACCCCTATTTTTAATTAGGAAAACAAGAAAAGACATGCAAAATGAATTTGGGAATTGGTCGGCAGTCGGTCCTAGGCGTCGGTTTTCCTGAGTCTTGCCTTCCACCCTTGCCCTTTGCCCCTTCCTTCGTTCCTTCCCTTTCGTCTTCCCCTTCCCGTCCCTTCCCTTCTCCGTCATTTGACGTGTAGCCAAGCGTCAGCGGAGAACCCTAGAAGAAGGTTCGCAGAAAGCACGAGGAAGAGCAAGAATCATCGTTTCAGAATTCGAATCCGATTGCTGGGCAGATTTGGATAAAGGAAAGAAAGAGAGAGAGAAGAGATTTGATGGCGAATGCTGAATGCCATTTGAATCTCATCTGGATCCACTTTGACTTCTTCTCAATTCCCTTCAGGTCAGACATCTCTCTCTCCCCGCGGCAATCTCTCGGTTATGCTTTCTGTCCCTCCCTTCATTGAGGCGAGGCAACATTTCAGGGAGAACGATGCTTGCTTGTTGTCCAAGTTGGAGATTTGATTCAAGGTTTTCTGGCTCCTCTGGAATTCCATTTGCTTGCTTTCTTTACCAAATTGGATGTTAGACTTGTCGTTCCTGTTGTTTGTCCAGTTCCATGTACTCGTGTCTTTTGTTCCCTTAAGGCATGCCTGATGGGTTAGCTTGGTTTGTTTTCTTTTGAATGGAAATGGAGATATCATAGCTTAGTCCAGTTCCACTAGTTGAGATTTTCGTAGAAATGAAATCTTTTGCCCTTTTTCGCAATCACAACCATTGTATTGTTTGGCCAATTTCCCAAGTATGGTTTTGGGTTTAGCAGATGTTAGTTGTGATAGGAAGCATCGTTTGCTATGAACTGTTCTCGGACTTCTCAGTCCGGATTAGATACACGCAACCGCAGGTGTCTCTGAATGCTTAACTTCATTGCTCAAAGTGAATTTCAGGAGTGGTCTTTTTATTGCTTGCATCGTTTGCTATGAACCAACCCTCAGTAGTACACTAATGCACCCTATCTTTTTGTGCATATTAGCACTTCAATGATAAAGGAATTGGTCATCCATGCTTACCCCATTACTAAACAAATGCAAAATAGGATAGCTGTAGCAATTACTGTATCCTGCATCTTTGAAATACAGTGCCTCCGTTAATCTTGTTAATCACAAACTATGTTTCTGATCCCCTATAACCTCATTGCTTGTGACTTTGTTTACTGTGTTTCGTCACGCATAAGTGAATCCGGTGATATGCTTAGGCTTGTAATTTCCTAATAATAATTAAATTGATCCCCAAGCGTGCCACTGGTGTGGAAGTCTCCCTCTGGCTCTGATATCCATTACAAGAGTATATGAGAGAAATATTTGAATGAACAGTCAATAGTTGTCTAGTGTGCTTGCTACTATGGTTATTGTATTTATACCCCTAGTATGCATTTTGTTTAATGTTCCTTTCCTATTTTTTTCAGATTCTGGAGTCACTACTGAGATGTTCAGTTGGAGGTATAGGGTTTGCAATAATGCATGCGATTTAGTACCGATTCAACATTGTCAGCGATGCCATTAGTATCACATGAAGACATTTCAGAAACTGAACCCATCTTGCCCAAGTCTGATATTTCACCACAGGTCGATGGATCATCATCTTCACGTGAGATCACTCCATTAGAACGAGACTGTGATATTAGTGGTGATGAGTTACAAAGTGTGATCATAGATGAAACTTGCCGTCTGGTCAACCCGGACCAGCCACAATGCCGTATATGCCTTGATTATGAAGGTATACCTATTATGCCGTGTTCCTTTTTGTTTTAGAATATTTCTATACCCAGTAGAAATGGTGGCTTTTGGACTTGGTGTTCTGTTTGTGAATATGATTTTTGTTCATCAATGCTGAAACAATTGCTCCCAATTTCAGGTGACGACTTAATAGCACCATGTCATTGCAAAGGCACTCAAAAGTATGTTCATAGATCTTGTCTTGATAACTGGAGGTCCACTAAGGTGAATTGTTGTTCTTAACTTATGTTCCTTCATGGTTTTACTCTGATGTTTGGTTCGATTCTTTCAGTCCTTGTTTTTGTTGGTTATCATTGCAGTTAAATATTAGAAGATTCTAGTTCTTTCAGAATGTTGAATATGCAAGAACTGTAGGCTTCAGCGTCTGGTTATGAGCAACTGAAGCTTTTGATTAATTTCTGTTCCATGTTTGTTTCAGGAGGGCTTTGCTTTCGCACACTGTTCTGAGTGTCGGGCGTTATTTATATTGCGTGCGAATGTTCCTCCTGACCGCTGGTGGTTGAGATTGAAATTTCAGTTCCTTGTTGCTCGGGACCACGCGTTCATTTTTATTGTTGTTCAGCTGGTATGTTGATGAGTTTTTTCATCTTTCTTTATCAGACTTGAAATATGGTTTCAAGTACATTAGTTGGACTTTGTTTGCTGATCCGCAAAGAGGATGCTATGAATGGTTTCTTTGCCTTATTGATCAAATTGTGAATTCCTGAAATGCTGATCATCAGATTTGGGTTGCGATTTGCTGAACTGATGTTATATGCTGCTCTTTTATGGAATTTAAGTTAATCTAACTTTATTTCAGCTGACAATGATGTGACAACAGTGATAGTTTGTATTTTGTATGGCTCTTATGCTTTTATGTTAAATGCACATAGAACTCGTATTGTTTAATGAAGAAAGTTTCCATGTTATTTGCAAGTGTTATGCTTGAAATTTCAACCTTATAAATTGATTATCTTTTATCTCAAAATTCTTTAGTGGGATGAACCTGTGGCAATACCATAATGATACCTGTTGACATTGTTGGATGTGAGTCTATGTGTGATCCAACCTTGCCAGATGGACTATAATTTCAACTATTTGGACTGTCTGTCTTTTCGAGAGTACATTACTTGATATGAATTCCTACCATATTGTAGCTAAAGTTTTCATGGGTTCAAGGAGTTAATATAAGTATTGGGTTCTGCAGATTGTTGCTTTTTTGGGGGTACTAGTGTACAAGTTTTATGGGGAGGAACTCAGAGAAATGTTTGGCTACGAAGAGCATCCTTATGGATTTTATACGATGGCCGGTATGTACCGTAAAGCAATATCTTCTGTACATGTGAATTTTTCAATGGAAGATTGTAAGAGTGGGAATGTCAATCCTGGATTATCATATTTTTTATCTAGATTGACTGATCATCAAATATGTCTGTGTTAGATGTTAATTGCCCATGCTCACTAAATCTTATTATTTTTGTCACCTAATTACAGTTTTGGCTATTGTCCTGGTGGGCTTGCTCTATGGTTTCTTCATTGCCATAATATGTGGTCAAAGGATCAATGAGCGCCATTACCATGTTCTTGCCAAACAGGAGCTGACAAAGGTATGCCAATTAACTTGTAGTGCCCTTTCGTCATGCTCAATATGTTGTTGTGACCATATTTCTCTTTTGCCTCTTGATGCATGCTTGCCTCTGCAAACCTCAATAACCAATGATTGTTTTGACGGTTAAATGAAAAATCGTCAGCATACTACAGCTACACTGGGAGTAAATAGTGAACTGAAAAATATGTCGAGCAGTTTTAACTGAAAGGTGAACATAGTTGTTGGCAGGTTTGGAATCTCTTTTCTGTTATAGGTGTCTGCCCAACAGGCAAGCTAGTCCTGCCTCCTCTGAGGTCTGGGAAAGCTCCTTAATGTTCAGGTTTAAAAGACTATGTCTGGTTTGTCATCATTCATCAACACAGGCACAACAACAGAAGGGTTCATTTTCTGGCTTTCTTGACATTGGAGTAGATTATAGTGTGGGAATAAAGGGAGCTACGTATAGTACCATGAATGCACTAGGCTTCAGACAAGCATAAAAACATAATACTATTATTTTTTCGTAATGATTTTGCATTCAGCCAAACTGGGGCTTGAAATGGATCTTTGTCTATATGGGGAGGTTACCATGTGATCGGCATTCAGTTTGTTCGCTGGTTGTAGCTTAAAAGAGATTCAGCCTTCCCATTTTTATCTATCGTTATCATGTTTTCTTGGTATGATAGAGCAGTTTTGTTCTTCTCAACTTAAGTTGACTCTAGCTATTCTAATGTGGTACTTTTTGCAATGTCAGGAGTATGTGGTGGAAGACCGAGAGGCTAGTAAGAATGTGCCTGAACTTGATCCCAGCCACATTACAGAACTAAGGATGTTAGGCCTCTTCTAGTTCTAATTTGGAGGCTCCTCTCCTCTAGGTAAGTGCTTTGTGTCATCTCACGCTGACAGTTGATGCCTCATTCCCTGAAGCCTTTCTGCTTCCTGAACTGTTAAAAGTCAGAAGCAAAGAGATCTTTTTGGCTCACATTCTTCCTCTTTCTAGCCTGCTCCTTATTAATTACTTCGACCATTGCCAAATTTCCAGGTTCCTCATGAGGCTAGTGCGGATCTGGTGATATAGCTTTTAAAGTCCACCATCCTCCCTCCGATGCCTTCCTCTCCTGCTCGTCCTGCATATGGACAATGCACAACAAACAGGATCCAGGTCAGGTCCTGTTGTTGCCTACTGCATATGAAATGAAACAATACGAAACATTCATGTCGGCACACGCATCTCAATCAAAACATGTACAGTATACAACCGAGGCGAGTGGTTTTGTTTATACGAACTCCGCATCCTTTGTTTTTGCGTCCATGACTCGTAAGTTCCAGCCAACAATGGGAGAGAAGTACAGTAGAGCTGGATGGATATGTTTTTTGTTTGCCAAAGAACCGATGAGAGATGGCATAGTTGTGTTTTGATTGCAAGGAACTTACTCATCCATAAGATATATGATACGATAGTTGTGAAATTGAAGCTTTTTTTCCTATTATAATTTGGACATCCTTTTCTTTTTTCATTTTTTGTTGTACATAATTTTGCAAGCAGAATTCAGGATCAGGAGATAGGCTGTTGAGCATTTGTTTGTTTTGTCAGAAACGGGTCATGTGTCCAACCCAAAAGGGAAAGGGTTACATGTTAATTTTCTTATCCTGTGAATCGCCTTTAGACTACGATTACCCTGCTTATTGCCGCTTTGAAATTGCCACTAGAGCTAATCTTGTATCAGTTCAATTGTAATTATAATGAGAACATTGAATACCAATACTATGCTGCTCCAAGTATCTTCAATTGCACGTAGCTGTCACATCAGTTCGCAACTCCCGCCATTTGCACCATTGAAGATGCTCTTAGAAGTTGAAAAGGTTGTGTTCATTTAAATATATTGTTCTTTTTTTTAATAGCATTGTGTATTGAATGAAATATTAAAATGTCCAACTCATTTAAATATGTTGTTAAAATAAGTGAATTGCCAGAATTAGCACATGCCAAAATGATTATTAGATTGGGAAACATGTAGATTTAAAATGTCGTTTGTTGACTGATTTTTTGTGCACCAATCACAAATAACAAACCATGACATGAATTCCACAAAATAATCGTGTTGTGAGATCAAAATTATTTTAAAAACCATACAAAATAAATTGATTAATTTGAACGATTGAATAGAACTCTCTTAGACAACCAGCCGCGGACACACGAGAAACGACATTTTTTGTGTGATGGATCGGAAGATCATCATCAGTTACACATGTTTGTGAAAACTATTATAGAAACCGACCGGCCAATCAGACACAAATATGTAAGAAAAGCCGTTCGGTTTGTATGTGAGTTTGACTTCATGTAGATTGATTGCCTGCATAGAAAGTGAATTATGACGACAACGACGAAAGCATAATCTTATCTTTCGACTAACGAGTTGGGTTCAAAGCTAGTTACGAAGCTCACCTATCTTTAGTTCTTTACTTTGCATGTGCAAGCACACACGTTACACACGTAGCACCAGCAGTGCAAGCGCCAAAAACCGCGCCACAGCAACACCGCCAATATTTGCGTTCCTCGGCCAATCCTAAAACAGTCCCACCACTTTCTTCTTTATCCAACCCACTCCTCTTCCTATTTAATCCCCAAAATCACCTCGCGTCCAATTTCCTCCTCCTTCTCCCCAGTTCCTTTCTCCACACTTCAGAGGAAAAAAAAACCAAACCCCATCCAATCCATCGACGCCAATGGCTCGCTCCTTATCCTCTTCCCGCACTTACCTCGCTGCTGCTGCAGCTGCAACTTCCAGATCTTCTTCCTCCGCAGCTTCGTCTCCTTCATCCGCCTCCTTCCGCTGCCTCGCCCTCCGCTCCAACTCCAACCTCCCCAACAACAACGCCGAGCCCGCGGTCGCCGATGAATCCACCGATCCTCTCCTCCGAAAGCTCGAGGACGCCATCCACCGCATCATCGTCCGCCGCGCCGCACCCGATTGGCTCCCTTTCCTTCCGGGGACTTCCTACTGGGTCCCTCCACATAGATCTGACGCCGGCTGCTTGGGGATTGCCCAGCTCGTCGAGAAGCTTGCGAATCCCTTGACCGACGAGGAATCTCGCTCCGTTACCTCCGTCCGCGGATGGCCTTCCTCGGATTATTTCATCAAAGGTACCGAATTTCTGGGATTTGATTTCGATTTCTTTCCTTCCCTGTCTCCTGAATTTTCTAGGGTTGGGTTAACTCGGTTCATGATTGGGGATCTGTCTTCTAAGATCGAGGATTCGCCTCAGTGGCGATTGCTTCTATTACCCTGATGGCAAATTGAGTTTGTTGTGTGCGATTAATTGCAGTGTCCATTTTGCGAATCTCTTTGTGTCTCTTTGGTATTCCCCCTCCGACATCCATTGCCTAAAAACCGTACAACCGAAGAAACTTAGTCTTCTTTAAATTTGGCAGGAAACTTCGAATGAAATGAACAGTATCATGTGAATAGGAGCTTTCTAAACCCGAAAGTTCATTATTTTATATTGCCCGAGCTCCGCTGATGGGAATGCAATTTGGGTTTAGCGTTGCAGTTTGTTCGCATCTGTTCAGCATTCATTTAGATGCTCACTTGAAATTGCCGACTGCTCTTTGTCTGTTTCCTCTGAGGGTATCAGAAAGGCTTTTCTTCAATCTTCATTATGTTCTTGTTTGGGAGGAAGATGTGCTGTGACTTTTTCTTCAACATTGTCAACGCTCACAGTCGCATTCTTCTTTTCTTGCTTCTTTCAGGTGCCAGCTTCGGACAGTTGCCTGTATATAACACAGCAGATGAATTGGAGAAGGATTCAACTTCAGATGAAGTTAAGACCGAGGAACCGTCCAGTCATGCCCCTGAATCTGAGACGGAGGAAGGATAATTTCTATGATGGGGTTTCGCATCTCGGTAAGCAAAATATTCTTCATTAGATCCATCTCCCTCCCTCTCTCTCTCTAGCCCATGCACACACACACAAACACACTCCAAGAACAGAGTCACACATACAAACAAACGCTACAAATACAATGGGACGCCATATTCGTCTTGTCTGGGGTTTAGCTTTCTCTCTTCAGGTGTGGATTTCATATTTGTGCTTATGCATAGATTTATCTTAATCTACATTTGAAATGAAGTATCTATTAGGTCCTCTGCACAATCTAGAAGGAATAAGAGCTTCAGTGTTCATGGGTGTATAAAAAGGCGAGTGCTTTTGTTACTCTGAGGGCGTGGTAGATTGTATAGATATCATCTAAGCGTGTAAAGGGACAATTTAGCACTAATCTTAGCCTCTTAGGTGAAGCAGGGGCCGCAGGGTGACCAAGGGCTTCTCTGACTATTTATTGCATGCTGCTGTTTTGACAGAGGCTCGTCCGGATTCGGAACTTGAATGTAAATCAGACAATGGAAAGAAGCTGGAAGAAGCTTTGTAAGGTAACAAGGGTGATAAAGAATGAAGAACCAATTGGAGGAGGAGCTGTACAGATGCAAACCCTGTGGAGGTTTAAATAATTTGATCTTCCAGTTGGTAGCTGTGTATTAGTTGGGAATGATAGCCCGCAGTTCCACTGTATCTAGCAAGCTGAAGAAGATCCATCCATTTTTATGGTTTTTTTCCCGTTATAATGGCTTGAAACCTCCTGTATCTTTGCATGTACATATGTTTTCCCAAGAAGATAATGGTACTGTTGTCTTGTTTCCCTCTTATACTATCAGGCTATCAGCTTTTGCCCTCTGTTTGGTAAAAGCACCAAGTCAAAAGTGTCTCATCTCAACTCTTGAAGCTGTCAAAATGTGCACGATTTGAGGACTGTAACAGATGGATTGCGAGAGAAAGCGAAGCCAGCAAAGTGATTTTAGAATGTTTCGGCACAGATTCATATAATTAAGGCAAAATACAGTTGTATATCCATAACTATCACGTTTGTGACAAATACATCCACAACTATCGAAATACACGAAATATCCAAAAATCGTAAGGTTGTGTGACAAATCTATCCACTTCCGTCTGAAACTATAACGGTGTTAGTAACGCCGTTAGATCTGTTAGCAATACGCTGATTAGGACGCCATTTCAGCGCACACCTCATCGACAAGTCAGCACCAAGTGACACGTCATATTTACTTATAAATATTTACTGATAAAAAATTAATGAAAAATAATAATAATAATTGCTTCTCTGCCGCAGACCCTTCCCCTTCCTCCCACCTCCGCCCCTCATCCCTCTTCCACTGCCATTCCACCCACCTCCACCCCTCCTCCCTCTTCCACGACCATTCCACCCACCCCCTCAACTTCCTCCCATCTCCGCCCCTCCTCCCAGGCTCCCTCTTCCACCGCCATTCCAAACCCACCCACCCCCCGGCCGCCCTCCGCCATCGATTCATCTCTGCCAACTCCCACTGCATCCAAAGAAAAAAAAAAAATTGTAAGCGCTGTGCCACCATCGATACATTCACCGATCAGAACCAAACCACCATTATGCACGTCAGCGTCGACGGAGGGAACAAATTCGATTCATCGTTACCACGAGCCTACTTCGGGTTCTTTGTGTCCACGCCACGGCGGTGGCTTTGTCGGCGGAGTTGCTGGAGCGAACGCCATGCGTGTGAAGATTTGCTGGAGGGTATATTGATGTCCAGTGATGTTGGAGGCTCGAACAAGGAGAAAAAGAAAGAAATCATCTAAATTAGGGATTCCAAAAATCAAATTGAATTGATGCAGCTGGAAACCTAATAAAAACCAGAGATTCCCAAAAGCCAATTTAATGGATGGAATCAAATTCAGGAAGCGAAGAAGACTTGCTGGAAACCACCGTCGCCGTCACAAATCGCTTCTTCCTTCTCAGTCCGTCGCCGCGAGTAGGAGGGAGTCGACCACCACAACGTACACCGCCAAATCTCCTCCTCCACTTTCGAATATGACCGAGATCGACAGTGATGGCGAACCCAAGAGCAAAAGAGCCATCGGTTGCTTGTTCTCATCACTTCATGCTTGTTGTTCTCTCGCAGCTTCTTCGCTGGTTGATTTTCCATGGTTGCAGTGACGAATCGGGAGAGTTTGAGAAGAAAGCAAATATTGGGAAAGAAGATTTGGGCGAAACCAATGTCGCAATTATTAGTCCTTTTATGTTTTAATTTTTTTTTAATCCACGTGGATTCGTGGGGACAAATATCGCCAACTAAGCATGCCCTGTTAGTCCAGTCACTCTGTTAACTGACACCGTTAACGGAGTGGACGGAAATGGGTATTTCGTGTATTTCGATAGATGTGGATATATTTGTCACAAATCTAATAGTTGTGGATATGGAAGTGTATTTTGCCTATAATTAAACTGGCGGTTACAAGAAACGTCTACACACCAAAGAAGCCGGGTACATCAATACTAGTACCATACTAGACAAACAAGATCACATATGTCAGAGTTGTGTTCTTGCTTGGTTGGAGAAGGGACACGAAAGATGGCCAGAGGTTGAAGAAACTCCATGGGACTTCTTCTGCTCACGATTCTCATCTAGTGACTGATCAACTTGGGGATCAGATTGATCAGTAGCAGCACCTTTGAGTAGGCCTCCAAACAACTGTGGTGGGTCAAAGTAGATCTCCACATCTTCTGCCCTCATTGATTCATCAACCTTTCAATATACCACACATTATCATCAATAGTTATCCTTAATGGAGAGTTAGCAGAACCAATGAACAATATTTACCTTCATGACGCCAATGCCGAAGAACTGCACCATCTCCCCTGTGGGAGCATGGCCTCTGAAAGGACCCTCAGAGAAGCCCCAGTGCCTGAACTTTGTAGGTAATCACAGGAGGGCCAGAGTAAACACTGATGACCTCCCACGCAAACCCTCGTGGGAAGGCCGATCGAAACGCGTCGTGAGACGTTTCGTAACTCGAGCAAGCGAGTCTTGTGAGAGAGCTCCATTTCCCATGTCTTGACAGCATTCTGGACCGCCTCTTCCAGCGACCCTTCTGCCCAGGCATTGGTGCGGCCTTGTTCGAAGAGCTTGTTGACGGTGTCGAAAATGGGGGGGCCGCCATGCCTCCACTGGATATCAGGATCCTCTGCTTCTTCTTTCAACAGCCTGCGGTTGTTTATCCCCTGCTGCTACTACTTCAACAGCAGCACCGGCTTCTTCTTTCAACATACCTTCACTCATGTTATTATGTTAACTTAATAAGTTACACTTTCGTTTCTGCTTTCTAATGATCTTCTACCTGATTTCTATATATGACCACATTTCAGCTAGCTGGCTCTGTTATGCGACATTGCAGTACTGCAATGGTGGCACTTGCCCCCATATCTATGATGGAAAGGATAGGATGTCAGACTGTCAGTGTTATTCAATGTTAACTTCTTCCAGTACTTCTTTTGTGAGAAATCAATATGCCCATGATTATTGAAGCTATCAATCGACCATGTTGCTGCCGCCACCGATGCATATGCTGTCATCATTCCCTTCCAAGTCACCACCTACCTAGCGACTTAAGAAATCGGTGGTGAGGTCCGTTTTAGGCTTTGGGAAACAACTTTTTTCCTCTTGGGTTCTTGCATTTTCATTTTGAGGTCTACTATTTACCGCCCGTGTAATTACTATTTGCCGCCCGTAAATTTAGTAAAAATGTCGTTTTTACCCCTCGTCCATTTTTTCATAACACAAATCCTCATCAACCAACTTGATAAAAAAAATCTCATCCACCACCAGCAGGTAGGGATGGCAATCAAACCCATGGCCGCGGGTACCCGACCGCCCCATACCCAGTCAACGCGGGGAATCCCCGCTTTGAACGGGTATGGGGCGGGTATGGGTAAAACCCGCAAAAGGTTTGATGGGTATGGGGCGGGTATGGTTTTAGCCTCCCCCGCCCCATACCCATACCCATACCCGCCCCACCAAGAGAATTTCTTCACATATCAAAAAATGCGTGGATTAAATTGTAATCTATCAATGATGATGATGATAACTCGAGAAAATAAATAGTAGAAATGCAATTGAGTAACCACCTTAATCAAAACCTAATTCATTTCCCTCAATTCTCCTTCCACTCTTTCACTTTTCCCCTTGTCAACAAAATTATGTTAGTTAATTATTACTTAATAAATGTATCAAGAGTTAGAGCATAATAATTTAAAAAATATTATAGTCTATATTATGTATTAATGGACGTTTTAGGATCATATTCTTTGAATCGTATTTAGAAAATGATCGTGTTTTGTTGACTTCGTGATATAATAGGTTTGTTTATGGTTATAATTAAAACTTTTCTTGTAAGTTTTAGGTATAATAATGTTGGATGTACGGGGATGGGTATTACCCATGGGTACCCGAAACCCACGGGTATGGGGATGGGTTTGCAAAATATTCCCCCGCATGGGTATGGGGAGGGTATAGGTTTGGGTATTTGAAGATGGGGATGGGGATGGTTTAGGCAAACCCGCCCCAAACCCGCCCCATTGCCATCCCTACCAGCAGGCCACCACCGCCGCCGTTGGCGCCAGACCACCGCCTCCACCCTAAATTATCACAAATCATCATTTAATATATAATTTAATTAATTTGTAAATAATTTAAAATGGTTTTTTTAAGAAAAAAAATAGTCGACGGCAACCGTCCGATCGTCGGCGTCGGACCGCGTTCGTAGGCCAGATCGACATCGATTTCTGGAGTCCAAACCCGGCGATTTCTTTCCCTCGCCGGCGAGAGCGGACGGGCCCCGACACTGACGAGCGGATGGCTCGGTGCGGTCCAATTCCCGGCGACGGACGGCAGACGAACGAAGAGATGGTGAAGGAGAGGAGGGAGAGAGGGTATTCGACGGGAAATTTTGGGATTGGAAGACAAGTTTTGAAGGAGGTTAATTGAAAAGAGAAGTGATTAACGAGAAGGATTCTGTGCAGTAAGTGGGGTGGATTAGGGGAATTTATTGTTATTATTTTATATCAATATTAATATTATCATTAATTTAGGTAAAGTAGTAATTATCTATAATGATGTTAAATTAGGTTGGTGGTGATTGATATATATGTGGGGTGGGTTAATTAGAGAAGCCGGATTAGTGGAACCAAAAAAGGAAGGTGAAGTGGCTAGTTTGTTTCTCCACAGCGGCAGCAAATCCCGGCCAGTGGTTCCGGCGGCGGGATAGGGAGTTTAGTTAGGTTTCTAAAGGGTTTAAGGGTAAAATAGACTTTTTTCACAAAATTATGGACGGCAAATAGTAAATACACGGGCGGCAAATAGCGATTCATTTTCATTTTTGGGTACCCTTATATATATGTCCACACAAATAAATAGTAGTAATTTTAGAAATTTGTCTAGTATCTGGAATGGATGAGTCATACTCATACACGAGATAACCAGTATGTTACTGGTTTCCAATGCGATTTTATGATTTCCAGAATATATTCGCTTTGTAAACTTATGATAAGGAAAAAAAAATTTGTAAATTGATTGGTTCTTTTGGGAAATCTTTAATACGTGAGTTTCGATACCTAAAAATCAAGTTAACAGAATTATCTATGTGTGACTTCTCCTCAAATTCTGATTCGCTGCTTCAGAAACACCTTCATTGCCTCGTGTGAACTTTGATAAAGCTGGTTCAACGTTAACAAATGAACACATGCAATCACTATTCCACTGGTCTATATGATACTTTCCTTTGCTTTCGGTATCAAACATGAAACTAATGAGCAAATTTAGTGACCAGATGAAGCACTCCTCGAATTCACCAAATTCAAACAAGCACACTTCGTACGATAACCTACCAGATGAGACAAGAAAATGATCGCTTTCGATGATGGTTGTTGCGTCACTATATTGTCTCGGGGTGACCTTGACTGTAAATTACCCCTAAATATACACCCGGTCAATGTTTTACACACGAGGAATTAAAAAATGGCGTTTGGTGCTTAATTGAATGTCGCGGCATTTATTTTCCCACTAACCAAACACGCCAGCAAGCTTTCTCGAATCGATCCACGGGATACGGCCCGCCTGACATGATGAATTGATGATGGCGACGCAGTGGGCGAGGAGTGGTACAAAGTCAGCTCCTCATCTTCTAGCTTCTTCTTCTTTGCTGCAAGCGGAGGACTCACTCTGAACTACCTTATCTCTCTCTCTCTACACACGAAGCTGAAGGAAGTTGTAACACGCGGACTGAAATGTAAAGAAACAGAAGTAGTTTGGAGGTAGATAGAAAAGCAACAGAAATGTAGGGACCAAAAGGGAAATATGGCAAAGTGTATATAAGACAGGCTGTAACAACCTACAACGGCTATCTGAATACAACAACCACTTTTCCCTCCCTCACTTCTCTCTCTCTCTCTCTCTCTCTCTTCTCTGCTACTTTCCCTTTCTTCTCTTCTTCTTCCCTGCCGAGAGCTTCACCGGTCCAGAGCGTGACAAGTTGGTATCAGAGCCATCTCTCGGCCATGGCGACGACGGTGCGACAACTCGATGATCGTTTAAGCGCGTTTTCCAATCGGACGATGGAGGCCGAAAACACTTTTCACAATCAGATCACAACATTGGAGGATCAGAATCGAGCTCAATCGACTCAGCTGCAAGAAATCATGGCGAGATCGGAAGGTCATTCGCAACAATTTGCTGTGCTTACCACTCGTTTGGATGGAATGGAGGATCGTTCAGTCGCGCGTTTTGCTCAAATGGATCAGAATATTCAGGAGATCATCCGGCGGCTGGAGGTTCTTCAAGTTCGGCCGGAGGTTGCCGCCGATCAGCAATTGGCTCGTCATGAGGGCAGGGGCCTCTTACCTCTGCCGGTTCAAAGGCCAGGGGCCGTTCCACCACAGCAACAGCGAGGTTTTGCTCAGAACAATCCGGATGCAGAGCAAGGCCCAGTTCTAGGTCAACACCGAGGTAATGATCAGATTCAGTTGCCTCGCATTGATTTTCCTCAGTTTAGGGGTGATAATCCTAGGGATTGGATCCGGAAATGTGAGAAGTTGTTCGATGTTTATGCGATTCCTGATGAGCAGAAAGTACGAATGGCTTCCATTTACTTTGACCGTCGTCCTGATATCTGGTTTGAGGGATGGAAACTTGAGCACAGGGATTGGAATTGGGACGAATTTGTGCGAGATTTGTGTGGCCGGTTTGGTGATAGAGAATTTGGGAGCATTGTGGAGGAATTTAACAAGTTGCGTCAAAGAGGATCGTTGGTTGACTATCAGGAGAAGTTCGAGGAGTTAAAATCACAAATGGTTCGTTATAATCCAGCCTTGGGCGAGCAGTATTTCATCTCCAGTTTCGTCAGTGGATTGGAGGAGGAGCTCAGGCCAGTGATTAAGATGTGGCAACCGGCTACCTTAGCTCATGCCTTTCAATTGGCACAACTGGCAGAAACAGCAAATGAGGCTAATCGAAGGAAATGGCGACTTGGTTTGGGCAGTGGTATGCGTTCAATGCCACCAGTGGTGCAAGGTGCCAGCTCTGGTGCGAGGAAATGGGAAGGGCCTAGCAGTCGTCCTACAAACACAGGGAAAGCTCAGGCATCAACTAGTACTCGACCAAACTTTGCAAAGGGAGCCTGTTATAAATGTGGGGACAAGTACTACTTTGGTCATGTGTGTGACACAAAGAAACAGTTAAATGTGATGCAAGTTGATGATGGGGAGATTGTGGCACCAGAGGACTGGAGTGTAATGGATGAGGAGGACATGGAGGAAGTTTTAGCAGAGGATCAGCAGCCCGAGGTGGTGGAGGTATCCATGCAGGCCCTAAGCAGTGGGGGTCTATCCAATTCCTTGATTGTTAAAGGCAAAGTTAAGAATGAGAGGATATTTGTACTCATAGATACTGGTAGCACCCATACTTTCCTGAGTGAGAGGAAGGCCAAGGATCTCAGGTGCAAGTTGGTTCAGGCTGAGACTC
Organism: Linum tenue; assembly: GCA_946122785.1. Lineage (NCBI taxonomy): Eukaryota > Viridiplantae > Streptophyta > Magnoliopsida > Malpighiales > Linaceae > Linum > Linum tenue. Next base: position 5,217,986 of record CAMGYJ010000005.1, on the reverse strand, counting down.
CATTGAGAGTCAGACTGGCAGATGGGACTATGCTGTTGAGTAGCTTGGTTTGCAAGGATTTTAACTGGGAGATGCAGGGCCACAAGTTCACATTTGATATGAGGGTCCTGAGCCTGGGAACAAATGATGTGGTTCTGGGGTTAGATTGGTTGAAAATTATCAGCCCAGTCAAGTTTGATTTCATCAATTTGCAGTTGTTCTTTGACTGGGAGGGGCAGGAAGTATCATTGCAAGGGGTTCAGGACATGGCACAATGCAAGGCAATATCAGGCAAGACTTTACAAAAGATGATAAGGAAGACTAAAGCTACATTGGTTGGTCATTTGTTCAGCATCTCTGTGGAAACTGCAAATGCAGGTAAGGTTCCTGAGTTCTTGGAATCTGTTGTGAATGAATTCAAGGATGTGTTTGGAAAACCTAAGACCTTACCTCCAGCTAGATCATGTGACCACACCATTCCTCTTATACCAAATGCTCAACCTGTGAATCTTAGACCCTATAGATACTCAATTCCACAGAAGAATGAAATGGATAGATTGGTGAAAGAGATGATGGATTCCCAGTATATTCAGGATAGCAGGAGCCCCTATGCCTCACCTGTGCTACTGGTTCTCAAGAAAGATGGCTCCTGGAGATTTTGTGTTGATTACAGGCAGCTGAATTCACTTACTATTAAAGATAAATTTCCCATACCAGTAATTGATGACCTGTTGGATGAGTTAAGGGGGTCAAAATTCTTTACCAAGTTGGATTTATTGTCTGGATACCATCAGATCAGGATGAATCCCCAGGATCAGCATAAGACAGCCTTTAGAACACACCAAGGGCACTATGAATTCAGGGTGATGCCCTTTGGGTTAACAAATGCCCCAGCTACCTTTCAGGCCCTTATGAATCAGATCTTTGCCCCTCACTTGAGGAAGTTTATATTGGTTTTCTTTGATGACATTTTGGTGTACAGTCCTGACCAAGACAGTCACAAGGAGCACTTAGCCATTACTCTCAACATTCTCAGGACTCATACACTATATGCTAAGCCTTCCAAATGCTCATTTGGTCAGACTCAGGTGGATTACCTTGGTCATATTATTAATCATGATGGGGTAGCAACTGATCCTGGCAAGGTGGAGGCTATGGTAGCTTGGCCTGTTCCTCAGAACATCAAGGCTTTGAGAGGGTTTTTGGGTTTAACTGGTTACTATAGGAAATTTGTGAAGAATTATAGTATACTAGCCAAGCCCCTCACTGACCTACTCAGAAAGGATAACTTTCAATGGTCTGCAGCAGCTCAGGGAGCCTTTGAAGTGTTGAAGTCAGCCATGGTGCATGCTCCAGTACTGGCTTTGCCAGATTTTACTCAGCCATTTGTCCTGGAGACTGATGCTAGTGACATAGGTATTGGAGCTGTGCTGTCACAAGGTGGAAAACCTCTGGCCTATCACAGTCAAGCTCTTGGGCCAAGGAAGCAAGGTCTGTCTACATATGAGAAAGAATATCAGGCAGTCTTAATTGCTGTTACCAAATGGAGACATTACTTGGAAGGAAGAAAGTTCATTATTATCACAGACCATGAAAGTCTAAAGCACTTGTTAGGCCAGAAAATTCATACACAAATACAGAAGAAGGGCTTGGTCAAACTGCTAGGACTTGATTTTGAGATTCATTACAGACAGGGCAGGTTCAATAAGGTTGCTGATGCCCTGTCCAGACATCCTAGGTTGGCTAATTCAGCCTCTTGCCAGGCTATTTCAGCTACTTTGCCTGCTTGGTTAGCTGAGATTGACAGTACATATGAGGGTGATCCAGTGGTGCAAGAGTTGATGATGGAGGCTGCTGTTCCTATGGTAGGGCCAAAGCTTTATTCTGTGAAACAGGGGTTGCTATACCACAAGGCTTCTTTGTATGTGGGTTCTAAGGGTGACATGAGGTCCCAGTTGATGCAATTGTTCCATGACTCTCCTGTTGGGGGCCATTCTGGTCTCCAAGCCAACTACCAAAGGTTAAAACGTTACTTCTGGTGGCCTGGTCTTAAGAAGGATTTAAGAGAGTATGTACAGGCTTGTGACATATGTCAGAGGTGTAAGACTGAGAATGTACCTTACCCTGGACTGCTGCAACCTCTGCCTATTCCTGATCAGGCCTGGAAACACGTTTCCATGGACTTTATTGAGGGATTACCTAAGTCTCATGGCAAGGAAGCAGTGTATGTGGTGGTGGATAGGTTTTCCAAATATAGCCATTTCTTCAGCTTGGCCAAACCTTACACTGCCAGTTCAGTTGCACAGGTCTTCTTCGATGGAATTTTCAAATTGCATGGATTGCCTCAGACTATTGTATCTGACAGGGATTCCTTGTTCACCAGCACCTTTTGGTCTACCCTTTTTCAGTTGCAAGGGGTCAAGCTTCACTATTCTACTGCTTATCACCCCCAGTCAGATGGCCAGACTGAAAGGGTCAATCGATGTTTGGAAGAGTATCTGAGAGGGATGGTTCATCATCATCCCCAGCAGTGGGCTAGCTGGTTAACCATGGCTGAATGGTGGTATAACACCAACTACCATTCGAGCTTACAGGGTACCCCTTTTGAGGCCCTTTATGGTTATGCTCCTTCCCAGTTTTCCATTACCAACCCTCTTTCAACTGCTGTAGCAGCAGTGTCTGATCGACTTCAGCAGCAACATCGTCTGATTGGTGTGCTGCGTGCTAATCTGGCCAAAGCTCAGAATCGCCAGAAGCAAATGGCGGATGCTCACAGGACTGAGCGGGCATTTCAGGAGGGGGAGAGGGTGTACTTGAAACTCAGGCCTTATAGGCAGTCTTCTGTGGTGACCAGGTTGAATCAGAAGCTCTCTCCTAAGTTCTATGGACCTTTTGAGATCGAGAAGAAGATTGGTAGTGTGGCCTATAGATTGAAATTGCCGCCGGGGTCTGTTATACACCCAGTCTTCCATGTATCATTGCTGAAACGAGCTCGGGGTCGACAATATAATACACAACCAGCTTTGCCAGAGATTGATGATAATGGCGGATTGAAGGTGGAGCCAGAGCTGATCTTGGCTAGGAGAGTGGTGGCTAGAAGTAATGCAGCAGCTACGCAAGTGCTGATACAATGGACACATCAAGCAGAAGAAGATGCTACATGGGAATTTTTGGACGAGCTCAAGCGAAGATTTCCAGATTTCCAGACTTGAGGACAAGTCATTTCTGAAGGAGAAGGGAGTTGTAACACGCGGACTGAAATGTAAAGAAACAGAAGTAGTTTGGAGGTAGATAGAAAAGCAACAGAAATGTAGGGACCAAAAGGGAAATATGGCAAAGTGTATATAAGACAGGCTGTAACAACCTACAACGGCTATCTGAATACAACAACCACTTTTCCCTCCCTCACTTCTCTCTCTCTCTCTCTCTCTCTTCTCTGCTACTTTCCCTTTCTTCTCTTCTTCTTCCCTGCCGAGAGCTTCACCGGTCCAGAGCGTGACAGAAGTCGAGCACAAGTTTTCCGATGGCCGCCGATCTTGCTGCTGCGGCGGCGACGACCGAGGTTGATTACGAAGAACAGGAGGAGGCGACCGTGATGAAGCTCCTGCGGCGGAGATTGCTGTCTAAGGTTCCGCGCTATCGGAACGGAAGCGGATTCCGCGTCAACGGCGGGCAGTCTGTTACTCTAACCTTCCCCGGGACCGACTCTGCTCACAATCCAATTTGGGAAGGAAGCAGCAGCGGTGGCGGTGGCGTTGACGTTGACGGAGGTGTGGCAGATCCGTTGAACTGTAGCGTTTACTTGGATGAACTCCATGGTAAAACAAACCCTAATCTAATTATGTCCATCTTGGCATCTTCTATGTTTCCTCTGATTTCCTTGTTAAATTTCTATATGTTTCTTCTTCCAATTGCTTTACATGCTTTTGAATACTAGGTAAATGGAAATGCCATCACTGCAACTGGACCTACTTCGTTGGAAGTTCGCGTTCTGGTGGGCTTGGTAGCCATCCAAAGTGGCGATGCCGCCATTGCAATTCCGACTCCTCCACCCAAAGCTTGTCGGTTGACCATGGGGCTCCACGTTTCTCACCTGAAATCAAAGGTCTTTAATCTAGGCATCCTTTTCTTTTTTGTTCATGAGTAGCACTATGAATGCTTATATCCATAAAGTGGCGCCATGTTTATGGTGCTGATAGTTCAGTCCTTGTACAAAGCAGTTACGTTGAGTCTACAGCAAGAGTCACAGACCTAGTGGGATGCAGCTGCTATTTGGCAAGCCGACGCAGGGATCCACAATTCTGATGTGGTTTACATTGCACACTGCAGGTGCTGAATCCATCAATGGAGCTGCTGAAAAGAATGGGTTTTCAGTTAACGGCTTGAGGCAACAATCTGAGGGCGTTCTGGAAAATGGAAGGCTCTCTGCTTCAAGTCTAACATCTTTGAATGGCTCGGTGGAAAGAAGAAAGGGAGTTGCAGAATCAGACGTTGAAATGCTGTTAGAGAAGCAAGATACTCATGATCTGTATTGCCCTGACTGTAGTTCCTGTATCACACAACGGGTTGTCCTGAATATAAGAAAACAGAATACTCCAAACGGGCATGTCATAATGGAGGAAAACAAGCACTTCACTACTCCAAAAGGGAATGCAGTTCTGGAGGAAAACGAGCAGTATACCTCAAATGGGTATGCAAAGCTGGAGGAGAACACTTCCAAAGCACCATTTCACCCTATGCTCGATGCTGAACCCACTCATCCGGCCGATGATCCGGTTCAATATATCGACATTTCTGCATACAATGGTTCCAATCCTGCAGCAATCGACGGCACTGATGGTCAGCAGGATGTTTTCAGATGCTTATCCTGCTTCAGATTTTTCATTCCCGAAGGTAGTGAAACTATCCCCTGCTCGTAGATTTTACTCAAGCAGGCACCTTGACTTGTTTACCAGTTCGTTGCAACTCAATTGCTTCTGTTTTCCAGTCAAATGGACTGTCATAACCTGAGTTACTTATTAGCTACTACATCTCTTCACTAGTCAACCACTATATCTGAATCCGTATTGGCTTTACTTGACTTTGTACAAATTGCTTATGTTCCAGCACGAGCAAGTAGTCGCCCACAGCTTGGCAGCCAGAGGGCTACGGCTAAACCGAGAGGCGGGGGAGGTGGAGAGGGCTATGGATGGGAGATTTTGAAGTGTGTAGTGTTTGGAGGCTTGATCGAATCAATTACGAGCCTTGGCGTTGTATCTTCTGCTGCTGGAGCCGGTGCTCCAACTTGTAAGTACTCATGTCTCATTGTAACTGATCCACGCTTGAACAAAGATTCAGGAAACCATAACGGTCCTAAACCTAACATGATCTCCACCATTTCCACCCTTTTCTGTTGCAGTGAACGTTTTAGTTATGGGGCTGGCGAACGTAATTGGCGGACTCGTCATCATTACCAATAATGCAAGTTTCATCGTCAATTGTTTCAATTTATAGTACTTGGTTTCATTTTCACCATAATCCAGCACACATGACACCCGCATACGAAACTACTAGCCTTCTAACAGTTCTCTGTTCTCCCCCAATCCCCTCTTGCAGCTGCTGGATCTAAAACAGGATCGCTCCAAAGCTACTACTTCAGATAATAATGACGTTGAAGCAGAGGACCGCTACCAAACAACTCTGGGCAAGAGAGAAAACTTTGGAATCCATTTCATGGCAGCCATATTATCATATCTGGTGTGTGGGTTACTCCCAACAATCACCTACGGGTTCACGTTTCAGAGCAAAATAAGCAGCAACGGCAACAAAGACGAGAAGCTGGCAGCAGTAGGAAGCACGTCTCTCGTCTGCATCATTCTGCTTGCAATTGCAAAGGCTCACACTCAAAAGCAGCAGCAGCAGCCTAAAGCCTACGCTGCAACAGTCCTTTACTTCTTCTGCATATGGATGGCAACATCGGGTATATGCTATCTAGTTGGAGACCTAATCAAGAACCTCATCACGCCCGTGTAAAATCCGTTTACATTATACATACGCTTTATCTTTCACCCTTAATGGAACCTAATCAGAGCTCGTCGTCGTCCTCGTAATCACTGACTTTTACTTCTGCTGTCTTGGCGTCCGATATGGTTCTCTTGACCTTCTCCTTTGCTTCGTGCGCGGTCTTGGTCGCCATTCTGGCTGCCGATTTCGCTGTGTTCTCCATTGTTTCTTTGCCTTTCTCTATACTCCTCGCCACCGCCTCTTTCACCCGCTCTCCACTTCCTCCGCCACCGCCTTCTTCCACGCCGTCGATGATCTTGTCCGCTGCTTTCTTCGTAGCACCGCCTGTGAAACTGTCCAAATGAATAGCGAAAAGGTCATTCAGTGATAACAAACTTGAAATCTAACTCTCTAAACACACGACAGGAGTAAATAGCACTTACAAGTTAAGGCCGGGAGGAACGAAGTAGGACTGAGCCCAGCCGGCGGCAGCCTTGATTCTGTACAAGTAACCGCTTGCTGGTGCAGAACTACCATCCCCATCTTCACCGCCACCGGCCGGACTCTTCACATTTGACTTGACATCTTCTCCGTCGACCGATCTTGCTATGAAAAACAGAGCAAGGCAGCATAGCAGAATCAGAAGACTCGACTTGATCGACATTCTCTTCATGTGTGTAACTACTTGCTTCTCGTGTCCGATTGCCAGAGTTGTTGGATGGGTTGGAAAGGAAGGCCATCCTTTTTATAAGGGAATGAAAAGAGTTCAACTTCAAGGGATAACGACTGGTAGCCAGAGTTACGTGTTAGCCTGGCGTGATGACACGTACAGTGCTGGGCTTTGTTGGACATGGCCACGTGTCGTTGTAGTACGACTTTGTTCCTCTCTTCTTCTTTCTTCTATGATTATCTTTGTGGGGAGAAGGTTAAAAATATGTTGGGGTAGTCTACTTTTTAATACGCGTTGAACGAGTTTACGTGGTACGGCCATGATTCCTGGGGGGAGCCTTCCCGTAATTTCGAAGACCAGGTACAGTGCTGGGCCTTTTTTCAACTTCTTTCCTTATGTTCAGGCCCAGTTATTCCTTTTTCTTCATCAAAAGGGCCTAAGACTTAAGCCCATCCTTATCAGAATAACGAGATAGCCGGCCCTTCTGTTTTTTTTTTTCTTCACTTCTCCAATCCAATCCCCACGGGGCCTGTTATCAGCTACATTGTCAAAATAAAGGGACATTTTTTCTGGATCCGTTAATTTTTGGCCCACTGTTAGGATTTGAGGAATGAGTTTGGTCCAAGGCCCAGTTTAGTTAGCACTCAAATGGTGTGGTGCAACCAGGTCCAAATTCGGCTTAGCTTTAGGAATTTTCCCCACAAATCCACCCAAGAAGGATTTGCCTGAAATCCTATGTTTGTCAAAAACTCAAAATCCCTGAAACCCACACATCGGAAATTTTTTCCCCAAGTGATCCAATTTTTTTCTAAAAGTTCACGCTAAGGGCTACTTGGCTGATTATTTATCAAAATACATTGAAGTTTAAGTTGGAACTAAAAAAAATACGGAGAAATTGAGAATTAACATTGAAGTAGTAAAAGTGCCACCAAATTGCGTTTAGTAACACAATAAAAAAAATATTTACAATTTATTCTTCTAATTCTACGTTTTCATTGATCATATTTAACTTTCAGGTTCGAACTTGGAAAGTGATTATGTTTTTATTTGTTTAGTGGCCACTAATAGGATTATATACCAAGGATTGAAATACCGTACTCGAGGTTGTACCGGAAAAGTTAACGGTAGGGTATTTTATGCTAAAACCGTGGTTTAACCATGGTTCAACCGCTAAATACCGCCTACCGGTTTTGCTGACGGTAGAAGATTTTTCAGGTCGAACCGCCGGTACGGTATAGTATTTTAATCCTTGTTATATACTCATCTTATTTGTTCTTATAAATTTACAAGGTATTTATGAATGCTAAAATTTATTTGTAGATTTATTTTGTATAAAAAAGTTAAAACCTTTACCTCTTCTCATATGAGCCCTTTGATAGATTAATGATTCACATTACCAAATCAGGCTTAAATTACAAAATTAGGAGTTACGCACCATAAGCTTCGCCAAGATTAGGTTTCCGCCATTAAAATGAGTAATGGAAACGGAAAATAATTGGTTTGCTGGACGAGACAACTCACCAGCTGTTGCGGCTCTCTCAAGTGACACTCCCACGAACCCACCAGCCAAAAAAAAAAAAAATACACGGAAGATAGAAAGAGAAGCACAAATGGAAGGAAAAAAAGGGGAACTTTAGAGGGAGAAAGATAGTCCTCCTACTTTAGTGAGAGAAACAGAGGGCGAGGGAGAGAAAGAGAGAGAGAGACAGTAACCGGTTCATTTTGAGAGAGACAGATATTGGGGGGGAGAGAGAAGGGGACAGTGTGAGAGTGTGTGTGAGATATTTGCCCAGAGAGAGAGAGAGCGAGAGGGGGAGGAAGAGAGAGAAAGTACTGCTGCTAGTAACAAAGTCTTGTCCTTTTGATTCACCACACCCATGTTATTGTTATTGGTGTTGCTGTTGTCCCCTAATCTTCCTCAGATTTCTTCCTTTGCTCCCTCTTCACTCTATTCGTCTTCTTCGTTTTCGTCTTCTACTTCTTGAGGTATGTACTTAATTCTTGTTTTCTCTTTCACTCTTCTTCTTCTTCTTCTCACTTTCTTTTTGTGCCTACACTCTGTTTTAATGGCGGTCGTCATATTTTTGGGTCCAAACTGTGCTTCTCTGCTTAGATCTCTCCCATTTACTTGTGTGTACCCTAAATGGCGACCTGGGTCTGTCTCGTTTTCTGAAGTTTTCTCTCTTTTGGTTCCCTTGGCCCAAAATCCTTGTGCTCGGTTTCCGGCGCAATCTCAAACTAATGGTTAAGGGTTTGGATGCTCATTTTGGTCGCTCTAAGTGCGCTGGATCTTTTTCTTGTTTCTGTTCCTCTGGCACGCTTCTAAGCTCCACTATTGGATGAGATCTTGGAAATTCTAATTCCTAATTTGCTCTAGATCTTGTTTAGTTGTGCATAATGTTGATATGGGTTGGTTCACTTCTCTCAGATGGGACAAGTTCAATTTGAATCTATGGGTAATGGGTATGTCTAAATACTGCTATTTCTAGCTGATTCTTACTTGGGATGCAACCATCAGCTCTGTCACTTTATCTGCTCCGAGGTTTTGATGAACTGCCTGCCGCTCTGAGTTGTGAATAAATTGCTAGAATGCTGTGATTATAAGAACATTCAAGGTATGGTGTTTAGCTATTGGAGCTCGGTTAGCTAACTCAACGGATCTTGATTCTGTAGTTTGATTTGTTGAAACTTGGATAGTCAAATGCTGGGTTCTCGTGTTTGGCCTCTTTAATTGGGATATAGGACTAGGGAATCTGCTTGAAGTGTGTGGTTGACTTCCTTTGCTGAAGGGAATTCTGGGTGTTCATTTGTGTCTTATAGTATGCAGTCATTTCTATGAGGAAACCACTGAATCGTAAGTGACAATCCTGTTTCCCCTTGTTGGAGTGCCCATCTGTTAGTTCTTGCTTGCCTTCCGAATGAAGAAGTGGAGAGTTGACAGAGAGTAGGCCCATTTATCACACTGTTCTGGGTTGTTATTATTTCTTGAAATGGGGGTGGATTGCAGATGATTTAGCAACGGTTTTTATGTGTCAAACTTAGCTGGTATTTGAGCTCAACATGACCTGTGTATAACCATCATGGGTAATAATGAGGTGTCTTGTTCTTTATTTGTTTCCTGTGGTAATTTTGTTGTCATTTCAAGCATTATATGCCCCATGCTGCTGAATTTGGTTTTGGACACTACATCTCATCTTTTTTATTTCTTGGCTTTGAATGTGAGTTGTTTTTTAGCATAGATTTTGTTGCCCGCATGATCACATACATTTGTCGTGGTACATAACGATCATTTTGTGGATGATTTCATTCTGCTGCTCACAATGTGGACTCTGAATGGCTCTTATTACTCACCTTATTTAATGCTTTCGTAGCCATATTTAAATTACTTTGGTGTGTAGCGATTTTGAGGAAGCTACTGACACTCATGCGCATCTTGTTGTCTTACTTGGCTTCTTTTTCATGCAATAAACTCCCTTCAAAATTGGGATGGCCGTTATGCCTTTTGTGGAACGATTTTGCCTTCAATTAATATCCATGAGATACCTAATGCTTTGAAGAGAAGCCATATATCTACTATCGTGCTATGAGTGTAGGAAAACTTATTAACGTGATAGTGATTGCTTTTTGTTCTTAGGAGTTCTTTGATCATTGCATCAAAGGGGGTAGCTGCAGTTGTCTTGTAATTAATTCTGGGTGGTGTCTCTAAGGAAAGCTATATAGATGGGTTCCCGTTTCCCATCTCATCAGCTCAGCAATGGGCTCTACGTATCAGGTCGGCCTGAGCAGCCGAAGGAAAGAGGTCCAACTATGAGTTCTGTGGCAATGCCATATACCGGGGGTGATATCAAGAAGTCAGGAGAATTAGGGAAGATGTTTGATATACCTGTGGATGGCTCAAAGTCTAGGAAGTCTGGACCAATAACTGGGGCACCTTCGAGGACGGGATCGTTTGGAGGCGCTGCTTCACATTCAGGACCAATTATGCCAAATGCAGCTGCTCGGGCAGCCTACACTACATCAGGTGCTGCGTCTTCTGGCGCCATGTCTGGCTCAGCTTCTCTAAAGAAATCAAATTCTGGACCCCTTAACAAACATGGTGAACCTATAAAGAAGTCATCTGGTCCTCAATCTGGTGGAGTGACACCTTCCGGTCGACAGAACTCTGGCCCTATTCCTCCTGTTCTTCCTGCAACTGGCCTCATCACATCTGGGCCTATTTCTTCAGGACCACTAAATTCCTCTGGTGCTCCTCGTAAGGTATCTGGTCCTCTGGAATCTATGGGATCGATCAAGATTCCATCCGGTGTTCACAATCAGGCCGTCACTATTCTCAGCCAAGATGATGAGTTTTCCTTCAAAAAGAACTTCCCCAAACCAATATTTTGGTCGCTGATTCTACTCTTTGTAATGGGTTTCATTGCTGGTGGGTTTATCCTTGGAGCAGTTCATAATCCCATACTTCTCGTCGTTGTTGTGGTTCTTTTCGGTGCTGTTGCTGCATTGTTCATATGGAATAATTGTTTTGGGAGGAAGGCTATCATGGGCTACATTGCCCAGTATCCAGATGCTGAGCTACGAAATGCCAAAAATGGACAATTTGTGAAGATTTCTGGGGTATGTATACTTGCCTCTCCTCAAGTTGTTCTATAGCCCGTTAACAAACTCGACTTGCATCTCCTATGCGTTTTAATAGCTTCAGCTTTACCTATTCTTACTTTGGTTTCCATGCGTATGGTTGCAATGCTTCTGAAGTGAAAATACAATTCTAACTAGGCCCAGAATGTTCTCTGACTTGGTTACTGTTTGAAGGTGGTTACCTGTGGCAATGTTCCTCTTGAGTCCTCGTTCCAAAGGGTTCCTAGATGTGTGTATACATCAACCAGTTTGTACGAGTATCGAGGATGGGATTCGAAAGCTGCCAATGCTAAACATCGCCGTTTCACTTGGGGGCTCAGGTCTCTTGAAGTGAGTAACTTGATACTTCCAATTCATGCATCTTCTTGCCAATAATATTCATGTGCAAGTGCACTTCTGCTGATGTATGAGGAGACAACTAGTACTCGTCATAGGTTTTGTTCTTGCCGAACAGTAGAGATTTGTCATTTTTTAAATAATGTTTTTTACTTGGGGAATTTATATTCAGCTCAGGGTAGGAGCAACAGTGATTAATACATAAGGTTAAATCATGTGCACATCTTGTATCTGTCTTTTGGTTATTTTCCTAAATGTTCCATTATGCATGCCATTTTTAATAAACCTTGTGGTACATATCTCACTAAAAGTTTGATAATCTGTGCTGGCAGAGGCGTGCTGTAGACTTCTACATCTCTGACTTCCAGTCGGGATTAAGAGCGTTGGTTAAAACAGGGTTTGGAGCAAGAGTGACACCCTATGTAGATGACTCTCTTGTCATTGACATAAATGCGGGTTCTGAGGATTTGTCTCCCGAGTTTTCAAGATGGTTGGCCGAGAGGAATTTATCGAGCGACGATCGGATGATGCGGTTAAAAGAAGGGTAAGTATTTGTTCTCTTCTGCCTTGGGGTTATTGGCATTACTAGCATTGTTTGGATGGTTCGATTAGATCGACTGATATGTTTTGATGGTTTGATCTATTTTTCTATTTGTGTAGATACATCAAAGAAGGAAGCACAGTGAGTGTAATGGGAGTTGTTCAAAGGAATGACAATGTGCTTATGATCTTACCACCTCCTGAACCCTTCACGACAGGTTGCCAGTGGGGAAAGTGCATTTGTCCTGCTAGTCTCGAGGGCATTGTGTTGAGATGTGAAGACACCTCCAGGAATGATGTCATACCTGTGTAATAATTTGTTGGTTGGTAGACAGACTCAATGGCAGGCCTTTTCTTCTCCTTTTGTTTTTCCTGCATATTTCTTCCATTAATATTGGTGGTGGTGGTGCGGCAGCTGCAAGGCAGGCAGGCAGGCAACAAACATGCAGCATTGCTGGTGGTGATGATGCTGCTGTACCTATGAGTGGTGATGATGATTGTAATGATTATTAGGTGGTGGTGTTTCCTTTTTTGTAATTTTTTGTTTTTATCCCTGAGAAGTTTTACTCGTGTATAGTTTGGTCTTGGTGTTTTTTTGTGTTTAATCTGGTTTCCATTTTTTCAACTAGGGATCGAAGAAGGCTTTTGGTTATGTGGGGTGGATGTTGATGATTATATTGTAGGAATGTTTGAGCAGAGTTGCCCGGTTATGTTAAATAGAAAGAAGGAAAAAGAAAGACCATCTGTGAGCTATATACCTCTCTATCTATATTGTATATATCTCTCTGTCTCTGTCTGTCACTCAGTAGTCAACAAATGAAATAAAGAAAACAAGAGTTTCTGGAAAAGCATCTTGCCAGCCAATATCAACTCCATCACGTTTGGTAGGCTGGAAATTTTGACAAAGTCGAGTATAATATAGAAGCCTACGGATGACAGTTGGAACTTGCTATCACTATTACATTTGCTCCAATATTTTGTTCCATGTCAATTAAGATTAGCATGGTTGCAGTGCTTGCATCAAGGTCTGTATGCACAGTGGCCAAATTCATTCTTTGGATCCATGAATGACCTTTGGACGAAAATGGTTCGAGAGCCTTGTGTTGTCTGGGACTAACCTGCATCCGATTTCATTTCCTTGTTTTTTGATGGGTGTGAATCTGCACTTGTGATTTCCAGGTAATAACCGAAATTTGCCTTGCTCCATAACTAGCTCTCCTTCCAATCGTGTGTACATTACATCCTGCCTTCCCAAGTTTTGCCAAGCAAATCTCTCGGCCAAAACAGATGCAATTTCCAGGTCCAGGGTTCCTTCAGGGGAGCTTGGTAAAGATAATGTTTCGCCTTCTGTGTAGTAGAGGACCGAGAATGAGTCCAAACTGGGATTTGAGAAATCCAGTTTCTCCTTCAAATCGTCAGGGAGCTGTGTTTGAATGCAAAAGAAAATCAAAGTTCAACACTTTCTACAGAGAGGGTTTAAGAAAATGCAGATACTGACAAGAGAGAGCAAATGCATTACCACCAAAATCTTTGGCTGCAGTAACTTCAGCATACAGTCAACTTTTGGTAGCCTACAACATTGTCAGTACCCAAAATATAATAGGTCAGAGCTTTATATAGCACATTTGGAAGACGACCAAGCGGGACAAACCCTTTTTTAGCAAGAACTGTCGATTATGTTCCACAAAAAACGTATAACAGCGAAGGAAGGAAGAGTTTCAATTTCCGAACAAGTTCATTTGAGCAACTTTTTAGCATTATTTTAAGCATTTCCAAGTGCTTGCTCCAGAAGTCTACTGAACTCTAGATAATAGATTTCAGAAATTAATCACAGTATGAGAATGGTAATCAAGATTATGAGAGCAAGAAATGATTCTGCAGAACATCCATGTTCACTACTCAGGTTTTAGATTGCATATAAACATGGGCATGTACAGTGCTCTCTAAAAACTGTGTTGCTTACCTTCTCTCTGGAAGAAATGAGCACTGAAGAACCTTCATTTCCAGCGGTTTGAAAGGGAGAAGGGCAATATCAGGATCAACCCCATCCTGCAAAATAATACTATATATCACCAACCAATATGTTTCCAAACAATTCCACATTCGATGAAGATGGTTTCATGTTGTCCCCTTCTAAGGTGCTTCAGCATTTTGAAGGATAACTTCACTCAATAAACTATTAATCATAAAGCAAAATCACCTCCAAGATGAGTAGAGAGTTCTCATCACCACTCCAACGCCGAAGCAAATGAACAACAGGACCAAGTCTTAAACTCCAATGTGGAGCAAATATGATGCAGGGTTCCTGCCAAGTGGTTCTGAAGGCAATGTTAGTTTGAGCATAATGCGTTTATGAATGGTTTAGAGTGTATTTTCAGGATAAGATGCATAGGGGCTGATACAAACAAGGACCATAGATTTGTAACTTAAAACAATAGCCCACTATATCCATTCAATGAAAGCTTTTAGGGAGTGACAAATCCAGAGAGGAGTGTAGAAAAAATATCTAAAAAACTTGTCAAACAGAGAAGCATGACATTAACATATTTAAACAAGTCAATGTAACGCTTGAGCTAAACATAAGAAAGACGAAAAACATCTTACAGTAGTTCAGGTGAGTGAATAGCTGAAAATACATGAAGCTTCCTTTTATTCACAAAGTCGACATGGGAGAACATTGGCTCACCAGAAAACATCTGCAAGAACATCCAAAAGGAAGAGGAAACCTTTGAGACCTCGAAGTGAAGTTAAACTTTCGACGAAGGAATAGAAAGTCCAAAGAGGTATGCCTTTTCTTGTCGTGGCTTACTCGCCCATTCTGGTATGACGTTAGTGAATGCTAAAAGTTCAGCAGCCATCGAAGATATAACGTAAATTGGAACCTAGATTATGACGTTAGTAGGATCAAAATCTGTGACAATATTAAAAGAACCTTACATCATTAGTAAGAGAAACATATAATCGAAGGTGGAACAGAATAGTTTGCTCTCTAGATAAAGACATTGAACTCATTCAAAAGTATTAAGCCAACAAGGTCAACAACCACAGACTTCAAAAGCACAGCAACGTATAAAGGGAAATTTTCGTCTCCTCTATATTTCCTGTCATCCATGATATCCGAAAGTGGACAGAACCAATTTTCATTACCGAGTAGATGACTAGAATTCCAATATTTCTATAAGCCAAATCAAGTTCAGGCCTTATCTCTGACTAGTAACAATTTCAAGGAATATACACAGGAAAAAAATCAACTTACATCTGCTGCCAACGACTCAAGGAGGACCGGTATCATTTCCAATAGCTGCAGAAGAATTCCAAGGCGATTGCAAGGTATAACGACTGAACCACCAGCTTGAACAGACTGGAGAATGCATGAGCAAATAAAATCCATTTTCTCTTTTTCTAAAATCTCGTCAGTACTCAGTAAGCTCTCAGTCAATTTTTTCCAATCATCTTTATCAGCACTGCAGCACCTACTAAAAAGCAGCAGGTCCAAGGGAGCTGATTTAAGAGTCTGAATTTGATCAAGAAAACTCTACTATTATAAGATTGACATTGCAAGAAAACTGAAAATATTATAACCTATTCAATCATAGTTAAGCAAGGTGATCCCACCTTAGACTTGATAAATCATTAGATGGAATGGTTGAAGAAGCATCATTGCTTTGAACTTCGTCCATTAAAGGCAGGAACTGCTTATCTGAATATAACACCAGATCTCGTCCCCTCAATGCACCATAATCAAAGTTCATCGCATGTGCAGAAGCAAATATTGAGCAGGAAAGCCAGGTGATGTTTCTTTTGGGACCATCAATTGTCCAATTACAAGATCCTATCTCTGAACCTGAGCTGAATGGTTGTAAGACCAAGGTTCCGTTGTAACATGCTGTTTCTGCATATTTAAGTGTTTGGACCTTCCGCATACAATCCATCACATCTGCTGAACTGCCCAGCATCATTAAGCAAAATTATTAGACGTTTCATAATGCTACATAGAGTTAAAAGGTCAATTAAAGCAACAAACCATGTTTATCAGATGCTGCTACTAAGTACTAACCAAAAAACACTTCCGTCACTTGTTTCCTTTGTCTCAAATGAGTGAAGGATATGAGACCTCAATTAGCCACATCAATATATGAGCAGCACAATAGAGCTCTAACTATCCATATATCATCAAGTGTTTTCAGTGTGTTATCTGTTAATGCTAGCATCTAATATACATTTCCCCCAAACTTTAGAATGGATGCAAAGATTCAGAATCAAAGTCCAACAGAAAAGGCCATCAGTTCTGGCAACTGGAGAAAGAATCACCTGTAAAGTGGCAACCACCCACCCAGCTCAGTCCCATCCTTGCCAACCACTACCTTCTTCAATTCAGGCCGGAGCAACTCAAGCTCTTCCCACCTCATCCAATGAGGACCACCAGACTCCCTGGGACCATAAAAGTACTGATATTCCATATTCATAGCGATAAGATCCTCCATCATAAGCCGCGCCAGCCTTGCTGCTGCATCAGTCACATAAATCTGATCTCCACAAACATATAAACATATGATCATAAGAAAAATTCTACCTGAGGTCAAAGAAATGAAAAATCCTACCTTAGATCAGAAGAAAATAAAAAATCCCCTATTTTAACTTGGGTACCTTCGCCGAGAAACCTTCAGCGCGAGTAAGAAATGGTAATCCAAGCATTCCCATGACACTTGATATCAGCACAACATCAATCGAAGAAGGGTCCCAGAGGTGCAAATTCTTTACTGTTTTGTACCAAAGTTCATCATGAATTAAGTCTTTCGCATGAAGTGGTGTTTCAATTTTCTGCCTCTTCTGAATCTCCTGTTCCTTGGCGAAACAATCACGGGCTGAATTATAAGAGGCTTTTCCATCCGATACAAAGTCATTATCAGGAGGAACTGGGGAAAAGACTGAGAGAGCAGAAAGGTCAAGTGGGCAGTCCAGCAATATCCTAAACCCACACACATCTTCTAGGATGTGACAAGGAGGGAACTGGTAGCCGCTACCGCTGCTCAAGCACGTCTGCGCACAGAGAGAGCTCAAAATTAACATGAAGCAAGTTCAATTTAGTTTCAGCAGATGCATAAACCCGGAGGAGATGCTCACCAACTTCATTGAGAGCAACTAACTAACTAACTAACAGTTACACACTGTCCAGAAGCGTAACTGGTCTATCATCTGACGCCTGGGATCCCATAAAAGCCGCCTGCTCCTGGAGGGAAAAAGTTAATGGAAGTGAGGATCCCATCAAAAACCCAAGGAAACCCTTTTTCCACATAATTCAGACAATCAAACACACCAAGGTTTTCTACCCAAAAAAAAAAAAACAGACACACACACACACCAAGGTCGCAGTTCACTTATATGGAGCAGAATTAAGGATTAACAGTATGTAAAAAAGAAAAGAAGCATTCTTTTCACCGAAAATGTCAGAGAGAAGCATTGAGCAGATGGGTGATTCGCACGTCTTCATATACCCAGAAAGCAGAATAGGGCAGAAACCCAGGTGAGAAACACAGACAGCCGGCGTCAGTTAGTATGTGTATAAGGAAAAGAAGACAAAAGGAAAAACGAAGAGAAGAGAAGAACACTTACTGCAATATCGTCGTCGAACTCAAGGAATGCATAAAGAAGAGCTTTGGGAAGGGGGGAGAGAACCGAGTTCGCAGCAGAAGGCACCGAGCAGGGAGCGGGAGAGCAAAACAAACCCAAATAAGTTCACTTGGCAAATTCCACTTTCATCACCAAACTCCTTTAGAGTCATTAATAATCGAAGCACACTAGTATTTGTGTACAATTTCATCATTCCCTGTTCGTCCAGCGGAATTCTGTTTCGGTTAACTTTAGGTCTAGGTAAGATCCTTGATACAATTCAGCTGTGAAATTACACCAATAAATATGATTCTTTAAAAACACTTCAATTTCACTTATTTTCAAATTTCATTATTATTCATGTACATTAGTTTACAAACTTCCATCGACTTTATGAATATTCTATATATGTGAAAGATCTATTTTGAATTTTTATGATCATGTTAGTAGCCATCAAGAAATGTTACTCAAAATAATAGGTGTGAAAATCGAACTCGAGAGCACGTCAAAACAATTTCAATACTTTGCTATTTGAGTCCCATGTTGACCATTTTTAAATGCTAAATTTTTTGGATGATGTAGAATTTTCAAAGTGAAAGAATTTTTCTATATGGCAACATGAGATTCGTTTTTAGATTCTTAAGCCCTTTTCTTAAATAACTTCAAGTAGTCATTATTTATCATGGATATAAAACTGCTATAATGTGTCCGTTAAATTTAACGAATTGTTAGACAACAAGTAAATTTGTCTGTTAAATTTTTTACCATGGTATCATAAATTTATGAAAATTTAGGGCATGTAAATGTAATTTTGCCCAAACTTGATTACAAAATGGTCATCAAGGTTTGACGGTCTTCCCTGTCAGCGTCTTCCTGTCGGTGGTGTGTATGAGCAAGAACAGCAGGACAAGAGGGAAAGGAAAAAAACGAAGAGAAGGCAAATACTGTAAGGAACCTTTCTTCGATTCACGAACACTTTCTTTATTGGTGGAAAGCTTGGCGACATCAACTGATTCAGCTGCAGATTCGTCTCCGTCGCAATTACCCTCTAGTTGTGATCTGGCGAGCATCCACTACTGAGAGCGGAGTAAAGCTACTGAGATGAGATGGTACGGCTACCAGGATCTAAGCAGAAACCGCCGAGATTGGCCGTGATCTGCGTGGCACTGCTAGGTTTCGGCTTAATCGCCGATTATCTCTGGGCATCGTCCCCGCGTTTCGGGGCTTCAAATTTCTCTGACGCCGGTATCTCCTTAACCAGTAGAATCATTCCCAGGACCAACGGCGACGCATCCGTGAAATCAGAGGGCAACCCTGATGTTAAGCAGGGAGCTGAGAAAGATGGGAGTGGTAAGGAGAAAGGAAGTGAGAAGGACAAGAAGAAGTACGCCAATGTGCCGGAGAGATTTCTGTCAGCAACATTTGCCGATTTGCCTGCACCGCTGCTAGATTGGAAGAAGATGGCTCCTTCCCCGGTGCCGCGTCTTGATGGAGCTGCTATCCAGATTAAGAATCTTCTTTTTGTCTTTGCTGGATACGGTACCATAGATTATGTGAGGACCCTGTTCTTCCTTTTTCTTTATGTTCGTTCTCTTAGTTCTGATCTGCTTATAGTTGAGGAACTCCTTGTGATTCATATCCGTTTGGTTATAGGGATCCACTAAGATGAACTCGGGAACCCACTATATACATTAGAACTTGAAAGCAGTGTAGTGAAAGAGTGAAATATAGTATGGTTGTCTATAGTTCCTCTAGTGTTTGCTGCAATTGATGTTAGCTGGCGAAGGGTTTCAATGGGGCTACCATTGGCCTTACGAAATTTGGTGGGTATAGACATTTTCATGCCGTACTTGGTCCTTTGGAGATGTAATCTGGCAGAGGTTAACGAGCATTCAGATATGCTCTTTGTTCTGGTACTGAACCTTTTGTTTCTATAATTGGGATCTCCTCCCCAGAACGCCTTTCTTTTATATAACTTTGTGCTTGTTAGAAGTTCAGGCAAAGCAATAATAATTGAACAGCATAAAACAGCAATGACAAGCCTTGAAGTGCAGCTGCTTTTGCAGTTAGTCAAAGTTAAATATGCTGTTTGTTTGCTGCTATCTTGTTCCCTTTTCCTTAAATTTTCTTGATATTCAGAAGAATCTTTTGGAGTTTGTTTGCTCTGTTGAGTGATTTTAGCCGGCTGATGCTTCCCTTGAGAGTGTAAGAAATCACTGTTGCGTTATAGTAGTATTGACTTATTATTGAATACTGATGTCTGCATTTGACAATTTTCATGTGGAGTAGGTACATTCACATGTCGATATTTATAATTTTACTGATAATACATGGGGAGGGAGATTTGACATGCCCAAAGAGATGGCACATTCGCACTTGGGAATGGTAACGGATGGGAGATACATATATGTTGTGACTGGACAATATGGCCCACAATGCAGAGGGCCTACTGCTCATACGTTTGTTCTTGATACTGAGACAAAGCAATGGAGAGACATGCCACCTTTGCCAGTTCCAAGGTATGCGTCTGTGTCAAAATAACTTAGATACGTGAGATTCAGAACCAAAAATATTCTCTTGATTGTGCCCAAATGCCTGCAAATTTGAGGAGTATACATTGAAATCGTGTTATGCTGCTTATTCTCATGCATTTTGCTTAACTCAGATACGCACCAGCAACCCAGCTTTGGAGGGGTAGGCTCCATGTGATGGGTGGCAGCAAGGAGAATAGGCACACGCCAGGAGTAGAACATTGGAGTCTTGCTGTTAAGGATGGAAAAGCCTTGGAAACGGAATGGAGGACAGAAATTCCCATACCTCGTGGAGGACCTCATAGGTTTGTGGTCCACTATGATACCTGTTCCTGGTTATTCATGCGTTTATTCTGCAAGCCTGTAGATTGCATCTTGCTCTTATCACAAAAAGCTAAACTGCTAGTTTTATTTTGGTTTTCTCTAGGGCTTGTGTTGTTGTAGATGATCGACTTTATGTCATTGGTGGTCAAGAGGGTGACTTTATGGCCAAACCTGGATCTCCAATATTCAAGTGTTCACGTAGAAATGAGGTAATGCTGCAACACTTCTTTCCTCTTTTTACTCACTCCAGGGGAATGGTGGTTACACGAAGTATTTGTGTGCGATCCCGCCAACCATACTTTTTAAGCAGTATTTGTGGTTCTGCTGAGAAAGATGAAAGTCCATTCTTTATGATATAAAAGGTGATCGACTCCCTTTACAGAAGACAATCCATGCTTACTTCATATGAACTTGCGAGTCATTCATATGAATTTGCGAGTCATCTTCAGTTGTTTGCTAATGAGATTTTTTTTGTGGTGAAAGAGCCTTACATCTCCCTCTGAATGAGAAACCGAACATCATTTTTACAGTTTTCCTTGTCATCGTGTTTCTGAAATTAGGATCTCTAGGATCTGGTTGAACTGAAATAAGAGTCCATGTGGTGCTTCGGGATGCATGTCCAACTCCATAGATGCATTTTTCTTACTCTATCTTCATATTATGTACTGAATAATTCACATGGTTCCTTGCCTCAGGTAGTGTTCGGTGACGTGTACATGCTCGATGATGAGATGAAGTGGAAAGTGTTGCCTTCAATGCCAAAGCCTGATTCTCACATTGAGTTTGCTTGGGCGCTTGTAAATAACTCCATTGTAATAATTGGAGGGACGACTGACAAGCATCCTATAACAAAGAAGATGGTCCTTGTTGGCGAGATTTTCCAGTTTAACCTAAATAATCTGGTAAGAACTTTCATAATTCACTTTTGTTTTTAGATGGTCTGATGTCAGAGAGAAATAATTTGATAGCTGAGAATCTAAAGCAAGTTTCTCAACCTTTGACGACCTTTGGTGTCTGCCTGATACTTACCGCAGAAATGGTCAGTGATTGGAAAACTTCCTTTCCGAGTCAAGACCACGCTGGTCGGTTTCTGGGACGGACACATATACTTCACGTCAGGGCAGCGAGACAAAGGACCGGACGATCCTGCACCCAAGAAAGTCATTGGAGAAATGTGGAGAACCAAACTGAAGTTGGAACCCTGAAATGCAGTTTTGTCTAATTCATTATTTGTATCTTCTGCGATTATAAAGCTCTGTATCATCAATCGTCGTTGTGATCGTTTCTTTCTGTAGAATTTTTTTTTCCACGGCCTTCTCTTCAGTTTCGTTCACCTCTAAATCTAGAAGGTAGGAACTGAATCTTTAGAGTTCAACTTCATACCTTAATGTCGATGTGAAGAAATGTGTATTCGATATCATTGTTTTTCATTCTGAGAAGAACAAGAAGTTACACAATCCTATAATTTTGTTCAGTTTTATCAAGCATGTAGTTCCCATTACAATATTCAGATTTTATGTGCGAGGTTTAAGGTTTCATCTTTGACTTCTACAGCAAGCAACAGGGCCTGATGATGAGAGCTTTATTATGTCGATCGGTGCGCAGTGAGTAAAAAGCACAACCATAGGACAACACCAATGCTGTAGGTGGAGCTAGTTGGCGATGCGATCTAATTACTTTTTCTTTCTTATTTCTGATGATTTACAAGGCTACTGAAAAAGTTCCACAACAAAGAGCTCCCCATCAAACCGCAAACCAGCAGCTTCACCAGGCTGAAGCAAACCATCCACCATCCCACCATACAGATACAGATAACGCCCCGATTGATCTCCACAAGCTCTATGGAATGACCTACGGTTTGGTTTATGACCCTTTACATTGATCCTCTTCCACAAACTAGACGATGCCTGCTGCAATCTCCTGGTATTCAGCGCCGGCGGTGGCAGCTGCTCTCTGATAGGCAAAACCGCCTCAATGTCCAGAATCAAGAAGTCATCTTTTCTGTGCCTAAGTGAATCTTCTCCTCCGTGGATCAGCAGCCGCCCTCCCAAGATTGGGGTAGCCGAATGACCAACTCGTCTCAGCGACACTCCTTCAGGCACCTTCTGATTCTCATACACGACCTGCACCCACATGAGATCACCACTTTCAGATATTTGCAGGAGCCACAAGTCATCCATGGCCTCATACCCCAGCCCTCTTCCTCCGAAGAGAACCATTTTGGTTCCTCCAATGCAGGACAACGAGTGCCCTGATCGCGGTGGAGGTGCTGGATAAGTCAGTAACTCGCGCCATGTTCCTGAACAGAAGCCTTCTGCTGGTTCCAAAACCCATGTGTCGCCTAACCTCAGGCCGTAAAGCCCTATGCCTCCCTGGATGACCATCTTCCTCTCGAAGCAACAAGCAGCGTGAGCACCCCTTGGTGGTGGCGCCCTGGAGGAACCCAGATCAAGATCGAGCAGCCGCCACGACAATGTGATTCCACCACCTCCAACATTATTCTCTGTGGATAGCACTCGCCCAACCCATGTGTCGTTGTGACGGACTCCACGGTCATTGATACCTCCAAAGAGGATGACATAATTCCCAATAGCAACACATGTATGCCCAAACCTACCACTTGGGATCCCTGTACTGACTTTCTGCCATTTTATCATTGTTTGAGAGTTGCTGCCAACGTATGCTATCCATGTCTCGTCAAGATGGCGTCCTACAAGGAAACCAAAAAACATGGGGAAATGGATTAAAGAGGATAGAGGCATGACCAAAGACAGGGGAAGACATGCATTTCTGTAGTTCAATCAATCTTAAGTGATGGTGTTAACGCTTGAGTGCATTCTTCATTTGGTAAAAGAAAGATGGAGCTTCTGTAATCAATATACTTCGGCCGAAGCCAGTGCAGGAGGGTGATCGCAAAGCAAGCGACATTGGGAAGGGATGGATGAGAACTCGGAACCCATAAGACTTGGATAAACTAAGCAAAATCCTATTGGCGCCATTGAATTTTAACCAAAAAGAAACTACAACGGAAGTACCATTCCATGATTCCAATCCAAGTGTAGACTTCCGTTGCATCAAAGACTAAAAGGAAAAACCTTTCCCAAAACCCCTCGACCGGGCGTGGAAATGTGACCGTAATTGGGTCATGGGGGCATATCTACAAGCACCTTGCGTGCAGCACTCAAAGATCATGAAATACAACGAAATAAATAATCAAACCCCTCTGATTCACTATTCAAAACTAGAAAGATTCTGCAATCAGCCAAGCGGATGTTCAAATACACTGTATAAACAAAAACAAAACAAAAATCCGGGCTACCAACCTCCTTCGCAGCCGCCGCCAAAGAGGACCAAGCAATCAGATATGAAGTTGAGGGAGTGAGAAGCCCTTGGGCTGGGAATTCCCCCCAATTCAGCAGCATCCGGGTCGGGAAGAAGCCTGCGGCAAGACACGGTGTCGAGCCGAGACACCTTTCTGTACATCGCCATCCACGGCTTCGCAGCAACGTTTCTCAAATTGGGGAGGAGAGAAGATCTGAGTGCGTCGACGGAGGAAGCCCCGAATTCCCTGGTGCAGACGGACTCCCAGAGCGTGTCCGAAGTCGCGAGGGACCTGAACCTCTTGCAGGTAGCGGCGAAGGAGAGGATCGATTCGACGGGGAGCAGGAGCAGGACTGTGAAGAGATGATCTGGGGCCATGTTGGTGATCGGCGAGGATGATGATGATGATGAAACTGATGACGATCCATTGTTGTCGGTAGGAGTGGGCTCGGCGAAGAAGAAGGAAGAGGAAGAAGAAGCCATGAATCAGGAATGGAGGTTTGGTGGCTTCTTCTGTCCGTGAGAGAATATGATTGTTTGACGACAAAAGGGAGCGTGGGGAGCTGCTGCCTGTACCTGCTGTTGCTGAAGCTTGAGAGTGAGAGCTCTCTCTCTCTCTCGCTATTTCCGTTCTTTAGCGTATTTTGAATTATTGGGTGAAAAACACAACAAAACAATAAATGAAAAAATAACAGATTACCGGACTTTGGCGGTAAAATTTCGCCCAGTTTCTAACTTTGGTTACTTCTCGAGATTTTTTCCCGGAAATATGGTCCAATCGGGAGGTCCCGCCATCAAAAAATTTATGAATGATTTTGTCAGCTTCGGGTTAATTGGACAAAGCAAATTTGCCCTTATCTAAATTATCTAAGAAATTGAAAAAACAAGAAAGTCGGTTCTTCCTATAAGCATCTTGGGAAAAAGGTACACTTGTTCATGCTCAAATTTGACCATTGATATGAAACGGTAAATGTTCACGCTAGAAAAATATCAGATTCATTAATGTTGTTGAGTGATTTAGTGGATTATTTTCTTGATCTAAAGTCAGTCATTGTACTTATAGGTATGTCGGCTGTGTATATTCGAATAGCAGAGTTAACGATTCATTGCATTTTAGATTCATAAGTGCAATGATGACTTTAGAACGAAAAAATTAACAATACAACACAAAAATAAATTTACTTTATATGCAATTGAATGACCAACATGCAACAGAATATAAGACTCTGAGTAGTAGTTGGTGCAATTTAGAGTACGTATTTACTCACCACCGAATTCAATCGTGTAGATTCCATTCTGAGAGGAGAACGAATTGAGGCCTTTTATATCACGAGGAATGCCATTTTTTTCCCTGTAGATAGTAAATTTGAGGATAAGTAGTTACAAAGTACCAAATCACCAGATACGACAATCGACAAATAATAGAGCTGCCGATGAAAGAATATTTTTATAATTTCACAAGGAATTTGTCATGTGATTTAGGCTTTTATTATAAAAACCAGAGAACATATGCTAAATGAGTAAATGACACAATCTGTAACACGACAACACTACACGACGACGACGTACATGATTTTAGAATTCCAAATTTCCAATCCGTGAATCAACTACTCGAGAGCCGTGACTTATTGCGACTAGGAGCGCCAAGTGATCATCCTCTCAAACCTCCTCCTCTAGTCAGCAGTCCAAAAGAAAAGCATAACAGTTCTAACGCAAAGGTCCCATTAGATTCCCAAACTTCTAACACAAATTAGAGCCAAAGAGCCTTTTGTCCCTTCAGAAGATTAGCAAAAAAAACAAGGCATGCAAGAGCTTATGCATCATCCATCATGTTGATGAAGCTGCAATGGTGGGGGGAAAGTTTCACCCTTCTCTCCTTCCTTATTTCGGTTGACCTCTTTGCGAGCTCAACAGTTGTTACTTCTGCAAGTTTTGAACTTTGCCTTTGTTTAATACTTTCCGCACTGCACTCTTGGCCTCTTCCAAATTTTCGACTGCATGGCCTTCTTCAAATGACAACCTCTGGACGTTGAACTGCAACAAGATGCGATGACCAAGACGCATGTATCAGAACAGCTTAAAATTTCATCCTTATCGAACAAAGAGAATGATGGATGATGTAAAGGGTAGTGAGGAAGCTGCTGTCTTTTGCTACTTACCTGAGCACCTTGACGGACCCTTATGTCGATTCCTTTGCTGTCTATCGATATGATGGCAGCATCATCTACCTCCATCTCACTTGATAAAAGCTCTTTAAGCCGCTTCGAGAATATCACGTTCAGTTCCTGTCACGTGCATTTGCAAACCACGACACGGGAGCAAAATGTTTCAGCTTTGCTCGTTCCAGTTGTGAAGTATATGTACTGACAACAGTGGAACAATAAACAATTACCTTGAGATTGTGCTCTCCTCCATCGACCGCAATCTTATCTGGCTGAAGGGCCTCATATTCCTTGACATCAACCCATGCAACAGTGCCAAAACCTCCGATGAAGTATATATCCCTGAAAGAAAAGAAGTCAGGTTACTTGCATTTACAACATCGTCTTTTGTAGCTACAAGTAACATCAGCAACAACTAAACGGTTCACGTTTGACTTTGAGCACCAATTAGAGAAGTTTTACACAATTGAGAGTGAATGCTGTAAAGCTATGACCATAATGAAGGGTTGCTAAATTTATGCTTTGGAAATAATAAACCTCCAGTTGGCCACGGTAAACCCCAAGCCCAACCTCAGCAGATGGTTTTGCATGACTTGGTAAGAGGCAGGGTCATCAGATTATATACAATGGAGCACTGCACTTAAAGAAAAATTAGATGATCTACAGTTATCCAACAATATGATAGAAACAGACCTTATATTTTGCATTCTGAAGTAGTAGAAATTCCCCCATTGTTGGGAAGGACCTTGCTGATGTTTAGCAATATACTGTTTATGAGCCCACTCCTGAACCAACAATCAGAACTTAGAAAATACACTTACATTTGAACAACTTCAAATGCCTACAAATGAAAAAAATTCTGAATTGATGGTATTTGAAGGAACAACAATTTAACACGGCACTGAAAGAACCTCAATGATAACATATTCTTCAGAGTAGGACAATATACAAATAGAACAAACCAATGAGCTCTTCTACCTACAAGTTCTAATCAAAATCAACCATGGCTATGGAAAACCAGGAGCTTCTAATGTGGAAAGCAGAACAACAACCTAAACTTGGTACATATGGACAAGAAGGGGAAAGAAATAAAGGAAGAGCAAGCACCTGTTCATCTTCTGCCAGAGGGTACACATCTCCGAAAATTGTAACTCTTGCATTTGATAAGCTACTCCATCCAGGTATCTGTCAGAGATAACTATTAACAAAATCACAAATGCAGAAGCTACAGAAAAGGTTACCTAACATAAAGACAGTCCAACAGCAAACCTGCACAACAAGGGTGCATCTTGGATCTGCTAACAAATTCCTCGTGTGTATGGCCAAGGGTGAAAATGAAAATATTGGATCTGCAATTCAAGCACAAACTTTAAAGTAAAGTTTTGATTTATGGCCATTATTAGATTCGAACTGCACTTATCTAGCATGGATATTATTATTTGCAGGTAAGAAGACAGTTCTTGCAAAATAGAGTCAATCATCCAAGTTGGTGTTTAGCATACACATAAATAAGCTTCTACAGTGACAGACCTTCAAAGACAATTGGAACAGTACCATTGATCACACACACTCCTAAAATACTTCCTCGGTACAATAAGAATGTTTGAAAGAATCCATTGTGGCAACCAGATACCAAAAAGTTATTACTTACGGCCCATTGCATCTGGTGCAAAATCTACCAAGGAACCAAATGGGTAACCTTCACGCCGATGGTGCATCCGAGACATTACGGTACACAGATGGGCAAATCTGGCCTTAATCACAAAAATAGACCCAATTTAGAGATAGAGCTTCAAGAAATAAACAATCATATGGAGAAATATCAATAGATGGCAAAACACATCATCTGTAGTACCTGTTCCATCAGGTTGCGAACTGCCAGGGCTGGTCGAGGTAAGCCATGTGCTGAGGTTGCACTCTGTACGCCACCAGAAATTGGAGTCCTGAAAAGCCCTGCTCTAGTTCCCCCAGTGGTTCCACTCCCATGGAGAACTGTCAATGGTGGCTCCACCTTCAATATTTTCTCTGAATCCTTCTGACTGCTCTCAGCTTGCTTTCTGAGTTCCTTCATAACACAAGAGAGGCGATCACTACCAAGCTGTAGTAGCCATTTGATACATCGATTTACTTTCTATATCAAAGCAAAGAAGATTTTCCAAGTATCAAATAGAAAAGCAGTAGAAGACCTAAAAGCTAACAACAGAAAGCTAAGCAAATCTAGTGTCAAATAAGCAACATCGTACCTTTTGGATTTGCCAATGTTATTGTCTGTTTATTGGTTTCTGTTTATCACAACTTGAGTCCTGGTTCTATCATCAAAACTTTTTACTACTATTCCTTCCAATTTTAGCTTTACACTGCTAGATTAAATCATGGAGGCACCGCCAGAGAAATTTGGGCAAATCAACATTGTTGACACCATTTTTCGGAATCGAGGTCAAACATGTATACTTTGAGCACTTGCTGGAAAATGACAACAATAACAGATCCTTGTTTGAAATCAGTGGCTAAGAATGCTTCATATCATAAGCAACAAATGCGTAACTGCTGAAAACAAGACTCGCAAATGTCCACTTCACCCCCATTACAAGTTCTCCATGATCCTTAACACCACTAACAGCCTCAAATCTCAATATTTCTAGAATGACAAGAAACTGAATTCCTATGGGCCGAAGGTACTGATGTTAGCTCTAGTGTATAGACTAGAATACCATAGGAACCATACGCGCATACAATGTTGCAATCGCAACAAGAGTACGTATGTAGCGTTTCAACCTGAAATTTCAAGTTCCTGAAACCGCAACATGGCATCCACGATTGACCACACATACACTATTGACGCAGCAACTGTATGCATACAAGGTTTCAACCTAAACTTTCAAGTTCCTCAAAACCCCAACATGGCATATTGCAAGTTTGCAACAAGTACATGTATATAAACGTTTCAAAATCTGAATTTCGAAGTTCCTCAAACCGCAAGATGGAATCTTTGTTCTATCAAGTAAATAGCACTAACCAGAGCAAACCCTCCCCCCATTTTGGCTACTTATCTGAATAACTCCGGCGAAGTTAACAAAATACTCTCCATACTCGAACCACACAGCAGAACAAATTTGCGGCAAATACTCTGACACCTAAAGTTGACGGCAAAAGGTTGGGGGAGAAATGGATACCTGAGACAGGGAGAGGGTGGCATCAGAAACCAATCCAA
Source organism: Linum tenue (assembly GCA_946122785.1). Classification (NCBI taxonomy): domain Eukaryota; kingdom Viridiplantae; phylum Streptophyta; class Magnoliopsida; order Malpighiales; family Linaceae; genus Linum; species Linum tenue. The sequence continues at coordinate 5,188,685 of CAMGYJ010000005.1, read as the reverse complement.
ACCCATCATCACCCAAGTGACTGTTTTCCTCTCCAGCTCCACCAGACAACTCACGGGCAAGACCCTGAAGGCGCAGTCGAGGAAAACGCGCTGCTTCGACTAATTTAGGAGACCCCATAATTCCCTTGCTGAGCAGAATCTTGCTGGAAGACGAGTAACAGCAGGCAGAAGAGGAGGAGGAAGAAGGTGATGGGGGACTGAGCGGTGGGTGTGTTTCTGGGAATCTGGAGACGAACACTGAGCTTGCCATAGACTCCATTGATTAAACACTGCGAGCAGAGATTGTAAGGAGACCGAAAAGGGGCGAAGAGAGACGAAGAGGAGGCAGCACTGCAGCAGAGAGATTTAACAAGGGTTTTTGGAGATTCTCTTCTGGAGAATGAATGGAGTGAAAAATGGCGTCTTTCGAAAGAGAGATTCGATTCGGGGGCCGCTTGCCGTTCGTTCCGTTGTATTCTAGCGCAAAGCAACGGAAAAGAGTTTGCTTTCCTCTTTGCCGCTAATTACATTTCCAATTTACTAAGAAGTCAATTAGGTATGCTCTACTCCTCTCTCTCTCTCTCTTTTTTAAGGTTATAATCCTTCAAAGAATCAAAGTTAAAAAGCTTATACCCTCTAACAAGTTTGTTTTCGGATAAATATAATTGATAAGATACGTATCACATGAAATGATATCGATAGTTTTCCAAAAACTTCTCGTAATAATTTCGATGTCTGATGTTTAAATTCCATAACTACCCTATCTTTCCCAATAATCCATACACAATTGGAATTTGTATTTCTACAAAATCAAATCAAATTATTTGGTAGAATACTTGAACCTATCCTCTTTTTTTTGCTCCAATTTTATGTTGTCCCAAACACCATCATGCAAAGCCATGGCCACCTATATAATTCATGCATGGCAGATATCATCATCTTATCATGGTTGGTGGCCTTTCCCTTCCCCTCTTTCTTTTCTCACCAAAACCTAAAGGTTCAAAATCACCCTTTTCTAAAAAGCCAGATGGCTCACATCATCAAGATCATGGCCCTCTCTCTTTTCTTTCCTTGTGTTTCAAGCAATCCTAACTAATTCCTTCAATTATATCTCCCTTCAGTCCCTTCAATCCCAAGTTTCACATTCACTTTCCCTCTTCATCTCCCCACAGACAGAACACCATGATTCCCCTTCTCACTCACCAACCATACACCACATTACAAAAACCACCTCACTCCTCCCCTAAACTGAACCAAATCCATTTGATCACCCAGGAATATGAGAACACCAAGGTTCCCTTCAGCATGGAAAATCCTTGCTGCTGCAATGTTCCTGCTAGTCCTCACTTCTCGATCGACATGGATCGTATGGCTTCCAAGCAGTCCATCTTCAACTGGCTCCCAAAACATTGCCACCACTAACAACATCAGTACTACTGTCAAGATCATCCCAACCAAAGGACATGGATTACCTCCAGTTCTAGCCTTCTGGATATTTGGTAGCACTGGAGACTCGAAGAGGATGTCGAGGCAGCTGAATTCGATCTACCATCCCAGGAACCAGTACCTCATGGAACTTGATGCAGAGTCCTCTGATGGGGAGCTTGCTGATTTGGCAATGTGGGTTGAATCCCAATCTGTATTCGGAACCTTTGGCAACGTCAATGTCGTTGGCAAGAAGAGCTTTAGTGTTAGCCAGATGGGTGCCTCGGCTCTTGCTGCAATGCTCCATGCTGCTGCTGTGCTGATGAGGTTGAGCCCACATTGGGATTGGTTTGTCAATTTGAGCCCTGATGACTACCCACTTGTCACTCCTGATGGTACCATATAAACCAAATTCTTCCTCCATTTACGTTTTCTTGCTGGATTTTGGTGTAATACTTTGCCATGGAGTTTTGCAGACTTGCTGCACGCCCTCAGCTCCTTGCCAAGAGATCTCAATTTCGTCCATTACACGAATTCTACTGACTGGAAAGAGTAAGCAACATTGCTTCTTATTGCTGCTGCCATTTCCCACAGCCAACCTGAGCTCTCTTTGAGTTGATTAACCTCCATTTACATTAAATTGCTGCAAGCTAGGAAAGACAAGAAGAACCAAATAGTGGTGGATCCAAGCTTACATCTGCAAAAGGGCAGCTACCTTTACTATGCTGTAGAGCAACGAGACGCGCCTGATGCTTTCCAGATATATGGAGGTTTAGTAAATCATAACAGTGATTAAGGCTTCACAATGTTACCTTACCATATTATGCTAAACAAATTTACACAATGCAATGCAGGTTCACCTAGGGTGATTCTGACAAGGAACTTCCTGGAGTATTGTGTGCAAGGTTGGGACAATCTCCCTAGGAAACTGCTCATGTTCTTCACCAACACAGCCTACCCACTAGAGTCCTACTTCCACACAGTCCTCTGCAACTCCCCTGACTTCCAAAACGCGACAGTTTTGGACTCCGATTTGAGGTACAACATCATCGTCGATGGGAGTGATCTGCAGTACACGGACATGTTGGACAGTGGAGCAGTGTTTGTCCGAGGATTCAGAGGTGGAGATAGAGAGGACCAGGTGATTCGAGACAAGGTTGATGATGCTGTCTTCAAGGGGCGAAGGTCGTGGCAATGGTGCCTGTCAGAAGGTGGAGGGAGTACAAAGGGTGATGATGCTGATATGTGTTCATCAAGTTGGGGGAACAGAAGCAGCAGCAGTAGCAGTAGTATCGTTGATGTTGTGAAGGCAGGGGCTTATGGGGTAAAGCTTCAGCTTTTGTTGTCCAAACTTGTTTCACAAGGCAGAAATACTACTATGAGTTACTGCAGTCTATCATCATCAGATGCTTCTTAATAATCATTGTGTTTGGTTACTTCAATCTGAATTATGTTCAAGTGGTTCAGGTAACTTGAGATTAGAATGATGGTTAATCCTCCTAAATCATCTTCCATCTTGTTTCCCGCAAATTTAATTAACTATTAATTTCCAATTATTAATTTCCTCTCTCAAATCAAATGCTACGACGGAGAGATATGGCGGCAATGATGACAGTTGGCAAGAACATGGGAAAAAATCCAAAAGTACCACTGTTTAAAAAAAAAAATCCAAAAATACCACCCAATTCCAAAAAATTCCAAAAATACCACCCTTTTTCAAAAACCGCCACCCCACCCAGCGGTTTGGTCGAAAACCGCTTGTCGGGGGCGCGGTTTTGGACCAAACCGCGGGCCTAGGCGGCGGTTATAAAAAAAAAAAAATTTGGACCAAAACCGCTGGGTGGGGTGGCGGTTTGGCCCAAAACCGCCACCCCAACCAGCGGTTTGGTCCAAAAGTTCGGTCGAAACTTCAAACGAACGTAACTTTGCACTCGGGTATCCGATCGTAGCGATTTTTTTTTCCATTTCGCATAACTTTTTAAGATCTACAACTTTTACTAGGATGAAATGTTCAAAACAGGAACTATTTGTGGATATACGGGACCTTGAGAATAACTTTACCTTTACTTTTCAGAAATCCATGTACATTTTGAAATTATGATTATATTAAAAGTTGTAGATCTTGAAAAGTTATGCAGAATAAAAAAAAAATTCATGACATTCGAATTTTGGAGCACAAAGTTATGGCAGCCCAAAGTTTGACGAAATAAAAAAAAAGGTCGTTCGGGGTGGCAAATGACGTTTTTTCGAGATGAAGACGGAACCCGACTGTTTGAGACTTGCAAGATCTCAAAAAGTTATTCGGATTCAAAAAATGGAGGCCGCAAACTTTTTGAGATCTTGCAAGCCGTAAACCGTCGGGTCTCGCCTTTCGTCAAACTTTGGGCGTCCATAACTTTGTGCTCCAAACTCCGAATGTTATGTACTTTTTTTTGATTCCGCATAAATTTTCAAGATCTACAACTTTTAATATAATCATAATTTCAAAATGTACATGGATTTCTGAAAAGTAAAGGTAAAGTTATTCTCAAGGTCCCGTATATCCACAAATAGTTCCTTTTTTGAAAATTTTATCCTAGTAAAAGTTGTAGATCTTGAAAAGTTATGCGAAATGAAAAAAAAATCGCTACGATCGGATACCCGAGTGCAAAGTTACGTTCGTTTGAAGTTTCGACCGAACTTTTGGACCAAACCGCTGGTTGGGGTGGCGGTTTTGGGCCAAACCGCCACCCACCCAGCGGTTTTGGTCCAATTTTTTTTTTTTTTATAACCGCCCCCTAGGCCCACGGTTTGGTCCAAAACCGCGCCCCCGACAAGCGGTTTTCGACCAAACCGCTGGGTGGGGTGGCGATTTTTGAAAAAGGGTGGTATTTTTGGAATTTTTTGGGCTTGGGTGATATTTTTGGAAATTTTTTTTAAACAGTGGTACTTTTGGATTTTTCCCAAGAACATGATACCAAAACGGTGGTGGGTACTTAGCCCATTCATAAAGCGTTACAAGCAGAAGCCCAATTGGCAAGAAAATGAGCGACAGAATTTTTTAGCCCAATTGGCGAAGATCCATTCAACTGGATGGCCCGAGAGAGCCCGATTCTCTGCTGCCATCTCATTTATAAAAGCGCACCTCGGCTGTAACCCTGTAGAATCCCTCTCTGTAAAGACCTGCGGCCCGATTCCCTGCCGATTAGCGACTCTCAGTTGAACTTCAATTGCTTTTGCTTCTGCTTCTACTGGGTGAAGATTGTCTTCTTCCTTCATCGACGGCGCTGTATTAAGGAGGTACGTAGTTGGTATCTCTCCGCATGAAAGCTTGTAAAATAGCCATTCACGCCTCTGGTTTCTGTTTTTTATGAACTAACTGCTTTGTGCGTATGAAGAATGCCAGGATCTTCTTTATTCTGTTTCACGTTTTCTGGGTTCCTGCGTTTCGTATCTGGGGGCTGCGGGTTTTGCTTGCTTGTTTGTTTGTTTGTTTGTTTGTTTGCATTTGAGCTGGTAAATGTCGGCTATGGCGGTGATGAACCAATCAATCGGAGCCCAGCCCATGCAGCCCATGCAGAGGGAGGAACCCTCCGTATGTGGCCAGAATGCAGGGTTTTGTTTGCCCGATTGTGAATGTTCTGAGTTTGCAAGCGGTTGGGAGTGTACATTTGTGTTCATTATATATGCAGGATTATTTAGGGTTTGCAAAAGAAGATGTTAGTGCTGTTTGAGACTCCGGCGGGCTTTGCCCTTTTCAAAGTCTTGGATGAAGGGAAGCTATCCAAAGTTGAGGTAAAAGAATTTTTGTACAACTTAATTCAGTCGTCATCGGCAAACATTTTAAGGATCATGACAGAATGATGGAGAACATATAGGTTCTTACTGGTAGCAGCAGTTTAGTGTATGGATTAGCTCAATCTTTTGGGTTTTGTTTCAGGACTTGTGGAAGGAGTTCTCGAACTCTGACACTGCAAGAAAGGTAGATATGATCCCTTTTTTCTTCTCCCACTTGAGATTGTGTTTCTCTTCAGTGTTTGATTTAATCATTGAATATGAGAAACAGGTGGTGAAGCTGAAGGCCTTTGATAAGTTTGACAACACGGCTGATGCTTTGGAGGCAACAACCAAAATCATCGACGGCTCAACCACTAAAAGCCTGCGAAAATTCCTGAAAACTCACTGTGAGGGCGAGAAATTGGCTGTGGCTGACTCGAAGCTGGGAAATGCAATCAAGGAGAAATTGGTATGCTTCTGCATTAAGTACTAATCCATCATATGAGTTGTTCTGTTTGGCTTTGACATTGTACTTGTTCTTATATATGTATACCAGCTAGCATTTCTTTATCTGATTGGTGATTGGAATTTCAGAAAATCGACTGTGTGCACAACAATGGTGTCATGGAGTTGATGAGAGGCGTGAGGAGTCAGTTGGAAGAACTTATAGGTGGTCTAGGGAGCCAAGATTTAGCACCGATGAGCCTCGGTTTGTCTCATAGCTTGTCTAGATACAAGCTGAAGTTTAGCCCTGACAAGGTACTTTGTCATCTTCGATGCATCTTTTGTCCACCATATCATCCGTGTATATGTAGCAGGGCGCGTGGATTGACCTATGCTTTCTTCTTTACGTTCCAGGTCGATACAATGGTTGTTCATGCTATTGGCGTGCTTGACGACCTTGACAAGGAGCTTAACAGGCTTGCAATGAGCCTCAGGGAAATTTACGGTTGGCATTTTCCAGAGCTCGCCAAGATTGTTAATGACAACGTTGTCTATGCTAAAGCTGTGAAGTTGATGGGTTTCCGTGAGAACGCTGCAAAACTTGATTTCTCCGAGGTATGTACATCTGAATCTTGGCTCCTTGGAGGTATGCACCTCTGAATCTTGACAACACATCAACAACTGTATTTTCCTGATTTTGTAGATATTACCTGAGGAGGTCGAGGAAGAAGTGAAGGAAGCAGCCAAGATATCGATGGGGAGTGAAATGGACGAATATGACATGGCAAATATAATGGAGCTCTGCAACAGGGCCTTGTCTCTAGCCGAATACAGGCCTCAACTGTACGACTACCTGAAAAGTAGGATGAACGCCGTTGCACCTAATTTGACAGCTCTGGTTGGAGAGCTTGTTGGAGCTCGGCTGATTGCCCATGCAGGCAGCTTGATGAATCTCGCCAAGCAGGCAGGGAGCACTGTCCAGATTCTCGGAGCAGAGAAGGCCCTATTCAGAGCTCTAAAGACGAAGCACGCCACACCTAAATACGGGCTGATCTACCATGCATCCCTCGTTGGCCAAGCGGCACCTAAGCTGAAAGGGAAGATTTCGAGGTCGCTTGCTGCTAAAGCTGCTCTTGCCATTCGATGTGATGCTCTTGGAGATGGCGGCCAAGATAACTCCGTCGGACTAGAGAACCGTCTTAAGGTACATTCTTACGTCATCTTCCATGCAAGTAATTTCAGTTCTGAATCTAGGAAGTACTGATCATATGCGCTGATTTCGCAGCTGGAAGCGAGGCTGAGGAGTCTCAAGGGCGAGGAATTGGGACGTTCTGCTGGTTCAGTTAAGGGGAAGCCGAAGATCGAAGTCTATGATAAGGATAGAAAGAAGGGTGCAGCAGCTGGAATGATAACTCCTGCAAAGGTTTGGTTCCTGTATGAACTTGAGCTCTTTGAGTTTTATTACTTGCGTCCTGAATCATAACATTAATGGCCCTTTTTGGCAGACCTATAATCCTTCTACTGATGCTGTTCTCGAACAAACACCGAAATCAGTTGGAGAGGAGACGGTCGAGATGAAGACGAAGATTGATGAGGAAGCTCCTGCTACTGAAGAGAAGAAAGCCCTTTCTTTGGACGAGAAGAAGAAGAAGAAAAAGAGCAAAGATGTGGAAGCTACTGAAGTCACAAATGGAGATGCTGATGGTAATAAGAAGGAGAAGAAGAAAGCAGCTGAAGCTGGACAGACTGATGCTGTTGAAGATGGTGTGAAGAAGAAGAGTAAGAGGAAGCGGCCTTCTGAGTTGGAGGAGGAAGCAACAGAAACAGAGAGTCATACTAGCAAGAGGAAAAAGAAGAATCAAGTTAAAGAATGAGTAAGAACTAAGAATGTGTGGGACACTTTTTTTACGGAAAGTGCTCCTAGGAGAGGAATAATATGGTTATGTCATTCGGATGGTAAGTAGGACTAATGAGTTTCATTAGGGAGATTTTTTGTGGTTTGAAATCGCATGATCTGCTTGAAGGGTTTTTTCATTTTATTTTATTGGTGGGTGATAAAGGACCTATATTATTAGAATACTAATCAAGGTTAAGAAGAATAAATTATTTCCAGAATTGTGCATAGTAGTTGAAGACAAAATGTGTCACGCTACCTACCAAATATTTTATTTTATTTGATGTGTCACACTACCTACGATAGTTTTTTTTTTTTTTAGAAATCAAGTGAGAATTTCTTCTTAATGAAAATGAAGAAATAATGGAGTCAATTGTCCCATAAATCTCAATGTGGTTGGAGTTAACTAATTAACTAGCAAATGGGGAGAGATTTATCTGGCCATCTCACTTAATTTGACGATAGAAATTTGATCGATGAGGCAATATGTGACGATAGAAATTTGGTCGATGAGGCAATATAAAAGTAGTTTCGACTTTTTGGCACAGACAAAATTGAAGAGACCCAAACTAATAAGAGAAACCTATAGAAAATTAGTAATATCATGACCATCTATTTCTAAAAGTTTACTATCCAATTATAATTGTTTGAAATCGCACTCAAATAACTCAAACTAAAAATTCATACAACCGACCGAATTTACATTTTTTTAATCTAAAAATTTGGCACAATCCACATCTTCTAAAGTATATGGTCGAAAACGAAAATACGTCATAATGCATCTAATCTAAGATAATATTAGCCACACAGCTTTGTCATTCTTGTGTAGAATGACTGATTAACGATGCTAAACTACACAAAATTTAAAGAAACATCTAAACTAAAGTTTGTTTTAAACGATGGAATCCTCATTCACTCAATGGAATTTTGAATACAATTTCATCATTCAAATGGTCGAAACTTGATCCACACCACCCGTAAATTCTGATTGACTAATTTTTCTAGATGACTAATCTCGTAAATCTTAATCTCTCACTAAATACAATCAAATCTGAATTAATCACCCCTTAATTGATATGTATCATCATCCCCCTAATTAACCCACACCCAGCCAGACACGTGTCGAGTCAACACCTCCTGATCAAACAACCGACTCCGCCCAACCTTCCTCCGGCTCCGGTCGCCGCCGTGATCTTCCACGGCCTTTGAACCCCTGCTCAAGCTTCGCCTCCACGCTGACGATCAGCTCCGCCGGGACCCCCGACACGTGCGCCAATCTCCGCAGGCTCTGCCGCGACCTGTCCCCGCTCAGCCGCGCTCCAAACCAAAACGCCGCCGCCAAGCTCAGCCGCAGCGGCAGCACCCTCCCGATCCGCCCCGCGCTCAACAATCCCATCGCCTGGACCGCCCTCGGCTCCACCAGATCCGCCTCCACACCCACCTTCCTACACCAATTCGCGAAAACGTCCCCGATCTTCCCCTCGCAGGCTCCAGATCTCGGCGGCGCGTTGTTGCTCCTCGGCCCCTGCCGCTGGTCCACCGTCACGTCGCAGCGGACGGGGAATTTCGCAGTGGAACTCCCCGATTCGGAAGGGTTGGAGGACGAGCAGCAGGAGATCGAGTCCATCTCTTGCTCCGAAGAAACGCTCTCCACCTCCGACGAGGAGCAGGAGGCGCAGTAGGGAAGGGATCTGGGTCCGAAAACGGAGTTCTGGGTGAGGCAGCGGCAGGTCCGGCAGAGCAGGAGGCGGAGGTGGCGGGAGACGAGGAAGTTGGCTTGGTGAACTCTGGCGTCGCAGTTGAAGCAGAGGAAGGCGTCGTCGGAGTTGCAGTAAACGTCCGGCGCTCCTGCGCAGAGCTCGCAGATCTTAGCCCGATCCTCCATTGAATCAAAAGAATTCAGAAACGAGAGAGGAAGGGAGAATGGGTGGTGATTGATAGAAGTGAGGGATTAAATAGAAATGGTGGGAAGGAAAAAGGGGGAAAAGAATCTTGTGGTGAGAAATAGAGGGGAAGAGATTTTGGGGAGGGAGGGAATTGAGGAAGAGAGATTCAAGGAGAGAACAGAGAGAGAGAGAGGTTGGATCGGTGGTGTGTTTCTGGTTGTGGGTTAGAGGCGGCGGGTGGTTTTTCGTGATCGGGAGAAAATGTAGGGGGTGAAATGCAGTATTGGTGGAGGAGGCACCGGCGGTCGACTGGTGGCAGGGGGACGGTGGCGGCTATAAATAGAACGTTGGGTTTGGGGAAATTTGTGGTGGTGGGAGTGGAGGAGACTGTGGAAGGAGACTTGAGAGAGCCGAGGTGGACACGCCGCCTTGTTCTGTTGTGGTTCCTTCGTCTTCTTCTACCACCACCACAATTTTACACGCTGCTTCAAGGAAGAAACCTCGTTTCTCTCGAAAGCTTCAACTTTTAGTATTGGGTGGAAAATATCATTCTACTACTACATTTCTACAATTTTAGCATATTGATCCTGGTACATGTTGCTCAGCGGCGGATCCGGGGGGCCACGACCCAGCTCTTCTCGAGATCTCGAGCTAGTATAGCACTTGTAATTTCCGATTTTTGGTATTCGTTTCGGTGTTTTTCACGTTACGGTCCAGCCTTCTCCGTCTTTTTTCAAAGGTGGCCCAATGCTCCACCCTGTCCGGGATCCGCCGCTGAAGTTGCTTTCATCTGCCATTTGGAGTGCTGCTACAACGCACTATGTTGACTTGAATTGTTATAAATGGAGCAGAGGGGTTAAAGTCTGTTCTAATATCTAAATTTGTACAAAATTTTACATGTAATTTTGCCTATATTTCAACATCGAGGAGGATTGCAGCTCCTCCAACCAAGGTTCAACCTAGCTCCACCACTGCTCATTAGGTTGGCATCATAAGGATCTGAGTGTTCTAGTTCAATATACTATATACGCACGTTTCATTTTAAAAAGAAGGGCAATGTCTATTTTTTACCCAAACCTTTTTCAAATTCTTTTATTTTAACCAAACCTATTGAATTCCTAAAAATTATCCAAACGTTAACTCTCTGTCAACTTTTCTGTTAGTAATGCTGACTAAGTATGACCATAATGAGTTGACTTCCTACGTGGTGGTTAGAATACCATCATTTACTATTTTTAATAAAAAGATTATCAAAAAACAAAACAAAATCCCACCTCTCACGTGGACGAAATAAGTAACGGTAACAGAATGAATGCCCAGACTTTGATAAATTATAATACGTTTGGATAATAAGTAGAATTTCTATAGGTTTGGTTAAAATAAAAGAATCTGAAAAAGGTTTGGGTAAAAAATAGACATTGCCCTAAAAAGAATGAAAACGTTGAATGATGAGAGGATTGACATAGTGTGATCGATAAACAATGTACACATATTTGAGTCCATATTTTGAAGCGAGCATCAACAAGCTCAAAAAAAGAAAAACATTTTCCCCATTTCATCGCAACAAGGACTTAAGAATGCGAGTCTGTGAGGCCGTTGTAGGTAATGCGAGGTATGATAATCTCAGCAGAATGATCTTCGATAGGCTAATTGTTGAAGCAAATATAGAGAAATTTAGTCTCGAGAGCATGTTCTATATTTTCCAAGCAAGTGCACACAAAACTCGTCAAAAATATTACACCCATGTATTAGACTTAGAGAACGATTGTCTCGTCGGTAATTGAAACAGAATTAGAGATTACTACATACATACATATCTCGTGAAAAATACCACACAAGTACACCCATTGTGTTGGGCATAAATTTCTAAACTAGACAAAAACGCAAGGGGAGCTTTGCTTGGTGGAGTGACATGTAATGAAAATAATTCATAGGGAGCAAAAACGGAAGAACCGGGATGCAGGATGATGACTTCGTAAAAAGGGAAAAAAGAAGAAGAAGAAGAAGAATGGGTTCCGTTAGGTGAAGGGTGATAAATATCTTCCCGCTTTCACGTTGGGTTGTGGCTGTAATTTTTTTTACACTGTGAAAGGTGGTGCATTCGTGTTTGGGTTGTTACCCACAAAACCACATCCCACAATCTCCACCAGATGAATTATTTTAGTAGTTGTGGGTTGCATTACTTGAAGGAAACGAAAACGTGGTGGTGAACTTGTACCACCCAAAAACAGCCACATGTCATTCGCTAATGGTGTCTTCTTCGTCACCATCTGGCTTCCAAATTTCATTTTGGTGCGGTGTGCGTCCCTACACCTTCACACCGACGTCAGATTCATTTGGGTGCCAACAACACACACAAAAGCCTCACACCACTCTTGCAGAGTGAAATACACGTTATGGGTGATCACAAGGACGGAGCTAAGATCTTATGTATAGGTTCGAGGTGACGGTATGGGTTGATTTTGGTGATAGTTAAATATATGGATTGTCATCAATGCATGCATAATAAAATATATGTATATAAGAAAATTGGTGTATTTTAGTTTGCATCGCGTTTGGTTTATGTGATAATTATTGTGTTATTTAAATAAGTTGTATTATTTTTTGGGTGAAATGTCACTTTTACCCTTTGTTTGTAATATAAAAAAGCAAGACACATAAAAAGATAGGGACAAAGATGGAAGAATAAAACACACAACAATCTCAACCAAACATTCTCTCAAAAAACTCGAGATTTAACTATCACTCATTTTGAGTGATAGTTTGTGTCACATCAAGCCAATAATACATGTATTGTTTGCGCAGAAAATTCAAAAAAATAATAATATTGTAACTATCTAAACTAAACCATCGCCAAAATCAAACGACACCAATGCCAATACCATGGACAAACTGACAAAGCACTCTAATAATGTTGAGTTTTTCCAAAAGCCAAAAAAGGTAAAGACTTGCTCTAGAGAGTTTAGGAAATGTATAGGTCAAAGTGCCCTGTAGTTCAGCAGCGCACATAGTTCATTTTGAATTATAGATTGTAAAACCATGGTAAGGCATTGTGCTTAAACCGTATGGTAAGTTATTGTACTTAAACCATGATTCATACCAATGAAAACAATTTTAACAGTCGGCCTGCGATATGATATTGAAAAAGGCTTAATTGCAAGTTTGGTCACTCTAATTGCTTAAAAATTTCACGTTTGCCACTCAAATTGATTTATTCCATTTATAGTCACTCGAATTAGTTGAACAGTCCAAGTTTGGTCACTCTCCGTTAACCTCCGTTAGACTCCGTTAGTGACGACCGTTAAGTGATGACGTGGCTAACAGAAAGACACAATCAGCATATTTTAACATTAAAAAACGAAGACCCGACCCGCCAGCTCAGCCTTACCCGCCCGATCAGCCATTCTTGCCCAACCAGCGAACCAACCCAATTAATTGACCCTAAACCCAAACCCGAGACCCGCCGCTGTCGTTGTTGGTCTCCGCGATGTCGGTGGTGGGTGTAGTCTCCCTGGGAAACGCCGGCTTGTCGGAGCTCCGAGGCAACCACATGAAGTATTCCAAGTTCGCCGCCCAACCATCCGCTTCTACCTCGCCGTCGTCGTCCTGGTCCTCCCTCCCCAGCAAAACCGGGATGCTTGTGGCCTACACTCCGGCATTCCTCGCCGCCTTGTCCTCCCTGCTCCTCCTCCACCATGGCGGTGACGGAGCTTCGTCTTCTAGGCTCTTCCTGGTCGAATCCGCCCTCGCCGTACATTTCTTCAAAAGGGTTTTCGAGGTACGTACTTTCTCCCAGTTCCAATTCAATCCAGCTCCAGCCCTTTTCTTCGAATGGAATTTTGATGGTTTTGTGGTGTCGAAATTGCTTGATTGCAGACACTGTTCGTACACAAGTACAGCAGCACCATGGCCGCAGGCACAGCGATTCCGATAAGTGTAAGCTACTTCAGCGTTACAGCTTCCTCCGCCATGGCCACCGCCGCACCACCTAATCGTCGCTGCAACAACAGGGCCCCATACTGCGCTACCATCAGACAAGAAAGGGAAAGAAGAAGGAGAAGGGATTTGTTCATTCCCTTGGTTAAATTAATTATTAACCACACCAATTTATTGGAAGGCATGATTTTTTCGTCAATTTAGGGATCTTTTTTCTTTGTGTGTTCTTATGGATAGGGGAAGAAGATGCAGATAGAGATAGAGATTTCAAACGCCCAGCCCCAAAATCTCCTCTTCTCTCTCCCCGTCGGCACCATCTCCACCGTCCCAACAAAATCCCTGCCAACCCGGACTTCATCTCCTCCAAGCCTCTCCTTTCTCATTCGTCGCCGCCGCTGCCGAAATGGCGAGTTCATCCCACTGGATCTACAGACCCGCCTCTGTCTCTCTCGATCCGTCGATATGTTGTCGACCGTCGAGCATGCATCGCCTCTCTCGATCTGGGCGGTGACGTAGGAGAGGGTTTACTCGACGGGTGGGCAAGCGTTGAATTTGGTCAACAACGACATCGCGGAGACCAACAACGACGGCGGCGGGTCTCCGATTTTGGTTTAGGGTCAATTAATTGGGTTGGTTCGCTGGTTGGGCAAGAATGGCTGACAGGGCGGGTAAGGCTGAGCTGGCGGGTCGGGTCGTCATTTTTTAATGTTAAAATATGCTGACTGTGTCTTTCTGTTAGCCACGTCATCACTTAACGGTCGTCACTAACGAAGTCTAACGAAGGTTAATGGAGAGTGACCAAACTTGGACTATTCAACTAATTCGAGTGACTATAAATGGAATAAATCAATTTGAGTGGCAAACGTGAAATTTTTAAGCAATTCGAGTGACCAAACTTGCAATTAAGCCTATTGAAAAACATCATTCGACACCATCTTAGTTTTTAATGTCCGAATTTGCAATGTAATGCAGACAGACACCATGTTAGAGACAGAGTTGGAGACTTCCAACTTCCACGCAACAGTACAAAAATACCTCAAAACGCCCAGTGTTACCGTATCAGTCTACCATGTCAATTGAAATAGCCATCAATAATATACACGTTCCAAATCTTGAAAATGGTATGATGAGTTAACTAGGATAACAACACTCCTAGATAGACAGTATTGGCTCAGTTTTATTTGTGTGTCCATCGTCCTTCCTTCATAAGTCGGAATCCGAATCGGATTTCTTTTCCTCCTTGGGAGGTGCAAAGTTCCTGGTAAGCTGCGATCTCGTCCAGGGATCTAAAGCAGCTCTCTGTGGCAGCTGAGGGACCGCCGGTTTTGATTGTCTGAGTTCGTTTTCTCTGTCAATAAACCTGGTTGATATATGTAACATCAGCACAAACCACTATTGCAAGGCAATACAAGACCAACGGAAACTAGATATAAACGAATTACGAAACTCGTATTATCAAGACATCATTCTAGAGCCTAGAGTCACATGCATACTGTTCAATAACAATAAAGTGATGAGGAATGGATGATAAGTATGAACGTCCTGGACTATCTTGAATGGTACCATTATGTTTCGTAAGGTGCTGTGGAAACTTTGAAAAATCTGGGATTTTCACTCTCATTCGGTTCAAGCTGTGTAAATTCTATGCAACCACACAATGACAAAGGGTATTTTATTCAATTTCTATTTGAAAAGGTCTGCAAAAGATGGAAACTTGAAAGCTGGCAGAGAAGGAGAGAGAGTCTCACTCGATGTAGGCCATTGGTGCAGCATCACCAACTCTTATCCGTGTCCGTAGGAGCCTTGTGTAACCACCTGCCCTGTCCCTGTGATACACCATGCAATGAATAAGAATACAGTTTCAAGAGATACCGAAAGAGAAACTAAAACGAACTGGTGGAAACATACTTGTATCGATATGCTAGCTCTGTAAACAGTTTGTGAATGACTTCATCTCCTCTCACAAATCCAGCAGCTCGCCTGGCCGCACAAAGGGTACCCTGCAAAAATTCAAAAATATAGAAAATGATCAATAGATGAAGAGCAGTAACAAAATATAAGATTAGACTAAGGGTCATCTATTTAGTACTTAGTTCTTAGTACTTACCCATAGACCCTTTTTCTCTTAGAAAGAAACAGAGAACATAATGTAGAAATAAAACCACACTTAAGAATTTATCATAAAGTAATTGCCTATTCTGATGAAGTAGGTAGCATTGTCAAGTTTTTTCCCCTTTTCAAACAATAGTTAAGCAGAAGCTGGAGCTAGTTCAAGGAATGTATAGATCAAAAGCCATGACACAAACACAATGGTTGTTATTCCTCACAACTACGAAGGATCGCCACAGTTGACAATGGTCAAGACTCAAGAGCTATATATTTTGCTTCATCGTCTCCCATGAACAAAAGACTGGCAAGATGTGATCTCACAGCTGCTAAAATCAGTCATCAAAGACTTTGTGAATGTGACCTCGTTCTACAATTTTATATGATTGAGATCTCAAAACTTAAGTTCCATACTTTCTTTCTCATAGTACAGCGTAGTGTTTAATGATTTGCTCAAACACCGTTATGGGAAATTTATGCTTTGCGCATTATGCAGTAAAAAGTTAGGGCTATACTATAGCAAAAATCTCAGACTCATTAGGGAGCATAAGCATGAAAAATAAACGATCACATCATCATACTACAACGAAATACTTCAAGCAATGGTACATCAGTTGAATAAGATGCTTTGTGTTTCAAACCATCCGATCCCAACAATTCTCAACAAATACTTGACCGATTCGAGATGATATGAAGCTTAACCAGAATTAAGAAACACAAATATCATGTAACTCCTTACTTAAAGCAATCAACCAAGAGGACATGTGGTTGGCATAAAACAACCAAACTTTTTGACAAGGTAATTCAGTTACTGCACTCTCACCTCTTTGCCAAGCTGCACCATATTATCAGCGAGCCTCCGTATTTCTTTTGCCTAAAGAAGATCAAACAATACATGAAAAGGAGAAAATTCACTTCCTTAATTGTTCCCCCGAGTAATGTTCAAGTGAAATCAAAACAGCAAGCACGGCCAGAATCAGCTGTGGATTCCGAACTGAGAAAATGCATATTTTCAATGAACACAGCACGATGGCCTAGTCCTTTATAGACTACAATAATCAAACAAAACAACTCAACGCTGCAAAGCACATATGGAAGTACCTTGGCAACAGTGGTTTCAATACGCTCGTGCTTCACCAATTGTGAAACCATTGTTCTACAGGTACAAACACGAACAAATCAGACAAAGAACAGGCGACTGGAGATACAAAAGCCACCCAAAAAAAACAAAGAGGGGGCAAATTCTTCAAGAACCTAAGCATGGCCATACGGTGGCCCGTCGGCCGATTTAGCTTCCTGAACTTCGTCATACTCGAAGAGAATCAATGGCGGAAGCGATGAATCTCAGCTCCCTCTTTTCGCGAAGTCTTCTCAGCTGGTTTCTCAGAAGCTAATGACCATGAAAGAGGGGAAGAGAGCTCCTCGGAGATGGAGATGGAGATGGAGATCATAAACCCTACCTGTTTTTTCCCACTCTACCAGTGGTTTAGACTCTCGGATGGGCCTGTCTTTTCATTTCAGCCCACGCATGTTAAATCTCGTAGCCGAAAGCCCAAAACAAAAAGGGCTCAAATAACATCCCTTCAATACGACAATCGCTTTAAGATCGGGATCGAATAAACCGACCGCTACCGCGTTTCAGCAGAGACCGCCGGCTGTCGTCTCCGTTCTTTCTCTTTGTCCATCTCTACTCACAGGTTCGGAGAAGGAAGGTAAGCTAGGCTAACAGAGGAATTGATTGATCGATCGATCGTACGGGCAAGCTGTTTTCAGTAAGTAAGCACCAATGGCCAACGGTCAGAGTCCGGACTCTTCCGCGTTGCAAAAGTATGGCATCCCTTTCTATTCCGCTGCTTGGGTTCCGTACAAGGAACTGAAATCCAAGCTCCAATCCGACGATCAAGCTCGATCTGATGACAAGCGTGAAGACTCTAACAAAGAATCTGCGACTTCCGCTCCGGCGGATAAAGATGGGGATTCCGTTGATAAGGAACCCTCTGCTGCAGAACCGCAGAAGGCCGATGGACCTGCTGCGTCGGAGTATTACGTGGTTTTGGCTGGTGGTGGCGGCGAAGGGCGAAGTGGCATAGCAAATGCTATTGTGGTTGCTCATTTCGATTTCGCTTCCAGTACTCTCTCGCCGCAGCCCGTAAGTTTAAGGTTATTGTTAGGATAGCAGAGGTTTTGAATTTGTGTTTGGGATTTCATTCATGGCGTTGATTTTGATCGCTTGTGAACTGAATGCGTGGGTTACATTGCACTGAGCAATTATCGAATCCTTGGTGCTTGGATTTTGCTGAATGCTTTTGTTTGACCCCATTCATTTTAGAATATTTTCGCAGATTGATTTACCAATTCCAGTATCATAAAACGCCATAAGCATTCTCTTCAACCAGTTCGATAATACGTAATAGTATTGTTTATGCATTTCTAGAAGATATTATGTTCATCATTCTTCTGCATTCCTCTGTTTCAGGTAGCTAAGCTGGTTCTTGGTTCTGAGTTGCCATATAGAATGGCTGTTCACCCAAAAGGGGATGGATTAATATGTGCTATGCAAAACAGTTGCAGGTGCAAATTCTTTCCAGTCCTGTTAATATTATTGGGTTTGGGAAGCTCGTAAAAATTTCGCGGTCATTGCTGGCAGAATCATCCTATTGGAATGCTTAGTCAGTTCCTGTGTCCTCCCTTTTCATTCAGGTTCTTTGAGTGGGATGAGATCGAAGAAAGTGAAACACGAAAACTGGATGTCAAAGTTTCGGATAAAACCCTGGATCTGTTACAAGATGTTGGACAACAATTAGCATTAGCCTATGACACTGACAGTTCCACTCTTGCTGTCGGAGGAGAGGTAGATTCTTGTTTTCTCCTTGTGTTTGGTAGATATTGCATGACAGGGGAGGTGTTATTGACACAAGAAATGCTAAAACTTTTTTTGCCCATAGTCACCTTGAAGTAATTTAGCTCAGGTTGTGTAGCATTACCCTGTGCTGCCACAGTCTTTTTTCACCATTTCAGTTTTCACTGCGTTAGCGGATTTTAAATGTTGTCATAGGCATTCGCCTACTCATCTGTTCAACTTAATGATATAATTTTCTAGGTTGGTGTTTATTATCAAGTACTAAAGTTCTTTGCCCTTTCTTCATCTACTCCGTCTACTTGGATTGCCAACATGATGCGGATCTATCCTTAGAGATAGTTGCTTTGACACACTGATTTTGGTGCAGTACAGGAGGGCAACTTGAGGATTTTTAAATGGCCAAGCATGGAAGTGATTCTGAATGAGGATCAAGCACATTCTTCCGTGAAAGACTTGTGTTTCAGGTTAGCTATAGGACTTCAATCTACAAAACCTGTATGCATGGATAGCATTTTAGTCTCTGTAGCTGATAACTTTACTGAACTCTGGTGCAGTCCTGATGGCAAGTTTCTCGTCTCCCTCGGTAGTCGTGGTCCTGGGAGGGTATGGGATGTACCTTCAGCAAAAGTTGTAGCTTCGTTGCCAAATGGAAGTGTGAGTAACCATTTAATTTCAACAGATTCCTTTATCTAGTCAGTCCAATGTTGCTCTTTCTTTGCTGTGGTTCCTTAGAAAGTAGACTAGGCAGTTGTCATTTGTTTTCTTCTGTCAATTTAAGTTCATTCCTTCTTTTTCTCTTGTGCAACAGATAAAAAACGTTTTCAAATTGGCCTTGCATTGTTTTCTGTACTGACAGCCATGGAAGCATTGAATTTTATCGTTTTCTAAGTCCCCGAATCAGCCCGTATCGAGTCTCTCAAGAACTCATTTGATGCACGGATGAATTGTTTTCCGCTTTAGTTACGAATTGCCTGATTCTTAACATAGTTACAATAGGATAACCTTGTTGCCTTTCCTGGTCAAAGATGAATGTCGTCAATTTTGAATCTCTAAGCTTTTTTTCTGCAAGTCAGTCCAGTTCTCCATCTTTTGACTGAATGCGGTTTTACTGTTTTCCCTTGCATCCCATTGCATACAGGATGAAGTGTTCTTCTCTTGTAGATTTGCACAAAGTAGGGATAATTCTCTAATACTGTATATTGCTGCCATAACAGGTAAACTTTGTACGAACACCCTTTTTGCCCCTTAAGTTCGTTGGAGAAAAATTAGTTATTGATCTCTAAGAGCTTATGAGGATGTACTTCGTGCAGGTAAAGGTGGAAGTATAGTGACTTGGAACACAAGTTCTTGGAAAAGGTTACGCTCTAAGCATGTGGTTCGTGATTCCATTTCTTCCTTCAATGTCTCGCCTGACGGAAGGCTCCTTGCAATGTACGAAGTGGCTCAATTTCTCCTTTATGACATGTTCCCTCTTCCAATATCTCAGAGCGATCTTTTTAGTTTATTAAGTGGCAATAGTAAAAATTCATTTCGTCCTTTGGCATGATGAACCAACAGTGGTACAACCCAAGGGGACGTGGTAGTTGTAGATTCATCCAAGTTGGGAGTTCAGATGGTGGTTAGGAAAGCTCATCTTGGATTTGTAACTGCGTTGGCCTTCTCACATGATTCAAGGTAAGAAGTTTTTAACTTAAAACATTTAATTCCTGTGTCAAGTGCCGTTCTGAGCTCATTCACGTCTCTATGTTTCCCTCTGAAATGCCTGTATCCATCGGTTATGCTTCTGCGTCCAACAGTCTCTTGGATTTAACCTTGGCTTTCGGTAATTTTCAATACAGGGCTTTGGTATCAGCTTCTATGGATTCCAGTGCACGGGTAACATTGATAAAGGAGAAGAAAAACGGTATGTAAAATCAAATTAAAGCAAGTAAACTATGCATCCAATTATTTGCTACCACTAAGTAAGATGCCAATAATCGAGGGTAGACTAAGAAAGTTAATAATACAGGGAAACCATCCTCGGCATCTGTTGTGCAGATTTCATTATTGAGGAATTGTTTCATGTTTTTGGTTCTTTCCTTTCTGCAGGAGGATTAAGCTGGTGGATCATCATTCTCATCATATTACTTGCAATCCTTGCATATTTCCTGAAGGAAGAAGGCCTTCTTCCTGACTTTGATTAGTCGCTTTTTGTTGCGGTAACGTGAAGAAGGGTTTATACAACAACACAAACATTGCCATGTAAAATATGCAGAATTTTGTGCCTCTGTATCTGTTGGACTTGACTAGGTTGAGTAACAGACTTTAGAACCCCCAACCCGACTAACTATTTTGGAGCCAATAAAGAAAAACAAATATGACTTTTTGACGATGTAGACTGATGTATGTTCAGAAACAAGCTGAGTAGAACCCTAAATGTGTAACTGCACTATTTATCCATGAGCGGATTTATGACAAGCTTCTGCTTGACTGTTCCCTTTCAAGTTCCAAGCAGAAGGTCATATGGCATTTTTTTTTTTTAATAATCTGGCCATATGGCATGGTTAGTGTAATATCCGAACATTTTCTCGATGAAGATATTGTCCGTTTTGGGCCCCGTCTCTTACGAATTTTCGATTTGGGGTGCAATTCAAAGTGACTTTCCATAAAGTCACCTATCCTTGTTGTACTCCATTGAACACGTTTAACTTCGAAGTTCTCATAAGAACTCCTTCATTTCACCTCAGAACGCGTCTTGTCAGTTAATGATGGTTTCTTACTTATGAACCATGGATCTCTCCCGTGTGTTTGTCGATGTGGGATTTGCCTAAAGTGTTACAGACTTACAGTTAGTTTAGGTTACACATGGTATTTTTTTAGGTTGGAGTTTGAAGAGAGCTTTGGAGTTCTATTCAATCAAATAATATGGGCATAAACTTTTACTATGCCAGTACGACATTGATACTTGGATCGAGACATATTCATGTCAAAATATATATTCTTTGTTCGACACAGCAAAACAATAAGGAAAACACGTTTAAGAAAACCTAAACACATAATAAGCATAATACGATGTTTGTTCATGCTAGTACGATGTTTGTTCGACCAGTACAGTTAGTGAAAACCATTTTTGAAACCTTAATTATTTTGAGATAATGAGCATAGTTAAGACCTATGAATAAAAATTAAAGGAAATTAAGAGAATAATCATTTCGTTAAAAGTTACTAAAGTTAAGTGTGTGAGTCTCCAACTTGGGGTTGACTTTGCACTTGCAGCTGCATCATAATTTTCATTTTAGAAAGACGGACGTCAAAGCGTTCTAATTCATATTAATAATATTTTGATCCATGGAGATAGCCATGGAGTCGTACAACAACCAATTACCAAAAATCGAATCATGCACATCAAAGAGATGTGTACCAAAATTAGACAAATGACCCGTGCAAGCGAAGGCAAGTAATCGGCAGTATAATTTCCCTCTCTATACACATGGGAGAGATAGAGTACTAATTAAATATAGGCCCATACAATAAATATCCTAAAATGGAAGTCCATACTCCCGGCGCAGGTCCAAATCCAAGTCGTGGTTGCCGTGGCGGGTAGCCGTCGGGCGAAAATCTGATAGAGAAACACCGGGGATCTTCCCTTGCAGAGTTTCTCGCCCTGCAATTTCTCTCCCATGGATTCTCCTTCCAATCTCTCCAAATTCCGTATCCTGTGTCCGTCGGCCAGGACCGGCGCCGTTATAGGTAAAGGAGGCTCCAGCGTCCGCCACATTCAGACCGTCACCGGCGCCAAAATCCGCCTCCTCGACAACCCTCACGGCCACCCTCCCTGCGACGAACGCGTCATTCTCATTTCGCATGTTAATAATCCCTTTTCCGGTGCCACCGCCAACAACAGAAACCCTAGGCCAACCGCGGCTGAAGAGACTACTGCCGCGAATGAAAACAGTAATAGCAGTTCTTCTCATCCGCCGGACAGTGGCGGCGCCGTTGCTGATGGGAGTTCCGCTGTTGGCGTCAAAAGCAGTGGCGGAGAGTCCGGTGGCGGAGGGGGAGATGAAGGGTGGGGTCCGGTGCAGAAAGCGTTGGTTAGGGTATTTGAGAAGATTGTGAAAGGGGATAGTTTGGAGGAGCTGAGTGAAGAAGTGGTGGTCGTGGGTAGGGTTTTGATTGGGAACGATCAGGCTGCTCATCTGTTCGGTAGAGGGGGGAATGTGCTGGACAAGATTATGGCAGAAAGTGGAGCGCACCAAGTCAGGCTTCTCCCTCGTGAGCAGATACCTCCTTGCGCATCTCTCGGCGATGAACTCATGCTGGTAAACTTCATTGTTTACTCCCACTTGATGAATCGTCTCATCTATCCAAGTTGGTTCTTTAGCTCATGTCATGCCCTTTTCCTCAAGGAGAATGTGGTTTAGAGTATGTGAATTAGACTGCTACACTCGTTGAGTAAGGGCTGTGGAAAAGTTCATTTCGTTCTAAAATTGATTTCGATTGGTCGGTCGATGAGTTTATCAAAATCAGAATCTACATGTTGATTGCTTTGCATTTTTATTCCATTTGATAATGAAAGATCTGGATTGCCCTTTGCCGTAGTGCATTTACCTTAAGCTAAGGAGGAGAATGATACCAGTTTTACGGTTATAAATTGTAAATATGGGAATGTTGCCACCTCATTCCTCTTCCAGGAGTAATGCCTATAATTGCTCGCGTTTTCCTTCCGACTCATGTCCATATTGTATATGATGTTTCCTTCAAATTTATTCTGATGCCTAACGTTGTGGTTATTCAGGTTACCGGAAGCTATTATGCTGTAAGAAGAGCACTTCTAGCATTTTATAGTTGTCTTGAAGATATAAGTAAAGCAGAAGCTGCTAATCCTGGTAGTGCCAAACATTCGGGGCACCATGGGCATGCAGACTTTTCGCAGCGGGGTTATGCTGATTATCATTCTAGGGGTCACTCTCCTAATATGGGAGCTGAAAACTTTGATGGCCGTAACGGGAGGGTTGTGGAGGAGGATGTTGTATTCAAGTTGTTGTGTCAACTGGATAAAGTTGGCAGTTTGATTGGAAAAGGTGGCTCTGTCATAAAAACTTTGCAGAACGACACTGGTGCGTCTATCAAAATTGCTGATGTTATGCCGGTATCACAAGAGCGAATTGTTGTGATATCTGCACGAGAGGCATGGGAACTTAACTCTGATATCTTCTACTCTTACCTTGTTAAGTCTGTATTGAGCTGCAGTATTTATCGTGCCTTTTGGACCAATTTAACTTTGCACGGGATTGGGATTTTTATTCTCCAGTTTTAGGTGACATAGAACTGTTTCATTGATCAGCAATGTTTCTAGCTGTTCCATTGACATATCATTAGACATGCGTGTCCTACAGGCATGACAACGTGTTAGTTCTGTGAAAGGGTTCCTTTCGCATTTCTGTTGTGAAGAGCTAAGACATGGTGTTATATCGTTATAGTTCTTGACAACTCCAGTAGTTAGCTGTGCAACCCTGAGAATGTCTATTGGGATCAATTAACTTCAATCATTCTTTTGCTTCCAAATATATTGTATCCTCATCAGTCATCACTCAACCTGAGTTTCCGGCTATGTTTGGCCAATTTCGTCTTGGTTATTGGTCTTATATCCTTTGTAATGGACATCTCTGTTGGATCACTCAATTAACTCCATTAGTTTCTTGTTGTCACCTTGTGAACATGATTATAAAAACTTCATTATATTTAAAACTTAGTGTGGCCTCAGATCCTTGCTAGTGTTGATTGCAGCGTTAATTCTTGCAGAATTCAGAGCAAAGACGTTCTCCAGCCCAGGATGGCGTTATTCGAGTACAAACCAGAATTGCTGAGATTGGATATGAACATGGTGCTCCAGTTGTTGCTCGTCTTATTGTACACTCGCAGCAGATAGGACGCTTATTGGGTAAAGGAGGTCAGATTATATCTGAGATGAGACACCTTACTGGTGCCCACATACGCATATTTCCTACGGATCAAGCTGCCAAGCATGGAACACCACATGACGAAATTGTGCAGGTATTCAGAAGGTGATAAATACTGATAATACTGATACTGTTAAATTGGTCGACACTATCTGGAGGTGTCTTTGTGGGTACTAAAAACTGCATACTAAGGAATGAGTGCCTCTTGTTGCTCCTGGTCTATTGTTTGTTATCCATTATATGATTACTTTTCTGTACGAGTGGTGCAATACCAAGGAATGAGTGCCTCTTAGTTCCATGCTGGACCGTGAGGAGTGTATGCTGTTTCTATGTGATCTGTCAGAGATATCTTTGGGTTACTTGATATTTGATAATTACAATTCGTTTTCAGGATATTATTGTGCAGTGTATGGGTCTCTCTAACATAGCACGATGTACTATATAATTCTCCTGAGGGGTTACATGGCCATACTTGTTCGATTCTTCTAAAAGATTTTTATGGTTTATTTTGTGGAATAAGCTCGATGTTCATGTTAGAACTTAGAACTCTGGAGTGTTGGCTGTGCCTGTGAACTTTGTCACTATTCATTGCAAGTTGTGTCAATTTTATTGGTTTTGTCTATTCTGCTGCAACAAAACTTCAGAATCTCTTTCGAAGGAAAAGTATTGTTCAGGCCATTAGCCTGTATAGATATGAGGAACCGGAGAGTCAGAGTTTATTATGTCATGCTGATGCCGGATCTTTCTATACTATCCAAAATTTATCTTCAAGTGCTTGATCCTCCACTCTGTCTACCTTCTGCCATGAGGGACCTTTTTGAAGTGTTCTGTTGATTCATTTTCCAGGTTATTGGCAACTTGCAGTGTGTCCAAGATGCTCTATATCATATAACAGGCAGACTAAGAGATATAATATTTCCTCCAGTGAAATCGTCATTTTCAAACAGTGGTGGTCCGCCACCTTATCAGTCCCAGTTCTCTGATATGCCTCCTCCTCAATTTAGACCAAGACCTCATCCAGCATCAACAGGTCCTTATCCTTCTCCTGCCGCAGGTCCTTATCATGGCACTGACCATCCTGCTGTTCCCCCACATCATCAAGATCACCACTCGTTTCCTTATGGTGATGAACGACCTGGGCATGGTCCTCCATTTGAAATTTCTCCCAGATCATGGAATAATCAACAGGTTCGATATTCCTTCGGTCAGATTGGAAATAATCTTGATGTTCATCTTCAGATTTTGTCATTGTATTGTTGTTGCTATTTCACAGCCTACTCAGTTGCTCAGCTATTATTAGTGACTCCATTTCTCTCTTTCGCTCTCTTCTCCAGCCATTTAACGGCGGCAATCCACATGGAGGTGCTGATGGGTACGCAGCGAGAAATGGGCCTCCAGCTAGGTGATCCTCGTTTCCCCAGAACAGTTCGTTTCTTTTCGAAGTTGATATTACGGTGCATGTTGCTGTGCCCTGTATGCTTCTCTTTTCTATCCTAACCAATACTCTGGTTTGAATATTTTACAGTGGAGTCCAAGCACCAGGCGGCCCAGTTGAGATGGTGATTCCTCTGAACTTTCTTAGCCATGTACATGGAGAGAACAATAGCAATCTGAACCAGATCAGACAGGTCGGTTTTCTATTTGCTTTATACGTCTTGGGGGCACCCATTTGCCGAAGCAAATTATCGTTCTTACATGCGGTGATCTCACTTTCAGATATCGGGTGCGAGTATACTGATCCAGGAACCAAAGGCAGGAGGAGGTGATGTTGTGGTCGGGATATCCGGGACCTCACATCAAATCCACACAGCTCAGTGTCTTATCCATGCCTTCATTATGACCGGCCGCTCTGATGCAGCTTGACAGATCAGTAATCTTTGTACAACCAAAACACTGGCAGAATCGGATGGTGGTGATGGTGTAGTTAGTTTGTTATCTTTGTTAGACGTTCATCTGTTTGTGGTCTAAGTTTGTAGGTGAATTATACAGTAAAAGCTCTGAGGCCTGTGTCAAGATCAAGATTCATCGACTTTGTCATCTATGACTATTAGGCTAGCTTGGAAGGATTAGTTCTTAATCCGTTTTTTTTTTTGGCCTTTGCATGTAAATAGTGGAAGGCAGAGGTCGGTAATAGCGTAATGGAGCTGAGTTTACAAACACTGAATGCTGGATAGTGGCTTTGGTTACGTTGTTTCATATCCTTGGACCTTGGTTATCTCAATAACTCAAACAGTTCAATTGGGGGAAAAAGATTCGAGCGTGTGAGGGTTAAAAGCACAATTAAAATCATGGCTAAACTTTTGGATCAGGCCTGCAATAAATGAAATGGGCCCAACTAAAATCGATCGTTTGGATCAGGCCCACCATAAATTAAACTAGCCCAATTAAAATAAAACAAAAAATGCGGTGAGCGTGGATCGAACACGCGACCTTCAGATCTTCAGTCTGACGCTCTCCCAACTGAGCTATCCCCGCTTGTTGAATTATTTCTACCACAACCTTTTGTTATTGAAATCAATAACTCCTTCGAGTACTGAAAGCCAAGAAACATGAAGACTAGAGAGAAGGGAACGGACAAAAAGAGCGATTAACATAATACCTACGATCTGAAAGCCAAGAAACTAGAGAGAACAGACAAAAAGAGCGGTATGTTAAATCAATAATTGTACTCTTTATTCATTTGTCATGAACCATTACATTACTTTTTATGTTCCACAAGGCTATCTAGCACTATACAATGGAACTTATTTAAGGTCCAGAATAACAATGGTATCCAAGTCTCCAAACTAATTATTGATCACCAATGAACCATCACAGCTCCAAATCTAAAACACCACAACTACATACCTAGACAATAGTTACAACAATCGAACTCCCTAGTCCCTACTGCACATCTCTAAGCCCAGGCAAGCAGAACCCAGCAACTTGATGCATTTTGACAAGCTCAGGACAACCAACCATACCTTCAAAAGAATACCTCAAAACCCATCCAACAGGTGCCTAGATCGCCACTTCCAGATGATAACTTGCCTCCATCCAAATTGGTATTTGCTCTGAGAAGACTGAAACAGCTTCAACAAAAACATAGTTCATTGTCTGACTGGAATTTCAAGTACCCCCTTGGCTGGCCTCGACCTGCCCAGTTTGCCCCTGCTATGCACGAAAAACAGGCAAAAAAAAGAAGAGGAAATTCAGGCCTTGATCCCGAAGAAAGTTCACTCGAGAATCACAAACCTTTTCAGGAGTGTCTCATTCACCTCGGGGTTCCTGTTCAAAGCAGAAGTGCTCTGTCCAACCTGGGGTGCGGCCTTCGAGAGGTCCCTTAGCGTTCCCTGTTTGATTAACGATTGCGCCAAGACAACAATTAAGAAAACGACCTTGTACTTTAGTCAAAAATTAAATCCCTGGAACAAATGAGAGAAGGGTAATGCAATTACATGTTGCAACCACCACAAAGATGAAGATTTAATTAGCACTTTGAATAAAGTGAATTAACAACATCCTAGCAAGGCCAGAGTTCTTTTTGCAGCATCCAGACTGATCATTTTAGGAAGATAGCTAACAAAATTTATCAGGAGAGGGACTTGAAGATCTGAAAGGATTTCCCGGGGAGACTAATGGTTAAAGGTTACTAACCTTGTTTGCCCACATAAGCCCACAAGCATTACAAAGAGTCCTGGGGCCTTCAGGTCCACGCCTCATCATTGGAGTAGACTTCTCACTTGTACCACAGTGCCGACAACTGAACGTTTACAAGTCAAGGCAAATTTCCTAGTCAGCAAATATGAAGTTTAATGATAACAGATAGACAAACAAGATGCAGCTGTGAAAACGGAAATATTCCCGAAGAGAAAGAATCTCACTGCAAGTTTATGTTCTATTCTGTGTTTTCGAAGCATGTATGATGAACACCGTGCAAGCGAAAATTAAGTAGGTCGGACACGTAAGCATCAAAATAAAAGTCTCAAGAGTGCAAAATGCACTTGAGAAGATAATAGTGGCATCACCATCTATAATCATATCGTGAATCAATTTCCTAAGAAAGAAACTTCTTAAAAGCTGGGCAAGGGTTTTTTCCTTGACATTACTCTATTTGCTAACAGTTACTACATTCAAACAACCCCACTTCTAAATCATTGAATCAGACACAGCAAGCAAACTTTTGTAGATGGCACTAATGTGCTTTTGCTGGTTAACCCCAATGGTCTGTCTGGTGGTAATGTGGGGTTGATAACATCCACCACACTTTGGATTTGAACATTGGGGTCAACATCACCTTTAAAATAAATGATTTGCTGGTTGTTTATATGCATCACAGAAAGGCTAATTATGCATAGGAAACATCCTACTTCACTTAACAGCAATTAGCGAAGTAGAGAGCATACACGGCCTCCTGATGCTTCGAACCATTACTGTCTGATCCACAACTCTCACTTGAACCCCAACTAGTAACTGAATCATCATTATTCCCCTTTGACGATGTGAATTGGCCTTTATGTCGTTGCATCCTATAAAATGGAACAAGTGAGCACAAGCAGATGCAATATCCTCCATGGTCAAAGGATGAGAGAAAAGAGCAAATTTCCAAAAAAGCTACTTTCCCCATTTCTCTTTCTGCTGCCAAGTTCGAGGTTGAACCAATAAGATCAAGTTTACCACAATTTCATGAAATACTACCACCATCTGTTCAGATCGAAATTGGGACAGCTTGATTCATTCATGTCAACAAAAAAAAAATTAACATGCCACCAAATCAGTAACATCATAAGCCACAGCTTACCAACTGTCCCTGTTCTTACAGGTTACTTACCAATGTCAAGGAGCTCATTCCAATATGTAACCAGGAATGATAAGAATGCTCAATGGATGTAATTGAATTCAAGATACCTCGTACATACTTAATCATCAAGTTCAACTTACTTTCTTCAGGATGTTCATCAATTTTGCTTACTAATGTTACAATGAAAAGTGTAACATCCTGCCCCAGAAATGCCAACTCCAACATACAAATTCTTGTCACTTGTGCTAATGATACAACAGCCCCCCGACACAAGTTCGATTGGAGCTCACCCAGGAGCACGAACCACTCTCTAGTCATGTGATAATAAAATAGATTTTGCTACCCTAAGGTGACACCACACTATTTTATAATATAGTAGATTACTGATGGAAGACATACCTAAGAGCCACTTCTTTGCGGACGGTATATCGGATTTTCTTATCAAAATTACGTTCCTTGCGTTTTTCACGAAATCTGAGCAGAGAAGCCAATCTCTGTGGTACACTAAACCGTTCCGGGGTAGCAGACATGCCCTGATCAGATGTATAGTTAGGTGAAAATTAGATTGGATCAGACATGAACTAACCTATCAACATGCTAGGATGACAAAGTTGTACCTTACTACCCTGAGGAGAGGTCATTGGAAGAGGAGAAGCACCTAAAGGTACCTCCCGCCCCCCTAATAATAATAGCACAGCTTGAACCTAGACAATTCAACAAGATCATATGAAACACGTTGGAGGGAAAAGAACTTGGACAATCAGCAAATGTTTACCAACAGTAACCCAAATGAATAGAGAATCATTCACCTTCTCTGGTGAGACGGAATCAAAAACATAAACTTGACCCTGAAACGAAAGAGTGAGCTGATCACCATTTTCAATACTGGGATCAGCCACCATCATAACCTGAGAATCTGAAAGATTACCCTGATCTACTTCGACTTCTGGCATGGTGTCACTTCCATTACCATTGTTGTCATGGCAATCATTGCCCTCTTCACCATCGTTCATCAAACTGCCATTACTCATCCCATGAACCTCATGATGATGATGGTAATGCTCATAATGTATATTGAGTTCATTTTCTGCACCGCCCATTTGCATTCCAGGATCAGTCTCGTGACTGCCGTCCATGCTACTTCCAAGTTTCAATTACCTGTTACTTCCCACAGAAGTTGGATTTTAGGGGTGTTCATATATCAACCCACAGCCACAATCACCTACAATGTTATTGAACAACAGGGTCAAGTTTCCTGACTAACAGACAAATGCCACGCGAATCACTCATGAAAATACAGAAACCCAGGTTCTACAACAAAACCCCATAAAAAAAGGCACAACAAGAGAAAGCTATCAACTTTACCCAAAACAATATCAAGGAAGTCACAGTAGAAGCAAGTCAAAGCTAGTAGTACATTGCCCAATGTATCATGGCATCTAGGCCAGTGGTGCAATGCAAGAAAGAAACTGAAAAAGAAAACGCCCACCGTCCTGCTAGGTTGCATAGCTTACGGGAATGGAACGGAGATATTCAATTCCTAACTCATTCGACATTTTACAAGGAGAATCAGCAAGACAGCAACCATAAGTATCTGATAAACAAATCAACACCAGCCTGGGAAACAGACAACAACAAAGCAACAGACTTTTTCAAATACGTTTTAGAGAATACAAAGGGCAGTGCTGGTTGTACCAGGTGCAGATAATCCAACAAATATTAGGGTTGGATTGGAAATGGTGGGCAGGAACGGATTCGAATCGGAATTGGAAATGAGGCAGAGATTCTGATGAGCCCTGAAACTAACGGATTGTGATGGATGGAGGGACAAGAGGTAGATGAAGATCCGAAGCCGTCGGATTAGGTCTGAACAAGGGCCCTGTACAGCAACCAACGGTGAGGATAGAAGAAGCTGAGATAAAAAAAAAAATCTCTCGACTTGAGAACAGGTGGAGAAAAAATAAGAAAAGGCGCGCCACTAGGGATGTCAATCTAACCCGTAACCATGGGTACCCTACCCGACCGTACCCGGTCAACGAGGGTAATTACCCGCTTTGACGGGTTAAGGGGCGGGTACGGGTAATACCCGGTTTCAAAATAAAGGGTAGGGTACGGGTATGGTAATCGATAATACCCGCACCGCTATACCCGCCCCGCTAACCAAAGGGTCAATTTCCCTTGAGAAATTTAGTTTAGCTTGAGAAATTGAGTTTAGCTACCATTATTGATGATGAAGATGTAGACTATTATGTTTGTGTGGATTGTAGAAGCAAGAACAATTATTATGTGTTTGCTTTTTTTATTTGTGTGGATTGTTGAAGTTAGAACAGTTACAAGTATTGAGAATTTTTAATGGACAACAGTATGTATGTGCATAAATGTGTATAAGTTCATAGTTTAGGATTTGTACTCATGGTTACCCTAATACCCGTGGTTACCCGGTGGGTAGGGTATGGTTATATAATTTTCATACCCGGTGGTTAATTGGTCGGGTATTTTAGAAGGCTCTACCCGGCGGGTTAGGAGTTGGTATAGGGTAAACCCGCACCCGACCCTACCCATTGCCATCCCTACGCGCCACTGCATTACTGCAGAGAGGTATTTGAGGCTCATTGATATAATGCGTCAACGTTTCCAGATAGGAATAGTCAAGGTCTCAAAGGATAGTTTGTTTTAGTGTTATCCTAAGGTGATTAACGGTTACATTGATAACTAATCAAACAACAAATATTCTGTTTTCTATAGTCAACTTTAGGCAATTATTAATCGACGGTTAAATGGTTAGTAATCGACGGTTAACCGATTATAATCATTCTCATAGTTAGGGTCGAAAACAATAGACCTCGACGAACTGTAGGCACAGACTGAAAATAATGGAATGTTTGAAGGCATACAAGATCCCTTCTCTACCCTAATTGTAATAGTGACTTAGGTTCAAATGAGAATAATTTCAATGAAGGGTGTTTGAAGGAGTATAGTAGAAAGTTGGACTTGTGGAAAGTACTTCGACAATAATCAGTAACATAAGGCTCCATGTAATTAGGTGGGATTTATGAGTTGAGTAATGATTGTTGGATATCTTATTCTTGTATGCTTCTTTAATCAAATTTGTCAGTATAATGATATTATTGTGTACATGTATTGTATTGAGTTGATTATAGATTGATATATATATATATTAAATGATTTTGTATTCAATTCTAACAACTTAAGAAAATACATATGGGAAAAAATCTACAAAAAGTACAAGAAGGAGAAGGACTTCTGTTGATATGTTCTTGATTAGTTATTTTGGCATAACCTATTCGAATCACTTGTTTAATAGTTTTCGGTTAACCGACAAAATAATTGTGAACCGATTATACGATTATGGTTAACCGAATAGTATAAACGGTGGATTAACAATAAACACAAACTGGTTTTCAGTTGTCCAACAGTAGACGAAACAATTGTAGTTATAATCGAACCGATTGCCAAGTAGTTTTTTTCCAACCCTAGTGGTCTTGTAGTATTGCATCATATCTTTGTGGGGCATGTTATGTAAAG
Organism: Linum tenue; assembly: GCA_946122785.1. NCBI lineage: Eukaryota > Viridiplantae > Streptophyta > Magnoliopsida > Malpighiales > Linaceae > Linum > Linum tenue. The sequence continues at coordinate 5,156,131 of CAMGYJ010000005.1, read as the reverse complement.
TCTACTGTAGGACCTTAATTTTATCGTTGAAAAGGTTATTGGGGTTGTTTGAATAACAAATTATACGTGATTAATTTGATTGATTGTCTTGTTTGAGACAATTGGACTAATTGTTTCGTTTGACATCATACAATTTAGATGAAGCAATTTGGCTTTATAAATTTTGAATTGGCTCGGTTTACAATTGTCTAGGGCGTGGACAAATAATTCGAATTAACTCATTTTAAATGACTCATCTTATAAAATAAGACAATGGTCAAATTGTCTCGTTTCCAACTCAAACCAATTTTTTAGGTTGTATCATATAAGTTCAATTTTTTACTTTCTTCGTATGAGGTGGGAACTTTGTTTTTCTTATTAAGGGACCGAAATTAGCTTATTTAGCATGTCAAAGTGCTCCTCCTTTTTATATGGTCGACACTCTCATCAATTCAACATTAAAATAACTTATTGCAAAATATGAGAATGGTTATATCAATTGTGGTTGCTCTCAAGACAAGATGAGAGAATTGCCTCACTCGATGACCGATTCTGATATGTTGGAGAAACAACGAGAGTATTGAATATTTGTTCTTCCGATGTCCTTTGGTCATTTAGATGTGGTCTCTAGTGGGTTTAAGTGATTTTATGGATTATGCCCGATTATAAATTATAGTTTATGGTGGACAATTTATACTCTCTGAGTACTACTAATATCAAATCTCCAATGTGCCTGCTTATTATGGAGAATCTATTTTTTTTAAAATCAATCGCATTCTCGTTCACTCAACTACATTCTCGTTCTTTAGCCCGTAAGTTTTTTCTTCAAGTAGACGAAGTTTCATCTACCTCCCATTCTAGTATCTAGTCCCTCCTCCTCCATCGTCAACTCTGGCTAATCGGATTTGCCACTCCTGATGACTTCCTCAAAATAAACTTTTAAGTTGTTGTCTGTAGTGCTGGTTGTGCTTTTGGCTTGTTCGCGGGTCATACGTGTATGTTCTATTGATTGTTGAGTTTCACAATCTTGGGGTCTCTAATTCCAACGTTGCGGAGCTCCTAGCTGCGAGAGATGTCCTCTCAGTCATTGTTTTTTTGAATACTTTCCCACGTTATTCTCGAAAGTGATTTGAGATGGTGGTTGAAGAAAAATCCAACAAAATGTTGATTAGGGGAACCCAAGGTTGTCAACCCCCAGGCTGACCGGGACCCGGTCGAGCAAGTGGGTCAAGTGTTAATGAGTCACCCGTCTTAGTCCGGTTTGGCTCGGAAATCTAGAAATAATCATTATATTGTACTTATTCTGATAAATTATATCAAATCTCATCTAACATATGAGTTATAACATATAATATTACACCAAAATAATATGTCGTACTTAGATCCAACATATAGTGAAAATTCACACACACTTATATAACAACATCACTATTCAAATGTTCAACTTAGAATTCCAAAGATTGAGTTAGGCGAAAAGAAAAATCGGAAAATAGATGCATTTCACAAACAAAAAAAAAAAAGACACAATTTGCCCTCCAACCTGATACCTTGAAGCACTCGACCCGACAGGTACATGCGACCCGTCACCGGGCCGGGATCAAAGTGGGTCGAACCGCCCGCGGGTTGACAATCTTGGGAAACCAAAAGAGAGATAGAAAAAAAAAAAGTTGACCCGGTTCACAATTAATTATCTTTCCAAAACCACAATTAGCCCGGAGTCAGGCCAGGCCAAGGCACAACAAGTTTCTTCCATGGCCACTCCTTTCCAATAGTCATATACTCCCCTCCGATACGTTAAAGTCTCCGTCCGTCAATTCTATCGTCTCTCTCTCTCTCCCTTCCTTTCTCTGAGATTTGTTGAGGGAGAGACGTAGGTGCGTGTCTTCAGGTCTTGGTCGTAGAATCTTTGCTCCCTCAATTCTCTCCCGATCCCCTGTTTCCTTCCTCCTGCCATCCATCTGTTTGCGCACATTTTCCCCATTTCAGCAGCCGGCCATCCTCCTTTCCTTTCTTCCTTTCCGGTGCGGGCGATGATTTTAGGCGCATCTCTTGAACCAGCACCCGCGCCAGCCATCATCGCGTTGAATTTCGATTGACATCGGTTGATTTTTCGCTTCTGTTCTCTCTCTCTCTCTCTCCCCCCTGGGGTTTCATTCCTTCCTCACTTTTTTGGTTCGTCGGTGATCCGATCACCAATCAATGGGGAGGAGCAGCAGATCGTCGGCATCTTCGTCGTCGTCTTCCTCGAAGTGGAGGTATTGCAACCCTGCTTATTACCTGAAGCGCCCCAAGAAATTGGCTCTGCTCTTCCTCGTGTTTGTTTGCGCAAGTTTTCTGGTCTGGGATCGCCAGACTCTCGTCCGGGAACACGAGGTACCCTTATATTGTCCCTTCTTAAGGCGTTTCGAGTCTGTTTGTTTGATTGAAACTTGAGCGGGTTCTTTCTTTCCAGTTTCCCTTTTTGTCTGTACAACGACACCCGCTATATTTTCTATAAAATTCCGATTGTTGCTAAATGTGACATGGTTAGCTGGTATCAATCTGAATGACGGGATAGGGAAATTGGAATGTTAGATGCAGCATTGGGAGAGGGTTTATTACTGTTTGTTTTTTCCCGTCCTCTATTGCCTATTGGGGTGGAGGGGGACCTTTTGGAGAAGGCAAATTGTTGGAGCTTTTTATGGAGGGAAATGTTTGGTGGGGATGATGGCTACTTGCTTGAAGTTTTTGTGTGTGGCAATTTCATGGGTTAGTAGATGTTTGGGGGGTCACATGATTTGGAAACTTGTCTGTAGTTTGTAAGTGGCCTTTGTGGCTGTGGGGCGTTACCAGTTGAGGTTGATCATGCGTATGGATTATAAGGGTAATGTCAATGTCAATGAGCATGGCCTTAAACTGTTGCCTGTGGGAAGTGAGGAGGTTTCACGATCTGATCCGCCACTCAGGTGGCTGGTTTTGTCTAATTGTACAGAGTCATAACTGGCTTCATAGAGGGTTCTCTTTTCTTGTTGCCATTGATTGAAGGAAGTTGGGTTCATCCGGGATGAACGTCATGTTCGTTGTGGGAATGTGTATAGCTTCCCTCATACTTCTTTTATTCGATTTGTTTAGTAGAGACAGTCTTTAGCTTCCAACTGAATTTACAATGTGGGAAAAGATAGATTTTTTTTTTGGAGAGAGGTGGTAGAAGAAGGTCATCTGGGTTACCTGTAATTAAATGTCCATCTGTTTCTGCTGTAATTGGAACATTCCCCCTATCAGGCCTGCAGGACTCTTCTGCTAATTTGTCTTAAGAATTTCTTTCACCTTATGTATTTTTGTTCTACTTGCAGGTGGAAGTTGATAAGTTAAGTGAAGAAGTGAACCAATTAAAAATGATGGTAAGTGACGCCTTATCTTCTTGATACTACTGACTTCTCAACTGACTATTGATTTGAGCAATATTTTCTTTTTTTTTGGCGTTTTCCATGTTTCTGCTTACAGATTCTTCTTTCTTCGTCTTCTTACTTTTTGCTTGTGTGGGCTGTGCTAGAATCTTTTTTGCGGCTGTACCCATTGAACTTGGCATTCTCCAACATTGGAGGAGCTTTGATGTCATCTTGAACTTTTTTTCTGCCATGTTTTGACATTTAGATGATTTCTAGGTGGTTTTCGTCTGAATTTCTTTTATGGTATTTTATTATAATTATTCTTTTGAGGGTCTTCTATGAACAAGATTAGTTTGTTCCTTCAGCTGGAAGAGTTAAAGAGTACTCAAGGGGATGAAGTGAGTTCTGTGAGGGGGAAATCCTCCAAAGTCACTAAGGTTCTTCCTGACGACCCTGTTGATATCCAAAGAAGAGAGAAAGTGAAAGACGCCATGATTCATGCTTGGAGTTCGTATGAAAAATATGCATGGGGCCATGATGAACTTCGGGTATGATTCAAACTTCCTTACGCTAACAATCTGTTCTGTTATCTCTCCTGCCAAATTTCTTGTAACTCAATATATATTTTGAGACAGTTCATGAACTTTTTGAGCTGTGGTCTTAAGTCTTTGGTCAATCTTAGTAATTAGTTGTGGACTTTCCTTGTCGTTCTATTGAATTTAAGTTCGATTAGTGAGAGTAGTAACCTCTGGTTTCAGATGCTATTTGGAATTGTATCATTAGCTCTAGCATTGGTTTGGGTTGAGTCTGGTTTGTGGCACATGCCAGGAGATTATCAGTTCTGGGTGTTTCTTGTATTTCAGTTGACTCAGTGGTAACCTTATTTTGTTGTGTGCAAGTGGAAAGTTTGTGGATAATGCTACAGGGAAATGACTTGGCCTTGTGAATTAGTTTTGCTGTAGGTTTGCTTGAAATTTGTTCCGAGGATGGGAAGGTTCCCTTTCTTCATTCTTTCTGTTTGAGTAAGACTTTCTTTAGGAAGTTGCTTTCAATTTCACTTTCAACATTTGGCAACATGCTAGAGAGGGTTAAAATTAAGTAGATTCACAGCGTATTGGTGAAGGAACTGATATATTAAACAGGACGATGTAGGATGCATTGGGTAAGAGGGAATTAAAAGCAATAATTCTTTCTTCTTTGGTTGATGTAGAGAATAAATCCTTCCATTCCATCTGTAAAATCTGCAAAGAATCAAAGGAGCTTTCAAGCTAGCTGTTTGAGCTCATTCACAAAAATTAGCTCAAGCTGTATGAGCTTGCTGATTCAAGTTCTTAAATGACTTCTGGGGTTGCATCTATAGAGAGGTAACTAGAGAGCTTCAGCTTGTTCATGGGTGGCCAGTCTATCGTAACCATGGAATTATTGGAATATGGGATGTTGTGCAAAGGATATTAAACATTGTCTTGCTAAGAAGACTGCACCCTTCTGTTGTATATTTTCCTAATAGGAGTGTGTGAGATCCAAGGTTCAGTCTCAGTATAGGAATGATAGAGTTATTAGTCTAAATGGGCAGACATTTGCTTTTAAATTGAGTAGATGAACACCTTGAGCAGAGGAATATAATGTTGTTCTCTGTGATACCCAAACAGAGATAATGTAAGCAAGGGCACTTTGGTGAAAACCAAGGCTACTATTAAAATGATGGTTCAGCAACAGCACATATAATATTGTGCATGTTGTGGGAGTGTATTTATTTTGTACAATGAGGTAACTATATTTTGTTTTCATTTTTGTGCAGGGGTATGTATGTATTGATGAAAATGCTGATTAACAGTACTCTGAGAATGTTTTATTTATTTATTTATTTATGAGAATGATGTTTCTTTTTATTACTCAATTACCAAAAGTAGAAGTCTATTAGGAAAAACAAATAGAGGGCAGCCAAGAAACCAAAGCTGCTACCCCAACAAAAGAAACCGAACTGAAAAAGGACTAGTCCCCAAGCCACAAGATGTTAGAATGGCTATATTTAAGAAAGCCTTAATAAAATGATTTTCCTCGTTTCTTTTCTGCTGGTAAGTTATGTCTGTGGTAGGATCTTGAAGGGGTATTTCCTTGGGCTTGAATTATTGTTGACTGGCAATTGCCCTATCCTATGTTTGTGAAACTCTGTTGTTACATTATATTCTGAATTCTTTTTCTTTGGGTTGGCAGCCGCAGACGAAGAATGGCGTCGACAGCTTTGGTGGTCTCGGAGCAACATTAATAGATTCTCTTGATACATTATATATAATGGGTCTGGATGAGCAGTTTCAGAGAGCCAGAGAGTAAGTTAATACTTTTAGTTGCATCCTTTGTTGCTTTTCTCTTTATCATTGATTATGCCATTTTTAGCTTTATAAACTCTTGTTCCAAAAAGAAAAGAACAGAAGAAAAGAAGAAGAAGATTGAATTTGTCTTTCTTGAGCAATAGCAGTTACCTATTAAACATTGTCTTCCTTGTTTGCATGCTTAAATGAGAAGAGTGGGATATATTACTTGGATTTTTTGAGCAAAAGTTTCTTTCCCCAACACACTTGAGCTAACTGATTGAAACCTGATGTTCTTGTCGGATATATTACTTGGATTTTTTAAGTTGGATATATTGTGCATGGCTGATATGAATCCATGAGGCTTCTTGCTTGTGCTACAGCTTAGATATCCAGAGAGTTGCTTCCTTTGATTTCCTTTCATCTAAAGGCTTTCATCACCTCATTTAGCCACGCTTCTTTGCGTTTTCCTAATTCTCTTTAGTTTTTTTTTGTAACATTACATTTTATTGGTCTCATGGTTTTTGTTGATAGCATTTGGATTTGAATCTGCATTCACTTAGTTGTGTTTCTTTGTAGGTGGGTTGCAACCTCGTTGGATTTCAACAAGGATTACGATGCTAGTGTATTTGAGACAACCATAAGGTTACATTATCAGGTTTACTGTGTAGTTAGTTTTATTCGTACAGCTAGTGTGCTGCAGTCTGATTCAATGGTTGAGAGATTAATTGTGCTCTTAAAATGTCTGGGATTTGTTAATGCAATTCCAGAGTCGTAGGTGGCCTACTCAGTGCTTATGACCTTTCCGGGGACAAAGTTTTCCTTGAGAAGGCTAAGGACATTGCTGATAGATTGCTGCCTGCATGGGATACACCTACTGGCATACCTTACAACATTATCAACCTGGAACATGGAAATCCTCATAACCCTGGTTGGACTGGTGTAAGTTGATTCACTGTTGTATCTTTAGGCTAGGATAACTTTTCTGCGCCCCACCCCCCGGGCATTTGTTGATCCACTTTACTTGATCTTTTGATTTCAATATAGTTGCGCATTTAGCCATTTTTGGAGACCATTTTCTCGGTCCTTTTCAATTTTTCTCCATTCTCGATGGGCCATAAGTTCTTTTGCTAATGTTCTTCTTGAAAAATGTATTGACTACTTTCAGGTTTTGTGCAGACATTAAAGTTTCTTTTCTTGTTTGCAGGGATCCAGTATTCTTGCAGATTCTGGTACGGAGCAGCTTGAATTTTTTGCTCTCTCTCAAAGGACAGGAGACCAGAAGTATCATCAAAAGGTCCGTGCTCAATACATGCATGTAATAAAGCAAATGGCATTTGTTGTAACGATAAATGTCTCTCAATTAAAGCGCAGTCCTCTTCCAGTATTCCTTTTGCGGAATTGTGGCCAAATCTTTATCTAGATTCAGAATTGATGCAGGTCTTTCTGATGGCTACACTTTGTATTTTTTCCTTAGTTTCTTTTCCAAAAGGGTCCTGTTTTTCTTGAAAACTCATCTTGCTATTGACAGCTAGCCAACCCCTTGGGGCTATGAAAAGAGCATATTTACTTGTCAATAGCTTGACGAACAAATAATTAATGTGGTTGGAATTGATGCTTTAGGCTGAAAGGGTTATCCTGGAGCTGAATAAAACTTTTCCTGCTGATGGCCTTCTTCCAATCTATATAAGTCCTGATACGGGAACTGGTTCAATCTCCACAATAACTTTTGGTGCAATGGGCGACAGGTATTTATTCTTGACTTTTGGAAAGTTTATTTTCTTATTATCAGTAATACCTCCATATCTTTTCAACTTTGAAATATTGTTGCAGCTTTTATGAATATCTGCTTAAAGTTTGGATTCAAGGAAATAAATCTGGAGCCGTGAAACTTTACAGGTAAGTAAGAAGGTTCCTCCGTATATCCCTCCTTTTGTTTTTAATCCCAGTATGCCGGTATACAGGCTAGTGTACTAACTTCTGCTGAACTCTGCTGCTAACATATGAAACTAGATGCATGCATTCATCTAATTCCATTTCTCTTTATGGGTATTTAATTTGTTGGGTATTAGCGGAAATGTGGTATGCTTTGAGATCAACACAAAGGAAATATTTGGTTTTTAATCACTCAATTTTAGAATGCACTCAAATTAAACATAGCCTTATAGTTTGGCTTATGTTTAAACACTCAAAGAATAGAATACATACATGGCAAGTTTTTTTGTTTCTTGTCCATGGACTAAATGCTTTGTCTTTCCTTCCAATTCACTCTTCCATGACAGTAGCACATGTATGCCTTTGGACCAATCATGTTCCATACTTTATTAGTCCATTGTTTTCTTTTTATTATTGTAGAGAGGTGATGGCTCCATAATTTGATAAGTAGTCTTACCCATTGGAGTAATGAGTTTGTTTCTTGATAAGATGGGGTTCCTACCATGTGTGATTTTGTAGGATAGTAATTGCAAATTATCAATCAACATAATTCAACTCCCCAAGGACCTGAATTAGCACCTATTGCTTGTTTAATTCTGTTGCACATTTGTAAATTTGAAAAAATTCCTATTCAGCTCTCCCCGACAAAATCTTCTCTTTTGCCTGTGGACGACTAGCTAGTTCTGTAGCGACTTCTAAAATATTCTTTTGTGCTTGCTTGCAGAGACATGTGGGAGAAATCAATGAAGGGTCTAGTTAGCTTAATTAGACGAAGTACACCTTCATCTTTTACGTATATTTGTGAGAAAAGTGGTGACTGGTTGACAGATAAGGTAATGTGGCCTTTCACGACTTTTATTCTCCTCAACCTTTACACTGAATTTGGATAATATTCCCTTACTTTTACGTAAACTTACAAAAGAAATTATGCTCCTTTATCTTGCACTTAAAGTTTGTACTCCTTTTTCGTTTATAGTTAATGTGAACCCTGCCATGGCAATCTTTTCTATCAGGAGGATACTTTTAGGGTTAAGCTTAGCTCGCCCCTTAACTGCTTTTATGGTTATTACAGTAGTATGCAGTTCACGTTATTGATATAAGTTTTCTCTTCTCTATCTATGTTCAGATGGATGAATTAGCGTGCTTTGCTCCAGGAATGCTGGCTTTGGGATCAGCTGGTTATGATGAGCCTGCTGAATCTGAGAGAATTCTCTCGCTTGCCGAGGAGGTATTCTTGCCTTTTCTGGGGAGTGTACTATTGTTTTTTTGTTTGGCTGGGGTTCAATTGTTCTTATCTTCCTGATAAAACATAGATATGCTGGCTCTTAATTTACGTGGGAAATACCCCCATTGTTTGTGCAAAATGGTGCATAAGAAAGTAATCAGGGTCAACTCTGGATAATTAATGGGGTTTACAATTTATGGGTTTAAATCCCAGTCCACAAGCTGGCTTCTGACTTATTCTCAATAAACAGAGTCAAAATTATCTTCTTTCCAGTTGCTTGAGAGAGAATTTCGTGTCTTCGTCCATTATGAGATTGATTATTCCTTCATGCACTGTGTACCAGTATATTGATGAATTTATTTTTCCTTTTGCAGCTTGCTTGGACTTGTTACAATTTCTATCAATCAACACCAACAAAATTGGCAGGAGAAAACTACTTCTTCCGATCTGGACAGGTTGTTAATCTGTTTTCCAAAGGTGTGAAACTAAATGCTGTCGTTTGATTATTTTCTCTTTGGACTTCACATGTTTAGGATATGAGCGTTGGCACATCATGGAACATCATGAGGCCAGAAACTGTGGAATCACTCTTTTACCTCTGGCGTTTAACGGGCAACAAGACATATCAGGAGTGGGGTTGGAACATATTTCAAGCATTTGAAAAAAACTCACGCGTTGAGGGTGGTTATGTTGGACTGAAGGATGTAAGTACTCTGTCAACCTGTAAAATCTTTGCGTGAATATACCTCAATCTTGTAGGGTTGTGCCATTATGTTATATTTACATTTTTGCACAGTACAAGCCAACTGCATTTCCATCCCTTTTGCAGTCTGCTTTCAGTTTCACTCTTATCATGCTAATCTCCATTAAACTTGCCTATCTTGGAGATCCTTAAAATTTCAACTGCAGAGTTCTCGTTATATGAACTTGAGAATTCATGATTGAAATTTCAAGCTGATGGTGTGTTTATCCCTGCAAGTTTCTGCCACTTAACATTCAAGTGCTGATGTTTCCTTTTCAGGTGAATACTGGCATCAAGGACAACATGATGCAAAGTTTTTTCCTCGCCGAGACACTCAAGTACCTGTACCTTCTTTTCTCGCCTTCTTCTGTCATCTCATTAGACGAATGGGTCTTCAACACAGAAGCTCACCCGTTGAGAATTGTGAAGCATCAAGATGGGCAGAGTAATGGACAAACGGACAAAATAGCTAGGTCGCGGGGCAGGAAAGAAGGGCAATGGTGATCTGCAGTCGGCGGGTTTACATTCTATCTCCTCAACTGGCTGCCATGTCTACAGTTTGGTTGAACCCATTCGATTCCCTTTCGCAGCAGCAGTCATACTGGTGGATGGGCGGGCGTGATCAGTCAGTGAACTAATTAGTTATTACACAGTAGGGTTTAGAAATCGAAAAGGGCGATAGGAGTTGTGGGATTACAGGGCAAGCTAGCTCACATTTGGGAGAGATCCAGGGTGGTCCAACTGGGGAAGTTTTCCTCCATTTCGAGGCCGTTTAGGTTGAGTTGTTGTATACTTATGGCTAAAGAAAGGGTCGATTGGAAGCTATGAACTTACATGCGATATAGGGGAAGTAGTTTTAGTTCTAGTTCCTACTGCTGTTATGGTAGTTTTGATAGGACATTGAGTTTTCTCCTTGAAGAGCTATTGCTAAAATCTTCGTCTGGAAGATGAGACAACTAAAATATTTTTGACACTTTTAGAGTGGAAAATGGAATGTGTTTGTGCAGACTTGCTTTCTTAGTGGTATCGTATGCTCAATGGTCGGGGGGTGGGATGACATATCTTGATCCGATCCGACTCATTCTCGATACGTTGTGTTCTATTTCTTATAATATTTACAAAAAACTGTTCTATATTGCGACCTCTGTCACTTCATAATTGCCTATTATTGAGAGACTAATTTGAATTTAGTAATTGATCATCCTCTTCGATTTTATCTAACATATATTTTTTCTCAACTTCATTAGGTGAGAAATGGTTCAACAGGGGGTTGATTGCAAAGAAAAAAAAGAAATTATTGAGTCAAACCTTGTTGCGCTTGACGTTGGGAGGACATTTGGGCTTTTGAGCAAAGATTATCTAATGATACGTTGGGCTTATGGATTAGAAGGTCTGGGCCAAACTGTTCGGTCCAAATTCGACAGAGTAGTTTCACCTTTCCAGTAGCCGACTTTCCAGTTCACAGTCTTTCCTCCGGGCGCTGTCGTCACTGGGACTGAGTAGATTGCAGGGAAGATGAGCCGAGGAGGGGGATATACTCTTCTTCCGTAGCTGTGAGCCTGTGAGCAATCTCCCGCATTTCCTGTCTTCTTCTTCTCCCCACGGAGCGAAAACCAGCTTCGAGGAAGCGACCTCCATGAAAGTTTGCGGAGGAAGCTACATCCCGTGAACTTTTACACTCGGAAGCTGCTTTAATGCAAACATCATATCGCCTTCTCTCCCACCTTCGACGCCCCCACCACAAGCTTACTCCTCTTCCTTTCACTTCTTCTTCCTCTTCCTCCTCAGCTTTTGGACTTCCTTTAGCTCTAGGCCGCGGGGGTTCAGTTTTCCAATCACCGAGAAGCTGCTACCGACGCGAATGCGAAGACGAAGCTTGTTTAGAGGAAGACGATTTTGCAAGAAAACCCAAACCCGTCCCTTACTTTGGCTCTTCGTGCAATCAGTCTCGTGGGCTCTCGGCATTGGATTGCTCCCGAGTGTCTGTCCCGTTACCTGGGTCGGTTTCTCTGGGCGGCGATCACAAGCATCGGGATTTCCATAATGGGTTTCTTCGTCGTGGTGGGTTCCGGTCTTCACACTTTCTTATATTTCATTGATGAACTGGGTACTTAACGAAACTATGTAATTGGTGTTCTTTTACGTTCTGTCTGCAGGATTTTTTACCAGAGCTAAGCAAGTGAAGAAGATTGAAATTAGTGATCAGCACAGGTCTTTGTTAATTTGCCCGCCGTTAGTTGGCTATGATTGCATGAAATTGTTTGAAGGTCTTTTAGGAAACATTTGCTCTATGGTTGGTCATCTTGTGCTAAAATAGAACCCTAATACCGACTCAACCAGTTGCAAATTTCATAACAGCTTTAGAGAAGTGTGCTGCTTTAGTATCTTGAGTATTAGGTGCATTCTGTATTGTACAATCCTTACGCCTTGTAGATAGTTGGCACCATTTTGAATGTAAGAACTGTTGTCTCGTCACCATTTCTGCATCTTCTTGAGGTCCTTAAGCAACTTGACTATTAAGAAATTGTTTGGCAGATCAGCATTTGCTCTAGTTTCTTACCTCTATTTAGTCTTCTCTGGCAGTCAACGAGCAGTCACAACAGCACTTTGGTGCAATTTTCTCGTCTTTTCTCTTAAGTTTGGGGTGTGGTTTACGTCTTCCAGTCATGTTATGTTGGCTGAAGTTGTGCACTCAATTGCCGATTTCGCAAATCAGGTGATGCCACCAGTGATCATTTGACTTCCTCAAGTTGATTCTGAACTTTCCTTTCTCTGATGGCATCCAGTGATCATTTGCATCTTGCAAAATTGCAGGCACTTCTTGCTTATGGTCTGAGCAGCTCAAGGCGTGCACCAGATGCACTTCATCCGTGAGCATCTTAAAATAGCAACTTCTACTTTATCATATGCAACATTTCTGTCGCATGTTGCTTTACATTGATCGATTTAGGGGCACTGAGTTTCCTAACATAAACTTGCTTGTTGATATTTGAAGTCACCCTTATGTTTAGTAGGAATCTAGTGAATGAACATTCTGGATTGTTGGGTAGACATTTCCATATTTCAATAAGCAAGTTGTTCACTGAATTCTCTTGTTCTGTCTCCCTCGTTGTGGCCTTGTAATTCTTGATGGATGTCGGATCAATGTTGAAAATCCCACCACTATGGTTGCTGAGTTTGCTACAGCAGGACCGTTTCATGTTTATACTAGGCCCATATAATTGATTGCGCACTTGCATCTCTAGGGTGCGTATACTTGCTTAGTCACCTTCCATAACTGGAAAAGGATTCTGATATCTTTAACCCTGTACAGTTATGGCTACTCCAAGGAAAGGTTTGTCTGGTCTTTGATATCTGCTGTTGGTATCTTTTGCCTTGGGTCTGGTGCTACAATTGTCAATGGAGTTCAGAACTTGTGGAGTTCTCAGGTAAGCTGCTCAATTATTGATCCTGCTGATTCATGCGATACTTTCTGGAATTCCTTTCTCGTTTTCACATTTTCTATTAATGATCTCAATCCGTTCTTTGTCAATTCATGAAGCCTTATTGACTCGCATGTTTGCTTCAGCCTCCAGCCCACATTGAATATGCAGCTTTGGTGCTTGGTGGTTCATTTATAATAGAAGGTGCACTTCGTGTCTTTTAGGCTGAGGACCTGTTGCCTGTATTTCATCAATGTTTTCATATTTTCTCTTTTGTGTCTCTGTTGTAGGTGCTTCTCTTCTTGTCGCCATACAAGCTGTCAAGAAAGGTGCAGCTGCAGAAGGTATGACGTTCAGAGACTATGTATGGCGTGGTCATGATCCCACAGCTGTTGCAGTGATGACAGAGGTAAGATTGTGATTGATTACATTGTCCAAGTAAAGACAATAGATAGGGCAGCAATAATAATGATAGCACTAGCTTGGATAACCTAACAGAGTCCCAGCATTGAAATATCTTGTATTCTGCCAATAGAAAATGCTCACAATAGGTGTTCTTGATCTTTCGTCCATTTCTGCAATTGGGATGCTACGGGAAGACTGCATTTGACACTTTCGATCATCCTTATGTGTTGTGGTTGGTAGTCGGTATTTTCTTTTACAGGTGATTTTGTCCCCAAATTTGAACCCGCAATGGGTTGGATGTTTCCTTCCCAGTTATTCTGTACTTGTAGGCAGCGTTCATTTTTTAGTGATGCGTGTGATCTAGCGTCTATTATAAATATCTCTGATCTGCAGGATAGTCCTGCAGTGACTGACTGGTTAATCTGTACTTACTAGCTTGTGGTTACATCGCAGTTAGCATGCACTAGTTGGCTGGCATGTATCATTTAATGTCCATGTAGTGAGCTATCGTCCATTAGAACTCTCTCTGAACTGCAGGATGGTGCTGCAGTGACTGGATTGGTTATAGCTGGAGCATCATTGGTTGCCGTCAGTGCCACAGGGAATCCAATTTATGATCCTATTGGTTCAATCATAGTTGGCAACCTTTTGGGAATGGTAAGTAGTCCTACTTTCATGTTTATGCAACTTAATCACTGGTTTCTAAAGCCAGAAGAAGTATTTAGCTCGGTTTTATTTGTTTTGAATGATTTTTCATGATGTGGACCAGTAATTTGACTGATTAAGACTTGGGCATTTGGTGCAAAATGATTCTTCAGTTTGAAGTTATGAATGGTGTTAATTTCAAGCCATAAAAAGGGAAATGCTAATGATCTGATTATTGATCTAATGGGATACAAAGAATAGAATGGATCATGTCAGAGTGTAATTTAAGATTTCGCGGCAATTCAGGCAAGTTTGCTTTTCACAGCTCAACTTCTTGTGTCTTCTTCTCTGAATCTTATTTATATAAATTCTGGCAGTGCAATCCATCTGAAGAAACATGCTACAGCATCTTTTAATTTTCAGTACTTTGATTTTTTGTGTCTGCTATTGTTGGTTTAGCTGTTTACCAGTTGGGATGGACATTACCTCCTTATGTTTTCGTGTTTCCGAGCACTTGATTTGTGCTTCTGTTGGGTGTTGCAAATGTTAATAGAGAACTTAATTCCTGAGGTGCTAGTACAATGCTTAACTGTTAGTTATGAAGCTTGTAATCCAAGTGGCAACCAATGCAGGTCGCTATCTTCCTTATTCAAAGGAATAGGCACGCTTTGATCGGTAGAGCAATGGATGACAATGATATGCAGAAGGTTCTTCATTTCTTGAAAAGTGACCCGGTATGATCATGTTTAGGTATTAGTACTTCTGACAGTCTTCTTGAACTTGGTAAGCTCTAAGTTTATGGTTTTATGATATAGGTTGTGGATTCTCTTTATGATTGCAAAAGCGAGGTGATTGGACCGGGATTTTTCAGATTTAAGGCAGAAATAGGTAAATTCCTGCCACATACTGTATCCTCATCTGTTTGGTGTTTGTTCTTAATATGTTCCTGACTTGGGGAATAAGCGGAAGCTTCAAGCAACCTGTATGTGATGCATCTTGTTCTTTTGATTTGAGATATTATGGACGTCCAAAAATTTACAGATATGATGTTCAAAGATGTTTATTGTTGGCATATTTATGGGATTATACTGCTCACGTGAAACAGATTTTAATGGCGAGGTGGTGGTGCAGAATTATCTCAATAGGATTGGACGGGAAGACTGGGCAAGACAGGTGAATCATCTTTATCAATAGGTGTATTGAATTAGCAGTTGACTGGACAGAAGTATCGAAATATTAATCCATAGCTTATAGATTTCCTCCAGATTCTTACAATGCTCATGCGAGGAGAGTTAATGTTTTGGTGGTCTGGATTCTTAGTTCTTACTGCTAATCCGTTATTCTAGTTTGTCTTTCATTAAATCCAAGTGTATATTGGCTAAACCCATTTATAATGAACTCATTAAGATTATATCTTATGCAGTTCCGTGATGCTTCAAAGCAAAAGGGTGATACCGCGCTTCTGAAGCTAATGTCGGACTATGGTATGTGTGGTTGTACCAAGGCGAGATGGATTTGTTCCACGTATCTGTGCTGCCATTTCTAAGTGGTTATCTTTCTGGTTTCAGGTGAGGAGTTGGTGACAGCGTTAGGAAGCGAAGTTGATAGGCTTGAAAAAGAGATACAAGATCTTGTCCCTGGCATCCGCCATGTTGATATCGAGGCACACAACCCTACCGGCCCTAATCCGTGATTCATTCAGTAAAGTCCACTACTAATTTTCAACTGCTCATTCCATTCTATACGTACATATGCTTCTTGATCATAGATGGCCATCTGCATCAACAAACCCTACATTCTGATTTAGAGGATTTTGTAGTATGTCGTAATGAAACAAACAAGCGTTAGTTAGCCCCATCCATGAAACCTTGTTCTAAGTTTCATTTTCTCAGATGTCATGGTTACTCAAGGCACTGATAGCTTAGCACTAGCATGCATAATCATGCTGTTGAAGTTCAGCCAGTCTAGCGAACTAGCCCTAATATGCATCGAAAAGCTTTGCCCACCAGCCATGGCAACAAGCAGCTTATGATATTGCATGTTTTTCTTTACTGCTGAATCTCACCATTATTACAGACCAAAATTATTTCCATGAGCTCTAATAAATAACCCAACCATACATAATCCAACCCCAATCTCATCAACTCAGACTCCTCAATCCAATTTCCCATTCCCAACCTGAGGAAGCTTCCCACAATCATATTGCACAAGCCTTAAAATTCTTACAAAAATGTACCTATAAAACAAGTATCTCACCAGTCCCCTCCATACCTGCTTCCCACCTTGCTGCACCCACCCCGCTGCATACGCACCCGCCACCAGCCCCGCAGCTCGCCATTTCCGCTCCTTAGCATACCCATCTAGAACCCGAGGCATCCCTTCGGCCGCCAACACTTTCCCATTAGCCAGGAAGGAGTTCCCAATGTGCCTTCCCAACACTACCGCGTCCTCCAGCGCAGCGCCACCACCCTGCGCGAGGTCAGGCGTCATCGGATGCATTGCGTCTCCGGCCACCGTGATGTTCCCTCTGCTCAGGCTTCCTGTCAGGATGTTCCACGGGTACCTCAGCTTCAGCGGTGCCCATGACATCGACGATAGGTCTGCTTGTCGGATGGCGTCGAGGAAGACCGCAGGAAAGTCTGCTGCATATTTGGAGAGCACATCTGCTTGGATCGCCTTTGGATCGTATGTGAACTCGGCTCCTAAAATTCAGTACAAGAGTAGGAATTTAAGTAAAATCTAATAAGTCCGCAAAGATTTGCGACGGAAATAGATAGTCTGGTCTCAGAAAGTGATTGGAAAAATTGGAATTACCTTGGCAAGATAGGAACCAGTAGACTTCTTTATCGTTTAAGGGGACCAAGCCAGCCCTTTTCCCTGAGTCAACAAATTGCTGGACTCTGCTCTCAAATCCGTGGCCTTGAGGGTAAAACGACAATCCCCGGACTGCGGATCGACCGGAGTGGACCGGAGCGGATAGATCCAGCCATTGTGCCACCACCGAGTGCAACCCATCGCATCCTATCAGAACCTTTCATAGGAAATGATTGGTGCAAAACGATGAGAAATGAAGAACAGAATAAGGAGAAAAAACAGAGGCTTTCAACTTTGGGTTAGTACTGTGGGCGTTACCTTAGACTTGATTGTGGTTCCATCTTTCAAGTGTACAACAGCCAGAGAATCGGCCCCTGTTTCAATGGAAGCGAGGTGGGAGGAGAAACGAATCGAGTTGGGCGGGAGCTCTCCGGCCAGAGCTTCTAGCAATGCTTTACGGTGGATTGGTCTGGGTCCGTGTCCATTTCCCCTGTTCATTAGTATCATCGTCAGTCCGGAGAAGTTTTCATTTCAGAGCCAAGAACAGGGGAAAGCAGAGAGAAAACAGGGGAGAGAGAATATACCCGGATTGTCCGACGAAGTTGATTTCTTGAACAGCTCCGGTGGCGACGTTGGTGACGGAGCCGGAGGTGATGGGAGCGTAAAGGGGAGTGAGCTTGTGGGAGACGCCGAGCGCATCCAGTGCGAGCCAGGCGTTGGGAAACAGAGTGAGCGCAGCTCCGGTGGTTCTGAGCTCGTCGGATTTCTCCAGAACCAGAGCTCGGATCCCAACTCTGTTCAGAGCCACCGCCGTCGCTATGCCGGCTATCCCGGCGCCGACTATCACCACGTCTTCCACTGTACTTCCCATCTCTCTGTTTCTCTCCTTGTATGAATGAGATTCAGATATTTGATAATGTTCTTGTTGAAAGCCTCGAGGGTTTGTTTATATTATAGTGCTGCTGATGCTGAAGGGTATAAGGTCCTCCGTTTGGCCAATGGAGGAACAGTTGGTCTTGGATCTTAAAGGCGGCTGAAGAAATTATTGGGAGTCACGTAGTCATCCAGAAATGACCTCATTCGCCATTGTATGGACCATTTTCATTTCAATTGTTTTCTCGCATGGCGGTGGAAGCTTCCCTCTACTTCGTCTCGCTGACTGATGTGGAAGACGACAAAGAAGAGATAATGCAAAATATCATTGTATCAAGGTTCTTTTCCATTATACAGCCTTACTAAAAAAAGAAATTCACAATATACATACACTAAAAACTCGCAAAATACAAACTTGCCTATGTGGGATAGCAAACGTCAATCTATGGCGACAAAGGCAGCGAAATCAAAAGTAATCATTATGATCGAAGGATCGATCACAAAGTTCTCACCGTGTGTATTAGGTATAGTTCGCTGGTTAAATGTATATGCTACAACTTCTGTCAGTTGTCACAACTCACAAAACCTAATCTTGCCGGTTGTCAGGGAATACGATGGCATTATAATACTACTCTACGATTCTGAACATAGAAGGCATAAACTATGGAGAACAAATTATCACCAATCAAAATAATCAAAGCCTCGTCAGTAGGTTTTTCTTACAACTCAACTCAAATAGAAAACATTGACTAAACCTTGTTGAAAACAAAATCTTGACCCAGCTCCTCGAATCTACACCTTAAGGATATACAACGGATTCACAGTTGATCGTTGACGACGACGATGCCCTTTCTTTCCTCCCATTATCTGGGGAGCACAAGGGTCGTAGACATGGAAGCATGCGAACTGGGTCCTCTGTTTCCACTCGACGAAGAAGAAGTTGATTCATAGACGACATCCCTAGCCACGAAGAACCCTGGCTCTGTCGGTTCCGGCAAGTCTCCATCGCCGCCGACCATAACGACCACCGCCGCCATGCTCGGCCGATCGTCTGGTCTCTTCTGCACGCACAGTAGACCGATGTGGACCAGCCTCAGCACCTGTATCTGGTCGCAGGATCCTCTTAGTGTCGAATCTACTAGCTCTGCAGCCCTGCCTTCCTTCTGCAGGCTCCATGCCTGAATCCCAAAAGGAAAAAAAAACAACCGAAATGAGCAAATTCTTCTTCAAGTTCGAATCTTTTCGATGTGGGTATTTGGAAATACTAAAAGGGTTTAGTAAGTACGAGCTTACGTGGCCGAGGAGGTTGAGTTCATGATCACGACGGCGGAATCCCCTGTTTCTTTCCCCGCTCACTATCTCCAACACCATCACTCCAAAGCTGAAAACGTCCGACTTGATGGAGTAAACCCCGTCGATTGTATACTCCGGCGACATGTAACCACTGCATAGTTGATTCATTCCTTAGTTCAAGAGTGTTAATGCCAACGTTTCTTGATCAAATATGTTCTTTACTTACTAGGTTCCCACAACGTTTCTTGTGTTTCCTTGTGAATCATTTCCGGCGAAAGTTCTTGCCAACCCGAAATCAGAAATCTTTGGGTTCATCTCGTAGTCCAGTAGTATGTTGCTGGCTTTGAGATCGCGGTGGATTATTCTCAACCTCGAGTCTTGGTGAAGGTATACCAGTCCCCGAGCGATCCCTTTGATGATGTTATATCGCGTAGGCCAATCTAGTACCTGGCTCCGAGTTGTATCTGCAACATGATAGGACATTGTTCCCATTAGTTGAGAATTCAGCAGTTGTGCTTTGACAGATATGCGTAGATTATGTGTAGTAGGGGGATGTCAACAAACCGAAAATCAAGAAGTCTAAACTTCCGTTGGGCATGAACTCATAAACCAGCATTCTTTCGTCGCGTTGAATGCAACATCCTAGAAGCCTCACCAAGTTACGGTGTTGAAGTTTGGCGATGTTGGTTGCTTCGTTCTTGAATTCCTCGGCTCCTTGTAGCGAATCCTTCGATAGCCTCTTCACGGCGACTTCCTGCCCATCTCTCATAATCCCCTGTACACAAAGCAAGGTAAGTCAGATTGCCCTTCTAACAAGTAACATACATTTTCCCAAGTAAATGAAGAAATGTTGTACTACCTTATAAACAAGCCCAAAACCACCTTGCCCTAGGACATTCTCAGAAGAGAAGTTGTTTGTTGCAGAAGCAACGGTGGCCAGATCAAACAATGGCAACTCCAGCTCGTCTTTCTTTCGACTTGAACTAACGAAACAAGGACAATCTGTACCTGCAAAACTCCATCACCAGTTAGAACTAGTAGACGAATCAATAGTTACACCGAGAAGATCGATTATTGATAAGCACATACCATCCTGCTCGCGCTGCTTTTTTCTCTTAAACCAAACAACCAATCCAAGGCTCACCAACAAGACTCCAGCTGATACCGTGCAGGCCAAGACGATCCACACCGCTTTCTTCGACTTCTGCACATCCTTCTTCAAGTTGCCACTGCCATCTGGTTCCACAAAATGGGGGAAACAATTAATACGTTACCAAGTTTCCAACATCAAAGAACATACAACAATTTTACACTTACCCAATTCTGAAGCTGCCATCCTGATATAGAGATCCTGACGATTGGCATACAGCACCCTGATATCCAGCAGCTCAGTAAACCATATGAGGCAGCCAGTGCCTCCGTCGCTGAGGTCCAAATTCGCGTAAGCGGTACAAGAACAGTTCCTGATGCAAACCTCCCTGCACTCCGCCAAGCTCATCGTTGCGTTAAACCACGACGAGTTTCGCGTCTCGGGCATCTTAATCCCCGAATGCTTCACAAACCCATCTCCAGAGCAATTCAACGGTGTCCTCCGAACACATCCGCTCGTCCAATCCACCATATCCCACTCCCTCTGATTCTTGGGCACAAACCCATCGAGACAACCGCAACTCGGCGAGCTCTCGATGTCGCAGTTCCCATAAACTCCACACACTCCGTACCGATCGCAGTTGTCGTTCTGCGCTGTCAGGTAAACCACCCACCCCTGTTTGCTCCCCTGCCATGTGTACCTCTGAATCGCGCCCGTCGGAGTAATGACCATCCTGGAGAGAACAGAGTTGTTGCGGAGATGGTAGATGTAGTAAGTCTCCTCATCGGTGAACACGAAATTGTAAGTGTAGACAGGATTTGGATTCAAATGCGGCGTCCCGCTGAAACTCTGCCCCGTCCAAGGTCCGGTCCGAAACGTTTCGCCCATCGAATTGTGTGTCTCCACGAGCTCAGGGTATCCCCCGAGCTCCATCCCGCAGGTGAAATTCCCCATGGAAGGATCGTCGGGGGACAACCACGACGTGATCCGGCGATTCAGACCCGTAATTAGGTTCCTCCCCAGCTTCATTTCGGGGAGAAATGTGTCGGTTGGATGGTCGAAGCTCTGCCAGATGAAATCGTCGTCGCCCTGAGGTGTTGGTTTCACCACCAGGTTTCCTGTGTTCAGAAGCTGAGCCACGGGGAGGGACGAACCTGAAGATGGAGAAGAAGGTGAAGAAGACGACCAGAGGGTGGTGCCATTGATTCGACTAAGGAGCAGGAGAATTCCGTCGCCGGTCAGCTGGAGAAGGGCGGCGTCTGTTTGGGTGATGGGTTTGTCCCGATTGGCTACCCAAACTACGGTCATGTCAGGAATTTGTCTGTACCAGATTCCCAAGTACCGGTTTTTCGAGCTCCCGGGGGAGAAGAATCCCATGGCGTAGGTGCCGTCGGCGGAAGTCAGCGCCTCGCCGTCGTCTCGGAGAGGCTGAGCGGTGGTTATGGTATCGTTGGAGTTGGAATCCGCCGCCGCGGCGGCGAGGCGGAAACAGAGGCTGGAGAGGAGAGCTGCTGCGAAGGTGGCACACTTCAACTTCATCGTGGGTGTTGATGGTTTCGCCATAGTTGCTCTGTTTTTTGGGGTTGGGAGGTTAAACAGAGACATTAAGAGAAGAAAAATGAATCAGGTCATGTGGGGAGCCATTTTAAAACTTCAAATGGCAAGTTGGCCAATTTTTTTTTCTTTCTTCAATATTCAAATCTTTAACCAGAGCTATGGAGGGATTTGATTGCTATTGGCTCCCTTTGTTTTTGTAGCGCCGCCTAACCTTCCTCGGGTGGAAGTTGATTCCTGAGTGGACTGAGAAATTCGTGTTCCATGATTACTGCAGGCACCATTGAAGTTGACCACGACCCAGCCAGCTTCCCTACAGTGCTCTGCTCTATTTGCCTGGTCAATCAAAGCTGTAATGGTGAGAATTTTACTTTTACCTTTTGGTAATAAGCTCTGTCAATCATCAGGATTCAGGGGAAGTATCTGAATTTGGTGTGGTTGAAAATGGTGTGGGAGCTCCTTGAATCCTTTTGGAAGGATGCTACTTGCTTAGAATAGTGTTTATTATTTTTTTTTATAATGGCGATTTTATTGAGAACAAAAAAGGTTCAGAAGACCTGAACCCTAAACAAACACAATTGAGACCCAAAAACGAAAAGCAGAAAGGAGACAAGAAATACACTCAGGGGAGTAGGAAGAAAACTAAAAGTAAAAAACAAAAAACAAACGGCAGCCCGACGGACGAGACCGTCTCCGCTGAGAAAAGAGAAGTAGAAGAAGAGAACACAGATGCAAGGCAAGAAAACTGTCTTCCAAGCAGAGGCACGGTCTTGGAATGAGCCAAACGCCAATCCTAGAACAACTCGAACAACCTTTAGAGCAATCGCATTGGGCGAGCACTGCGAATTCTTGTAAAAGTTGGTATGTCGAACAATGACCTGTGCCGAAGAGTTTTCCTGATTCTGAATTCTGCCATGTCACAATGATCTGGATAACAGATAATCAGTAAAAAGAAGGCGGCCAATTTGGACCATGAAGTTTGACTGACGTGAGCAGAGGGACGGAAGCCTGCAGATTCGAATCGATGTGGGGTTTTTTTACATGCAGAGCAGGCTGTAGAAAACCAGAGGTATGACAGCATAATCAAGTTGAGCTGTGCAGGCCTCCAGAATCCGCAGACAACAACCGCCATTGGAGTGTGAATATAAATCCAGTGGAGTCAGAACAGGCAGCAACGCCGAGCAGGCAGCCAAAATGCTAGCAGTAGTGCCTTCACTAGATTTCAATCCAGAAATGCTCCACCTCAGAACCCAATATATGTGTCCAACCATGTATGCCACTATTCTATCACATGGAGACCCACCAATGAATCTCCGAATCCCAATCTCAAAATTCCAGCAAAAGACGCAATAGGGCGATCAAAATACCCAGAGGACAACCACGTCGGAATTGCACATCCCAGTAATAGCGAGAAGTGGCTTCCTTCTACGACAACCAATTCACCCGATCAAAACCTCCCTCAGCCAGCTCTCCCCCTGATTCTTCTCAATCTTCCCCTGCGCCACTAACCATTCCATCGTTCCTCTTGCAGCCTTTCTAGCAACTACATACGCAGATGTCGACTTATCTTCAAACACGCGTTGGTTCCTTTCCCACCACACTGACCACCAAACCGCATGAATAATACAGTACTTGAACCACCCCTCTACGCTGTCCGGCACCGAACTAGGGCTGTTTTTGACTATCGAAATGACATCTCCCCTCTGTCTTGGCACTACATTCCTGTAACCCCTTAAATGGCTCCACACCTTCTCGACAAACTGACATTCCCCAAATAGATGACATACAGACTCTTCCTGGCAAACACATAAACAACATCTATTCATCAAAAACCATCCTTTCTACTTCAGATTGTCCACAGTGAGTATTTTGCTATGATAAACCAGCCACACAAAAAAACAAACTTTGGTCGGGATTACATTCTTCCACACTTGCTTTGCTGGGAAATCATTCATTCCTTGTTGTTCCTCTTTCATCATACTCCTGTAACAAGAACTTACAGAAAACTTTCCTTTTGGGTCAGCATTCCAAACAATTCTACAAGGGCTGTAACAGGAGTGAATCATCTATGAATGAAAGAAATAGGTTATATGGAACGGACAGGAGTTGTTAGGAAGTGTGTATGACAGAGATTCGAACTCACGACATTATGGTACGTAATCACCACCTAAGTCGCTTTTTGAGTCGATATGAATGAAAGAAAATAGGCATGTGGAACCCTAATCACATAGTGCATCTCCCTAGAGGAATATTGACTGTTCTCCTCGAATGAATTTGAACATAAAATCATGGATTAGATAAATACGATCTTTTGATTTTTAGTTAGAAATATATGATGGTTGAGATTGACAAATTTTTTAACCATCTTATACCTCTTTCGTTTTAACGTGAATTATGATCTAGAAGATGGACTACATGCTCGATATAGTTCGTGCAAAATTTTTCAAACCACATACAGTTGGATACCACTATCCTATCATATTAATATATATATTCTTTTATATATGAAAGGTGGGTACGCTTTATTGGCCTAACTTTGCTACTACTGTTTCATTTTTTGGCGTTTAGTGCCAAGCGCGGTCTAAGACTTCCCCTGTAAATGGTTAGAGGAGCTCCGAATTTCCCGTACACAGCTCCTCACCGATAACTGTGCACGCCATTGCCGACCTTGACCCAAGGAGACGTGCTTCCACTGCGCACGCCATCGCCCATGCCTCCTTTGCACAGCTGCTCACACGTCCCCAGCCATGCTGCAGCAACTACTCCACTGTGCTTTCGAGGAAAAAGTATTTCTTCACCACAATGAACAAGAAAAGGTAAGAAAAAATCTCTTTCTACCTCTCTCGCTCAGTCGACGAAGAAGAAGAAGAGGGAAGAAGAAATCTCTCTCATCATTTAAAAAAAATTTGTTGGCCAAGAGGGGGCTCCGTCGTTCGCGTAGCTGGGAAACGAGGGAGCAGAATGATCTCACTCCGCAACCACCATGAATGGTTGGTGGCGACGGAAGAGCCTGCGTCGGAGGAGGGTTTTGGAGAAAGGCGGCAGTGGTAGGGAAGAAGGAGGACGATGCCGGTGACGTGTTGCCGATATTTGATTGAGAAAGTTGCTTTCGAAAGGAGAAGCTCTGGCTTTAATGGCGACATTCGATTCTTCCATACCGAAATCGGTAGGCTGAAAGAGTCGACGAGATTGACTCGCTGGATGAAAGCAAGAAATGCAGAAGAACAATGGCCAGAAAAGGAAAAAATCCAAAACTACCACTGTTTAAAAAAAAATTACAAAAATACCACCCTCACCAAAGAATTTCCAAAAATACCACCCTTAATTTAAAACCGCGCCTCTAAGGAGCGGTTTTCAATAAAACCGCGCCCCTAGGAGGCGTTTTCCTATCTAACCGCTCCTTGAAGGAGCGTTTTTATTTTCCAAAGTAAACCGCCTCTGGGACAAGCGGTTATAGGCTGAACCCTACCAGAAAACGCTGGTAGAGGGAGCGTTTAGTTGTCGGCATTAAAACCGCCTGGGCAAGGGGCGGTTTACAATGTCAGGACACAAACCGCTCCCTTGAGGCGCGGTTTGTGCCTGGTCACCCGACACCCGACATGTCGGACATGTCGGCATGCAGGGGTAGGGCTGCATGGCAGACATAAAACCGCTCCCCCCCAAGCGGTTTTGGTGCAAAATTTGCCTATAAAAGGCTGTTTCGTAGAACACAATTCTTCACACTTCCTTCCTCAATTCACACTTCCTTCCTCAAATTTCAGCTTTGCACCTTTAAATTATTTAGTTTTTGCGATTAACGTTAATTCGTAAGTTTGTTTCGTAATTACTTTTCATTGTCTTTGTGATTTTATGTTAGTAACTTAATTACTTTTGATTGTCCTTTGTGATGTTATGTTAGTAACTTAATTACTTTTCATTGTCATTTGTGATTTTATGTTAGTAATTTGAATTACTTTTCATTGTCCTTTGTTTGTTTATTAGATAATGTATATTTGTTGTACAATAATTTACTTAATTGTTAATCGTATTGATTATTTTCAATGGTTTAAATCAATACAATACAACACTTATTGAGACTCTTTATAAAGAAATGCATGTCTAAGGAAATGGGGACTTAAGCGATCATCATGATCCCCCCATGACCTGGGAAAATCGTGTTCTAAGCGATCCTCGGATCCCCCCTTTTTCTGTCAAAAAGACTGTGTTTCTAAGGAGATGTATACCTCTCCTAAGAGTCTTACGAGTATACTTGTATTGCTTTAAATTATTGAAAATAATCAATACGATTAACAAAATAATATTTATGTTAGTAACTTGTGTTACTTTTCATTGTCATTTGTGATTTTATGCTAGTAATTCGAATTACTTTTCATTTTTCTTTGTGTTGTTATGTTAGTAACTTGTGTTACTTTTCATTGCAGATGGCATTCCAAAGGTTCACGCTTGGGTTGCGGTGGAATGGTTACACGGAAGAGACCGAAAAGGGTGTAAGTTACGTCGGTGGCAATTTTCATAAAATGAAGGTCCGTACGAGACCGATGCTTGAAGAGCTCCACCGAATGTGCACTCAGATTACCTGCATGGATGGCAGTAGAAGAGTTGATCGAATAGTGTATCGATATCCAAACAGACATGACGGGTCGCTGTGGCATGAGGAATTCCTCCTTACCACTCAGGAGGACGTTGATGCCATGGTCCAATTTTTGACCACCAATACAATTAAGCAAGCGGAGATGTTCGTTTACACCGAGGCCGTCGAAGGCAGTGTAGGTCATTCTGGAGATGGCCAAACATCTGGTATCCACGGTGGGAGTGTATTATACGAAGATACTCCCCACCAGGATTTCCAAGCCTCGAGTTGGAGTCAGGAGTATCATCATGGAACTAGAGGAAGTCATCAATCCTTCCATTCATATGAAGAAGAAGCTCAACAGGCGGATTACAACCAACAAGCAGGCTACCAGTACCCACCCGAGTACAACTTCTATCAAAGCGGTGTTAGTTACCACAACTATCATTACGGAGCTAGTGGAGGTCAAGGTGCCTTTTATGTAAATTATTGTACAACAAATAAATTACTTTAACAAAATACAAATTACAAGTGATGATAAATAATATGTACCTTATGGTCGTTCCAAACGTCTCTTGAACGATGATTTGCTTGATCGTATAAAACTGTCGGATCAATCGGTCCTTGATCAACATAATATCGTTGATTGAAAATATCAACATCCGGCCCAACCTACGATAGCATAACAATAACATAAATCATTAGTATATAAATTAAATAAATCATTATAACAACAACAACAATTGGGAAAAATGAGTACGTACCGTTTGATAATCATCATAAAAAAGACCCTCTTCTTGAGCGAAATCGGCCATTCTCTCGGAATCCGGACAGAGGTTCGACGGTTTTTTAGTGAAAACCAAAGAAAAGTTTTTTGGAGGCAGATCGGACTTAGGCCGCAACCAACAAAAAAACTAATTCTAAGGTTGGGTAGAGAGAAGTTAGAGGGAGAGAGGGGAGTGTGGTGGATGGTGTGCAGAAATGAGAAGTGGGGGTGGGGTTTATATAGCCATCAAACCGCGTGGGGGAGGGTCGGTTTTGTAATTTCTCGCCACCAAAAACCGCGCCTCCACCACGCGGTTTGCCTTTCCCGATAGTCAAACCGCGCCTCGTGGGGACGGTTTGCGTTTTCCAACATTCAAACCGCGCCTCGGGGGAGCAGTTTCTGTGGGGCGACGCGGATCGCTTGTTTGGCAGCCATTTTAGCCGTCAGATCGCTCCCCGGACAAGCGGTTTGATGCACCACCACGTGGCAACGCAGTTTGACAGCCATGCAAGGCCAAACCGCGCCTTGGGGGCGCGTTTTTCACTTTAACCGCCGCCTGGGAGCGCGGTTTTTCTATAAACCGCTCCTTAGAGGCGCGGTTTTAAATTAAGGGTGGTATTTTTGGAAATTCTTTGGTGAGGGTGGTATTTTTGTAATTTTTTTTTTAAACAGTGGTAGTTTTGGATTTTTTCCAAGAGGAGAGCCGCCTCTTTCCTCCGATTCTGATTTAGGGGTTTTAGCATTCTGTGTCCTTTTATTCTTTACTCCACAGTTGCTTTGCCAATTTCAGATTTCTATAGCCTAGGAAATTCTGAGTTTTCCCAGCCTTTGAACAGTCCAACCTCAGAAGGCTTGCCACTGTTGGCCGTATGTTGTAGTTCTTATTTTTCTTAAGATCTATACAGCTGTGAAGTTTGGATTTTTAATATGTAGAGTTGTATATCTGATGGGATGATATCAGTTGGCTTCTTTGTTGCCACGCTACATCAGGGGATAGTTTATGCTGGATTTGCAAAAAAAAAAAAATTGCAGGTTTGGTAGGAATGGCCTTTGGTACATACAAGAATTGTTTTGACCTTTTACCTCTCGCTTTTTCCATTCATATGTGCCACTAGAGCTGTATATTTATGCTGGATTTCTATTTAATCATCATCTTTGTTGTGAAGTTTGTCTTCATGATGTCTCTTTTGTTTACTGTAGGTACCATGTTTAGTGTTCATGGTTGAAATAAGTCCTTATTCTCTGTTGACAGTTCCCATGGTGGTGTATAATGCTTGAACTTGGACCTGGAATTACTCACAAAAGGTAAACTTTCTATGTCCATATGTATCTTACAATCAACTGCTGTCAATCATCCTTCCTAACCTTTTTCATTTACACTGCAGCTATGTTCGAAGCAACTTCTATAATCACATAAAACTGGCTTTTGTTCATCACTTTAAATCGCAGCTCCAAAGAAACTCAATTGAGATATAGAGGGATATAGGATCAACGCGAGCATGTATTTCATATATTACGGTTCCCATTTTGGTTTGATCCAGTTTACTTTTGGGGTTATCCTGCCTTTCGCTGATGTTGACCTTGGGAATGCAGAGTAAACCAATTTGTAACTGGTGAAATCTCGATGCCATATTTATGCTTTAGTTTCTAACCTGCATTCTTTTCCCTCTTTGTAATCCAGGTTGTACTATTGAGTTTCCTCTGGACTGCCCTGCGTATATGAATGTTGGGGAACATGACAAGGCTGTTGCATTGTTTCGATCCATGGGGAAAAGAAAGGTATTGCCTGATTCTGTTACTTATAATGTCTTCGTAAGTGGGTGTTGCAAGATGTCAAAATGCAGCCAAGCTATAGAGTTTTTTTTTTTTTGGGAAAATGGTGGATTCAAAATGTCGATTGACAAAGGTGGCTTACTCATCTGTGATTTCTGTTTTACTCACTTTGATGAGAGAGGAACATGGTTAAGGAGTTGGTGAAGAGGCTTAGTCTTATATTCAACGAGGTAACTTCAATTCCTCTTAATTGTCATCCTTCATCATTGGGCTTCCCTTTTGGTTTCCTGATGCTGCTCGCTGCTTTTTTATAACTTCAGTGCATGCATTTGTTTCCAGAAGTAGCAGCAGTACGCAGCAACAACATACATGAGTAGCAGTACCAACAACACTTGCTGGTATGCTTTGTTCATTTGCTTATTTTATTCTCCAGTGTGCTTCCATAAATTTGTCACAATTGTCCTTTGCATTATTATGCACGATGTTGGTCTGGAATTTATATTAGATGAAGTGAAGCTTCAGGCCACTTCAAGTTGCTGCAGAATCAGAAAGTGCCATTACCAATATTGATGTTGCAACTTTGCTTTCTTTATCATTCTAGAGGAAAGGGTTTAAATTCTTATGCTGTCAATTCTGGATTTAATTCTGCAATTTGTAGGTATTATGTTTGAATGGGTTCTAGGCAGGTTTCCCATGCCAAACTTCAAGTAACATTTGAGTTAATTTATACTTGGAGATGCTTAGTAGACTCTTCCTATATCGAGGCGCTTGCTTCATGTTCTCTCAGTTTTTTTTTTTTGCCAAAAAAAAATGCTGATTTTGAGAATTGAATTTGGGATTGTATTTGCATTAGAAGAGTCCAAAAAGATACTTCTGAAATGAAGTCCAGACCAGAAGAACAAAACAAAGAAAGAAGTGAAGGAGAAGAAATTCGTGGCAGAATTGGCATATACTTGAAACATGAAGTTGCAAAGCAAGAAGAAGCTTTTAAATTTTTTAGTTTTTTTAGCAAAACATATAATACTATTTTCTGTATATAATTTCTAACAATTTCGTTATACCTATACTGTTTTTACTTATACCAAACACGACTACATCTCCCGCGGCGTAGCCGTGGGTATTGATTCTAGTATTTCATAACACCATGGTATAGTTTTCCGTACCACCATGGTGTCCCATAGTATACTCCGTAAATGACACATCGTCTGAAGTATTTTTTTTTTATTTAAAATATACTAAGGTCAATTAATAAGATTTTTTGTACAATTGTACAAACAAATGCGAATTAAAATGGATGAAATATATATTCAATAAAAAATTAATGGAAGAACATTTATACACTAACACCATAGTCCATGCATCATTATTAGGTTATGCACTTATGCACAACATACATAATTATTAGGTTATACCCTGGATTCGCTCTCCCAATTTATGTGCAATAATTGAGAGGAAATTTTGTCATAATTAAAAGAAAATGACAATTATGATAGAAGTACACTAATGATGATGTCAGCATCTCATTAAATCGTGTATGGCTGAGCTCATAGCTAGTTATAGAAAGGTATTTGTTTATCCATGTCCACAATCGGCTTAACCGGGCCGGTCAGAACTATATGGTCGGTCAACCATCATGGACACGAGAAAAAATAATGAATCTAATCACAGTTTCTAAACAAAACACACAATAAGTTGAAGTTGGTTCACTTGTTTGGACGGCTAGAAATGAACCGAACGATTTTTAACAGTTTGACATGAAATCAGATGAAGCACCAATTTGAGTGGTTCATTAGTTTACTGTTTAACTAGGGATGGCAATTTACCCACCCATGGGTAATTTTGCCCAAACCCGAGTAGACCCATTTATTATGGGTAGGGTTTGGGTGATGTGTGTATGGGTTTGGGTTAGATATGGATATTATCTAAATGGGTATGGGTTGGATATGGATATCCATTTACTTGAGAGTGTTTTAACTACACATGCAAAAATTGGACTTATTTGTAAAACTTGAAAATTTTAGGTACCAAAATGTAAGACCAAAAAAATTTAGGTACCAAAACGTAATTTTCCATCGATATTTTGAGGACTTATATGCAAAAAAAGTTAAATTTAGGTACTAAATATGCATATCTATTAAGTTTAGGTACCAAACTGTAATTTGTATTTGGGCATGGGTACAAACCCAAATCCAACCCAAAGTAAATGGGTATGGGTACAAACCCATTAAACTTTACCCATATCCATATATTTGGATTTCATACCCAACCCAATTGGGTTGGATAGTAAAATACCCATGGGTATAGGCAAAATTGTCATCCCTAGTTTTAACCACAAAAATATTAAGGAAAACAAATACTTTAACATAAACTGAAACCATCTAACATGAATTGCTAATTTTATTTCCGCTTCCTCTTTTTCGTTTCTCAGTCTCCTTATCGCCTTTGCATGGTCACCTATTACGAATTGTCATCCTAATTAGTAATTAGTAACTTAAATTTTATAAAAATTATGGTTTCATATTTTAGATAGTTTTGAATGATCTATTAGAACTTTTGGTGATGGATACTATGGATTTGAAATTGTTTATTAACCTTGTTTCGTTCAGTGGCGGAGCGAAGAATAGATATGAGGGGGCTGATTTCAATCGTGGTAACTGAGAGAGAAGGGGCTAAGGCCTTACCGACTAGGCGACTAGTATATATCCTAAATCTGTTACTAAATTTGTTACGACTAGTATATCAACCTAGCTCTTCCACTGGCTTCGTTTATTAAGGTTCAAGGTTCCCGTGCACGAACCCAAAGACAATAGTTCTTATCCCTATCTCGTCAATATATATTTCAGTACCATCAATCAATTACCAAATCTGATCAATCACTCCTGGTGCGTGATTAATACGAAATCATATATTCTAATAAAAATAGAACAATCTTTACAAGTTGTGTCATTTACAAGTTGTACCAAGACAACTTTTCCATACCTAAACGACATAAAATGAGATGCCATTACTTATTTGCAGCACGTCTTATCACGACGCCATATTGTGAGATCATCCTATGTTAGACTTGCAATATAAAAACCTGCCCTTCCAACTCCGGTCAATTCAGACTTCACATAAAAACTTGGTACAGGAATTCAACGAAT
Organism: Linum tenue; assembly: GCA_946122785.1. Taxonomy (NCBI): domain Eukaryota; kingdom Viridiplantae; phylum Streptophyta; class Magnoliopsida; order Malpighiales; family Linaceae; genus Linum; species Linum tenue. The sequence goes on along the minus strand of CAMGYJ010000005.1, from coordinate 5,124,225 downwards.
CCATGCATCAAATTGCCCCCGCTGGGGAAAAATTACCTCTTTCAATACTCTGTTCACTGTCAAGCTAGCTTCGTCGTTGTCCTTTCGTCCATGGCGTTTGCATCTCAAGCTCTAACCAAGTTCATCGTCCTCTTATTACTCAGCTGTTTCACCTGGCAAGCTCATGAAGCTTCAGCCAACAACGACACCGATCGGGTCGCGCTGCTGGAGATCAAGAAAGGAATCAGCCATGACCCAGATGGCGTTTTCAACTCATGGAACGATTCCCTCCATTTCTGCAGCTGGCCTGGCGTCCTCTGCGGCAGGGGAAGTAACAGCAGAGTCACATCCCTTTTCCTGCCAGATCTTAATCTGGCAGGTACTCTGCCTCCACACATCGGCAACTTAAGCTTTCTTACTTCCATCAGCCTCGCCAACAACCGCTTCTATGGCCAAATCCCATCACAGATAGGCAACTTGGTCAGGCTCCAGCAGCTAAACCTCTCAGAAAACACATTCGATGGCGCGATTCCTGTCAATTTGAGCCGCTGCTCGAAGCTCAAGATCCTGTCGCTGCAGATAAACAGGCTTATAGGAACGATACCTGACGAGCTGGGCTCTTTAGCAAAGCTCGAGTATCTAAGAGTTGGGACCAACAATCTGACGGGAAAGCTGCCACCTTCCCTGGGAAATCTCTCGCAGCTCGCCAATTTGGGTGCTGCGTTCAACAATTTGGCGGGACGGGTTCCTGACAGCTTTGGGCAGCTTTCCAAGCTGAGGTCGCTTACCATGGGGATAAACCAACTCTCTGGTAAAATTCCTCCCTCCATTTACAACCTCTCATCCCTGCAAAACATGGTGTTTACTTACAACAACCTGGAAGGCAGCTTGCCTGAGAATCTAGGCCACACATTGACCAACATTAACTACTTCGAAATCTCGGGGAACAATCTCGTGGGGACGATCCCAGAATCGTTCTGCAACGCTTCGAAGCTTGTGGACATGAACATGAATAGCAACAATTTTGTTGGCAGGATTCCGAACTGCCTGGGGAATTTTGGGGGTCTACTGTGGTTGGATGTGGGCAACAACAGTCTCGGTCACAATTCGACTGGTGACTTCGATTTCGTGGCTTCGTTGGTGAACTGCAGCCAGCTTCGACGTGTGGGGATATCGAGGAACAACTTTGGGGGATCATTGCCGGACTATGTGGGGAATTTGTCATCAACCCAGTTCAGTGAGTTGTTGGTTGGAGTCAACCAAATCAGTGCTCTCCCTGACTCGCTGCAGAATCTGATGGGTTTGGCCTATGTGGATCTGTCCTTGAACATGCTGAGTGGCACCATTCCTTCATATTTTGGTAAGATGCAGAATGTTCAAGGACTCATCTTACATGGGAATGACTTCTCGGGCGAAATACCGGACTCGTTGGGGAACCTCAGTAGATTGGTCGAGCTCGACTTGTCCACCAACAGGCTTGAAGGGACCCTTCCTGCAAGTCTAGGGAATTGTCAGAGCTTGGCCTTCATTCATGTTGCTGAGAATGGACTCAGTGGAGAGATACCTCCAGAGGTGATGAGCTTGTCCTCGTTAACCACATTGCTGAACCTGTCAGTCAATTTGTTCAGTGGCAAGCTGCCTAAGGAAGTAGGGAAGTTGGTTAATCTGAATGCGCTTGATGTGTCCTACAATAACCTGACAGGCGAAATTCCTAGCTCGATTGGGGAATGCAGTAGCTTGGAGCATCTTTTTATGCAGGGAAATTCCTTTGAAGGAACTATTCCTGCACCATTGGCATCCATGAAAACTCTCCAAGAACTGGATCTTTCCCACAACAAGTTGACAGGAAATATCCCAGCAGAGCTGCAGAATGTCAAGTTTTTCCAATATCTGAATCTTTCGTTCAACGATCTGGAAGGTGAAGTGCCAAGTGGAGGGATATTCTCGAACGCCAGCGCCATTTCGTTGATGGGTAATCCTCAGCTATGCGGTGGTGTCATTCAACTTCAGTTACCAAAGTGCTCAACTGCTAAAACAGCTGCTGCTGCTTCTGCTTCTGGGCGAGTTAAATTGAGAGTCGAAATTGCTTTGCCTGTGTCTGCATTCATTCTTCTCACTTGCTTAGCATTCGTCTTGATCCACAAGTATAAAACATCGAGGAAGAAGCGATCCATCGAAGATGCGATTCCAGACCAATTCATGAGGGTCTCTTATGGAGACCTCCATAAAGCAACAGATGGCTTCTCCTCCGCCAACTTAATCGGTTCTGGTGGGTTTGGCACCGTCTACAAGGGGAAACTGGAGCATATGGAGAACCCAGTAGCCGTTAAGGTACTCGATCTGAAGCACGATCAAGCTGACAAGAGCTTAGCTGCGGAATGCAACGCATTGAGGAGTATTCGTCACCGGAATCTCGTAAAGGTGGTCTCCTTTTGCTCTAGCTTGGACCACAAGGGTAAGGAATTCAAGGCATTGGTGTTTGAGTACATGGAGAGCGGAAGCTTGGAGGATTGGCTCTATGGGACTACTTCAATAACATCTGATATAGTGAACCAAGCTACCAACAATCTGAGCCTGATTCAAAGATTGAACATTGCAATAGATGTGGCATCAGCAATGCACTATCTGCACAATCTCTGCGAGACGCCGATCATTCATTGTGATTTGAAGCCTAGTAACGTTCTGCTTGACCGTCACATGGTCGGTCATGTTAGTGACTTTGGTCAGGCAAGATTTCTCTCTAACGGTGAGCCATTTTCTCATAGCACTGCAACTACAAGTGGTGTAAAGGGGACTATCGGCTATGCTGCTCCAGGTAAATTCGAGCCCTTTGTACGTTGATTCGACGGTAAATTCAAGCCTCGCACTCTCTTAACAAGATGTATATGAACTGCAGAATATGGGATGGGCTCGAATGTGTCAGCGCGAGGAGACGTGTACAGTTATGGGATTCTGGTCCTCGAAATGTTTACGAGAAGGCGACCAACGGATGAAATGTTCAGAGAAGGTCTGAATCTCCATAGCTTAGCTAAGGCTGCTTCGCCTGGAAACCTTGGATCCATACTAGACCCGGTTCTTCTCTCTGAAGAGGTTGTACCATATGATGATGGTGGAATAGGAAAGGGCAAAGTTACGAGGAAGAAAAGGATAGGTGTTTTGCAGATGGAGAGGGTGCATGGTTGTTTGGTTTCAATACTTGAAGTTGGAGTTGCTTGCTCCTCTGAGTCGCCCGGGCAACGAATGAACATGGCCGCTGCGGCTGCAAAACTGCAATCAATTAGAGACATGCTGCGCAGGTGAACTGGATGGATGAAAGATGTATACATTGCAGACAGGAGCTTGATCATCAAGACGACCAACACAAGTTTCGTCGCGAAATCGGACTTTGAATATAGAGATTCTGGTTTAAATAACCGTGTAATACATTTCGAGAAAGAATAAAGACTATATATTTCATTTTTCAGAGCAGAAAAGATGTATGCATTGCAGACAGAGCTTGATCATCAAGAACTTAGAGATTATTGTTTAAATAATTGCATAATAAATTTTGGATAAAGAACAAAAGAATACATTTCATTTTCAGCGCAGAAAGAGAGAAAGATTTAAAAAAAAAAAGGAGCCAGCCATCAAAATTTCTGGACATGGCTTCCTGAATTTCCTAATTCCTTGGGAACAATAAAAAAAAACTCTGTTCCTGAATTCCACCCATCGATCACCATTTCATATATTGTGAGTTGGGAGCAATCAACCAGCAATCATCAGCCGCGGCGATTTTGATGTTCTCAGCAATTCCGCCCTCCATGCTTTGTTTGTCTTCTCTATGAACTCTTCAACTCTCCTTCTCAGTTCATCCTCCTCCTCCTCCTCATCATATTCATCATTGTCATTGTAGTCCTCTTTACCATTTTCTCCACCGCAGCAATCAGCTTCTTTCTCCTCTTCTTCATCTTCTTTCTCCTCTTCTTCTTCTTCATCTTGGTGGGGAGTTGTTGCCAATGCGGCCAACTTCGGTTCCGAGCACGACAACGACCAAGATGCTCTGTTTTCATCATTGAGATGCAGAGCATCATTCTCACCACCAATAACCAGAGTCTCCTCTTGCTGGTGAATAGTCACGTAGGGGTAGAGGTAAGGGGTTCCCACCGTTGACACATGGTGAATTTCGCATGTTGTCGAAGGAGGAGGTATCGAGGAGGCAACGAGGATGGTGACGATGATCAAATTGCAGAAGAAGAAGACCATCACCGAGTTCGAAGCAGCCCCAGTTATCAGCTCCAATGAGAAGAAAGCCACCATTTTTCAGAAAACCCAATTCAGATTTTGAGAGAGAGAGTGTGTTGGGACTTTGGGTGGAGGAATGAAAAAGCTAGTTAGCTGGGTATTTAACATGGAAGGGAGAAGTGAACAAAGTTCGATCGATCATCGTCCTCTGTTTAAGGTTCCAGAGGAGAGTACGGACAAGAATGGACATATAAGTCCAACGAGAAGCTGTGAACAAAAACAAGGAACAGGCATCACCTGCTTCATCGACAAGCCGCAGAATATTAATCCTTTAATGCACTGCTTGCTGTACGGTAATCATTCTTCGGAGGAGAGACCTTCCCCAGCCAGTTTAGGATGCTGACTTCCTCCATTTCTCCCAACCTCTGTTTTTTCCCCCTCCTTTCGAAACAGGGGAATGATTCCAAGCTCAGAGAACAACCAAAGAATAGCTGTTGATGAACACGTCGCCGCCATACAATTTAACCGCAGACATAACAACAAAGATCTCCCAGAAACGGCCAAAACAAAGTACTTCGATTTCGAAAGGTGGGATTATGAAAAGATAGGATGATCAATTCGGTTCAATGTTCACAGGGGAAAATCGAGTTATAAAGATAAACACCTCAAACTTCAGAGTAGCCTACTCTACTTCAATACCCATAGCCGATCTCTCAAGTAACATAATAATCGTTTGCTTGACATGACCAAACAGACGAAGGATTTAGAACACTATTTCTCAAGTCAAAAGTAAGTACAAGATCAAGGGAGTTGTCACCTTGAACAACATAAAGCCTTGCCACAACGTTATCAGACAAATGCAGGTTCATCTGATAGCAAGTCGCTTCATCATATGGATACTGCTTTCACTTGTTGATCTTCATCATATGGATACTGCTTTCACTTGTTGATCTTCCTTATCAGAAGGAACACTCTCTGGTCAAGTTCGAAGTGAGCTACATGAGAAGGATCCCCTTTGAGACACATCAGAAGCCCGCCAAAGGAAGCATATAATTCCCTGCAACCCAACGCGAAGAATCACAATCCCTGTAAGTTCTAAAAGGGAAGACAATAGTAGAATATGAAAGTTCTCAAATATATGCATACGCTGTAATCGATCTTCCTGAACCTTCCTCCGATAGCTTGTATAGCTTCCCGTGCATGACATATTCATATTTGTCCGCAAGGTTTTTCCTTTTTGCCTGGGAAAATATACAATGTCACAAATGAGAGACAACGAGCATCATGACATGGCAAATGAACTGGAAAATCAAAAAGAAAAAATTGCAGCAAGTACAGATAAATTCCAGCAAAAAAAATTTAATGTATTCTTCTTCTTTTTTATGCTTTCACATGTTTGAACTAATTCAGCAATTTTAACCTCCTAAGGTTAGGATACTGTTAAGACTGGCATGTAAACTTCAGATGATTCATTCCTAACAACTTTGGCAGGGTCAAGAGGTGAAACAACCGAGACTTGCACCTAGTGAAAAAATCTACATGACCTTTACTTGAAGTTTGACGCACCAACAAAGTTGAAATCCAACTGGAAGCTAAATGACAATTGACATGCATAGGAGAAAAACATATCACGTCGCACCAAATGCTTGAACCTAAACCTGACAGAGAAGATAATCACCACAGACAAACTGGAGTCTAAGCAACAGAAAATCATTGTTCATGAAATGTAGCCTCATAGACAAACATATACTTAACATTCAGATTTCTCTTATGTATCTCCAGTACAAGGTAGAGAGAAAAGCTTACTGCATTGTAATAGCCAGTGTCAGGTGTCCCATCGTAATTCAGCGTAGATGCCAATGCCATCGTAAATTTGTCATTCACATTCATGGGATATATTTCGTTGTTGATATCGAGTTGCATGGACATGTCACAGTTTTGGCTACGTGCTACGATCCGACAAGCTACAAAAGAAAAAGAATATTAAAAAAAACTACCAAGCTAAATAGGGTGCAAGCATAATGTGGTTTTCACTAGAAAGAAGTGCATTGTGAGTTCCCTCGACCCAATCCAAAGTGTACAAAAAGAGAACGATTTCCCCCATAAATTCATAGTGAAGCTCCAATAAGCAAGTCATACATTAAGCGGGACCATTGTCCATAAAACCACATTCCCCTCGAGCAATCTAGACAGTATACACGCTACTCTACATTCATTCCATTCTTTAAGTTAGAACCAAGGACAAGGGAAGCTAAACCCCATTTACATATAATGAGATCATACTATGGGGAGTACTAAGATGAGGTAAGCGTGAAGTGATAAAATTTGCAAGCGGAAGTGAAAGGAAAATACCTTTATCAAATTTTTTACCATCTGGGTTGATCTCGTCAACAACAAAAATGTCCTCGAAGAGTATTATATTCGACGTCATCCCTGCAAAATATAGCCCGATTTATGGCAAGCACATGATTCACCAAGATCAGAATTATGAAGGAAAAGGCAGCAAACTGAAGTGCAAAACAATTAATATGCAGAGGCTAGCTCTTAGTTGCAAAGAAGACACAGTTGTGTCTTGTGTGTGTGTGTGTGTAAAGATCAGAATGTAACTAGTATATTCTTAGAGCATCGGATTTTGGAATGGTGGTCATAACAAACGCGAGATGGGATACCAAGGACCTGAAGGTTCCATGTTCAGAGAACACTTAAAACAGACAGTATTAAAGCATTTTAACTCAATCACCTTCACTGCGACCGAAGCCATGCATTAACTCCTTTCCACCACAAAGCCTCGACTCTATAACCTACCGTTCATATTCAAGATGTCGTCTTTTCACTTAATAAGCAACTCTCGCCTAATGCCAGCTGTGTGATTCTGTAACTAATCTTTTGCCTTCTAAGAGTGTGAAAAATCTTCAATATGTATCTCCATTCCCCTCTGCAAAGCAACTATGAGCCATCCAAACAAACACCCCACCATCAAAAGCACCTATTCTCGACATAACCCTACAGAACAACTCTGAAAAACCGCATCTCCAACTTCAAGTCACCTATTTTCCACTACCGAGAACTAAACCCTAGACTCTAAACAGTCGAACGCCATTTATTGTTTAGAACTTAGGGTGAAGGAAAGCGAAACCTAGAGTTCATCTGTACTAACAAGACAAACACGCAGCAACAGGAAAACAAGAGAAAACTATATAAATTTCTTGGCTCGGAGTTCAGGGATTTGATGTACCTTCCGCTGTGACTCCTGGCTTCTCAGACAAAGGGTTCAAGTCAGCTTTTGCAGTTTCACTATAAGAAGGAAACGACCGAGAGCGCCAACGGAAGCAGAACTTGCAGCGGAGCTTCGTACAGGAAGCACAGCCACGAGGGGAACGCGCGGCGCGAGGAGGAGGCAGGTGATGAGAGACGGGTAATCTCTCTCAACTCTGTGAATGAGCGAATCGAAACTTGAACGACAATTTATACCCTTTTTTCGGCCGGAAACTGAGGTCACGGGCCTAGTAACCGACCGGAATTCAGTCCGGACTTCTGGTTGGACCAGCACCGGTGCCTGTACGGTTCGGTTCATGAAAGGTAAATTGCATCCTATAAAAGGTTTTGAAATTTTAATTTTTCAAGCTTTTCATTATATTCATTTATGAAATCATAAAAAATTGTCTGAAATGCAAGCTAAAAGCTGAATTTATTTAGAAACCATTTCTTTTTTGTGAGTGTGACAATTAAAGACAAAACAAAAGAAAACAAATTATTGTGTTTGGGAAACAAAACTTCAAAAAAATATTAAAACTAGTATTTGGAAAACTACGTCAAGGCCTCAAGGGTTATGAGATTCGGCTCTCTTCTCGAGTCACCTTTTTATATCCCACCTATTGCAAATTGTGTCATGTCTACTTATTACTCAGTGGTAGCTATCTGTTTAGGATTGAACGATCATCCTCGTCTCACTTCTTCCTCTTTTTAAAATTTGTTATAGTAACAATACAAATGGTTTGATCCACATCTAAGTAACACCTACCTGTAATGAAAACATAATCAATCAATTAGCGTTATTAACCATTTTGTCAAGACGTTCTTCCGAGAATTCCATACATTATTACTGGAATACAACATCTTGCATGTTGTAATTCAAGACTTCCTTCTTGAAATTCATCATCTTGAATGTTGGTATTCCATGTGTACATATACAAGAACCAATACTAATGTCGCTTCGTCTTTTTTTTTTTTTTTTTTGCCGATTAATTTTGATTTCGGTCTAACCAAAGAACCAATACTAGATTCCCACCCTTTGGTCCAAAGTGCCATCCAGTCGTAATTGCTTGTGCACAATCGTCATTTCTACGACAGAAAGACTCGACACGGAATCACCATCCCCATCTCACCTCTCAGTTCTCACCGTTAGCCACAGCAACAATAGTAAGTGATCCAATCCACATCTGGTCTGGCTAAGTCATTATAAGAGAACACCATCAGAGTACACATATTGTTTATCTCACCCTTCTGATCAAGAGGACAGTAACTTCCAACAACAAAAAACGTCACTTTACAATACATTTTGAAGGAAGGATTGTACCTTTCCTTTGTTCATGGAGGCAGTAAAATCAAAGAGGGTTCATTTCTTGGCGAGCAGCTTCTTAGGTAGTTTATCTAGAGGGGTCGACTTGAGGAGGAAAAGCCTCGCCGCTCGCTCTTGGAGAGTGCCTCCGCATTTCAGACCACGGGCTTGCAGTTCCGTCTTCAGCTTCTCCAATCCCAGAACCTGTACATGGTCCGAACACAAAAAAAAAATAATATCAGTAAACAAAGAACAAGGAACCAACAAGAATTCTAATCAAACATGTCATTAGGTTCGCGAATGTGTTCGCCCTTTGGCAATTCTATACATGAAATGATTCTCTAGTATCCATCATATCCACAAATGACTGCAGATGTACATGAAGACAAGCAAAATCCTTAAAAGAGCTTATGATTACTTAACTTAACAAGTGAATCATCTGAAGGCCAAGCATTTGAAAAAGCAACTCAGGACTAAGCACAACTTCGTAAGCTGTGACAAGGCGACTACAAACAAGAATATACCTCCAAATCAGTAGGTGAAGTGAAATCTTCAAGATTTAGCTGCTTCTCCAAATCAGCATTACTCGTCTCTGCAACTACAATTTCTTCCTCCTTATCTGCTTTTAAGTCTCCAGGGCCATTTGTCACACCAATAACTAGGTTGTCTGCTGTAACTTCCACATTCTCGGAACAGGGGATCTCTCGACGTTCCATTGTCATTTCATCAGGTCCAGAAGCTTTAGCAACCTCCAAGCCATTGACCGTGGGACTATGTGCTGCTACCTCGGAGCAAGTGTCAGGTTCAGCTACCGTCTCCATGTCATTGATAGCATCTCTTTGAGAACTTGACTTACTGTTGTGCCCCTCGGCAACCTCTTTCTCTTCCTCCCTACCACTCTCACCAGAAGCAGAAGTAGAACATTCTACGTTTTGCTTCCAATCAGAAACCGAGTCTGAATTTGGATCTGAATTACTCCCGCCATTCAGTATAACAGATTTCTCAGTTCCCTCGCCCTCATTGTCATCATCACTATCATCTTCTGAGTCTTCAGAATCACTTACACCCAACATCTTCTTCCCCAACCTAATAAATAAGAAAACACACATCAATCCTTAAAACCCAAACTTTTCAACAGCAGCATTGGTGATAACCAGAACTATAATCAATTTAGAATACAACTGGTAAACATTCAGAATGACCAATATCAGTAACGTCATGAAAAGGGGGAAAACAAAAAACCAAGCCCTAACGTTCTCCCGCGAGAACAGAATGGTATCCGCCAATTCCCAGTTCATCGCCAAGTTCTTCAGCAAAAAAAGAGTACCAAAAATCAGAAAGGACATCCAACAACAGCTTTAGAAACCCTAAAGCGCACTTACCAATTCTTCAACTTCTTGGCGTCCTTAATGGGGAACTTCCCCTTTCGTTTCCCACTCCCATTACTAAAAGCCTCTCTCACGGCATCCTCAACCTCTGCCACACACTTAGCAGAATCCTCCCTGTATTTAGCCACGTACTTCGCGGCTTCTCCATCCCCGCTCCCCTTCTTCGCATTCTTCTTCGCATTCTTCTTGAGAAAGTCGTCTGCAACTTTCTCCAGCCTCCTCTCCGCCTCCCCCGCTTTCCACTCCTCCAACCTCTTTTCAGCATTCACATGCCGCAGCCTTCTACCGCTCATATCCCGGCAGGCGTCGAAATTGTTCGTCTTCTTCTGCCCGGCCTTGGTGGCGGCGCCACGAAGAAGCGAGCCGAAGCCTCCCTTCCCGCCACGGAGGCCGAGCAAGAGGTGAACGCTGCACTCCGGCGTCGAGACGACGGAATCGTCGTCGAGCTGGCGGCCGCCGCTGACAAGCCTCTGGTATCCAACAGGGATTCTGGTGATCTCGAAGATTCGGCGCTTGATTTCGTGAGTGTAGGCTTGCGGCGCTGCGAATCGCAGGGTAGCTGTCTTCCCATCGAGAAGCCTCGCAAAGATCTGGAACGCCGTCCAATCCGCGACTCTGTGGTTTTCCATTGTCGTCGATCGGCGAGTGCCGGAATCCTGTAAATTCGTAACTGTGGGGTAGTTGTTCTTCAGACGGAACGGAACGCCTTGAAGGGAAGCCGGTCAGAAATCGATGGGAAAGGAAGTAAGGAAGATCAAGACCGAGAAGCAGGAGGACTAGGTCAAAGAGGACGAGGCGGTGCGGAGAGGAACCGTGGAAAGCTTCGAATTGGGGATTTTCCGATTTAGATCAATTTACAGAATTCTTTTTTTTTTTGGTAAAAAGACGGATGCAGAGGCATCCCCAGCTTAGATTAAAATACCCCGCTCTTGGGCGGTTTCTCTAACATCGTACAAAAGCCAGTGTCTGAGCTCAGGGTCGCACACATCGAAGAGATGTGTGCCAAAATTAACACAATGACCCTTGGACGCTAGGAAGTCAGCAGCAAAGTTTGCTTCTCTATAAATATGACATACATTCACTTCCCATCTCCTACTTAGGAGTTCACCAATCTGTTGAGCAATCAAACCATGGTTATGGTCATTGTCCGCCCAGTTCTTAATGATGTTGATTGCTGTTGAAGAGTCCAAGTTAAGCTGTATCTTCTTGAAGCCTCTTCGCCAAGCAATCCTTAGCCCTTCCAAAGCCCCTCTGAGTTCGGCTCTTGTGATTGAGCATGACCCAAGGTTGGCAACGAAAGCGTCAGAGCATCTTCCCAAATGGTCTCTGAGGAGCCCCCCTGCTGCAGCGTTGCCAGTTGATGCCATGAAGCTTCCATCACTTTGCACTTGAACCCATCCCTCCTTTGGTGGCTTCCATGAGATGAAGTTGACCTCCCTCGTTGGAACCCCCGAGTTGCAGATTTTCATTGCATTAATGACAGCATATCTGTGAATGTTGAAACTAGCTTCAATTCTTTGAATAAGACCTGCTTCAGAGTACACACGGCCATCCATAGCCTCCTCATTTCTTTCCTTCCATATATTCCAGCAAATGATACCAAACTCGGTACCCCTCTCATTATCTTGAAGGTTTCTATGGAGCCAATCTCTGAAATCGGCGGTGGAACTCTTCACAGCGAGGAAGTTGCTAAAGTGGGTCCAGACACCACTTGTTTTGCTGCAGGTCCTGATGATATGCTCAGTGGTTTCCTCCAGGTCTTTGCAGAAGGGGCAACTGTTGTTTGCTGTAAGTCCCCTCTTCCACCTTTCCTTGTTGGTCAGCAGGCGGTTGTGGGATGCCAACCATAGGAAATGCTTCACTCTACTTGGGCCTTTCCATTTCCAAAGCCCTTTCCATTTGTCGTTGCTTTCATCATCCAGTGCATTCGAGGCAAGCTTGTAAGCTGATTTAAGCCGGAATCTTCCATCGTGCTCAATCCCCCATAGAGATTTGTCTTCTCCAGAGCCAGCAACAGGTGGTTCAGCACCAGCAATGAGGGTCAGAATCTCTTGTGGAGGCGGTTCCAGTCCCAATCCCCTGAAGGTGTAGTCCAGCTGGCCACCCAAGAGCCAAGGTCTTCCTCGTTGATGCTTCTCAAAAGAAAGTCTTCAAGAATGAGCCCATTCTCTAGCCAAGGGTGGATCCAGAAACCTATACTCTTGCCGTCTCTGATGCTCCAGACCATTGCAGACTTCATAAGAGGCATTGCTCTCAGCACAGCTCTCCAAAGAGGTGAGTGGTTGGTCTTCTTCATCGATGTGATAGCGCCCTCTTGGTGCTTGAAGTATTTTCCTTGAAGTACCTTCACCCAAAGAGCATTCTCATTGTTAAAAATCTGCCAAGCAATCTTTATCATGTAAGCCATATTAAGCTCCCTAGCAGATCTGAGTCCCAGACCACCCTGATCTTTTGGTTTGCAAACAGTGTCCCATCCCACCAAGTGAACTTTCCTCTTCCCTTCCTGAGATCCCCAAACAAACCATCTAATCTTCCTATCAATTGCATCACAAACAGAGACAGGGTGAATAGAAGTTTGCATAGCATAAATAGGGATAGAATTGAGCACAGATAGAGCTAGAGTTACCCTTCCTGCAAGGGAGAGGGTTTTAGCCTTCAAGGCTGTAAGCTTGTTTTCAATCTTGTCAAGGATATATCTATAGGTATTCTTGTTAATCCTACCATGCAAAACAGGTACCCCTAGATATTTTCCAAGATCAGTTGTTGATTGAATACTAAGCTTCTGGCAAATCCTAATCCTACTCTCTTTGCTAGTGTTCTTAGAAAAGAACACTCTCGATTTCTCTTTGTTGATGAGTTCCCCCGAGGCATTACAGAATAACTCCAGGCACTCAGTCACATATTCCGCCTGCTTGAGGTTCGCATCAGCAAAGAGAACGAGATCATCCGCAAAGAAAAGATGTGAAAGAAGGGGGCCATTCACAGACAGTTGTAAGGGTTTCCATTTTCCAACGTTAACATAGCTATTAATGCAATGACTCAATCTCTCAATGCAAAGAGTAAAGAGGTAAGGGGAGAGAGGACATCCCTGCCGAAGACCTCTGCTCGGTGTGAAGCTCTCAGTTTCCCCTCCGTTCCACAACACTTGCATTGAGGTTGCGGTGACACACTTCATAATAATGTTCACACATCCTGCTGGCAGTCTCGTACTTTGCAAAGTTTCTTCCAGGAATCTCCAGTCAATCCTGTCGTAAGCCTTTGCAAGGTCGATCTTGAGCAGCATACTTCCTTTTTTGCCAGTTCGCTTCATCATTGAGTGTACGGTCTCCTGCAAAATGATGATGTTGTCAGTTATATGTCTTTTAGGTACAAAGCTTGTTTGATTTGGATTCACAAGGCAGGGCATTAAGTTCTTTAGCCTCTCGGCCAAACACTTCGCCACTACTTTGTACCCAACGTTGCATAAGCTTATAGGACGAAAATGGGCCATGGAAGAAGGAGAATCAGTCTTTGGGATCAGGACAAGAAGGGTTCCGTTCATGGTCCTGATGTTCTCCGGGTTCGAGAAGCATGAGGAGACGAAACTGACAAGGTCAGCTCCCACAAGCTTCCAGCACTTCTGGTAAAAAATGGCGTGGAAGCCATCTTTTCCCGGAGCTTTGAGGCCATTCATATTGCTGACAATTGACTTGATCTCTTCTGGGGTCGGTCTTTCTGCGATTCTGGCAGCTCTATTCCCATCGATTTCAGGGAACTCCGCTGGGATAGAGGGCCACTGGTCTCTCTCTTCTCTGGTGTAGAGCTGGACGTAGAAGTCTCTTGACATGATTTGGAGAACCTCTGGGTCGGTAATCCATTCACCAATCTCATCTTTAAGCCCGACAATTCTGTTTCTTTTCCTCCTGCTCAAGGTGCTATTGTGAAAGAATCTGGTATTGCAGTCTCCTTGAACCCAAAAGTTGGCCCTTGATTTCTGTCTCCACAACACTTCCTCTTGCCATAAAGTGTGTTCAAGCTCCACTCTCGCCTGACCCTCCTGCGCGAGAGATCTCCCTGTTGGGTTCCTCTCGTTGAACAGTTCCAGAGACTGAAGCTTGTTCATCAGCTTTCTCTTCCTTCTGAAGATGTTACCAAAGACTTCCTTGTTCCAAACTTGCAGCTTTGATGACAAATCCTGCAGAGAGGGGGGAAAGAAGTCACCAGTTTTCCAGTTGGCAGAATTCTCCTTCTAGAGAAACACTCTTTGATTTTTCTGAACATACGGGATGAGTTAGGGTGGTTATTCAATTTTAAGTAATCATGGTGGCTACTAGCATCTATACCCTTCATTATCCTTATTTCATCCTATTATTAAATTGACGGTGAAGATTAGATGAAGGGTAATTTTGAAAATGAAAAATATACCACACCAGATTTCTATCCTTTAAATAATTAATTTCTATATATTATAGCCAAACCCTAATCCCTCACTCTCCTCAACGAGACATGCCCGCCCGCCCCTACCCGGCTGCGGCGAACCCATCGACGAATCACCAGGGGGAGATGGCGAGGAAGCCTTTTCACTATTGCCCCGACCACCAACCCCTCCCCTTACCCTCATCACCTTTCTCTTTTAAGCCTTCTGTTCCTCCTGCTTCCATGCTCTGTTCACCCCTGTCAGCCAACGAGGTAGCTTCATTTCCATACCCCTCTCTCTCTTTCTCTCTACTCGCTGCTCTCTCTGCTCTCTCTCTACCATCACAACATACATACCAAATAGACATATTGGTAGTTTTCGTTATGGATTCAATGTGCAATGGTATAGATTGTTTATATTGGTAGTTTTCGTGTAATGGTATATATTTATTTCTGCAATGGTATTGATTGTTTATGGTATAGATTATTTATATTGGTAGTTTTTGTGTAATAGTATAGATTTATTTGTACAATGGTATTGATTGTTTATGGTATAGATAGTTTATATTGGTAGTTTTCGTGTAATGGTATAAATTTATTTCTGCAATGGTAGTTTTCGTGTAATGGTATAGATTTATTTCTACAATGGTATTGATATTTTTCAAAGTGGTAGTGTTTATCTAATGGATTGGTACTGATTACGTTTTTTTTTTTTTTTTTTGCAGAAAGATTGAGAAAAATATGGAAAGGAAATCTGGCTGGAGATTACGGAAGTGAAAGAAAGAGAGAATTTTAATTAATAGATTTTTGTAACTACCTTAAATGTAATTTATTAAAAAATTAATTAATATAATTTATTTTTCCATACCCAATTTACCCTTAGTAACCACGGTGATTACTACTTTGTAGTAATCACCGTAACCTGTCCCCCTTTACACCTGCTGCCTGCTGGGCATAAACTTCAAGTGGCTGAAACCCAAACTGGTACATAACTACTAGCTTAAACCCTGCCCGTTGGGCAGTTGGCTCTAATATTATTTTTTTCGTTCATTTATCTATCATTATAATTTATGACTATAATTATATAGGATTATAGAGTTCATTTTATGAATGGTACATAGTAGTATAGTTTTAGCCTCCAATTTATGATCCAACATAGTTATATAGAACATTGATAGGAACAAAAATGATAGATGGTATCTGAGCTCAGTTGATCTTGAATCATCACTTTGATAAGAGCTTTAACCTCTAAAATCATTCGATATTTGCTAAAATCATAAAGCAATGTATTAAAGATAAGTCAATTAGGATGAATATTACTTTCTATAATCAACATTATTACAATTTCGGCCTATAAATGAAAGCATTTGGTGATATTTTCTTATTAGTTAATTCTGACAATATATCTTATGCTTTATAAATCAATTAGTGTCATGGCTAGCAACATTAGAGTGACAATTTATTTACGGTGGAGTCAGTCACCAATCGATAAATTAGATCCATTGGAGTGCCAAGTAAAAACAAAATTATCAAGAATTATCAAATAGTCTTGAGTTCACATACTATCTTCACTAAAATAAAATAGGTAAATTTAAAAAAAAAAACACTTTTATTCTAAAATTATATCAAAGATTTGTCAATTGACAAACCTATCACCAACCCAGATAAGTGCTGACATCTGGTTTATATGCTAAAGCCATTATAATATTGAACAACTTTAGAGTCCCAACTGATAGTCAAAGGGTATCTGCATGGAATGCATGATCTAATTGAGGGCACCTGATGTAAATGAGATGCAGAGTTGTTGGTGGATGGCCAAGAAGAAAATGCTTGAGTTGGAGTCCAACTTGAAGCGCCATAGTTATTCACAGGAACTGCACAATGATATAAGACATTGGTTTGTCGTCAGAAAAGAAAAATATATAAACGGGAGTTACAATGAATCTCTTAATATATATGCGGCTTCTCTAATACCAAATAATTATACACAACGCATACAATAAAGTGAACAAAATAGCATCATAGCAAGGCCAACGCAGAATTTGGCGTGCTTTGCGGATTGGTCTTTCCACGTCCATTAATCAAGTTCGCGGGTTGTAGGCGAGGGAGACGGCTGTCGAAGAAGGGGGAGAGTGTAGAATCAACGGAGCAGGCAAGCGGGTCGGCAACAGCGGCGATGGGTTGTGGCGGAAGAGCGCTAGACGGACAGCAGAGATGAGAGTGGGCGATGGGGCAGGCGCCTGTTGTGGCAAGAAACGAAATTCACTCTGCTCTGCAATGCAATTGATAGAAACCACGGGAGATAGGGGACAGACTGGAGAAGATTGCAGTTGCAGATTTTGGCGGATGGAGGAGAGGAAGCGGCGAATAATTTCGGGCAATTAGAAGCGACGATTTTATATGCGAGACGGGATTCTTAAAAGCTGACGTGGATAGCTTAATTTTACAGGAAGGAGTACGTGGCAATGGGTTAAATCCAAAAGGCCTTTAATAATTTTATAGATTCCTGATCAGAAGCCCAAACAAGTGAATGGGGAGCTATTGATCCAGTGTTCTTATATGGGCCGCAACAATCAAAGTGGGCCACATAGTGGGCTGGAGAATAAAGTTAACGAGTAGAGATAAGTCAAGTTTTGGCCTAATTAAGTTTAACTCATTAGAAAATGAATTGAGTTCAAATTCGGCTCATCACGAATTTGATTGATTGATCTACTCAAACTAAAAATGAATGGTTGAACTTCTAACATAAATTCTAAAATAATAATTTATAAAAATGAATGATTGATTGATCTTCTTCTTCCCTCAACCAAAACCTGCCATGGCTGCCATACCAAACTTACAGAGATTGTTCCCAAGGGAGAGGAGGTGGGACGGGAAAGGGAGAGGAAAGGTAAATACTCTCTCTCTAGAAATCAAGCCGATCCTTTTTTCCCGACAAATCAAACGTGAAATGTTACTTAGCGGTTTGTGGTTTTAACCGTAACCGCACGGTTCGGATTGATCCGATCGCAAACTGCGAACCGCAAGAAATTCCGACCGCTTATTAGACCGCAAGTATTGCGGTGCGGTTTGGCTCGACCACAAAAGCAGTTCGGTGCAGTTCGGAGCAGTTTGACCGCACCAATGTCCACCCCTAGTCACTTGTGATATAGTGGACAAAACTTCACATGCATTCGCACAAAAACTATTTCAGGGTTTATTTTGATTTCCATGTTTTAGTGTTTAGTTAGCGATTTAGGGTGAGAGTTGAGGGTTTACAATTTTGGAGTTTAGGGTTATGGTGTAGAATTGAAGGTTTAGGACTTATGATAATGCTTTTGATTAGTTGTGAACCTATATTATATGACCATATTAGATTATACTACCAATTAAAATTCAAAATTCGATGTGTTAAGTCTAGTTTTAGAGATTGTGCATAGTATACACTCACTTACTTTTGTGAGTGTATCATAGAAGCCACCTTAATTTGAATATATTATTAAATGGGCCAGACTGATGTACTCATAGAGTATACTATACTCCACATACTCGTAGTGAGATATATCTTTATGTAGACCATGAATTAAATCGAGTTTGGAGTATGATACTATATACCCTCACCTCTAATGGATAAACCCCATGCACTAATTCTTTAAACTCAAATCCAAAGTTCAATTAAATAAATAAAAAATAATTGACCGTTGAGATTTGTCGGAGCTCATCGCAATTCATCTAATGGACAGATTACGTGGAGTATACTATACTACTTGAGTATGGGGATGGCAATTTACCCACCCATGGGTAATTTTGCCCAAACCCAAGTAGACCCATTTATTATGGGTAGGGTTTGGGGGATGTGTGTATGGGTTTGGGGTTTGTATATGGGTTTGGGTTAGATATGGATATTATCTAAATGGGTATGGGTTGGATATGGATATCCATTTACTTGAGGGTGTTTTAACTACACATGCAAAAATTGGACTTATTTGTAAAACTTGAAAATTTTAGGTACCAAAATGTAAGACCAAAAAAATTTAGGTACCAAAACGTAATTTTCCATTGATATTTTGAGGACTTATATGCAAAAAAAATTAAATTTAGGTACTAAATATGCATATCTATTAAGTTTAGGTACCAAACTGTAATTTGCATTTGGGCATGGGTACAAACCCAAATCCATTTGTTATAAACCCAACCCAACCCAACCCAAAGTAAATGGGTATGGGTACAAACCTATCAAACTTTACCCATATCCATATATTTGGATTTCATTCCCAACCCAATTGGGTTGGATAGTAAAATACCCATGGGTATGGGCAAAATTGTCATCCCTACTTGAGTATACCAATCATTACCATTATTAATTTTTTTTTGGTCATATATTATTAAATTATATTATTATTGTAGGAAAAGAACCTAATGAGAGCGTACCTAACACAAGCGAGATGGTTTGCTCGAGGAGAAGTGCCAACAATAGAGGAATATTGACATGTGGGCGTATATTCATCTGCTTACCCGGTGTTGGCATGCTCATCCTTCTACGGCTTGGGTGCACCAAAGGAGGTATTTGACTGGTTGGTGACTGGTCCCAAAATCCTCGTAGCCGTCTCGGATCACCGTCGGCTCATGGATGACATCGTATCTCATAAGGTATATTAAAAATCAAATTCCGTCTCATCATTCATATCATTCATAGTAACTCAAATGGCTAGAAGAAATGTTCAATTGAATGTTAATATATTGAAGATTGTAAATACAATCAGTGGCGTAGCCAGACTTTGAATTGATTGGGATCCTTAAAATTTTTAAAACATTTTAGTATGTGTATATAATGAACTTTGAGTTGATTGGTATCCTTAGATGAGCTAACATCAACAAAAGTATGGGGTCCTAATTCCTAAATACAAAGGATCCTACTAAAACCTATACATCTAAAGGGTTTTATTGTCCTGTTTTTTTTTTCCAAGTGGGATCCTAGGACCCCTCTCCTCTACATGTGGCTCCGCCACTGAATACAATAACACGTACATGACATGTGGACAAAAAAACTTTAAGCTAATATCAAACATCTAAGAATTCGTCCTGTAATTGGGAGTTGTCCGAAATTGGATCTTATAGTTAACGAGATTAGCAAATTTTATTTTATCTCATCAATAAACTTATATGAAAATTCGATCTCGGGGAATTTATGCAGTTCGAGCAGGAACGAGGACATGTCATCTCGTCGGTTGAGGTTTATACGAACCAACACGGCGTGTCGACAGAGGAGGCGGTTGAAGCATTGAACGAAATGGTGGAGGAAGACTGGAAGGGCATAAACGAGGATTGCATCAACTCTCCGAATTTCATATCTAAGGATGTTCTTTCGATGTTTAATTTGTTGGGCTCGCGAGGGTGATGAAAGTGCTTTACAAGGACTTCGATAGTTATACCGTCTCCTACACAGTCACTAGGGATATGATGATGGCTCTGCTCGTCACAGCAATGGACGTCTAAATTGCTCTACTTAAGCTTGCTGCAATTTGATTTAAGAACTCTTTTTTTCTCTAGTTTTTCTTTTAATTTGATTTCCTTGGGCATGCTTGCTTGTTTTTGTTGTCTCTTATTTTCATCATCCTGTCTATAAATAAAGGTTGGTAGTCATTGTAATGTTATTTTCTTTCTTTGAACTTATGGATGATATATGCTTGCTACTATTGGAACTAATTTGATAGAAGGTTTTAATAATCTTCCTCTGTTTTTGTTTTTGTCTATCGTTTTGTTTTGTTTTTTTTCCGTTTCATTATACAATAATTTTTAGTAGGATGATGTCGTTTTTGTGAAGGCAATTTACTTGTTCTAAAACGATATTTAGTCAATCTAACTAGAGATTATCAAATTACGAGCTGACCACGTACAACTACTTGATTAATTAAGTAGTCCTCAACTAATAAAGATTTATGCTATTTACGTGTTTTTTTTATAAAACTATTTAAGTGTTCTTACTAGCATAGTACTATGATAAGTAAGAGGTGAGTTAGCGTGCTATGTGCTAACCCGTTTTTTGTTGTCATTTTTAACACCTCTCTTACACATTATTGGAGTCATTCTCTTTTCTATTTTTTTTAACAGATGGATGATATTGAGCTAATAACTTTTTTAATAAAAAATATAAACACATAGGATTACTAACTCCTCATAAGTCTACACGTATCTTTCCCAGTGAAAAGCTTCGAATTGGGGATTCTCGATTTAGATGAATTTACAGAATTGTCCTTTCTGAGAAACACACTGTTTTTTTTTCTGACGCTTTAAACCTGCCGGGCTTTCATTTAAAACTTCAAGCGGATAAAACTGGGCCCGAAACTATTAAATGGGCCAAATAGTGGGCTGGGGAATAATTTTTCTCAGGCGAGCACGTAAACCGGTTGTTTAATTCGATCAGAGAAAATTTTTGTGGAGCTCCGCCGGAGAAGAGAGTGAAAATTTCCAATTCTAAACCAAAAAAAAAAAAAAAAAAAAAATTTCCAATTCTTGAGTTAACAGAAGGAAGACGAAAGATTCAGTTTGTGTCCTCTCCAATGAGCGATAAGGGCGGGAGTCTTCAAGTCCAGGTGGATCCCAACCTTCCGCGATGGATGTGCCAGAACTGCCGGCACTCTCTTTGCATCGTCGGAGCTGATTCCTTCGCTGACAAGTTCTTAAACGAGTCCTCTTTCCGCTCCGGTTTGTTTTCTTCGCAATTCTCCTCTTTCGCTCCGTTTGAGCTTTCAGTTGATTCTGAACGAGATAGGGTTTGCTTTTTTTTTATTCAATTTCAGCTCATGGTGCTAACAGCGTACTGGGCTCGTCACGCATGGACAATTCTTTTGTCGTATTGCCAAATCAAAAGCCCCAACTGCAGGGAAACCCTCCACGTCCACGAGGTGGAGGCGTTCAGCCTGGGAAGGCTATGGACGAATCCTTTGTCGTCGTTTACAAGTCTGAGCCTGCCTCTGATGGAGGCGGAGGGGGACAGTTGCCTGCTCTAGAAGGAGGATCCAATGGTCAGTTGCATCCCAACAATGCCGGGTTTCATTCTACAATCTCTGTCCTTAAACGGGCATTTGAGATTGCAACAACGCAGACACAGGTGGGTCGTGGGTGTAGTGTAGTGAGTAAGCTCTTTTGAACGCGCACATAAGTTGTCCCATAACTAGATCATAATCTGTGTTTACTGTATCGAGCTTTTGAACTTGTAGGTTGAGCAGCCATTGTGTCTTGAGTGCATGAGAGTGTTATCTGATAAACTTGACAAGGAGGTTGAAGATGTGAATAAGGACATTGAGGCGTATGAAGCATGCCTCCAACGCCTTGAAGGAGAGACCCGAGATGTTCTCAGCGAGGCTGATTTTCTGAAGGAGAAACTAAAGGTTGGTTCTTCATAACTGATAGGGGTTTTTATCTGCATCAAGGAATTTTGTGGCCCTTTGATACACCGTTGCTTAGGTGATTTTTGGTCTGTGACTTGGAAGGAATATTTATCATATTTGCTGCTGTGAGCTCCTACTTTTGCTGTTAGCTTAGTTTGTGCAGATTGAGCAGCCACTGTATGCTTCTATTGCATTTGATGTTGATTTTTCATAAACATGCTACGCAGATAAATAACCATTTGGTTTTCTGTTATGATTCCTTAAGATTGAGGAGGAAGAAAGAAAACTTGAAGCTACTATTTCAGAGATCGAGAAACAGAATGCTGAAGTAAATGCTGAACTGGAGGAATTGGAGTTAAAATCTGGCCGCTTTAAAGAACTGGAAGAGAGGTAAGTTCTCCTTCGAACTCTATCTTTGAGGATTGGATGTGTGAATTACAGGTTAATGCTGACTCTGTTTCCCTACTGTTCACTTTCAAGGAGTCATAGTTCCAACCCTAGAGCTGCTTAACTGAGATTTGTAAAATATATTCTGTCTATTTGAGGCCTGACCTCACTCTACTGCAGGTACTGGCAGGAGTTCAATAATTTTCAGTTCCAATTAATATCATATCAGGTGTGCTGCTGACTGTTCATTTTCCATATGCTGTACCCTTCTTACACTCATAGTTTTGTACTCTACTGTCATGGAGGCTTTTCTTTTGAAGCGTCTGAGGTTGTTGCCATTGTTTTACGATGAACTATAGCAACCTACATAACTTTGAATGATAATTTTTTGATGGATCACTCTAGGAAGAGAGAGATGCGATTCTAGCGAAGACCGAGGTTTCTCAAGCGCACTTGGAGTTGTTGAAGCAAACCAGTGTGCTGAGTGATGCTTTCCCAATCTATCATGATGGAGACTTTGGAACTATAAACAATTTCCGACTTGGCAGACTTCCTAAAATCCCGGTAAAGTTACTAATACTGCCTTGCAGTCTGCATTGGGGTAGTTCTGTCTACCTACTGTTTTTTTGACGGACTGTATACCTTCTATTTACATTGCATTAAAAGCATAATAATATTTACAAGAAACTTTGTGGAAACATTGAATAGGTTGAATGGGATGAGATAAATGCTGCCTGGGGCCAAGCTTGTCTACTCCTCCATACAATGTGTCAATACTTCAAGCCAAAATTTCCGTATCCTTTTTCTCCACAAGTCAACTTGCTGATTGTAATGTGCAATCGCTTTGTTGATTTCACCAATTGCATACGATACAAAGAACTTCTTAATTATAATAAATATGAAATGAATCTCTGATTGCAGGGAACATGATGGAACTGTGAATTGTTAAATTGAGAACTTTTCTATTTAAGTTAATTTTATGGATTGTTAATTAGGTTAGATAAAATTTCCCTTTGTTTAGTAGTTGGCTGCTTGCAGACTTGGGGATGTCCACTTTGACCACTAACTCCTAGTTTTTGTTGTTGCTATTAGTTAGGACGTAGGACTAATGATTCAGTTCTGCTAGCGAGTCCGCAGGGAGAGGGAGTCCTTAGTTGAATTTAGATGTTAGTTAGGTGTGGGATTAGCCATGATCCTTAGGTATAGGAATGCCTTCCCCTTCTTTTGTATTTAAGCTGCATTGCTTTTATGAATGAAGGTAAGATGAAAATTAAAAGAAAAGTTATGGTGGTTCTCGCCAAGAAAGGAGAACAATGGGGGTCCGTTCTTGCCATTAAAGATAATATTTCCACTCGGAGTTCTGATCCTGTCGGAGCACTTGATCATTGGCTTATGAAGACTTCTACTGAATTTCACATCTGAATAAGGAACATGACATAGGACATGCCAGTTCTTAAATAGTTGCTTTCTATTACGTAATCAATCTTGTTATATACCTGCATCTGGTCCTTCCTCTCATAAATGAGTTAGTTATGATTTGAATGGTCAGTGATGGATGGATGTTTGTGGATAGGACATCCTTTACTTGCTGAAATGTTTAGATATCACATAAAAATGATTCCTATGGGGAGCTACCCGCGCATTATGGATAGCAACAACAATTCCTATGACCTGTAAGTACTGAATGCCTGAGATTTAGTACGCACCTTTCTTGTTAGTCTTTTTCTCTTGTACTGAACTGTCTTCTTAGGTTTGGACCGGTGAACTTATTTTGGAGCACTCGCTATGATAAAGCGATGATACTGTACCTGACATGCCTCAAGGACTTTGCTGATTTTGCATATTTGAAGGACCAAGAGAACAACATCCCACCTGAGAGTAGGTTCAAGCTTCCATACAAGTAAGTCATTCTCTCACTTTTTCCTGCCGTAATTTAATTCACTATAGAAGCCACTTTCCAATCTCTGGTAACTATTCATGTACTTTGCTGTCAGGATTGAGAATGACAAAGTGGAAGGCCATTCCATCGCCCAGAGCTTCAATAAGCCAGAGAACTGGACAAAAGCATGCAAGTACACGGTTTGCAATTTGAAATGGGCTCTCTACTGGTTCATTGGAAACACTAATTTCCAACCTATGACTACACTAATGGCCTCTCCGCGTGTAAATGTACCGGGGGCAGGGTCTTTGTATGCAAAGCAGCAGCAGCGTGGTGGTACAGGCTCGAAACGTGATTCTCGCAGAACATGAAAACCAGACTTACTAATGAGATACTGGTACGGGGAACCCGTGAAAGGGTTTGTAGATAGAAAGTATGACTGTTAGGTTACTCCAATCCTATTTTAGCTTTGTTATCCCGATTCCTCCCGTAGCAACTACTACTTACTGTTGGAGTTATTCCATTTACCCAGTGGAAAGCACATATCTCCTTTTGTGTGGTATATGCATAGTCAATTGTTCGTGCATCCTGTTTGATTCGAAGCAGATATCGTGTACATATGTTATTCCTCAATACATTTCTTGAGGTTCGAGGCGTATGCAGAGTAGTGTGGGTGTTTTCTCCAATTCCAAGCACAGTGTTCTTCTATGTTTGAGAGTGTTTAATCGGTTAGCCCCTCGTGATATGGTTGCTAGTTGAGGTAGAGATTTATAGAGCTGGATTCATCAATTCTGCTCCTGCTCATTTTCCAGGATCCCAGGGGTTTTGATCTCTGAAATCCCCTGCCCGGAGATAATTGCTAAATAAGGTACTTATTATACACCGCTTGAGGTCTGAGGTGAATGCAGTTTGAATATTAAAACAGAAGCAGTTCAGAGTTGTATAATAAGTGTCCACGTTCGAGTTCTGAACATATCTGGAAATTTGCTGCTGTGGTTAGCATGCCGGCCATCCACCCGTCTTCTCCATCGCTATGAGCGGACAGATTTTGCTAGAAAGGTACTTCTGATAGTCTGTAGCTTCCTGGTAACGTCAGCCATTTTCATCCGTTCGTTCGGCGCTTCTGCTGTGCACTTCACTCCCAGTTCAAGCAAGGAGATCAAGCAGTCTTCCACCTTCTTGTCAATTCCGTCATTTTTTCCAGATATCAGCATTGAAGGATCAATCGAGGTTGGAAGTATGGATGGCAATGCGGCCTTGACAAAGTTGCGTATATTCATACCATCCTTGAACATTTCATCTGTTGGTCTTTTTCCTGATAGAATTTCCAGCACAAGGATTCCGTAGCTGTACACGTCCCCTTCCTTGGATGCCCCGGAGCCCGTCCCATATTCTGCAAACCAGGTTAGGGTTTTCTGTCAGTGTGCTGAATTAATGTTTTCAATGGCGTGAAAAGGGTTTCTTTTTGAAGGCAAATCGTGGGGATTCATGTTTTTTCCCCTTACCTGGTGCTGCATAGCCAACCATCCCGTTTAGCCCAATTGTGCTTGCTGTATTTGTATCAGATGGTGAGAGGATTCTCGCTAGACCGAAATCACTCACATGAGCTACCATGTCATGGTCTAGGAGCACGTTGCTTGGCTTCAAATTGCAATGAACGATTGATGTTCCACTAAGATCATGAAGATAGTGCAATGCAGATGCCACATCTATTGCAATATTGAGTCTTAGGGGAAGACTGAGATGGTGTGATGTGTTGATGCCATCATTACCGCAATGCAGCCATTTATCGAGGCTCCCATTCTCCACAAATTCATAAACTAGAGCTCCGAAAGCATTACCTTTGTTGTCTGTGCTAGAGCAGCAAGATAGAATCTTCACGAGATTTCGATGCCGGATATTCCTCATTATCTTGCATTCCACCACTAATCTCTTATACGCTTTCTTTTCTTGCAAGTTGAATACTTTAATAGCTACTGGTGCTTCCATTTGCTCCAGGTTACCTTTGTACACTGTGCCAATACCACCAGACCCGATAACAGTTTCATGACTGTATCCATTGGTCGCATCATGGATGTCTCTGTAAGAAAGCTTCACAAAGTCGTCCACCAGTCGATCTTCTCCTTGATGGATATGCTTGTTTGGTCTTCTCATCTTGCAATATAGTACAAGGCCTATCATTACCACTAAAAGTGCAGATAGAGATGTGCTAACAATGATGGCTATTAGCTTCAACTTTTGAGGCCTTCTATTCTTGGTGGTCTTATTTGGGCATTTAGGCAAAAGGAACTCTGGAGCACCACCACAGAGCATGGGATTGCCTGTCAATGATACAATGCTTGCATTGGCAATTATCCCCTCCGATGGCACTTCACCTCTCAGATTATTGAAAGAAAGATTCAAAGACTGTAGGCGGATTTGTAGTAGATCTTCTGGGATTTCTCCATCTAATTTGTTTCGTGAAAGATCCAATTCCTGAAGCCCTTTCAGAGACGATAAAGCTGGAGGAATAACCGAGTCGAAAGAATTCCCCTGCATATAAAGGTATTCCAGACTTGAGCAACTGGCAATGGTGCTAGGAATTTCCCCTTTCAATTGATTGTTAGAGATATCTAACATATTCACATTTTCCAACTGCCCAATTTCTGCAGGCAGGTTGCCTGTGAGAAGGTTGTTTGACAGGTTCAACAATATGGACAACGAAGAAAGGCTCATCAACTCTGGAGGTATAGCTCTCGTGATTCTGTTTTCTGAAACATCCAAGGCAGTCAATCGAAGGCAGTTCCCAATGCTGGGTGGAATGTTGCCTTGGAGTTTGTTCTGTCCTATATACAGTTCAGACAACTTACTGAGATTGCCTATAGAGGATGGAATCTGACCTGAAAGTTGATTTCCATTCAATGTTAGTCTCTGCAGATTAGAAAGCTGGCCAATATAAGGAGGGATGGTGCCTGTCAAGTAGTTATAGGAAATCTCCAGATCCGTCAGGTTGAAGAGATTGACCAACCCTGCAGGGATAACTCCAGTGACTTGATTGAAGCCAATAAACAGTTTGGTGAGTGTGGTTGACAGATTCCCCAGAAATTCTGGTAACGGGCCGCCAAAATTGTTGATGCTAATACCCACCCCGTCCAGCTGACTGCAATTGCTCAATGACTCCAGAAATGCAAAGTCGCCCGTCGAATTGCTTCCAAGATTATTGTCAGCCATGTATAGGGAAGTAAGATTCCCAAGTTTCCCGAGACAAGTAGGAACCTTTCCTACAAAGTCATTTCGGTTCATATTCAGTATCTGTAGCTGAGAGACATTGCAGATTGAATCAGGGATGGTTGCGAAGAATTCATTTCTGGAAATGGCGAAATTTACGAGATTGGGCATGGTGAGGTCCATGTCCACCGGCAATCGACCACGCAAGTTGTTCCAAGGAATTGCAATGGTCCTGATGGATGAGATATTGAAGAAGGATGGAGGGAGTGAACCAAAGAGCTGGTTGCTCCCAAGGGTAATTGATCTTAACCTTGGTAGCAGGCCTATGCTTTCTGGAATGCGTCCTGTCAAGTTATTATACGCAGCACCGAAGTTGAGGAGCAACGAGAGGTTCCCCAGGGAAGGCGGGAGCCATCCTGTCAGATTGTTGGTTCCAACTCTGATGAACTCGAGCTTCGATAACGAGCCAATCTCCAGCGGGATGCTTCCCCTAAACTTATTCGCCTCCAACAAGAAGTACTTGAGCTGAGAGCAACGAGTCAGGTTGGTTGGAATCTCGCCTTCAAATGCGTTGTCGGTGAGATTGAGGTGCTCGAGTTGAAGCAAGTTTCCAAGTAGCTGTGGAAGCTCACCGTGGAAACTGTTCTCCATGAGGTTGATGTATCTAAGAGAAGTAAGGTTGGCGACGTGAGGAGGCAGAGTACCGACCAGACTTTGGCCATGGAGGTCAAGGGAAATGACTCGCTGGCTAGGAAGAGGATCACATGCAACACCAAACCAGTTGCAGAAATGGACGGAATCATTCCAAGATTTCAGAGCTCCATCCGGGTCACTGCTCACCTTACTTTTGAACTCCAGCAGGGCAAGTCGATCCGTCTCATTGTTGCCTGAACCATTTGCCTGCAGTTGGAAGTTCAGGAACAGAAATATGATAATCAAGCTGTGGAGTAGGAAGGAAGTGGTAGCAAGCTTGGGAGTTCTCATTTCAGATTATGAGAAGCAGCCTGCTGCAACGACAGAGAGATTAGCTACCACAGGTAACAGATACCCTTTTTCGAGCTTTAGTGCTTTTTCCCCCCCTTTCCTTCTTCCACAGGTAACCATTAATGGGAATGATGCTTTTTGTCAAGTCTTGATTGTTGTAACATTGGGTTGATTTTTTCTCTGCGTGCATTGAAGAGAGCAGTAAACTTCTTCTCAGGGGCCCGGGCCACTCTTCTTCCTGTCTCCACTGGTCCTGTGTATATATCTTATCCCTCAACACATTTCTTTTTCAAACCTTTTCGACTTCTAACGAGAAATGGATGAAAATCTTAGCAGAGAGTTTTTTTTTTTAATACAAAGAATCACTCCCATTGCTGACTTTGACGTTTTGGATACTTATGGTCAAATTTGGCAAAATACATTCGTAGAATCAAAATTTGGAGTCATTTCGTCACAACACGGTTAGTGATGTTGAGTAGATTAACGATTTATGTTGATGTGAAGATTTTTTGTCTTAACTCTGCCACATGTCAACCGCATCATATTTGTCAACACATTTGTATAGCTCATTCAACCTAGTTAGTTATAAATAGTTTTTTCAGAAAATGAGAATGGTTCATTGTGAGGTATTGTGTTCGAATTTTTGTGATGCTATTGTGCTTATGCACATGATATTCATATTTGGTGCAAACTTAAAACCCATATAAGTTGAACTGGCCTTCCAACTGGGTTGCCCATAGAGTGGCACGTAAAGCCTTGTTGCTGTCTCGGTTAGAGTTAGCTTCTTTTGGCTTTGTAGGTTGGTTTGTTAAAGGGTGGGGAGGGAGTGTGGGTAGTTTTTGTTCTAACTATCTTTCTGATCTTACTCGGACAAAAAAAAAACCTATATAAGTTGACTATCTTTTGAGGGGGCATGTAGTAAATAGTTTAAGATCCAGTTTTTCAAATCTCCAAAGTCCAAACCAGTTTTTCAAATCTCCAAACCACTTGAATTATTGATATTAAACGTTTTTATAAAGAATGTCATTTGAAAGTGAACTGCTAACTATATCATAAATTAATATTTAATATAAGATTCTATATTGAATCTCATCGAACATGCCGGTTATTGATACTAAATGTTTATTGACATAAAAAAAACATCATTCTAAATGTTCCCCTATGTCTTCATTATATTGATTTCTCCCTAAATAAGCAAAGCGGAAGGTGTAAAGGCCTCTTTTTTTTTTTCTCCACACACCATACCATTTTGTCAACAGTCGGTTGGCGAGGAATGGGTATTTGTCTGATATTTCTGCTATTAGTGGGGTTGAAAAAATACTTGAAGAAACTTCCATACCATACCATTTTAGAGGGATAGTAAAACGAGAACTAGAGAATTAGGATGTTAAACGAGGTTTCATAGTCGCTTTCCCAATGGAGCTAGATTAAAGCTCTACAAATATACGCAATCTCATACAACCTTTTTTTTTGGGTTCATAGATCGTTACAGATCTTTCAATACGTTCTTCGCTCCATTTGTTTCTACCCACCGAAGATTGGAAATATTGCTCTGAATTTCTTTTACCCGTTTACTTGTGAGTTGGCGAGTTATTATCTATCGTTAGCCTATGTGGTTGATTCAGTCGGGAGCCCGAGAGGCAATGATTTTTCGTCTACCATCGAACATGAGTATTCGAACTACATAATACATATTTTATCAATCAGACCATAATCATATCCAAATCTCTCGGCACTTCTATTGTCATTTGAGAAAAATTCATCAAGTACGTCTCAACTCTCGTGGAATAGGTTGACGTTACACCTTCGGCAATTGCAAGGAATGCAAAGCAAGGAGCTAGATGGCATATAGAACCGGCCAAAAACATTGATGGACGAAAATCCTGAGGAATCTTGCCGTCTTTTTCCACTTCCGGCCATAACATACGACCATGAAATCTTAGCCCATATCGCCGCCGGCTGCTTTCAATAGTGAGGTTGACCCTTGCATCCTAACATAACAATATATAAGTCCCTAAGCTGAACTCCTCAGCCTCTCACTGTCTCACTTCCATACCATAATATTGTCAATTCATCATTTCCCCCATTCAGCCGTCATTCTCAATTTCCCAGTATTCCCAACTTTTGTGCCGTCGCCTACCTAATACAATGGCTCTATTCCCTTTTGCCGGCTTCCAAACTTATATTTAACAAAGAGTGACGAGGTGCGTTTCGGCAGTTGAATATTTGCCGACCTCGGTGAGAATGAAATGAAGCTAGAAAATTAATTTCTGTGCTGCTTCGTCGCAGCAGGCTGCTTCTCAGTTCTCATGATCTGAAATGAGAATTTCCAAGCTTCCCACCACTCCCTTCCCACTTCACAGCTTCATGATCATGTTCCTGTTCCTGAACTTCCCGCTGCAAGCAAATGGTTCAGGAAACAACAATGAGACGGATCGACTTGCGTTGCTGGAGTTCAAAAGTAGGATCAGCAGTGATCGAGATGGAGCTCTGAAATCTTGGAATGATTCAGTCCATTTCTGCAACTGGTTTGGTGTAGCATGTGATCCTCTAGCTAGCCAGAGAGTCGTGTCCCTTGATCTCCATAGCCTAAAACTGGCGGGTACTCTGTCTCCACACGTTGCCAACCTCACTTCTCTTAGATTCATCAACCTCATGGACAACAGTTTCCACGGTGAGGTTCCACAACGACTTGGAAACTTGCTTCAACTCGAGCACCTCAATCTCAGCGGCAACTCATTTGAAGGCGAGATTCCAACCAACCTGACTCGTTGCTCCCGGCTGAAGTACTTGTTGATGGAAGCGAATAACTTTAGGGGGAGCATCCCAATGGAGATTGGCTCGTTATCGAAGCTCGAGTTCATCAGAGTTGGAACCAACAATCTAACAGGATGGCTCCCGCCTTCCCTGGGGAACCTCTCGTTGCTCCTTAACTTCGGTGCTGCATATAATAATTTGACAGGAAGCATTCCAGAAAGCACAGGCATGCTATCAAGGTTAACTTCAATTACTCTTGGAAGCAATCAGCTCTCTGGTTCAGTCCCTCTATCCTTCTTCAATATCTCATCCATCAAAACCATTGCAATCCCTTGGAACCACTTGCGTGGTCGATTGCCAGTGGACATGGACCTCACCATGCCCAATCTCGTAAATTTCGCCATTTCCAAAAATGAATTCTTCGCAACTATCCCTGATTCAATCTGCAATGTCTCTCGGCTACAGATGGTGAATATGAACCGAAATGACTTTGTAGGGAAGGTTCCTACTTGTCTTGGGAAACTCAGAGGCCTTACTTCGCTAGACATGGCTGAAAATCGTCTTGGAAGCAATTCAACAGACGACTTTGCATTTCTGGAGTCATTGAGCAATTGCAGTCAGCTGCGGCGGGTGGGTATTAGCATCAACAATTTTGGTGGCCCGTTACCAGAATTTCTAGGGAACCTGTCAACCACGCTCACCGCACTATATATTGGGGCCAATCAAGTCACTGGAGTTATCCCTGCAGGGTTGGTGAATCTCTTCAACTTGACGGATCTGGAGCTTTCTGGTAACTACATGACAGGCACCATCCCTCCTTATTTTGGGCAGTTTTCTAATCTACAGAGACTATCATTGAATGGAAATCAACTTTCAGGTCAGATTCCATCCTCTATAGGCAATCTCAGTCGGTTATCTGAACTGTATATATCGCAGAACCAACTCCAAGGCAACATTCCACCCAGTATTGGGAACTGTCTTCAACTGAGTACCTTGGATATTTCAGGAAACAGAATTATGGGAGCTGTACCTCCACAATTATTGAGCCTATCTTCATTGTCCATATTGTTGAACCTGTCAAACAACTTGCTCACAGGCAACCTGCCTGTAGAAATTGGGAATTTGGAAAATTTGAATAAGTTGGATATATCTAATAATAATTTGAAAGGGGAAATTCCTAGCACCATTGGCAGTTGCTCAAGTCTGGAATACCTTTATATGCAGGGGAATTCTTTTGAAGCAGTTATTCCTTCAGCTTTATCGTCTCTGAAAGGGCTTCAGGAATTGGATCTTTCACGAAACAACTTAGACGGAGAAATCCCAAAAGATCTGCTAGAAATCCGATTACAGTCTTTGAATCTTTCTTTCAACAATCTGAGAGGTGAAGTGCCATCAAAGGGGATCATTCCCAATGCAAGCTCTGTATCATTGGCAGGCAATCCCATGCTCTGTGGTGGTGTTCCCGAGTTTCGTTTGCCTAAATGTCCAAATAAAACCACAAAGAACAGGAGACCTCCACAGTTGAAGCTAATAGTCATCACTGTTAGTACATCTCTATCTGCACTTCTAGTGGTAATGATAGGACTTCTACTAAATTGCAAGATGAGAAGATCAAACAAGCACATCCATCGAGGAGAAGATCCACCTGTGGACGAGTTTGTGAAGATCTCCTACACAGACATCCATGACGCAACCAATGGATACAGCCATGAAACTTTAATCGGGTCTGGTGGTATTGGCACAGTTTACAAAGGAAAACTGGAGCAAATGAAAGCACCAGTAGCTATTAAAGTGTTCAACCTGCAAAAAAAGAAAGTGTATAAGAGATTAGCGGTGGAATGCAAGATAATGCGAAATGTCCGGCATCGAAACCTCGTGAAGATCCTATCTTACTGCTCTAGCACAGACAACCAAGGAAATGCATTTGGAGCTCTAGTTTATGAGTTTGTCGACAATGGAAGCCTCGATAAGTGGCTGCATTGCTGTAATGATAACATCAAGACACCACACCATCTCAGTCTTCTCCAAAGACTCAATATAGCAATAGATGTGGCATCTGCAATGCACTATCTTCATGATCTTAGCGGAACGTCAATCGTTCATTGCAGTTTGAAGCCGAGCAACGTGCTCCTAGACCATGACATGGTAGCTCATGTGAGTGATTTTGGTCTAGCGAGAATCCTCTCACCATCTCAAACAAACACAACAAGCACAATTGGGCTAAATGGGATGGTAGGCTATGCGGCACCAGGTAAGGAAAAAACTTGAGTTTCAACAAATTTTCCTCTCTAACGAAACCCTACCACGCGGTGCCATTCAAAACCCATTGATTCAGCACAAGACTGACAGAAATACCCTAACCTGGTTTGCAGAATACGGGACGGGCTCCGCCGCATCAAAGGAAGGGGACGCGTACAGCTATGGAATCCTGCTGCTGGAAACCCTATCAGGGAAAAGACCAACAGATGAAGTGTTCAAGGATGGTGTGAATATACGAGACGCTGTCAAGGCCGCATTGCCATCCAAACTTCCGATGTTAATAGATCCATCAATGCTGATACCTGGAAACACTGACGGAACTTATAAGAAGGTGGAAGAGTGTTTGATTTCCTTGCTTGAACTGGGAGTGAAGTGCTCAGCTGAACCGCCGAACGAACGGCTGAAAATGGCAGAAGTTACCAGAAAGCTACACACTATCAGAAGTACCTTTCTAGCAAACTCTGCATGCCCAGAGAAGGCGGGTGGACGCCTCAACCTTGTGAACCCAGTTTAGTCCGTTGGCCTGGCAGAGCAAGTGGGTTAAACATTAATGGTCTGATCTCTTATTTCTTTAGTCCAGATATATGAAAAATTCACTATATTGTTTATCCATTTACAGATTATATCAAATTAGTATGGTATAATTAGTACTTGGCGCTACAGAAACATTAACCAAACCATATTTTTAGGGCTACGAAATATCTAACATATAGGTAATAATATAAAATATTACATCAAAATCACAGTTCGTAAAATTGAAATACACTCATATAACATCAGTACTCAAATGTTCAACTTAGAATTTCAAATATAGGATTAAGCGAGGAGAAAAACAGGAAAAAGGGCGTGTTTCACAAATCAAAGGGAAAAACAACACTGTATAACCTCTGAAACCTTGCTGCGAGTTGATCCGCGGGTGTGCGACACCCATTTTTCTCATCGAGCAGGGTCAAAATGGGCCAACCCATGGATCAACACACAAGTTGTCAACCTTGGTCATGTTGAATAAAATAGGATACAAATAACCTTTTCATTTTTTTATAATTTGAGTGTTGTAATGGATTAGCTCAAAATTTCACATGTAATTTTACATGATTTTGAGAGTTGAGAAGAGCTGTAACCTCGCAAAAAATTTAATTGGTTCTTGCATTCAGTCATAGCAATTCCTTCTTATTTTATTTAATCAACTACGACATATCACGTAACACTAAACCATCTCAGATAGGCAGGTAAAGATTCCACACCAAGCACAGCCAAATGAAACATTCCATACCCATAATTATCAACTATGGTTTCCTCGTTCAGCTGTCCTTCTCATTTCTCATCAGTCATCATTGCCGGCCACCCAACATTGTAACAAAGAGTGATGAACGAGCGTGGTTTGGAAGTGGAATATCTTTGCCGCCCGCGCTGGGCTTCAAATATGATTTTCACTTCCACGTAAATTTTGAAAGCACCAAAGCTCGAAAAGATTGTGTTACCTGTGGTAGCTAATCTCTGCCTCGTCGCAGTAGGCTGGCTGGTTCTCATAATCTCAAATGAGAATTTCCAAGCTTCCTACCACTCCCTTCCTACTTAGCAGCTTCATAGTCATGTTCCTGCTCCTGAACTCCACACTGCAAGCAAATGGTTCAGGCAACAATGAGACGGATCGACTTGCACTGCTGGCATTCAAAAGAAAGATCAGCAGTGATCCAGATGGAGCCCTGAAATCATGGAATGATTCCGACCATTTCTGCAACTGGTTTGGTGTTGCATGTGATCCGCTTATTAGCCAGCGAGTAATGTCCCTTGATCTACATGGCCAAAATCTGGTGGGTACGCTGTCTCCACACGTCACAAATCTCACTTCTCTTAGATACATCAACCTCATGGCCAACAGTTTTCATGGTGAGATTCCACAACTAATTGGAAACTTGCTTCAACTCCAGCACCTCAATCTCAGCGGCAACTCGTTTGAAGGCGAGATTCCAACCAACCTGACTCGTTGCTCCCGGCTGAAGTACTTGTTGATGGAAGGGAATAACTTTAGGGGGAGCATCCTGATGGAGATTGGTTCATTATCAAAGCTTGAGTTTATCAGAGTTGGAACCAACAATCTAACAGGATGGCTCCCGCCTTCCTTGGGGAACCTCTCGTTGCTCCTTAACTTCGGTGCTGCATATAATAACTTGACAGGAAGCATTCCAGAAAGCATAGGCATGCTATCAAGGTTAACTTCAATTACTCTTGGAAGCAATCAGCTATCTGGTTCAGTCCCTCTATCATTCTTTAATATCTCATCCATCAAAAACATTGCAATTCCTTGGAACCACTTGCGTGGTCGATTGCCAGTGGACATGGACCTCACCATGCCCAATCTCGTAAATTTCGCAATTTCCAAAAATGAATTCTTCGCAACTATCCCTGATTCAATCTGTAATGTCTCTCGGCTACAGAAGGTGAACATGAACCGAAATGACTTTGTAGGGAAGGTTCCTACTTGTCTTGGGAAACTTAGAGGTCTTACTTCGCTAGACATTGCTGAAAATAGTCTTGGAAGCAATTCAACGGGTGACTTTGCATTTCTGGAGTCATTGAGCAATTGCAGTCAGCTGCGGCGGGTGGGTATTAGCAGCAACAAGTTTGGTGGCCCGTTACCAGGATTTCTGGGGAACCTGTCAACCACGCTCACCGGTCTGTATGTTGGGGCCAATCAAGTAACTGGAGTTATCCCTGCAGAGTTGGTGAATCTCTTCAACTTGACGGATCTGGAGCTTTCCAGTAACTACATGACAGGCACCATCCCTCCTTATATTGGTCAGTTTTCTAATCTGCACAGACTATCATTAAGTGGAAATCAACTTTCAGGTCAGATTCCATCCTCTATAGGCAATCTCAGTCGGTTGTCTGAACTGTATATATCACAGAACAAACTCCAAGGCAACATTCCACCCAGTATTGGGAACTGTCTTCGATTGAATACCTTGGATATTTCAGAAAA
This sequence comes from Linum tenue, assembly GCA_946122785.1. NCBI lineage: Eukaryota > Viridiplantae > Streptophyta > Magnoliopsida > Malpighiales > Linaceae > Linum > Linum tenue. The sequence continues at coordinate 5,087,858 of CAMGYJ010000005.1, read as the reverse complement.
CAGAATCATGGGAGCTATACCTCCAGAGTTAATGAGCCTATCTTCATTGTCCATATTGTTGAACATGTCAAACAACTTGCTAACAAGCAACGTGCCTGTAGAAATTGGAAAATTGGAAAATGTGAATAAGTTGGATATCTCTAACAATCATTTGAGAGGGAACATTCCTAGCACCATTGCGAGTTGCTCAAGTCTAGAATACCTTTATATGCAGGGGAATTCGTTCGACTCGGTTATTCCTCCAGCTTTATCTTTTCTGAAAGCGCTTCAGGAATTGGATCTTTCACGGAACAACTTAGAGGGAGAAATCCCAGAAGATCTATTGCAAATCCGCCTACAGTCTTTGAATCTTTCTTTCAACAATCTGAGAGGTGAAGTGCCATCAATGGGGATCATTCCCAATGCAAGCTCTGTATCATTGGCGGGCAATCCCATGCTTTGTGGTGGTGCTCCAGAGTTCAATTTGCCTAAATGCCCTAATAAGACCACCAAGAATAGAAGGCTGCAAAAGTTGAAGCTAATAGTCACCATTGCTAGTACATCTCTATCTGCACTTTTGGCGGTAACAGTAGGCCTTGTACTAAATTGCAAGATGAGAAGATCAAACAAGCATATCCATCAAGGAGAAGATCCATTGGTGGACGACTTTGTGAAGATTTCATACACAGACATCCATAATGCAACCAATGGATACAGCCATGAAACTTTGATCGGGTCTGGTGGTATTGGCACGGTATACAAAGGTAAACTGGAGCAAATGAAAGCGCCGATAGCTATTAAAGTAATCAACCTGCAGCAAAAGGAAGCATATAAGAGATTAGTGGTGGAATGCAAGATAATGCGATATGTCCGGCATCGAAACCTCGTGAAGATCCTATCGTACTGTTCTAGCACAGACGATCAAGGAAACGCATTTGGAGCTCTAGTTTATGAGTTTGTGGACAATGGGAGCCTCGATAAGTGGCTGCATTGCAGTAATGATAACATCAAGACACCACACCATCTCAGTCTTCTCCAAAGACTCAATATAGCAATAGATGTGGCATCTGCAATGCACTATCTTCATGATCTTAGCGGAACGTCAATCGTTCATTGCAGTTTGAAGCCGAGCAACGTGCTCCTAGACCATGACATGGTAGCTCATGTGAGTGATTTTGCTCTAGCGAGAATCCTCTCACCATCTCAAACAAACACAACAAGCACAATTGGGCTAAACGGGATGGTAGGCTATGCGGCACCAGGTAAGGAAAAAACTTGATTCTACACAAATTTGCATCTAAGAAAAAACCTACCACGCAGCGCCATCCAAAACTGACAAGACTGACAGAAATCCCTAACCTGGTTTGCAGAATACGGGACGGCCTCAGCCGCATCGAAGGCAGGGGATGTGTACAGCTATGGAATCCTGCTGCTGGAAATCCTATCAGGGAAAAGACCAACAGACGAAATGTTCAAGGAGGGTATGAATATACGCGACTCTGTCAAGGCCGCTTGGCCATCCAACCTTATAATGTTGATAGATCCATCAATGCTGATACCTGGAAACACTGAGGGAATTGACAAGAAGGTGGAAGAGTGTTTGATTTCCTTGCTTGAACTGGGAGTGAAGTGCTCAGCTGAATCGCCGAGCGAAAGGATGAAAATGGCGGAAGTTACCAGGAAGCTCCACACTATCAGAGGTACCTTTCTAGCAAACTTTGAATGCCCAGAGAAGGCGGGTGGACGGCTGGGCGTCGAAGCATGTTAACCAGCGCAGGGAATTGTTTGTAGAACTCGAATGCGGACACCGATGATAATCTGAACGGTTTCTGTTTACTGTGGTCGATAGGCAGATGTAGAGTGATGTTTTTTCTTTGCCTTTATTATGTTTCTCCGGGTAAATAGTGGGATTATGTAAAGTTTGCGGAAGAAATAGGGGTGTACAATTATTTGGTTAAGGATGGAATCATATCGAACTAAATTGATATTGATATCGTATATTATAATATATATTTTTTTTATTTCTATGAATTTGATAAATGTATAAGAAAAATGCATCAAACTAAGATGGCTCATGTGGGAAACTCTAGCCTTTTTTCCTCCTTTTGTGTAAGGAAGTGGTTAAGTAACATACATTAACCTCTCCCAATAACTCGAGTTATTGGGACCAATTTGTTATGACATTATATTAGAGTTGGTTTGCCTTTAAGGTCATGTGTTCAAGTCCTCATGACCTCCAATATTAACTGCCATAATTGGGAGAGTTATACCACTTAAGTTAGAATAGAGCATTATTGTCCTAAAATAGTGCATTCGTCCATTTTCCGTCCTTTGACTAACAAACCTATTAAAAAATATTTGTTTGTAATTTTTAGGGTAATGTCTATTTTTTATCCAAACCTTTTTCGGATTCTTTTTTATTAGGCAAACCTATCGAAATACTAAGAATTATCCAAATGTTAACTTAGTTAGCAATTTTGTTAGTAATATTGACAATAATATTGACTTGGCAACATGATACTGACTTGGAAGAGACACATGAAGATTAACCTTCCAACATTTTGGTATTTTCACTAAGAAAAAGTTATAAAATTATTAACTATAACGTAAAAATGGCTAATATTTTGATAGATTACGAAAGATTTAGTTAATCAATAACATTTTAATAAGTTTGAATAATATAAAAGAATCTGAAAAAAATTTGAATAAAAAATAAACATTACCATAATTTTTATCTCTCTCGGTTCAAGATTCCACGCCAAGTGTCGTAAATGGAATATTTCAAACACATAAAATTATCATCTCATAGGTTCCTCGTTCTGCTGTCCTTATTTCTCATCATTGCCAATTTCTCATCATCCGCTTCTTTGCCGGCCACCCAACATTGTAAGTTTGTAACAAAGAGTGATGAGCGAGCCTGTTTTGGAAGTGGAATATTGTTGCCGCCCGCTCTGGGAATAAGGCTACAAATATTATTTTCATTCACACATTAATTCTGAAAGCAGCAAAGCCTCGAAAAGATTATGTGTTACCTGTGGTAGCTGGTTCTCATAATCTCAAATGAGAATTTGGAAGCTTCCTACCATTCCCTTGTTACTTGACGGCTTCATAGTCGTGTTCCTGCTCCTGAACTCCTCACTGCAAACAAATGGTTCAGGCAACAACAATGAGACAGACCGACTTGCTCTGCTGGAGTTCAAAAATAGGATCAGCAGTGATCCAGATGGAGCTCTGAAATCTTGGAACGATTCCGACCATTTCTGCAATTGGTTTGGTGTTGCGTGTGATCTGCTTCCTAGCCAGCGAGTCACGTCGCTTGATCTCCATGGCCAAAATCTGGTGGGTACTCTGTCTCCGCACGTCGCCAACCTTACTTCTCTTAGATACATCAACCTCACGGAGAACAGTTTTCGTGGTGAGATTCCACAAACACTTGGAAACTTGCTTCAACTCCAGTGCCTCGACCTCAGATTCAACTCATTTGAAGGCGAGATTCCAACCAACCTGACTCGTTGCAGCCAGCTGAAGTACTTGTTGTTGGAAGCGAATAACTTATGGGGGAGCATCCCGGCAGAGATTGGTTCGTTATCAAAGCTTGAGTTCCTCAGAGTTGGAAACAACAACCTAACAGGATGGCTCCCGCCTTCCTTGGGGAACCTCTCGTTGCTCGTCAACTTTGGTGCTACATATAACAACTTGACCGGAACCATTCCAGAAAGCTTCGGCCTGCTATCAAGGTTAGCTTCAATTAATCTTGGATGCAATCAGCTCTTTGGTTCAGTCCCCCTGTCCTTGTTTAATATTTCATCAATCAAAAGCTTTGCAATTGCGTGGAACCATTTGCGTGGTCGCTTGCCGGAGAGCATGGACCACACCATGCCCAACCTGCAACAATTCGCTATTTCCAGAAATGAATTCTTCGCAACCATCCCTGACTCAATCTGCAATGTCTCTCGGCTAAAACTGGTGAATATGAACCGAAACGACTTTGTAGGGAAGGTTCCTACTTGTCTCGGGAAGCTTACTGGTCTTACTACGCTAGACATGGCTAAAAATAATCTTGGAAGCAATTCAACGGGTGACTTTGCATTTCTAGAGTCATTGAGCAATTGCAGTCAACTGAAGCGAGTGGGTATTAGCAGTAATAATTTTGGCGGCCCATTACCAGAATTTCTGGGGAATCTGTCAACCATGCTCACCGCACTGTATATTGGGGACAATCAAGTCACTGGAGTTATCCCTGCAGGGTTGGTGAATCTCTTCAACCTGGCGGATCTGGAGCTTTCCTATAACTACTTGACAAGCATCATCCCTAATATTGGCCAGATTTCTAATCTGCAGAGACTGTCATTGAATGGTAATCAATTCTTAGGTCAGATTCCATCCTCTATAGGCAATCTCAGTCGGTTGTCTGAACTGCATATATCACAGAACAAACTGCAAGGCAACATTCCACCAAGTATTGGGAATTGTCTTCAATTGAGCACCTTGGATATTTCAGAAAATAGAATCATGGGAGCTATACCTGGAGAGTTAATGAGCCTTTCTTCATTGTCCATATTGTTGAACCTGTCAAACAACTTGCTCACAGGCAACCTGCCTGCAGAAATTGGGAAGTTGAAAAATGTGAATAAGTTAGATATCTCTAATAATCAGTTGAAAGGGGAAATTCCTAGCACCATCGGCAGTTGCTCAAGTCTGGAATACCTTTATATGCAGGGGAATTCTTTCGACGCGGTTATTCCTCCAGCTTTGTCGTCTCTGAAAGGGCTTCAGGAATTGGATCTTTCACGAAACAACTTAGAGGGAGAAATCCCAGAAGGTCTCCTACAAATCCGCCTACAGTCTTTGAATCTTTCTTTCAACAATCTGAGAGGTGAAGTGCCATCTAAGGGGGCTATTGCCCATGCATGCATTGTGTCATTGTCGGGCAATCCCATGCTTTGTGGTGGTACTCCAGAGTTCCATTTGCCTAAATGCCCAAATAAAACCACCAAGAATAGAAGGCCTCCAAAGTTGAAGTTAACAGTCATCACTGTTAGTACATCTCTATCTGCACTTGTACTGGTAATGATAGGCCTTCTACTAAGTGGCAAGACGAGAAGATCTAACAAGCATATCCATCGAGGAGAAGATCTACTGGTGGACGACTTTGTGAAGCTTTCCTACACAGCCATTCATGAGGCAACCAATGGATACAGTCTTGAAACTTTAATCGGGTCTGGTGGTATCAGCACAGTCTACAAAGGAAAACTGGAGCAAATGAGAGCACCAGTAGCCATCAAAGTATTCAACCTGCAACAAAAGAAAGCATATAAGAGATTAGTGGTGGAATGCAAGATAATGCGAAATATCCGGCATCGAAATCTCGTGAAGATTCTATCTTACTGCTCTAGCACAGACAACCGAGGCAACGCATTTGGAGCTCTAGTTTATGAATTTGTGGACAATGGGAGCCTCGACAAATGGCTGCATTGCAGTAATGATGGCACCAAGACGACATATCACCATCTCAGTCTTCTCCAAAGACTCAACATTGCTAGAGATGTGGCAGCCGCATTGTACTATCTTCACGATCTTAGCGGAATGTCAATCGTTCATTGCAGTTTAAAGCCAAGCAACGTGCTCCTAGACCATGACATGGTAGCTCATGTGAGTGATTTGGGTCTAGGGAGAATCCTCTCATCACCATGTCAAACAAACACAGCAAGCACAATTGGACTAAGCGGGATGGTAGGCTATGCGGCACCAGGTAAGGAAAAAACATGATTCCCCACAAATTTGCCTCCAGAAAAGAAACCCTACCACGGCATTCAAACCTCATTATTTCAGCACAGTGACAGAAATTCCCTAACCTGGTTTGCAGAATATGGGACGGGCTCCACGGCATCGAAGGAAGGGGACGTGTACAGCTACGGAATCCTTCTGCTGGAAATCCTATCTGGGAAAAGACCAACGGACGAAATGTTCAAGGATGGTGTGAATATACGCGACTCTTGCAAGGCCGCATTGCCATCCAAACTTTCAATGCTAATAGATTCATCAATGCTGGTATCTGGAAAAACTTACGGAATTGACAAGAAGGTGGAAGAGTGTTTGATTTCCTTGCTTGAACTGGGAGTGAAGTGCTCAGCTGATGCGCCGAAAGAACGGATGAAAATGGCGGAAGTTACCAGAAAGCTCCACACTATCAGAAGTACCTTTCTAGCAACCTCTGTCTGACCAGAAAAGGCGGGTGGACGGCCGGCCACCAAGGCATTCTAACCACCGCAGGGAATTGTTCAGAACTCGAAGGCGGACGGCGATACTACTCTGAAGTCTGAACTGCTCCTGTTAATGTTTGGATAGGCAAGGTGTAAATTGATGTTATGCGTTTCTTTTATTCTTTTTCTTTTCAATATAAAGAGAAAACAATCAAAGGATACCAAAAAAAAAAAAACCTTTACCGTTAATCACGTATGCCAAGATCCATTCGTCCATCATTTGCACAAATAAAAAACAATGCAGGAGGAGAAACTGCCCATGGCGGATTGCAGCCATGGGAAAGTCAAAGTCCTCTCTACTCGGCTTATTCCCAGATTGAGTTGCGACTTGTAAAGCTGAAGTGGCAAACATAAAAAGATAATGGCTGATTGCAGCCCATGGGACTAAGTAAAGCAGGAGACTAAAATCAAAAGTTCAGGAATTTTAGGGAAAGTATTTTAAAGTGAAGAGTTGAATACGAGAGTTTACTACATAAACTATTCCAGTTGGTCTTTATTTCCAGTAATGACTTCCCCATTTTATTACTGACGCAACGGCAGCCAAGAACTGTAGCTGCTGTAAATCTCATGGCTATATAAACCGCATAAGGCTTTGATGTCCTGCCGTCAAACATCAAACAATCCTTCTTCCAAGATCAACAAGGATGTCGTTAAGAACTTGTAAATCACTTACTACGATCTCCAATCTAGTTATGGTTATCAGCCTCTTTCATCTCTCTGCAGTCAGAGACCTGCAGCAAGCATCCAGTGCTGCGGCTTCAACCAACAACCAGACCGACAGGCTCGCGTTGCTCGAGTTCAGGAACGGCATAACCAGCGACCCACAAGGAGTTCTCCGGTACTGGAATGATTCAGTCCATTTCTGCAGCTGGGTGGGCATTTCCTGCGGCAGACATGGTGATGACGGCTCCCAGAGAGTCACATCTCTGATGCTGGAGGAACAGAACCTGGTGGGCACTCTGCCTCCGCACATTGGGAACCTCAGCTTCCTCCAGGCCATCAACCTGGAAAACAACACCTTCCACGGGGAGATTCCTCAGGAAATAGGGAACCTACTTCAGCTTCGAGAAATCAACCTAACGTCCAACTCCTTCATTGGTCAAATTCCTGACAACCTGACTCGCTGTTATGAGCTCCGTATCGTGAGGCTGGGAACGAATCATCTACAAGGGCGGATTCCTCGGGAGATTGGGTCTTTGTCAAAGCTCCGAGTCATGAGGGTAGGAACCAACAACCTAACAGGAGAGATTCCCCATTCGGTGGGGAACCTGACGAAGCTGATTGACTTCGGAGCTGCTTATCTCAACTTGGTGGGCCGCATCCCGGAGAACTTGGGTGGTCTGGACAGCTTGCACTCGATTTCTCTTGGGATGAACCAAATGATTGGTAACATACCTAGATCGTTCTTCAACAGCACCACTCTCAGCATCATTGCCCTCCCTTGGAACCAGTTTGAGGGTCGGCTACCCGATGATATAGGCTTCACTTTACCGAAACTCCAGAAGTTTGCTGTCTCAAAGAACAAATTTGTCGGTTCCATCCCTAAATCATTGTGTAACGCCACAGAGCTGCAGCTAGTGGACATGAACAGAAATGGTTTCGTGGGTCAAATTCCCGATTGTGTAGGGAATCTGCCAGATCTATACTGGCTATCAACTGGGAATAATCATCTTGGCAGTTATTCCTCTGACGACTTTGAGTTCTTGAGAGGGTTGCAAAACTGTAGCCAGCTTCAACGTTTTGTCATTACTACTAACAACTTTGGAGGTACTTTACCTAGCACCATAGCTAACCTCTCAGCCCAGCTTGCCATACTTGACGTTTCCATTAATCAACTAGTAGGATTTGTTCCTGCTGGACTTCAGAAGTTGGTCAACTTGAATTACATAGATCTGTCATATAACCTCTTTGGAGGTTCCATTCCCTCGTACTTCAGCAGGTTTCCGAGTTTGCAAAGCTTGCACTTAGAAGGAAATCAGTTATCAGGTCCAATTCTTCCCTCCATTGGCAACCTTACTCAGTTGACTGAACTCAACATCTCGAATAACAGATTCGAAGGCACTATTCCTTTGGGACTTGGTTCATTGCTCCAGTTGATTTCCTTGGACATTTCAGGAAATACTCTCACTGGATCTATACCTGGCAAGATTTTCAGTCTTCCGTCCTTGACAAAATTACTGAACCTGTCACACAACTTATTCACAGGGAACCTGACTCCAGAAATAGGGATGCTGGAGAATCTCAATGCTTTGGATATTTCTCATAATTTCCTGACAGGCAAAATTCCAAATGCGATTGGTGATTGCAAGAGCTTAGAGTATCTCTATTTGCAGAGGAACTCGTTAGCCGGTGCCATCCCTCCATCTTTAGCTTTCTTGAAAGGCCTTCAGCAGGCCGATCTTTCACTCAACAACTTCCAAGGAGAAATCCCGTCGGCTCTTCAAACTAGTAACCTCTTGCAGTATCTGAATCTCTCTTTCAATCACCTTGATGGCCAGGTGCCAACAGAAGGAATTTTTTCAAACCCAAGTAGCATATCATTAATGGGGAACAATATGCTTTGCGGTGGTGTGCTCGATCTCCATCTTCCCAAGTGCAAAGCTAAACCTTCCACAAAGGCTATCAATCGCCGTACAGTTTTGTCGGTAGTTCTTGTTTTTGTAGGTCTATCCCTTCTGTCTCTATTAACTTTTCGAATTATCACAAACTTAACAAGATCAAAGAAGAAGACACTTGTTGAAGGTCCAAGACTACCCAATTTTGTAAGGGTCTCTTACAGAGACCTTCACAGAGCAACTGGTGGATTCTCTTCAGAGTTTTTGATTGGGTCTGGCAGCTTCGGCCTTGTCTACAAAGGGAAATTGGATGGAATCGACCCACCAGTAGCTGTGAAAGTGCTGAAGCTGGAAAACAGGAAGGCTTACAAGAGCTTGGCGGCAGAATTGAATGCATTGAGAAGCATCAGGCACCGGAACCTCGTCGGGGTTATGTCATACTGTTCCAGTACTGACCACAATGGCGATGAATTCAGAGCTCTAGTTTTCGAATACATGAGGAATGGAAATCTGGAGAACTGGCTGCACACCACGGACGGTTCCCACAAACTCAGTCTCGGTCAAAGGCTCAACATTGCAGTCGATGTGGCATCTGCACTACATTATCTCCATGACCTCTGCGAAACTCCACTCGCGCACTGTGATTTGAAGCCGAGCAATGTGCTTCTCGACGAAGACATGGTTGCCCATTTGAGCGATTTCGGCATTTCCAGGATTCTTTCAGCTGAGGGTGCCACATTGTCAGGAACAAGCACCATTGGTATCAAAGGAACAGTTGGGTACACTCCTCCAGGTGGGCAAAATTCTTTCAACACGTATGTCTACATAATCAATTGTTCTTTGGATACTTACTAAATATGTGGTTGCACCTTTTTGCAGAGTATGGAATGAGCAGTGCAGCGTCGAAAGAAGGTGATGTGTACAGCTTCGGAATTCTACTGCTGGAATTGTTCTCCGGGAAAAGACCCACCGACCAGTTGTTCGAAGACGGTCGAAATCTTCGAGACTATATGATGGCGGGGATGCCAGATATGGTAACCGAGGTAATGGATCCACTGCTCTTCCCCGGTGGAGACATAACCGAGGCTGCGGAGATAGGCGGAGGTGATGAAATCACGGAAGTGGTCGAACTGCAACGCAGGGAGAGTAATTTCAGAGAGGCGAGCTTAATGAGGTCGAGTCAATACCTCAATTGCATGAAGTCGGTCGTCGAAATCGGGATAGCTTGTTCTCTGGAATCGGCGACGCAACGGATGAAGACGGCGGACGTCTACCGCAGGCTAGAGTGCATTAGAGATGCTTTTACCGCAAATACCATTCGCCGTCGACCCAGAGAGTGGCCGAACCGGTCGTAAATTGGGGAAACTCACGCCATCACCCAACTTTAATGTGTGCAACCAAATGACCCGCGGGTCGACCCAGTTTGACCCTGACTCGGTGAGAAAAACGGGCCGCACGCATCTGCTGGGCCGACCACTATAAGATACCGGGTTGGAGATCAAATTGTGTCTTTTTTCTTTAGTTTTGCGAAATGCGCCTATTTTCCGATTTTTCTTTTCGCCTAACTCAATCTTTAAAATCCTAAGTTGAACATTTGAATATTTATGTTATATAAGTGTGTGTGAATTTTCAATATATGTTGGATCTAAGTACGATATGTTATTTTGGTGTACTATTATATGTTATAACTCATATGTTGAATAAGTTTTTATATAATTTATGATGATAAGTACAATATAATGACTCTTTCCATATTTCCGGGCCAAACCGGGCTAAAACGGTTGACCCATTAACCCTTGACCCACTAGCTCGACCGGGTCCGGGTCAACCCGCGGGTTGACAACCTTGTGTGCAACAAAACGATTATAAAAAAAAAATGTGTGCAACAAAACGAGAATTTGAGAAATTAATTATCAGGAGTTTATTTTATACATGTGGTAATGATTAGCAGTAATGAAGAGCTACCTTAATACACGGCAATTCTTCCCTTAAAATTACATACAAATTTTGTAATAAATTTATAAAATATAATAGTTGATAAGGGTATCTTATAAGTTTGGTTACTGAAATTACTTAAAAAGTTTATGTTTGTCACTAAAATTAATTTATTCCATTCGCAGTCACTCAAATTAGTTCAACTGTTCAAGTTTGGTCACTCTCCGTTAGTCTCCGTTAACTTTATCTAACGTGACAGTCGACTCTAAGAATTGACCGTTAAATAAATGGCGTAGCACTTAAAAAAAATATATATTTATTTTTTCATTTTTTCCACCTCCTTATCCCAACCCATACAAAAATAAAACTACTCTACTTTTAGCCCTTGTCACCGTTGCAACTGAATCGCTCTCATACAGACTCGGCGGCGGCGGCGACGACCCTCGCCGTCGCTGCAAGCATCCCGGTTATGCTAGGAAGGGAGTACCAGGTTGGCGATGGCTTCACTGTCGAAGTAGAAGCGGACTGTTGGACGGCGAACTTGGAATACTTCATGTGGTTGCCTCGGGGCTCCGACAAACTGGCGTTCCCCAGCTACACTACTCCCACCGACACAGCATGTTAGTTGCAATGGTGACGATGGCTAAAAATAAATTTAGTTTAATTTTTATTTTATTTTTGTATGGGTTGGGATAATGAGGTGGAATAATGAAAAGATTAAATATTATTATTTTTTAATTTTTTAATTGATATGTCATTTATTTAACGGCCACCTGCCACGTCACATAAAGTTAACGGAGAGTACCCAAATTTGAACCGTTAAACTAATTTGAGTGACTGCGAATGGAATAAATTAATTTTAGTGGCAAGTGACCAAACTTGCAATTTACAAGGAGTTAGCCTCCTCACCAACTCGAATTTTATGTGCGTAAATTTTTATTCATCTCTCAAATCTCTAATGTTCTTAATCCAATCTCCCACTTCTCCTAAATCCCTTTCTGATCTATATTTCATTATGTTAATCACGTGTGCGAAGATCATTCATCCATCAACCATCATTTGCACCCATAAAATAAATCAGGAAGAGAAACTGCCCTTGGCGGATTGCAGCCATGAGCCATGAGAAAGTCAAAGTCCTCTCTCCTTGACTCATTCCCAAATTGAGTTGTAACTTGTAAAAATCTGAAGGGGCAAACATAACAAGAAATGGCGGATTGCAACTCAAGGGACTAAGTCAAGCAGGAGACAAAAATTAGAAGTTCAGAAAATTTTAACTGTTGAAGAGTTGAATACGAGAGCTTACTACACAAAGTTGTTATAAAATATTCCAATTGGCCTTATCTCCAGTACTGACTTCTGATTGATATGGAATGGAATGGGACTTACACACATTTTATTAAGGCGGGAACAGCAGCCAAGAACTGTAGCTCCTGTAAACCTCACGGCTATATAAACGGCACAAGGCTTTGATGTCCTGCCGTCAAACATCAAACAATCCTTCTTCCAAGATCAACAAGAATGTCGTTCAGAACTTGTAAACCACTTTCTATGATCTCCAATCTAGTTATGGTTATCAACCTCTTTCATCTCTCTGCACTCAGAGACCCACAGCAAGCAGTCACAGCTGCTGCTTCAACCAACAACCAGACCGACAGGCTCGCGCTGCTCGAGTTCAGGAACGGCATAACCAGCGATCCACATGGGGTTTTCCGATCCTGGAACGATTCAGTCCATTTCTGCAGCTGGGTGGGCATTTCCTGCGGCAGACATGGTGATGATGGCTCGCAGAGAGTCACATCTCTGGTGCTGAAGAAACAGGACCTGGTGGGCACTCTGCCTCCGCACATTGGGAACCTCAGCTTCCTCCAGGCCATCAACCTGGAAAACAACACCTTCCACGGGGAGATTCCTCAGGAGATAGGGAACCTACTTCAGCTTCGAGAAATCAACTTCTCGTCCAACTCTTTCGTTGGGGAAATTCCTGACAACCTGACACGCTGTTATGAGCTCCGTATCATGAGGCTGGGATTGAATAATCTGCAAGGGCGGATCCCTCTGGAGATTGGGTCTTTGTCAAAGCTCCGAGTCATGAGGGTTGGAACAAACAACCTGACAGGAGAGATTCCCCAATCGGTGGGGAACCTGACGAAGCTGATTGACTTCGGAGCTGCTTATCTCAACCTGGTGGGGCGTATCCCAGAGAGCCTGGGTGCTCTGGAGAACTTGTACTCGATTTCTCTTGGGAAAAACCAAATGATCGGTACCATTCCTCGATCGTTCTTCAACATCACCACTCTTAGCATCATTGCCCTCCCTTGGAACCAGTTTGAGGGTCGTCTACCGGATGATATAGGCTTCACTTTACCGAAACTCCAGAAGTTTGCTATCTCAAAGAACAAATTTGCCGGTTCCATCCCAAAATCATTGTGCAACGCCACAGAGCTGCAGCTCGTGGACATGAACAAAAATGATTTCGTCGGTCAAATTCCCGATTGCATAGGGAATCTGCCAGATCTATTCTGGCTGTCAGCTGGGATAAATCATCTCGGCAATTATTCCCCTGACGACTTCGAGTTCTTGAAAGGGTTGCAAAATTGCAGTCAGCTTCAACTTTTGTCCATCACTGCTAACAACTTTGGAGGCACTCTACCTAGCACCATAGCAAACCTCTCCGCCCAGCTTGCCATACTTGACGTTTCAGAAAATAAACTAATAGGATCGGTTCCTGCTGGACTTGAGAAGCTGGTTAACTTGAATGCCCTATATCTGTCATACAACCTCTTTGGAGGTTCCATTCCTCCTTTCTTTAGCAGGTTTCCCTATTTGCAAAGCTTGCATTTAGAAGGAAATCAGCTATCTGGTCCAATTCTTCCCTCCATTGGCAACCTTACTCAGTTGACTGAACTCAACATCTCGAATAACAGATTCGAAGCCGCTATTCCTTTGGGTCTTGGTTCATTGCTTCAGTTGATTTCCTTGGATATTTCAGGAAATACTCTCACTGGGTCTATACCTGGCAAGATTTTCAGTCTTCCATCCTTGACAAAATTACTGAACTTGTCACACAACTTATTCACAGGGAACCTGACTCCAGAAATAGGGATGCTGGAGAATCTCAATGCTTTGGATATTTCTCATAATTTCCTGACAGGCAAAATTCCAAGCGCCATTGGTGATTGCAAGAGCTTAGAGTATCTCTATTTACAGAGGAACTCGTTAGCCGGTGCCATCCCTCCATCTTTAGCTTTCTTGAAAAGCCTTCGAAAAGCCGATCTTTCACTCAACAACTTGCAAGGAGAAATCCCGTCGGCTCTTCAAAATAGTAACCTCTTACAGTATCTGAATCTCTCTTTCAATCACCTTGACGGCCAGGTGCCAACGGAAGGAATCTTTTCAAACGCAAGTAGCATATCATTAATGGGGAACAATATGCTTTGCGGTGGTGTGCTCAACCTCCATCTTCCCAAGTGCACGGCTAAACCTTCCACAAAGGCCATCAATCGCCGTACAGTTATGTTGGTAGTTCTTGTTTTTGTAGGTCTATCCCTTCTGTCGCTATTAACCTTCCGAATTATCACAAACTCATCAAGATCAAAGAAGAAGACACTTGTGGAAGGTCCAACACTACCCAATTTTGTAAGGGTCTCTTACAGAGACCTTCACAGAGCAACTGGTGGATTCTCTTCAGAGTTTTTGATTGGGTCTGGCAGCTTCGGCCTTGTCTACAAAGGGAAATTGGATGGAATCGACCCACCAGTAGCTGTGAAAGTGCTGAAGCTGGAAAACAGGAAGGCTTACAAGAGCTTGGCGGCAGAACTGAATGCATTGAGAAGCATCAGGCACCGGAACCTCGTCGGGGTTATGTCATACTGTTCCAGTACTGACCACAATGGCGATGAATTCAGAGCTCTAGTTTTCGAATACATGAGGAATGGAAATCTGGAGAACTGGCTGCACACCACGGACGGTTCCCACAAACTCAGTCTCGGTCATAGGCTCAACATTGCAGTCGATGTGGCATCTGCAGTACATTATCTCCACGACCTCTGCGAAACTCCACTCGCGCATTGCGATTTGAAGCCGAGCAATGTGCTTCTGGACGAGGACATGGTTGCCCATTTGAGCGATTTTGGCATTTCCAGGATTCTTTCAGCTGAGGGTGCCACATTCTCGGGAACAAGCACCATTGGCATCAAAGGAACAATTGGGTATACTCCTCCAGGTGGGCAAAATTCCTTCATAATCCATTGTTCTTTGGATACAGGATACTTACTTTGCACCTTTTTGCAGAGTACGGAATGGGCAGTGCAGCGTCGAAAGAAGGCGATGTGTACAGCTTCGGAATTCTACTGCTGGAATTGTTCTCCGGGAAAAGACCCACCGACCAATTGTTCGATGACGGTCGAAATCTTCGAGACTATATGACGGCGGGGCTGCCAGATACGGTATTTGCGGTGCTGGATCCAGTGCTGTTTCCCGGTGGAGACATAACTGAGGCGGCGGAGAGATGCGGAGGTGAAGCAATCACGGAATTGGTCGAACTGCAACGCAGAGAGATTAACTACAGAGAGGCGAGCTTAATGAGGTCGAGTCAATACCTCAATTGCATGAAGTCGGTCGTCGAAATCGGGATAGCTTGTTCTCTGGAATTGGCGACACAACGGATGAAGACGGCGGACGTCTACCATAGGCTAGAGTGCGTTAGAGATGCTTTTACCGCTAGTACCATTCGCCGTAGACCCAGAGAGTGGCCGGACCGGTCGTAAATTGGGGAAACTCACGCACGCCTTCACTGTACTTTAATCTGTGCAAACAAGCCCTGGCTCAACAAAAACAAACAACAAACCGTAAGAGTGGTATAGATCAGTAATTAATATTTTCTCAACAAGTCGAATCATTGGAATTTCATTGATTTTTAATATAATATCAAAATTAATTTGATTAAGTGATCATTTATTCAGATCTCCACGACCACCAATATTAACAGTTGATTAAGCATAAAAATATGACTTTCGTTTATGGAACGAGTAACAAAGTAGCATTAGATCCATAATTAATTTCCTTTCAGCAACTTACAATTTGAGAGAAAACAAACAAATACAATCACATAAATGAAACCATTATGTGTCATTTATCTTCCATAAACCACAAGCGCCGACAGTACTATCTCAAAGCTACACAATATTATGTATCTCAATACATACAATGATTCCATTCTCTAGTAGAACACACTCTGTTGTCAGAAACAGTACTATTACTACTACTCAGGTCGTCGTCGTCGTCGTCGCAACAAACCGGCGCCAATACCAGTGCTGCTCCCAAATCCCCTGCATCGAGTCAAGCGGAATCCCTTTCGTCTCCGGCAAGAAACACACGACGAAGAGCGTCATGGTGGCAATCCAGCCGGCGTAGAACAGGAAGGCGCCGTACTTGAGATGGCACAGCATGGTCAGGAAAGTCTGCGACAGCACGAAAGTGGTGGCGAAATTCACGGCCAGGCTTATGCTCTGCCCCGTCGTCCTGATCTTGATCGGGAAGATCTCACTCGGGATCAGCCAGCTGAGCGGGCCCCACGACCACCCGAACCCGGCGCCGTAGGTGCACAGCAAGACCAGCACGGCGACGGCCAGTGCTTTGCTCATGTGCTCCGTCCCTGACACTCCCGTCCCGGCGACCAGCACGGCAGCCACCGCTAGCTGCCAAAATAGTATCAAGCAAATTAAAATGAACTACTTCTTTTTTGTTGGAAAAAGTACTTCCGTCTATTTACTTTAAAAAATTCCCCCATTCCCATGCTTACAAAAAATATTTTTTCAGTGTTCAGCGATTTATGAACTAACACGCTCGACATAGAAGCTATCTACACCGGATAGCGTAATATCGAAGCGAATCAATCTCAAATCAATTGGATCGCGTTTGATTTAAGCGAACCATTCTCGAACCATCTGGATCGTGATAAATACAAAGCAAACCACCCTCGAACCATTTGAATCTCGGCAGATCGAAGCGAGCCACTCTCCAACCAATTATCCCAAACCTACCACTAACTTAGCTCGAAACTTCAAACAATTTTAATTTTCGCTCTGTTATAAGATAAATCTTCGAAGCTGCAAACAACCAAAGAAAGTTAGGTCTGTTTTTTTCCCCAAAAAATGCTATCCCAATAGACCCTTTCTCAATTCCAAAAAGAGGAATTGCTTAAGTCTGTCGCAATCCACACTCGTTCGCTCTCTACTCAAGCGAAGCAGTACATAGTTCACTTGAAACTCGAGTAAATCACGCTAAACTCTAATGTTTTGAAAATAAATATTTCGATAAGTATGATATTGAGAGAATTTTTTAGGTTTTTTTTTTGTCAGAACAAATATACATGAATGTAACTTACCTTGCAAATGAGCATTTGGAGGCCACCAGCCATGAACAAGAACCTCCTGCCATAACGATCAACCACGGCCGTGGAAACCAGAATCGCCCCGAGATTCACCACTCCCAAAATCGTCGACCCGATCAGCGCCGAGTCCTTCCCGAACCCGACCGACTGAAACAGAACGGGGGCGTAAAACGCGATTATATTAATCCCCGTCACCTGCTGGAAGAACGGGATCAAGACCGCCATCACCAGGTGCGGCCGGTACCGCCGCTCCAGTATCGTCACGAACGGCTCCTGATTGGCCGCCTTCGCCACGTCGACGGATTTGACCAGGTCGTCCAGCTCGCCCTCCACGTCGGCATTGGCCCCGCGGATTCGGGCCAGGGACTGCTTGGCCTCCCGCAGCCGGCCGCGCTCCACCAGGCTGCTGGGCGTGTCGGAGATGAGTGCGGCGCCGGCGGTCATGACGGCGGCGGGGACGACGGCGAGGCCCAGGGAGAGTCGCCAGCCCCACGGGTGCTTTGACAGGAAGAAGTTTATGAAGTTGGCGGCTACGACGCCGATGCCGATGAAGAACTGGAAACCTGTGTTGAATGCTCCTCTCCATTTCGCCGGTGCCACCTCCGACAGGTAGAGCGGCGCCGCCTGTTTAAAATCAGAGGGAAATTGCTAATCATGTAATTCGATGCTTATTCACGCAAATAGAATTCTAAAATTCTTTCTCTTTTTTTCCTATAATAATTTGTATTAGTTATATTTGGTGAAATAAAATTTTGATTTTCAATTTTTCTTGTAAAAATGAGTTGCATTGAATAATCATTATTCATTACTGTTAAAATAACAATAAAATTATGTGAATAACGCAATAATTCCGTTAGTTAGGACCGTTAGGTGACGTGGCTGTTTATGTGCCACCAACCCTTTTTCCGACAAAGTATATATATGATCTTTTGTTACGTACTTGGTTAGTGAAGCCGACTCCGATGCCGAGCAAGATGCGGCCCAGGATGAGCATGGCGACGTTGACCGCCCCGCCATTGACAGCGCCGCCGGCGAGGAAAGTGAGGCCGCCGAGCACCATCGTGTTCTTGCGGCCGAGGGCGGCGGTGACGCGGCTGGCTACAAGTGATGCGGCTAATCCTGCAATGTAAAGCGAGGAAGTGAATGCCGTCAGGAGTTGGCTGTCGTATTGACAGTATATGTTGGTCTCCGCCGCTGCCGCCTTCCGCAAAACTGACGGGAAGAACTTCTTCAGGAATGACTCCATTGTTGTGACGCCACCTGTCAATTCGGCACCACAAGGAAAAATTAAATTTTTTTTTTTTTGCTATAGAATAAAGTTAAATATTAAATTCAATTGTTTATTTTAGTTAAAATACGAATGTCAACAAATCATAAATATGCATTCTGGTTGTGAACACATTCATGACTTGCATTATTAGCTATCTACTACTACATGTGGTAAACTATTTTTGCTTGTATGCATTTATTATGTACTTGATTAGCTAGGAAAAAGAAGAAGATAGAACTACTGTCGATTGGAGCTATCTAAGAATCTAATTAAATTTAGTCCGATTAAACATAGTAAAGAAACGCTCGTTTCTGCTATATGGTGGGGAAAAAACGTAACAAGTTACATTGCATGTTACAATATTAAGTTTTTTTTTTCTTACCCCGTTGCTAATGACAAATTATACTAGTCATTATGATTTATGAGTCAGAACTAAACCGAACACAGTTACAGTCCAGATCATAGATTAATTAGTCTACGCTAACATATTAGTGAATTTTTGTAAATTTATTAATTAAAAATGGTTGCTTTCTTTTCTCTTGAGAATTATTACAATACAAAGGGCACTAAACATCCTAACCAATTGGTGCAAAGAGATAGAAACTTTACTTCTTTATATTTTGCTCTGTTTCGTTCACATTACAATGAACAGACATACATAATCAACACTGAATTCACAAAAGGCACAAAATTTACCTGAAATCCCAATGTCATATCCAAAAATGAGGCCGCTGGAAGCGGCAACGACGCAAGTGACCACAACGGAGCTCGTTATCTTGCCGCCGAAGTCCTTCACCGGCCCTCCGCTTCCCACCAAAACTCCCACCGGAGCCATTTTCTCCCAACCCAGAGACAGAAAGAGAGAGAGAGAGATAGAAGTGTTTGGTGAGAGTAAATTATTGGAGATGAATATGGCTAAGTCATCGTCGTGCTCACTTAAAAAAAAAAACTTCTTTTGGTCTCTTCTGGAGCTGACGACTGATTGGTGGAAAGGAGGGAAGGATGGAGGCAGGGGGGGTTAAGTAGAGGAGAATGGGGGGACGTTGCAACTTGCAAGTCACAGAATTTTGCCTGGTTGTCAAAAGGATGTGACTTACGGTACAAATATTTGCATCGGAACAAACCTACCACTCCATAGCTACCGCCCCTCGCCCTCCGTTCAACGGAGTTATTGCGCAAGTTTTTTCCATGGAGTGGTTTCACGGGTTTGGTTTGGCGCGGGCGGGCACACCGTAAAGTTCTGCCCCTTTCAAATTCGAGCGCCGCCCTTTCTTCTTCTTCTTCTTCTTCTTCTTCTTCTTCGAGACTGATGGCTAGCCGCCGTGAGTTCAGATAAGTGGAAATCGATGGAAGCTCAGGCGGAAGCTTTCGAGGGTTCATAATATAATGGGGAAAACGAAGCCCTATCGCCGTCAATTTGGTTTTTTTTTCACCATCGGGGAAGGTGGAATTCGAAGTCCTTTACTGACCACCATCAATTTCGTGTCTTCACTTCAGAAGGGCTTAACCACTTCGCCTTTGCTTTCAGAAGAGCTTACAAATGAAGGAGCGTGGTTGACTGGTTGTGTAGTGGACGCCCTAGAGCCGGAACCCTAGCCCTCTTTCTAAAAACTCCAGGCGTGTCATCATCTTGCTCAATAACCTAAACGAAGAATTCCCCTGGCTTTCCCCGTGTTTGATGAGGTAATCCCCTGAATCCCATTTGCATATGCATATGAAGAGATCATGTAGTTTCAGAATTTGTACAATTCCTGCATAATCGAATGTGGAGTGTTGAATTCCGTATCCTGATTGAGTGATTGATTATGGTATGAAGCTATCTGCTTTGGTCTTCTTAGTCAAATTGGTCCGACTGTCTTGATTCCTGAGTATGGAAAGTTGGTCTTGAAATCTCGAAATTACTCAAATAACTTTTGGTGCCATTATCTCTTCAGATGATTAGTTCAGATATACTTGAAGCAAACGTCAACTTTACTTGCAACTCAACGTATAGTAGGAGTTCCATTTCGCTGTTGCCACTTTCGAAACTTAATCGCTCCTAAGCATGCCTTTCATTCTTACAGCAATAATAGGGAGATGATTGCAAGTGAGAATGATCGATGCAAAACAAATTGCATTTTCACATAAAATCCGAGCTAGAAGTACGAGCTCCTAGAGGTTCATACAAGTAACTTGCTTGGTTTACTGCTCTCACTCTCTCTGTGTCTTTTGTAGCCTTATGCTCGTGTTGTTACATGTAACTGCTTTTTCCTGTTTTCGGATTATACTCTCCGGAGAAGGAGATTGTGGTACTTCTTTGGTTCATAATCTATACTTCTAACCCCTGATAATACTTGATTCTGCCAATTTCTTTATGTTATGTCTGCTAGCAACAAAACTGTATAATGATTGATAGCGTCCTTGGGAGGTTTAGTTGTGCATTTAGGAAGATGGAGACTCAATATACCACCGCAAAGCATACTACAGTCGGCACCTGGCCATCAAGTTGTATAAAATGCTTTTCAAGGAAGCTATAGATGGAAGGATGGCACCGTTGAACAAGTTTTCTCTGCAAATAGAGATACTGCAAGCTCTAGCAGTTCCAAATGCTGCTTGGAATTTTCCCTCTCAGGTGCTTAGATTCTCCAACTTCTGTAAGTGAGTCGTACTAGTTTATTATGACAATACATATTTGTTCCCCCCCCCCCCCCCCCCCCCCCCCACCGACAGTGCTTGGTTGCTCACATATTAGATCAGTGAAGGCCCGAATGCCCAAATTTACGACCTCTCTTGCCGCTCTCTGGGTCGACGCCGAATGTTATTTGTGACAAAAGCATCCCTAATGCACTCTAGCCTCTGAGAAACATCCGCCATCTTCAACCGTTCTGGCGCTGCTTCCAGAGAACAAGCTATTCCGATCTCGACAAGTGAAACTATGCAATCGTGGTATTGAATAGACCTCATTAAGGTCGCCTCTTTAAAGTTACTCTCTCTGTGTTGCAGTTCTACCACTTCTGTGATCTCGTCGCCTCCATCTTGCTCCACTGCTTCAGTCATGTCTCCACCGAGGAAGAGCACTGGATCCACTACTCTGGATATCGTATCGGGCAGCCCTGCTATCATGAAGTCTCGAAGATTCGGACTCTCCCCGAACAAGTGGTCCGTGGGTCTTCTCCCAGAAAACAACTCCAGCAGTAGAATTCCGAAGCTGTACACATCACCTTCTTTCGATGCTGCACTGCCCATTCCATACTCTGCGAAGAGGTGAAACCACATTTAGTAAGTATCCAAAATACATATGCTTTCACGAACTTATAGATGTACGAAAGACTGGAAATGTTCAGAATTTTGTTCACCTGGAGGAGTATAACCAACTGTTCCTTTGATACCAATGGTGCTTGTTCCAGATAACGTTGTATCCTTGGTTGAAAGAATTCTGGAAATGCCGAAATCGCTCAAATGGGCAACCATGTCTTCGTCGAGAAGCACATTACTCGGCTTCAAATCACAGTGAGCGATTGGAGTTTCACAGAGGTCGTGAAGATAATGCAGGGCAGATGCCACATCTACTGCAATGTCAAGCCTTTGGACAAGGCTCAGTTTGGGGGAGCCGTCCATAGGGTGCAGCCACTTATCCAAATTTCCGTTCTTCATGTATTCGAAGACTAGAGCTCTGAATTCATCACCATTGTGGTCCAAACTGGAACAATATGACATAACCCCTACAAGATTCCGATGTCTAATGCTTCTCAATGCATTTAGTTCTGTTGCCAAGCTCTTGTAAGCATCCCTGTTTTCCAGCTTCAGCACTTTAACAGCTACTGGTGGGTTGATTTCATCCAGCTTCCCTTTGTAGACCATGCCAAACCCGCCCGAGCCAATTAAGTACTCTGAGGAGAATCCACCAGTTACTCTGTGAAGGTCTCTGTAAGAGACCCTTATGAAATTGGGTAATCTTGGATCTTCCGCAGATGGATTTTTCTTTGATTTTGCTGACTTGGAGATCATTCGAAAGGTTAACAAAGAGAGGAGGGATAGACCCACAAAAACAAGAATTATTACCAGCAAAACAGTACGACGATTGACTCGCTGTTACTGTCACTCTAGAAATTGGCCAAGTGTAACCACTTCCTAAAGCGTAGTATAGCGGGTTTGGGTTTTAATGTCAACCCGGGTCCTAGATGTGATGACTACTCAGTGAATTCGTATTATCTAGCAATGAAACTTTAGTGAAGTTCTAAACTAACAAGCAAGCAAAGTAACTAAAACGGTTGTATTCAGGTTAAGAGAGGTCACCCGGATATGGTTCCCCCTAGTCTGCAGTTAAGCCGGATTGTAATTGCCAAGTTCGATTTCTATGAAAGTTATACTGCGGAAGGTTCTTAATCAGTCTGAAGTCTCGACTAAAGGTCTTCAGACCCTCTCAATCTGAGTCTCTAGCTGGCGACTAACCTACACCGGAGTAAACAGATTGAGGCCCTATGAACAAAACCTCCACTATCGAATGGAATTCGGTACAGAATAGTGATTGGCTCATCGACTAAAGTCACCAATTCACTACCTTCAATCAAGGATACTCTATTAACCTAGGCAGATATTATCATTCTAGGTTAAAGCAGAAACAACAGGAATTTGATCAGGATTCAAGTCATTCAATCATTCAAACCTCAATCGAATATAATCAAATCATAGAATCAATACTTGGGTTCATACAATCAAACCTAACATACAGAACTAGGGTTTCCCACACCCAGATGAATGGGAGAACTACTCCATGGAGAGAGAAGCAAAAGCAGAATCAGTCGCGGAAATCATACTGTGAAGATGGATTTCTGCTCCTGGACGTTGAATCGGCACTTCTCCAAGCTCAAACCAAGCTCCAATGGTGTTGAAGATCGATCTAGGGCACTTGGAGGCTCTTGTTCGTCGCTTTCTCTCTCTAGGAATCACTCTGTCTCTCTAAAACTCGAATCCCCCCTCAATTTGGCTGAAATCTGCTTATAAACCGGGTTTCCCCGACTTGCACGGCCAGGGTGCACGGCCGTGCACATCACCATTCTGGCCGTGCACCCTCAAAACGCGCCGTTTCACTTAATCGCCTTCATCCACCTTGCACGGCCAGGCGCACGGCCGTGCACATCTGGATTGTGCCCGTGAAAGCTCTCGCACCAACCCGCACGGCCAGGTTTGTATGTTGCACGGCCGTGCGGTTCTCTGCTCTGCCCGTGCAAGCTCTCGGCATGAGGCGCAAGGCCATATGGTGCAAGTGCACGTAGGGATGGCAACAAAACCCGAACCCATGGGTACCCACCCGACCCAACCCGGTCAACGCGGGTAAAATCCGTGTTGACGGGTTTTGGGCCGGGTTTGGGTTTAAACCCGTTCACTATTCACCGGGTTGGGTTGGGTTTGGGTTTAGGTAAACCCGGCCCGTGGGTACCCGCCCACTAATATAATTAATTTTTTCGGTATATTTAGTATTCTAAATAACTATTCTTATTTATGTTTGTGGAGACATGTCTAATTTTTTCTTTTTAATTGTGTAGAATGAAGTTGATGTTATGGAGTGGAGGACTAAAGAAACTTAATTGAAAGAAAGAAGCTTTCAATTAAACATGTTATTTATGGATAATTTGTGATTTGCTTCAATTTTCATGAGTTTTCTAGATTGGTGTTGAACAATTTGTATAGTTAATTTGTGATTTGCTTGAATTTTCTAGAATGGTGTTTTTATATATGGATAATTTATATTGAGAGATTGATATTTGACTTTAATTTTGATAAGAACTTGTAATTGTAAAATTTTTTACGACAAAACCCGTGGGTACCCATGAACCCGCGGATACCCAACGGGTTGGGTTGGGTTTGAGTTTTTCAAACCCGGTGGGTTTTACCCCGGGTTTTTTTCAAAGATAAACCCATGGGTTTGGGTTTGGGTTTGGCAAAACCCGACCCAACCCGACCCATTGCCATCCCTAAGTGCACGGCCGTGCGTCTCCATGGTCTGGCCGTGCGGCTCCCCAACAAGCTCGTCCTTCGTCCGTTCGTCGTCCAATCGACCCCAGACTCGCTCCTAAGCCTTCATCCACGTACTAGGACCTGAAATAACACAACCAAGCACAACCTAGCGTGAAATCGGCCTAAAACACGAGAATCAACACCTCAAACGGAGTAAGAGCAGGGGTAAAAACATGTGTAACTACGGTCTATCAAACTCCCCCACACTTAACCGTTTGCTTGTCCCCAAGCAAACCAAGTCAGACACTCGGTAGGCTTACATATCACAATCAACCAACATTGGGGACAAGTCATACAGGCACAGAACACGTGAATCGCACTGGTTTTCAAACATCAATACATGCACAACCTCAATAACAACCTGGACAACCACCACAAAGGACATTCGAGTGCAGCAAATCGAGTACAGGAAGAGTCTCCCTTCTGTTTACTAGCCAACCTAGACTTGATTCAACCACTTACTCAAAACAGTCAACTCATGCATCCAACTCAAGACATCAGAATAGAGACCGAGCAATCTAGGTCCTCACCGGGGTACAAGAGCATAAAGAAAATGAAAATGAATCACTCACTCTCGACCAGTGGGGTCAGGACAATTTGATGCGAAAGATGCGCATGCTATTTCTCTCAATACCTATCATCTCTTCACCATGATGGCAGCCTCTAAATGCTAGAGTTCACATGTGGGGTGTCACCACTAACTAATCAGGAGGTCTTAGACACAGGTTCAAATGACTGGCTAGGGTCTTGGACATGGGGAAAAGGCCTTTTAAGTGGTGGAAGTATTCATAGCAAAAGGTTCCACATTTTCCAAACACACAATCACAGTCAAACAACCTGGTATTTTCTTTCTGCTATTCTGCATTACTCAATATCTTAAGAGCACAAGAGCGAAGGAGGCATAAACATCAGTATTTCCAAGCCAGACTGCTAAGAAACACTACTTACTGGGCATTATTCAGATTTTTAGTAGTGACTCTCTTTTGCTTTCAATTTTTCTTTGTTTTTCTTTCATTTTTCTTTTCATTTCTTAAGAGAGCCACCACTTCTGCACAATTCAAACATCTGCCCAACTTTTAAGCACTACCTCCAACACTCACATAGACTTAAGCAGAAACAGCAGAGAATTTATAAAAACCACACTGTGGAACCTTCTACAAGATGCAACAAGGGGTGATTTTTTCCATTATAGACCAAAAGAAAGGATAACACACGGCTCAAAGGGGTTGACTAGGGATATGACACATCAGGACAGTCAGTTTTGGGCGTGGGCTAAGTCCTATGCCCCGTCATTTTAGCTAGTGACAACGTGAATGCTACACATCATGGAAGAGGGATCTATCGCACAAGAAAGAAACGAGCAGGCTCAAATCTCACATGGCTACCTATATGCTCTATCTCACATTTTGATACCCTGAACTAGATGCATAAACGACTGTCAAGAACAAGTAATCAGATCAAGTCAGATCAAGTCACAGTTGGCAAGCAAACAGTTGAAAAACTGAACCCCTACATCGTTCTAACTGCACATCTCAGTCCTCATCATAGGTTGTCCTAGTCGCAAACAAGGTGTCATGCATTACTCCGAAACCAATCAATTCATCCATCAAAAACCAGTGCCAATATGATCAAACAGCAGTACTTGGAGCCCTCAAATCGTAAGATTCGGACAGTGGACTAGGCTCCAAGCACACAAACAGATCTAATGCATTCAAAAGATAAACACCCCCCACACTTAAGATCGACATTGTCCTCAAGGGAGAAGAGGAAAGGAAAGGGGAACGATGTTACCGGTATGCACAGACTGCAGGAGACTGGAAACGGACCAGGCGGGGAACACAGCACAGCTCAAGGGAAACAGAAGAGCTCAACCAGAATATGTTAGGTCCGATGTCAGCCCAATAAGACATCATCCAGAACAAAGAAAACAAACCAAAACCAAACCAAAACGCAATCCGACTCGAAACATAAGAAAGAAAGTCAAACCGTGGTGGGGTTGCCTCCCCACAAGCGCTTCTTTACCGTCTTTTAGCTGGACGCCCATGGTGGATACTCAGGGAGGTGCAGGAACAGGTGCCTCCAAGAGCGGATCCACATCGCTCTTGAGGTACAGCTTCAGGTGATGTGCACCCGACGGTTGCAACCACCAGCAGAAGTCAGCTCGACCTGGCCATCCGGCAAGATGCAGGCGAGTGAGTACTCGGATGGCCAGGGTGGTCGTGGTGCGGGGGTGGGACCAGCTCATAGTGGTCTCCACTCTTCTTCCGTGCAGGCTTAGCCACCTGCGGCTTCGGCCGCCACTCCTCCTTGAGCTTTTTGTTCGAAGGCGAGGCTGGATGGAGTGGCGGCGAGGAATGATAGGCGGGTCCTGCAAAATGAGAGGTGCAGAAGGGTACACGACAGGCTCGTGTACCTGATCAGAAATAGCATGCACAGGCGATACAGAAATCATAGCACAATGATCAAACTCAGTCACAGGAAAATAGCCTGTTCATTTCCAGCACGCAAGATCAGTTTACCATCATGCACATCAATCAGTGCCTTGGCGGTGGCAAGAAACGGTCTACCTAGAATCAAAGGCACATCCACATCATCATTTATATCCAGAATAACAAAATCAACAGGATATGTGAATGCACCCACATTAACAAGCAAATCTTCTATGATACCCCTAGGATGCACCACGAACGATCAGCTAGCTGAATGCTCATCCTAGTAGGGCTAAGTTCACCTAGGTCTAGCTTTTTGAACAATTTATATGGCATGACATTAATGCTAGCTCCTAGGTCCGCCAAGGACTTTCCTACATGCATGCTGCTGCCAATAGTAAGAGGGATAGTAAAACTCCCTGGATCCTTGCGCTTTTCGGGCAGCTTGTTCTGCAGGATGGCAGAACATTCCTCGCTCAGCAGCACTGTCGAGAGATCCCCAAGTTTCTTCTTGTTGGTGCAGAGATCTTTCATGAACTTCGCGTACTTGGGCATCTTCGACAGTGCCTCCACAGATGGTATGCTGATGTTGAGCTGCTTCAACATTGCCATAACTTGGCAAACTCAGTCTCCAGCTTATCTTTATGGAGGCGAGTGGGGAAGGGAAGCTGGGGTACGTGCTCCTTCACCACTGGTTGTGGCTTGGGAGCAGGGGCTTCCTTCTCCACCCGCACTTCTGCATCACCGGCTGGAAGTGCTGAAGCAGGTAGTGGTTCCTCCTGCCTGGTCGGGGCAGGATCAGCTGATGTAGGCCTGCCGCTCCTGGTGAAAATGGCATGGGCAGTCTCGTGAGGGCCGCGAGGATTGGGGACAGTGGTGGCAGGCAGAGTCCCCGGTGCCCTGGTAGTATTCTGGCGAGCTAAGTCCCCTATCTGGTGCTGGAGATCCTGCAGAATGGCACCCTGGTTCCTCTGGCCTGCCTCCAGTGAAGCTATGGCCTGATCCATCCTCGCGATATTTGCCTGGCTGGTGGTCATGAATGCTGCCAAAATGTTCTCAAGCTTGGTCATCTGATTATCGGGAGCTGGTGCTGCTGCTGGCTCGGCATACTGACGCTGAGGCTGCTGGAATGGCTGCCCTTGCCTAGGCTGGTAAGGCTGCTGCTGTGGTGGTGGCCCCTGCCTAGCCTGGAAGGGCTGCCTCTGCTGGAAACCACCTGCTGGTGCTGGGAAACCAGGTGGCTTGGCGGTGTTATTGCTCCAGGCAAAGTTGGGATGCTGGCGCCATCCCTCATTGTAGGTGTTGCTGTATGGGTCCAGGCGCCGAGCATTGCTATGAAGTCCACCTGCTCTTGGGGAGTAGAAGACTCCCTCATAGACTGACAATCCTCCACGAGGTGATTCGGGCTCTCACACCACTGACACTGAGCAACTGGAGGTGTAGCCAAACTTCTGCCCGGAATAAGACTGTTGGGCTGCTTCAATGCCTGCACTAGCTCAGCTACCTGCTGCTCGAGCCCGGATCTGGCCTCCATGGCGTGCACACCACGGTCCCGGGAGTGCCTGCCTCTGCTGCTCTGCCCCCAGGAATGATCGCGGGCAGCCAAAGTACTGATCATCTGGTTCAGCTCGGGTGGAGTCTTAGTAAGGATATCCCCTCCTGGGCATAGAGACTCGATCACCCTCTGGCTGTCTGGGGTGATGGCACTGTAGAAGTTCCCCACTGTGAAAGCATCGCTGAAGCCATGATGGGGACACTGCCAGAAGTATCCCATGTACCGCTCCCATGCATCACGAAGGGACTCATCTGGCTCTTGGCGGAAGTGAGTGATCTCCCGCTGAATCTCAGTAGTCTTCGATGCCGGATAATATCTGTGCACGAACTTATCCGCCAGATCGTCCCAAGAAGTGATGGACAGTGGGGGCTGGGTCTCCAACCACCTCTTAGCATTCCCCGCCAGAGAATGGGGGAAGAGGTGAAGGCGGATTGCCTCATCCGGAACACCATTCAGCTTGAACCCGTTCGTCAGCTGCAGAAAACGGGAAAGGTGTGCCCGGGCTTCCTCATCCTTCAAGCCATGGAACTGGATAGAGGATGTGATGAGCTGAATCCAGCCTGGCTTGATCTCGAAGTTATTTGCTGGGACGGGTGGATAGAGGATGACCGGGTGGATGTCAGCAATCCGTGGAGTGTAGTAGTACTCCAAGGTGGGACCCGGCGGTGGTGGTGGATGCTGATTCACCGGGGGAACCTGTCGAGCATTCCCCGGTTGTGGATGTCTTCGCCCTCCATCTCGTACTCTTCCTCAGAATCGCTGGTCAAGTGGCCGTCTATGCGCTCTCCCGTAACCAGTCTAGCTCGCTGCTGTCTCCTAAGTTGGCGGCAAGTGCGTTCAAGCTCTGGATCCAACGGCAGTAACCTCCTGACTGGCTACGGGTCATGCACTACCTGCACACACTCAAGCAAGCAAACCCGTGAAGGCACAAGTGGGACAAAGCAAACAAAGCGAAGAAAAGCTAGAGTAACAGAAATCACTTTTCTTCAACAACCTAGCCGTCCCCGGCAACGGCGCCAAAAACTTGACTCGCTGTTACTGTCACTCTAGAAATTGGCCAAGTGTAACCACTTCCTAAAGCGTAGTATAGCGGGTTTGGGTTTTAATGTCAACCCGGGTCCTAGATGTGTGACTACTCAGTGAATTCGTATTATCTAGCAATGAAACTTTAGTGAAGTTAAACTAACAAGCAAGCAAAGTAACTAAACGGTTGTATTCAGGTTAAGAGAGGTCACCCGGATATGGTTCCCCCTAGTCTGCAGTTAAGCCGGATTGTAATTACCAAGTTCGATTTCTATGAAGTTATACTGCGGAAGGTTCTTAAACAGTCTGAAGTCTCGACTAAAGGTCTTCAGACCCTCTCAATCTGAGTCTCTAGCTGGCGACTAACCTACACCGGAGTAAACAGATTGAGGCCCTATGAACAAAACCTCCACTACCGAATGCAATTCGGTACAGAATAGTGATTGGCTCCTCGACTAAAGTCACCAATTCACTACCTTCAATCAAGGATACTCTATTAACCTAGGCAGATATTATCATTCTAGGTTAAAGCAGAAACAACAGGAATTTGATCAGGATTCAAGTCATTCAATCATTCAAACCTCAATCGAATATAATCAAATCATAGAATCAATACTTGGGTTCATACAATCAAACCTAACATACAGAACTAGGGTTTCCCACACCCAGATGAATGGGGAAACTACTCCATGGAGAGAGAAGCAAAAGCAGAATCAGTCGCGGAAATCATACTGTGAAGATGGATTTCTGCTCCTGGACGTTGAATCGGCACTTCTCCAAGCTCAAACCAAGCTCCAATGGTGTTGAAGATCGATCTAGGGCACTTGGAGGCTCTTGTTCGTCGCTTTCTCTCTCTAGGAATCACTCTGTCTCTCTAAAACTCGAACCCCCCCTCAATTTGGCTGAAATCTGCTTATAAACCGGTTTCCCGGACTTGCACGGCCAGGGTGCACGTCGGGGAAACCCACAATAATTGTGAAGAAAAAGGTGATAATTTTCATTGACCTAACGAAAAAAATGTAGTTTAATGGGTCTAAAGTAAATCAAATGCAATGTTTGTCTCAAAATAAAAGCTATTATCTTGATAAAAAATCCATGTGTTCATCTTTCAAATTAGGTATGGAGTCCCCACAACCTTTCTCCTAGCTCCGTCATTGATAAGGTCAAAACAGGTTTGTTGAACCACTAATATGTTAATCTACCAAGTTTAGAATGACTGATGAAAGAAAGGAAAAGTTAGATAGCGATGGAATGAAAATGAGTTTTTGTGGTGTAAATACAAAGCAATTTTAATTAGGGATGGCAATGGGTAGGATCGGGTGCGGGTTTACCTTATACCAACTCCTAACCCGTCGGGTAGAGCCTTCTAAAATACCCGACTAAATACCATAGACCAGGAAACCGGATCGTACCGCCGGTTCAACCGGTTTAACCGGAAATTGGACCAAAAGCGGCACGGTGGGCTGATTGTGCTGATTTTACCGTGCCGGCCGGGTTTTTTCGGTTTGACCGGTTGAACCGGCCGGTACGATCCGGTTTCCTGGTCTATGATTCAGCTTCATTCTCCGTATTCTCGTTCAATATGTGGAAAATAATTAAAAAAGAATATTATTTTGCTATTTTTCTATGTTGAAAATGGGTCACCGTGGTTGTATAATGCTTTATTTGGTTCTTTTTTTGATGGATTATATTTTTTATACTATCGCATTTCATTTCTCTATCAATAGTGAAAAACGGTATTTACCGGTACAAAATGGTTGAACCACGGTCGTACCACAAAATACCATACCAGAAAGGAATCCGGTATGATGTCCGGTACGGTTTCCTTTACCGTGCTAAATACCCATTGGGTATGAAATTATATAACCATACCCCTGCCCACCGGGTAACCACGGGTATTCGGGTAACCATGGGTACGAATCCTAAACTATGTACTTATACACATATATGCACATACATATTGTTGTCCATTAAAAATCCACACAAATAAAAATAGCAAACACATAATAATTTTTCTTGCTTCTACAATCCACACAAACATAATAATCGTCTACATCTTCATCATCAATAATGGTAGCTAAACTCAATTTCTCAAGCTAAACTAAATTTCTCAAGGGAAATTGACCCTTTGGTTAGCGGGGCGGGTATAACGGGACGGTATTATCGACTACCATACTCGTACCCTACCCTTTATTTTGAAACCGGGTATTACCCGTACCCGCCCCTTAACCCGTCAAAGCGAGTAATTATCCTCGTTGATCGGTTACGATCGGGTAGGATACCCATGATTACGGGTTGGATTGACATCCCCGATTTTAACCTTCACCAAAGTAAAATAAAGTGAACTCAAAGACTTTTTGCCATGAGAAATTTGAAGTTTTGAGTAATTCCCGAGATAATTATGGCCCGGCCCAACAATATGGGCCAGCTGGACGGCCCAGCTCCCTCTTTACTACAGCCAGCGCGGGCCTACCAACAATAATAATAAAAAAATATACGCAAGAGCTTTTAGAAGGAAAAAAAGGGGGCGGGGGGACTTCGGTTCTCTTCCTATGCAGTTAGACCAGCGGGGGAACTTGGAGGAAGGAGGTCAGCAGCGACATGGACTGAGAATCACCAGTTAGGGTGAAATTCCTCTGGCGTCCGAACCTCGAAGTAGTTTTGCATTGAGCTCCTTGGGTGACAACATCTTCCTCCCGATGGCTACTCCCGTAAGGTACTTCTTGTTGTGTATACAGAAGATTGATCATCAGCTTTTGAAGTTATGTTCAGGGTCTATTTTGAAAACCTAACCCGCCATTCAACTGCCTTGTTCGTCTGGGATGTCTCTAGGGTTAGTTTGTTATCTACTGTGTTTGCGCACTTGAATTTGGTGGCTTAACTATGATTCCGCGCGGCAACTGTTAGTATCTTGGCATTGTTCTGCTCCAGCCAGAAATTGAAGTAGCGAGCGTGGTTGGCAGGCATGGTCAATGCTCACTGGTTCTTTCAGTGTGTAGTTGTGTTTCTGTGCAATTTGCTTCAAACGATGTGCATTTGTCTTCCGAGGGTTTGAAATGTTGCTCAAAGAAAGCAATTGGTAAGGGGTGTAGGTTTAACAGTGAGCATGGTTTTGTTTCATCAAGTTGGGTGCTGTTCCATTCATCTATAGGAGAGCCTCTGTCCCAATGCTGGCTGTTGGATTCAATATATGACGTCAAGGCCGGTAACTTGATTCTTCAAATAACCTGGCATCAATGTCGAAATCTGTATGAGTTGAGTTCTGTGTGTAGAGTAACTCTTAAGCTGATGGAATGGTAGAGCCTATAATCGCACTAAATGTGCCTACAAGGGAAATGTGACCTTATATAAAACTATGGATTCTTTTCAATCATCATTCTAATAACTTTTGTTGATTCTGCTTACTGCTTTGTCCATTATCTTCAGAAAGAAAAATCACCACTTTCCTATCTGGCTAATACTTCTTTCCAACCTTGTTACTCTATGAGTCATACTTGTGCTCCTCACTTTTAGCTGTGTGGATTTGTGCTGTTTATGCATTCTTCGTGCCATGTGTGATTTCAGAGAAAACGACTGTCACCTTATATGAGAAGGTCATGCTTGAAGCATTAACTTATCTTCTTAGAAAGAGTGACTTTTCTGTTTGGTAGAAGCAATCTCGTGCAAAATGTGAATTTCGGGTTTTGAGGTTCAGTGACACACTACTGTAGCTGATCTTTCGCACAGGCATCTTTAATTCTATATTGCCCTGTTCAATTCAAATATTGGTGTAGGTTTCAATTGCTATATTCTTTGTTTCTTTGATCAGGAAGCCTATATGTTCTTAATATGCCCACCTATCTGCTGGGCACTTCTCTCCTATGAGATTATGAAAAATTACGAGTTGTGGTTAACAATTTCTGTTTAAAGGTCTAGCACGAGCTTGCATCTCATTTGTCTTCTAATGTCTGTGATTTTCATATTTTTCCTTTTGTTAATATCTGTATGAGCATTTGGTTCAGCTAATGATTATGAGGCTTCCGCATTTGTTATGTCTTTCCTGTGCAAATAGTTCGAAGGGGGCGGGTTAGGAGGTTTGTTGCTGTTTTGAGAATGTAACTCCAAACTTTTTCTCAGTAAAAATGGCAGTCACTGCCCAGTTGATTCTGCTGAATTGCCTGATCGATGACATATGCAAATTTGTCATTTAGTTCCTCCCTATGTTCTTATGTGAAGTCGTCCAAGAATATGCAGATTTGGACTTCTTCCGTTTTCTCCTGTAGCTCTTCGTTTCTCATGTTGGCATGCTGTTTATGCATACTTGATCAATCCTGTACTTTCTTGATTTCAAGACATTACATCTGATAAGCTGATGTATTTCAGGTTTTCTGGCAAGCGTACGCACAATCAGCCCGAGCCAATTGATCCTGGGCATGTCTACAATGTGCCTCCTCTGAATGCTATACCCCTGAATTATTTTAACCCGTTTGTAGCAAATGATGATGCTAATGCTGCTTGTTCTGATAACAACGTTGATGCTGGTGTTGATGACCCCCGGTCGAACCTGCAAACACAGAAGACCCATCCATGGTCTTCTTTCCCAATGGAACAACTGAGGCGGAATTTGCAAACATCTTGAACAGAAACAGAGGCGCTATTGCCCTCTCCGGGGCTGCATCTATGCAGAGGATCGGTTCAGGTATTGGACAAATGAACATTGGGGAGAGTGACGGGTTCTACATATTCCGTGTCTCTCTGCCTGGAGTGTCCGGTAGTGATGGTAAGTGCCACGCTCTTCTGTTTCGTTTGTACCTTGTCTCATTGCTAGACTTTGCAGTGTGATGGTTGGAAATTTGAACGCCTGTAGTACTTGTCTCGTATTGCTTCCTGATGAGTTGAATCTCCGTGAACAGATAGCTTCAGTTGTGTTGTAGATCCAACCGGGATGGTGGAGATGCAAGGGGTGAGCACCACTGGGGAGCAGGTTGTTGAGAAACCGCCTCAAGTCTTCTTCATGGAGACCCGAAACCTCTGCCCACCAGGACCCTTCAGCATCAAGTTCAGGCTTCCCGGTCCAGTTCTTCCCTACCAACTCAGAAGCTCTTTTGTCGATGGTATGTTTGAGGGGATTGTGAGGAGAAACTCCTGAAAACAAAATTTGGCTCCCCGTAGGAATCGGATGAGCTTTTTCTTCTTCTTTTGGTGGAACAGTGGACTCAGAACTAGCTGACTGGTTCTCTAGTAGGCTGTAACATAGAGTTTGCTAGGTTCATCTTCACCTTTGCTACAACAATTCCTTCAATCTCCAGGGTTGATTCTTGTTAACTTTTCCCAGTTTATACCTGGAGACGGAGTAATCGAAGATTAGATCCCCATACAAGACCGTCTCTTCTCTGCCTGCACGCAACTTTCCAACCTCGATCCATACCCTTGTCCCATACGCCATCAAAGAAGCAGACACAAAAAACAGTGTCCATAAATAGCCAGAGCCCATCATTTGATCTCATATCTTCCAGTACGTCAAAGGGAAATCATGGCAGCAGTTCTGCTTCTGGTCATAGTTGGGTTAGTTGCTGTTATGATTATGTGTGGCAGCTGTAACGCTGAGGAACATCTGTGCAACACGATAGTCGACGCCGCCGTCACCCAGTGCGTCAAGCAGGTTGCCGGCGACTTGAACGGTGAGAAAAACAACGACCGTGTCAGCAGGTCCAAAGAGCGGAAGACGGCAGAGTGCACCGTGAATTCCACCACTTCCGTCAGCGGCGGGGCGATTTGTGAGTCGAACTCCCTGCCGAGGTGCAGACAGTGCTTGACGGGTGCGACTGACAAGGTGATCAATCTTTGCCCGGACCGGATCGGCGGTCAGATTAACTTCACTCTCTGCTCCTTTAGGTTCGAGCTCCATCCATGGTTTTAAAGATCAAACTGATGAATCAAATTATGTGCTTAATTTGATTCGAGCTGAATGTCGGTGTTGCTGTTCGTCCCGCTTTGGATTATAATTTAAGTGTTGCGAACATCGTAGAGTGTAAACTAGTTATTAGTCTCGAACATTGTGAAGTTGTCAGCTTACTTGTGAATTGAAATTGTAATGAAAAGGCACTGTTCTTCGAGATTATCTTCAAATGGTATTAGCGGTAGGTCTATGATTATCTAAAGTCGTTTCTCTATCTTGTTTAGTGTTTTGTATAATCTGAGGGGGGTATAAAAATTTCCAGCGTTTTTATGAATTTTGTGTTTCAGTTCTCTCTATGGTTAATTGGTTATATATGCTTGAAATGAAAATGTCTTGCCTGCCCTGATCCTATAAACTCCGAAACAAGAGTCTCCTCCTGAAATCAACTATGTGGGCCGGTTTGCCCATTTCCAGTTTTATCACGACCATAGCCCGGCCCAAACAATATGGGGCACATGCTGGACGGTTCAGGCCCACGCCCATCTATATATAGACGAGCTTCTTAATGAAGAGGAAGAGGGAAAGGGGAAAGAAAAGAGTTGCTCGTTTGCTTCTTCGGCAAGAGCAGGAGGAACTGGGAGCAGCGAGATTAACTCGGAGATGAAGTTCCTCCGCCTCCGAACTGCAATGTAGTATTGGGTTGAGGTCTTTTGGAGATACTCCGAAGGCTACTCCGGGAAGGTACTTCTTGTTATCTTCAGAAGATTGATCCTTTGGGATTCAATTCGTGTGAGCTTTTGAAATTATGTTCAGGTTCTATCTTGCAAACCTAAACCGACCCAAGCAAATTTGCAGAGGAATGAACTTTCTTGTTTCCTCTGTGATTTTGCTAGGGTCATTTTTTATTTATTGTGATGGACTTGAATTCGGTGGCTCAACTTTGATTCTCTCGGAAACTGTATGTCCGTGTTAGCTTGGTTCTTGTCGAGCCGGAAAATGAAGTAGAGAGCGTAGTTGGGCGAACGTGGTTGAAGCTCGCTGGCCCTTTCCGTGTGTAATTGTGTGCAATTTGCTTCAAACAAATTGCGGTTGTCTTTGACGGTCCGTTATGTTGTTGAGGTAAAAGAAATTGGTCTCCCGTTGCTATCTCTCTCTGTTCTTTTGTTGTTTAAGATCAGAGTTGTTGATTGTGTCCCGAATTAGGGTAACAGTGAGCATGACTCCTGTTCTTTCGAACCTGATTATCATCACATTGTTTCATCAACTGGTGCTCTTCCATTCATCGGTAGGAGAACCGCTGTTTGAATGTAGGCCGGTCGGTCTAGATAGATTTGATGTATGAGTCAAGGCGGTAGCTTGATTCTTCAAATAACCTGCATCAACGTCGATCTGGATGATTTATGTTTAGAGAAACTCGTAGGCTGAAGTACTTTAACAGAGCTATATAATCGTGCTAAAAGTGTCTAGTACCATGGAAATGCGACCTAATATTAGACTAAGGCTTCTTTTCAATCATCCTTCTAATAAGTTTTGTTGATTCTGCTTAGTGCTGACAGTCCCTTTGTCATTTATCTTAACATAATGGAAGAAAAAGAAAATCATCATTTTCCTTATCTAGCTAATACTGCTTTCACTACTCTAGGAATTATGCTTAGGCTCCTCATCTTTAGCTGTGTGCATGTGTGCTGTTTATGCAGTATTTATGCCATCTGTGATTTCAGCGAGAACTACTGTGGTCTTACATGAGAAGGCCATGATTACTGGTTCAATCTGAAGTTAACTACCTTATTCACGAAACAGAACTGCAACTCAGATGTTTGTTTGGTGCACATCTGTATATGATCACAGTTCATTATAATCTTGAGAATTATTATTGAGTTTGTTTTATCTTTTGTTGGTCAGTATTGAATTTATGCTTCAAGCTTCAAAATGGTTTTTTTTTCTTCCTGGGGAGAAATGGGCAGGCTAGGAGGTTAGTCACTCACTCCTCAGTTGATTCTTCTGAGTTGCCTGATCGATGACCTCTGCGAATTCGTCATGTAGTTCCTTCCTTTGTTCTTATGCGATGTCGTCCAAGAATATGCAGATTCAGACTTGTCCGTTTTTTCATGTAGATCTTATTTTTCATGTTGAATTATGCTGTTTATGCATACTTGACCAATCCTGTACTTTTCAAGGCATTACATATGATAAGTTGATGTAATCCAGGTCTTCTGGCAAGCACGCACACAATCAGCCCGAGCCAATTGACCCTGAGCATGTTTACGATGTGCCTCCTCTGAATGCTGTACCCCTGAATTATTTGACCCGTTTTTATCAAATGATGATGCTGGTGCTGCTAACAATGGCGATGCTGGTGCTGGTGATCCCCCAGTTGAACCAGCAAATGCAGAAGACCCGTCCATGGTTTTGTTTCCTAATGGAACAACTAAGGCCGAGCTTGCCAACATCTTGAACAGAAACAAGGAGCTATTACCCTTTTTGGTGCTGCAGCTGTGCTGAGGATTGGTTCAGGTATTGGACCAATGAACATTGGGGAGAGTGAAGCGTTCTACATTTTCCGTGTCTCTCTGCCTGGAGTATCTGCAAATGATAGTAAGCGTCATGCTCTTCTGTTTTGGCTGTTACATATATCTCATTGCTAGACTTCGCAGCATGATCTGAAGTTTTTGTACGCCTGTTGTTCGTGTCTCGTATTGCTTCCTGATGAGTTGAATCTCCATGAACAGGGAGCTTCAGTTGTGTTGTAGATCCAACTGGGATGGTGGATATACAAGGGGTGAGCACTGCTTGGGAACAGGTTGTTGAAAGACCCTCCTAAAATCTTTTTCATGGAGACTCGAAACCTCTGGCCCGCCTGGACCCTTAACACCATGTTCTGGCTTCCTGCTCCAGTTTTCCCTGACCAGCTCAGAAACTCTTTCGTCGATGGTATGTTCGAGGGAACTGTGAGGAAAATGTCCTGATAACTAAGTTTAGCTCCCATAGGAATTGGTATGTGCTGTTTTCCTTTCGCCGAACAGTGAACTCAGAAACTGCTGGATGGTCCTTTTTATTAGTAGGCTGGAACATACAGTTGGCCAGTCTCATCTTCATTTTTTGCTAGTACATTTCCTTCAATCTCCAGGGTTGATTCTTGTTAACTTTCCCCTGAAATTTGTGGCCGTCCAATGATTTTTTCAGATTTTAAATACGTTTCCTTTACCGGGGTTACAACTTATAATATCTATATCTATAGATTTGCACCACTGCTACATCAGCGTTGAACTTCAATTAACCTATCCACACAGCACCCAAACTTCTCTGATCTCTCTCATGCTTTCCTCGGCCCTTTGGGAAAAAACCACCCTTCTCCTAGTTTAAATGAAACGTTGTGTCTCTTCTTTTATGTGTTAGTTTTTTTTTTTCATTTCACTTTTCGGGAATACACGGCAGTTGCTTTGCTGAGTTTGCTCCCTTTTATTTTCCTTCCTATAATTTTTTTTTTCTCTATTTCATTCACTTATTTTTTGCATAATTATTTTTTGGGACGCGAATATCCCTCCTAAGCTTAAGTGTTTGTTTGGCAGATCCTGAATCGTGCCCTTCCCACTGCTGAAGCACTAATTGAGAGGAAAGTTCAGGTTCACCCTCGGTGTCCGGTTTGTTGGGGTGATTCAGAATCCTTGGAACATCTGTTCCTTTATTGCCCGGTGGCTCGTGCTCTTTGGGATTATTCGGGCCTGGAATATATTGGGGAGGGAGTTGCCCCGGGATCATTTCCGCTTTTCTTTAAGATGCTGGCTCTGCTTGATCAACCTAGATTGTTCATGGCGGTTGTGGCCATCCTTTGGAGGATTTGGCGGTCTCGAAACTGGGTGTTTTTTGGGTAATCAGTTCAGTTTCCCTGCTTTGATGAGGCAGTTTAGCCAGCAGTATGAGGAGTGGGTCTGTTTGCCTCCCGATCCTTTTCCGCAGGGAATGGTGAGGACAATGGGTCTGGCTGATTCTGGGGGAGCAACGGGTAGGAGAAGGTCTCATTCGGCAGGTGGTCTGGTTATTTTAACCCCTGGTAGGGAGGTCCCTCTTGGCTAAAGGGTCCATTTCCAGTCTATTGATGATCCTATGGTGGTGGAATGATGGTCCTCCGTGAGGCGGTTCTCTGGTGTCTGAATCTGGGATTCACGGAGATCACCTTTGAAGGCGATGCAAGGTCATTATTGATAAAGTTAATCAGGCGGACGCCGAGGATAGTCGGATGGGGGCAGTGCTTCAGGAAGTAGTTCATTATTTTAGTTCTCATCCTGGTTTTAGTGTTCGATTTGTAGGTCGTGAGTACAATAGGTAGCCCATATGGTGGCTCGCAAGGCCCTGTCTTTGTATCGGACGAGGAATCGTGTCTTTGATTATTAGGCCTGGCTGAATTCCAGGATGTAACTTCTTTTGTCTTGATCGATATATGATTATCGTTTGCCCAAAAAAAAACACAAAGCATTGCCAATTTGCCATTCACAAAAATCCTTTTAAAACCACCATAACCCACACAAAATCCCGGTCAAAACATGAATTAGATGAAATCAAATAGGGCAATCACCGTCAAAATGAATATTATTTCATTCAAATCCATCAGTGAGACCACCATCCAATTTCTGAATTCATCTAAGAATTAATGCTAGACTCTATCATTTATAATAACCAATTTCAATATTTTAAAATAAAATAGGGCAAAACACCCTTTGAGCATAACAGTCGACTAAAACCAAAATCGATGTGCTGGTATGTGTACAATTCAATCACCGCAAAATGAATATTATTGTATTTGAATCCATCCGTAACCACCTTCCAATTTTTTAATTCATCTAAGAATTAATGTTAGACTGTCATTTATAATACAAATTTCAATATTCAAAAATAAAAGTTACTGCCCAACGGGCAGGGTCCTATTCCTATAGGATGTTCTAAAACCTCATCTGCATGAGCATTTGGGCCCACGAACCATGGTCCATGAAACCGTACCGTACCGGTGGTTCAACCACAAAATACCAGTATCGGAGGCTAAACCGGTAGGCGGTATTTAACGGTACAACGGTTGAACTACGATTAAAGCACAGTTTTCCATAAAATACCCTATCGCTGACTTTCCCGGTACGGTCTCCGGTACGGTTTCATGACCATGCCACGAACATAAGAACTGGTCTCGAGGTGGGTGGAATACGGGACGGGACCACACACTTACCGGTCGAGGGTCTCTTGAGAGTTTTACCAATTGGGCTATGTGACATTTGGCTCGTGACGAAGCTTGATGGCGAGTTCCTTTCAACGGCGGTTCCAAGGGCAATTTGCGTACCTTATTAGTGATATAC
The DNA here is from genome assembly GCA_946122785.1 of Linum tenue. Taxonomy (NCBI): domain Eukaryota; kingdom Viridiplantae; phylum Streptophyta; class Magnoliopsida; order Malpighiales; family Linaceae; genus Linum; species Linum tenue. Next base: position 5,047,241 of record CAMGYJ010000005.1, on the reverse strand, counting down.
GATGCCTTAAATTTTACCTTTAATCTAATTTTGATTATAGTGATTTATAATATTTGGCGTGTTTGAGTTATGACGTGTCCAGATTTTTTGGTTGCATGGGACACACTAATACTAATTACCGGTAATACTTGGAGACTGACAAATAACCATAAGTGAGAGTTAATTTGGTTCACTCATTTTAAAATGAAACAATTGGACTGAATTGTTTCGTCTGGCAACACAAATGTGAATGCAGCAGCAATTGGGAGTGAGAAATTTGAGGCAATCATGCCAAATTGCCTCGATATTCGAATTATTGGGATCAAACGATTTATGACGTAGTATTCGAGTTCATCTGACCAAGTAATCGTGTGTTTCAATCTCCACTATCCTAATAGTATTCGAGTTCATCTGACCAAGTAATCGTGGGTTTCAATCTCCACTATCCCAATATTAATAGTTGACTTTTAAGTTTTAAGCACCAGATAGGATCATCTCGTTGTTTTGTTGCCGGAGCCGGTGATCAAATGGAGTCGCTTTCCCGAAGTTACGTACAGCATTCTTGGCTGTGCAGGCCGGCTGAATTCTTGGCTGTGCGGCCGGCTGATTACTTCGAGGCATGCAATTAGTTCTCTTCCCACGGTTTCTTCTTCTATGTTCTGGTCGGCGATATCAACGAAATGGCCAAAACCCTTTCTTGTTTTCTGTTTAGAATTGAAAACCCTGTTCTTGTTATGGACGAAGCAATGGAAATAAATTAGGGAGAGATGTGAGACAAGACAATGCCAAAGGTAGTATCGTAATGATTCATAATCAATGCAAGGCACTACAGATCAAATCACTCATTTTAAACGCGGCAGGATTGATAGTTTGATACCAATAATTTATGCAAACTTTTATTGGATTTCGGTGGATCATTTTGCAGGTGCAGTAGTAAGCAGGGAGGGAGCAGGCTTTGATCAGCCATGTTGGTAGTGTTCACCAATTTCGATGAATAGAAGAAGAAAAAACGTCGAGAACGCTATTAGACGAAATTATTTTATTAGTCGACATTTGGAGCTTTAGAGACAAACTGATGAGTTATTTTTGGCTCAAATAGTCATACTTGGGGATCGCGAGATGAGAGCAAGGAAGGCAGGATCGGGTGCATGCCGGTGTACAGGAAGAGGCGGGTGTGATTCTCTTTCTCTAGACTTTTGCTTACGTGGCGGATAAATACACCATTTCGTAAATCTGTGAATTAATAAAAAAATAAAAACTATCGGTCATTGGATGCCCATTGGGCCAAGTCTACCGACGCTCTCTCCATTTTTGCTGGAACAGTCTCTTTTGTGATTACTGATTAGTCCTCTTCTGCGTCACTTTGTGTAGCCACCTCTCGCCCGAGGGATATTTTACTACCATTTTTTTGGGGGTCCGGATCTGGTGACTAAGGGGGTCCTTAGTCACTTGACTAAGCCCCCCTCAGCCTTTGAATTGATCTGATGGTCCAGATAAATCTATTAGTTATTATTAAATGAGAAGGGCAGTTTTGGCATTATTATTAAATTATTAACTTCTATTTTTTGATTTTGTTTTATTTATTATTATTGAATTCCTTTTTTCCATCTGCACGTCTCTTCCCTTTCCCGTTTCTGCAATGTCCAGAGAGAGAGAAGCCATGGCGGAGGAGGAGAGAGAGAAAGAGAAAGACGACGGCGCTACGCTGGAGGAAATCGCGACGGCGCCGACGACGGTGGAGGAGATCGCGATTTTTCCTTCATCCATCCTCTTCTGCGTTGCCATTGCAGGCCGTAGGAGAGAGAGAGAGAGAGAGAGAGAGAAGCAGCAGCGGGGAGAGAAGGACAACGACGGTGGAAGAGAGGGGGGCGACGGCGAGGAGATCTCAACGACGACTCCGGCGACGATGGAGAGAGGGCAAGACGACTACGACGGAGGTAGTGGTAGAGAGAGAAAGTAGATCTGTCCGTTGTCGGGAAAACAGAGGAGAGAGAGAGAGAGACGATAGTTTGTATAGTTTGTATAGTTTGTATGTTTTGTAACATTAGTTTGTATGATTTGTATAGTTTGTATGTTTTATAACATTAGTTTGTATTGTTAGTATTTTTGTACAAAATGTCAGTATGGTTTGTATAGTTTGTAACATTAGTTTGTACTCTTAGTATGTTTTTCTTTGACAGTTTGTACTCTTAGTATGTTTTTCTTTGACAGTTTGTATTCTTAGTATGTTTTTCTTTGACAGTTTGTATTCTTAGTATGTTTTTCTTTGATAGTTTGTATTCTTAGTATGTTTTGCTTGTATTCTTAGTATGTTTCGCTTTGTATTGTAAGTACTAATAATTTGTATACTTTATATGTATTGATTTGTGATGCAAAAAACATTACAAACATGGTTGACAAAAATGACAAACATGTGGACAAAAATAACAAACATTACAAACAATACAAAAGAAACCAACAAACATTACAAACATTACAAAAGAAACAGTACAAAGCATACTAAACGTACAAAATATCACTACTAACAATACAGATTGATAAACTTGTATTACAAACAAATGAATACAAAGTATACAAATCTTAACATAAAAGTATACAAACTAGAGCAACAAAAATTACAAATTACAATATATACAAAATAGTCATACAAAGATTACAAACAATACAAAAGAAACCAACAAACATTACAAACATTACAAAACGTACAAACATTACAAAATAACTCGACAAACAGTACAAAACATACTAAACGTACAAAATATCACTACTTACAATACAAATTGATAAACTTGTATTACAAACAAATGAATACAAAGTATACAAATCTTAACATAAAAGTATACAAACTAGAGCAACAAAAATTACAAATTACAATATATACAAAATAGTCATACAAAGATTACAAACAATACAAAAGAAACCAACAAACATTACAAAATAACAAAGCGTACAAACATTACAAAAAACCCGACAAACAGTACAAAGCATACTAAACGTATAAAACAATACAAAACATACAAACAGTACAAATCATAACATAAAGTATACAAACTGGAATGATGAAATTACGAAATCGTCGCCGCCGCCAACAAATTGGCGATGTCGGTGTCTCTCTCCTCCTCAACCGCCGCTGCCTCTCTCTCCTCCACGGTCGTCGTCCCTCTCGTCGTTGTTCCTCGCCGCCGTCGTCGTTGTTCCTCGCCGCCACCGCCGTCTCTCTCTCTTCTCCTCTACCGCCGCCGCTCTCTCTCCTCTACGGTCGATTCGCCTCTCTCTCTTCTCCTCTACCTCCGCCTCCCTCTCTCTCCCCCGAACACAGAACGCCATCGACCCGCCGTCTTCCTTCGCCGTCGTCGTCCCTGGCCACCGTCGTCCTTCGCCGCCGTCGTCCATGGCCGCCGCCGTCTCTGTGAATTCATCTCCGCGTGCGACAAACAGGTGAGGGAAGGACTCTTTTTTTTTTTTTTTATTTACAAAATTAAAATGTATAATTACCATGTTGTCCTTCCTTAAAATAAATTAATTATAGCCTTAGGATTTTAATGAGCATGGAAGGCTGAGATTAACTTAGCCAAGTGACTAAGGGTACCCCCCTTAGTCACCTGATCTTAACCCTTTTTTTGGCCTTCCTTGGGACTAAGATCAGGTGACTAAACTAAGGGTAGACTTGTCCCTTAGTCATGTGACTAAGTGAATCTCAGCTCTTCCACTTCATTAAAATTCAATAGTCCTGATAAATCCAATTTAATTTGGGGCAATGTAGTAATTTAATTATTTAATTTTTATTTACCAATTAAAATAAATAAAAATCCAACCATCCGTTCCCTCCTTCGGCTGGCTGCGTATTTTTTCCACAGAATTGCGACCCTTCCCGCCAGCCGATCATTCTCTCCGGTAGCGTGGAAAGAACTCGCCGAATTCGCCGGCGTGACCATTTTCCCCAAGGATGGTCGCAACTTTCCCCCAGGGAATTGCCCATGGAATTATCCGAGAGAGAGAGAGTTTCTGGTCGGAAAATTTTCTGGTCGGAAAATTTTTTTCCGACGACCATCGTGGACGGAGAAGAATTTTCCGGCGAGAGTGCCAATTTTGTGATGTTTGTGACATATTTTGTAATGTTTGTACACTTTGTTATTTTGTAATGTTCGTAAACTTTGTTATTTTTGTGCACCATGTTTATCATTTTTGTCAACCATGTTTGTAATGTTTTTTATGTCTAAAAAACAACCTGGTTGACTTTTGGATGGAATTTCTCTATATAGGGATGGAGCCTCCAAAGTCAACCCAGGTGTTTTTTCCCGTTCGTATGGATTGTCGGTCTAGTTTGTCATTTTTGTCCACCATGTTCGTACTGTTTGTATGTCTAAAAAACACCCGGGTTGACTTTGGTAATGAGCCCCTCTATATAGGGATGGAGCCTCCAAAGTCACCCCGGGTGTTTTTTCCCATTCGTATGGATTGTCGGTCTAGTTTGTCATTTTTGTCCACCATGTTTGTACTGTTTGTATGTCTAAAAAATACCTGTGTTGACTTTGGGAAGGAGCCCTTCTATATAGAGTTGGAGCCTCCAAAGTCAACCCGGTTGTTTTTCTTTTTGTATGGTTTGTATTGTTTGTCAGTCTAGTTTGTATTGTTTGTACAGTTCATACGCTTGTAATGTTTGTAAATCTGTTTGTATGTTTTGTCGCTCTAGTTTGTACTGTTCGTATGTTTGTATGGTTTGTACTGATTGTAAATCCGGTTTGTATACTTCGTAATTTTCTATAATACCCAAACTACCCCTGTCATTAATTAAATAGCCCTTCCCACTTTTTAACCATTGGATTGAAATGTCCAGATCTAATAGCTAGGAGGGGATTAGTTAAGTGACTAAGCACCCCTTAGTCATGGAATCCGCTCTCCTTTGTTGGGTTAGCGTCAGACATATAATAATTTGTGATAAAAATGTTTTAAGGGGGACATTAGGACGTCTGAATTCAAATGTGTTATTTATTTTCCAACTAACAATGGAAGTTTACACTTCTCATGTTGTGGATGGTTTATGTCAACTAAACAAAAACAAAATTAAAGTGAAAACATGAACTAATTTGTTTATATGAGCTAAGAGGTTGGGACCAAATCCGAAAAGTGTGAAGATTGTAGCAAACAAATGGAATTGAGAGGGCAGAAATTGGCATTTGGCATCCGAGGGTCGAACATGATAGAGCGAGTATGGTGGAATCCAACATCATTAATAAGATAATGTTATGACTATACTTGTAGAAAGAGAATGAATTTTCTTTGATGCTAAA